>CAMAOD020000201.1:2177500-2777500 GCA_945859595.2 Megachile willughbiella | reverse complement strand
GTCCCTGGCTCTGTCTCTGCCTCTGTCTCCGTCTCTGTCTCTGTCTCTGCCTCTATCTCCGTCTCTGTCTCTGTCTCTGTCTCTGTCTCTGTCTCTGTCTCTGTCTCCGTCTCTGTCTCTGTCTCTGTCTCTGTCTCTGTCTCTGTCTCTGTCTCTGTCTCTGTCTCTGTATCTGTCTCCGTCTCTGTCTCTGTCTCTCTCTCTGTCTCTGTCTCTGTCTCTGTCTCTGTCTCTGTCTCTGTCTCTGTCTCCGTCTCTGTCTCTGTCTCTGTCTCTGTCTCTGTCTCTGTCTCTGTCTCTGTTTCTGTCTCTGTCTCTGTCTCTGTCTCTGTCTCTGTCTCTGTCTCTGTCTCTGTCTCTGTCTCTATCTCTGTCTCTGTCTCTGTCTCTGTCTCTGTCTCTGTCTCTGTCTCTGTCTCTGTCTCCGTCTCTGTCTCTGTCTCTGTCTCTGTCTCTGTCTCTGTCTCTGTTTCTGTCTCTGTCTCTGTCTCTGTCTCTGTCTCTGTCTCTGTCTCTGTCTCTGTCTCTGTCTCTATCTCTGTCTCTGTCTCTGTCTCTGTCTCCGTCTCTGTCTCTGTCTCTGTCTCTGTCTCTGTCTCTGTCTCTGTCTCTGTCTCTGTCTCTGACTCTGTCTGTGTCTCTGCCTCTGCCTCTGTCTCTGTGTCTCTGTCTCTGGGTCTGTCTCTGCTTATGTGTCTGTCTCTGTCTCTGTCTCTGGGTCTCTGTCTGTGTGTCTCTGCCTCTGTCTCTTTGTCTCTGTCTCTGCATCTCTGCCTCCGTGCCTCTGTCTCTATGTCTCTGTCGCTGTCTCTGTCCCTGTCTCAGTCTCTGTCTCTGTCTCTGTCTCTGTCTCTGCCTCTGTCTCTGTCTCTGCCTCTGTCTCTGTATCTGTCTCCGTCTCTGTCTCTGTCTCTCTCTCTGTCTCTGTCTCTGTCTCTGTCTCTGTCTCTGTCTCTGTCTCTGTCTCCGTCTCTGTCTCTGTCTCTGTCTCTGTCTCCGTCTCTGTCTCTGTCTCTGTCTCTGTCTCTGTCTCTGTCTCTGTCTCTGTTTCTGTCTCTGTCTCTGTCTCTGTCTCTGTCTCTGTCTCTGTCTCTGTCTCTGTCTCTGTCTCTGTCTCTATCTCTGTCTCTGTCTCTGTCTCTGTCTCTGTCTCTGTCTCTGTCTCTGTCTCTGTCTCCGTCTCCGTCTCTGTCTCTGTCTCTGTTTCTGTCTCTGTCTCTGTCTCTGTCTCTGTCTCTGTCTCTGTCTCTGTCTCTGTCTCTATCTCTGTCTCTGTCTCTGTCTCTGTCTCCGTCTCTGTCTCTGTCTCTGTCTCTGTCTCTGTCTCTGTCTCTGTCTCTGTCTCTGTCTCTGTCTCTGTCTCTGTCTCTGTCTCTGACTCTGTCTGTGTCTCTGCCTCTGCCTCTGTCTCTGTGTCTCTGTCTCTGGGTCTGTCTCTGCTTATGTGTCTGTCTCTGTCTCTGTCTCTGGGTCTCTGTCTGTGTGTCTCTGCCTCTGTCTCTTTGTCTCTGTCTCTGCATCTCTGCCTCCGTGCCTCTGTCTCTATGTCTCTGTCGCTGTCTCTGTCCCTGTCTCAGTCTCTGTCTCTGTCTCTGTCTCTGTCTCTGCCTCTGTCTCTGTCTCTGCCTCTGTCTCTGTATCTGTCTCCGTCTCTGTCTCTGTCTCTCTCTCTGTCTCTGTCTCTGTCTCTGTCTCTGTCTCTGTCTCTGTCTCTGTCTCCGTCTCTGTCTCTGTCTCTGTCTCTGTCTCTGTCTCTGTTTCTGTCTCTGTCTCTGTCTCTGTCTCTGTCTCTGTCTCTGTCTCTGTCTCTGTCTCTGTCTCTATCTCTGTCTCTGTCTCTGTCTCTGTCTCTGTCTCTGTCTCCGTCTCTGTCTCTGTCTCTGTCTCTGTCTCTGTCTCTGTCTCTGTCTCTGTCTCTGTCTCTGTCTCTGTCTCTGTCTCTGTCTCTGTCTCTGTCTCTGTCTCTGTCTCTGTCTCTGTCTCTGTCTCTGTCTCTGTCTCTGTCTCTGTCTCTGTCTCTGTCTCTGTCTCTGTCTCTGTCACTGCCTCTGTCTCTGGCATGTCTCTGTCGCTGTCTCTTCCTCTGTCTCTGTCTCCGTCTCTGTCCCTGGCTCTGTCTCTGCCTCTGTCTCTGTCTCCGTCTCTGTCGCTGTCTCGGTCTTTGTCTCCGTCTCTGTTTCTGTCTCTGTCTCTGTCTCTGTCTCTGTCTGTGTCTCTGTCTCTGTCTCTGTGTCTGTCTCTGTCTCTGTCTCTGTCTCTGTCTCTGTCTCTGTCTGTGTCTCTGTCTCTGTCTCCGTCCCTGTCTCTGCCGCTGTCTCTGTCTTTGTCTCTGTCTCAGTTTCTGTCTCTGTCTCCGCCTCTGTCTCTGTCTCTGTCTCTGCCTCTGTGTCTGTCCCCGTATCTGTCTCTGTCTCTGTTTCTGTCTCTGTCTCTGTCTCTGTCCCTGCCTCTGTCGCTGCATCTGTCTCCGTCTCTGTCTCTGTCTCTATCTCCGTCTCTGTCTCTGTCTCTGACTCCGTCTCTGTCTCTGTCTCTGTCTCTGTCTCTGTCTCTGTCTCTGTCTCTGTCTGTGTCTCTGCCTCTGCCTCTGTCTCTGTGTCTCTGTCTCTGGGTCTGTCTCTGCTTATGTGTCTGTCTCTGTCTCTGTCTCTGGGTCTCTCTCTGTGTGTCTCTGCCTCTGTCTCTTTGTCTCTGTCTCTGCATCTCTGCCTCCGTGCCTCTGTCTCTATGTCTCTGTCGCTGTCTCTGTCGCTGTCTCTTCCTCTGTCTCTGTCTCTGTCTCTGTCTCTGTCCCTGTCTCTGTCTCTGTCTCTGTCTCCGTCTCTGTCGCTGTCTCGGTCTTTGTCTCCGTCTCTGTTTCTGTCTCTGTCTCTGTCTCTGTCTCTGTCTGTGTCTCTGTCTCTGTCTCTGTGTCTGTCTCTGTCTCTGTCTCTGTCTCTGTCTCTGTCTCTGTCTCTGTCTCTGTCTCTGTCTCTGTCTCTGTCTCTGTCCCTGTCTCTGTCTCTGTCTCTGTCTCTGTCTCTGCCTCTGTCTCTGTCTCTGTCTCTGTCTCTGTCTCTGTGTCTGTCTCTGTCTCTGTCTCTGTCTCTGTCTCTGTCTCTGTCTCTGTCTCTGTCTCTGTCTCTGTCTCTGTCTCTGTCTCTGTCTCTGTCTGTGTCTCTGTCTCTGTCTCCGTCCCTGTCTCTGCCGCTGTCTCTGTCTTTGTCTCTGTCTCAGTTTCTGTCTCTGTCTCCGTCTCTGTCTCTGTCTCTGTCTCTGCCTCTGTCTCTGTCTCCGTCTCTGTCCCTGGCTCTGTCTCTGCATCTGTCTCCGTCTCTATCTCTGTCTCGGTCTTTCTCTCCGTCTCTGTCTCTTGCTCTGACTATGTCTCCGTCTCTGTCTCCGTCTCTGTCGCTGTCTCTCCCTCTGTCTCTGTCTCCGTCTCTGTCTCTGTGTCTCTGCCTCTGCATCTCTGTCTCTGTGTCTCCGTCTCTGTGTCTCTGCCTCTGTCATTGTGACTCGGTCTCTGTGAATCTCTCTCTCTCTGTCTCTGTCCCTGTCCCTCTCCTTGTCCCTGTCTCTGTCTCTGTCTCTGTCTCTGTCTCTGTCTCTGTCGCTGTCTCTGTCTCTGTCTCTGTCTCTGTCTCTGTCTCTGTCTCTGTCTCTGTCTCTGTCCCTGTCTCTGTCTCTGTCTCTGTCTCTGTCTCTGTCTCTGTCTCTATCTCCGTCTCGGTCTCTGTCTCTGACTCCGTGACTGTCTCTGTCTCTGTCTCTGTCTCTGTCTCTGTCTCTGTCTGTGTCTCTGCCTCTGTCTCTGACTCTGTGTCTCTGTCTCTGGGTCTGTCTCTGCTTATGAGTCTGTCTCTGTCTCTGTCTCTGGGTCTCTGTCTGTGTGTCTCTGCCTCTGTCTCTTTGTCTCTGTCTCTGCATCTCTGCCTCCGTGCCTATGTCTCTGTCGCTGTCTCTGTCCCTGTCTCAGTCTCTGTCTCTGTCTCTGTCTCTGTCTCTGTCTCTGCCTCTGTCTCTGTATCTGTCTCCGTCTCTGTCTCTGTCTCTCTCTCTGTCTCTGTCTCTGTCTCTGTCTCTGTCTCTGTCTCTGTCTCTGTCTCTGTCTCTGTCTCTGTCTCTGTCTCTGTCTCTGTCTCTGTCTCTGTCTCTGTCACTGCCTCTGTCTCTGGCTCTGTCTCTGTCGCTGTCTCTTCCTCTGTCTCTGTCTCCGTCTCTGTCCCTGGCTCTGTCTCTGCCTCTGTATCTGTCTCCGTCTCTGCCGCTGTCTCGGTCTTTGTCTCCGTCTCTGTTTCTGTCTCTGTCTCTGTCTCTGTCTCTGTCTCTGTGTCTCTGCCTCTGCATCTCTGTCTCTGTGTCTCCGTCTCTGTGTCTCTGCCTCTGTCATTGTGTCTCGGTCTCTGTGAATCTCTCTCTCTCTGTCTCTGTCCCTGTCCCTCTCCTTTTCCCTGTCTCTGTCTCTGTCTCTGTCTCTGTCTCTGTCTCTGTCTCTGTCTCTGTCGCTGTCTCTGTCTCTGTCTCCGTCTCCGTCTCCGTCTCTGTCTCTGTCTCTGTCTCTGTCTCTGTCTCTGTCTCTGTCTCTGTCTCTGTCTCTGTCTCTGTCTCTGTCTCTGTCTCTGTGTCTGTCTCTGTCTCTGTCTCTGTCTCTGTCTCTGTCTCTGTCTCTGTCTCTGTCTCTGTCTCTGTCTCTGTCACTGCCTCTGTCTCTGGCTCTGTCTCTGTCGCTGTCTCTTCCTCTGTCTCTGTCTCCGTCTCTGTCCCTGTCCCTGCCGCTGTCTCTGTCTTTGTCTCTGTCTCAGTTTCTGTCTCCGTCTCTGTCGCTGTCTCTGTCTCTGTCTCTGTCTCTGTCTCTGTCTCTGTCACTGCCTCTGTCTCTGGCTCTGTCTCTGTCGCTGTCTCTTCCTCTGTCTCTGTCTCTGTCTCTGTCCCTGTCCCTCTCCCTGGCCCTGTCTCCGTCTCTGTCTCTGTCCTTGCCTCTATCTCCGTCTCCGTCTCTGTCTCTGTCTCTGTCTCTGTCTCTGTCTCTGTCTCTGTCTCTGTCTCTGTCTCTGTCTCTGTCTCTGTCTCTGTCTCTGTCTCTGTCTCTGTCTCTGTCTCTGTCTCTGTCTCTGTCTCTGTCTCTGTCTCTGTCTCTGTCTCTGACTCTGTCTCCGTCTCCGTCTCCGACTCCATCTCTGTCTCTGTCTCTGCCTCCGTCTCTGTATCCGTCTGTGTCTCTATCTCTGTCTCTGGGTCTCTGTCTGTGTGTCTCTGCCTCTGTCTCTTTGTCTCTGTCTCTGCTTCTCTGCCTCCGTGCCTATGTCTCTATGTCTCTGTCTCTGTCTCCGTCTCTGTCTCTGTCTCTGTCTCCGTCTCCGTCTCCGACTCCATCTCTGTCTCTGTCTCTGCCTCCGTCTCTGTATCCGTCTGTGTCTCTGTCTCTGTCCCTGGGTCTCTGTCTGTGTGTCTCTGCCTCTGTCTCTTTGTCTCTGTCTCTGCATCTCTGCCTCCGTGCCTATGTCTCTATGTCTCTGTCGCTGTCTCTGTCCCTGTGTCAGTCTCTGTCTCTGTCTCTGTCTCTGTCTCTGTCTCTGCCTCTGTCTCTGTATCTGTCTCCGTCTCTGTCTCTGTCTCTCTCTCTGTCTCTGTCTCTGTCTCTGTCTCTGTCTCTGTCTCTGTCTCTGTCTCTGTCTCTGTCTGTGTCTCTGTCTCTGTCTGCGTCCCTGTCTGTGTCTCTGTCTCTGTCTCCGTCCCTGTCTCTGCCGCTGTCTCTGTCTTTGTCTCTGTCTCAGTTTCTGTCTCTGTCTCCGCCTCTGTCTCTGTCTCTGTCTCTGCCTCTGTGTCTGTCCCCGTATCTGTCTCTGTCTCTGTTTCTGTCTCTGTCTCTGTCTCTGTCCCTGCCTCTGTCGCTGCATCTGTCTCCGTCTCTGTCTCTGTCTCTATCTCCGTCTCTGTCTCTGTCTCTGACTCCGTCTCTGTCTCTGTCTCTGTCTCTGTCTCTGTCTCTGTCTCTGTCTGTGTCTCTGCCTCTGCCTCTGTCTCTGTGTCTCTGTCTCTGGGTCTGTCTCTGCTTATGTGTCTGTCTCTGTCTCTGTCTCTGGGTCTCTGTCTGTGTGTCTCTGCCTCTGTCTCTTTGTCTCTGTCTCTGCATCTCTGCCTCCGTGCCTCTGTCTCTATGTCTCTGTCGCTGTCTCTGTCGCTGTCTCTTCCTCTGTCTCTGTCTCTGTCTCTGTCTCTGTCCCTGTCTCTGTCTCTGTCTCTGTCTCCGTCTCTGTCGCTGTCTCGGTCTTTGTCTCCGTCTCTGTTTCTGTCTCTGTCTCTGTCTCTGTCTCTGCCTCTGTCTCTGTCACTGTCTCCGTCTCTGGCTCTGTCCCTGTCTCTGTCCCCGTCGCCGTCTTCATCTCTGTCTCTGTCTCTGTCCCTGTCTCTGTCTCTGTCTCTGTCTCTGTCTCTGTCTCTGTCACTGTCTCTGTCTCTGTTTATGTGTCTGTCTCTGTCTCTGTCGCTGGGTCTCTGTCTGTGTGTCTCTGCCTCTGTCTCTTTGTCTCTGTCTCTGCATTTCTGCCTCCGTGCCTATGTCTCTATGTCTCTGTCTCTGTCTCTGCCTCTTCCTCTGTCTCTGTCTCTGCCTCTATCTCCGTCTCCGTCTCTGTCTCTGTCTCTGTCTCTGTCTCTGTCTCTGTCTCTGTCTCTGTCTCTGTCTCTGTCTCTGTCTCTCCCTCTGTCTCTGTCTCTGTCTCTGTCTCTGTCTCTGTCTCCTTGTCTCTGTCTCTGCATCTCTGTCTCTGTCTCTTCCTCTGTCTCTGTCTCCGTCTCTGTCCCTGGCTCTGTCTCTGCCTCTGTCTCTGTCTCCGTCTCTGTCGCTGTCTCGGTCTTTGTCTCGGTCTCTGTTTCTGTCTCTGTCTCTGTCTCTGTCTCTGTCTCTGTCTCTGTCTCTGTCTCTGTCTCTGTCTCTGTCTCTGCCTCTGTCGCTGCATCTCTCTCCGTCTCTGTCTCTGTCTCTATCTCCGTCTCTGTCTCCGTCTCTGACTCCGTCTCTGTCTCTGTCTCTGTCTCCGTCTCTGTCTCTGTCTCTGTCTCTGTCTCTGTCTCTGTCTCTGTCTCTGGGTCTCTGCCTCTGTCTCCGTCCCTGTCTCTGCCGCTGTCTCTGTCTTTGTCTCTGTCTCAGTTTCTGTCACTGTCTCCGTCTCTGTCTCTGTCTCTGTCTCTGTCTCTGTCTCTGTCTCTGTCTCTGTCTCTGTCTCTGTCTCTGTCTGTGTCTGTGTCTCTGCCTCTGTCTCGGTCATTGTCTCTGTCTCTGTCTCTGTCTCTGTCTCTGTCTCTGTCTCTGTCTCTGTGTCTCTGCCTCTGCATCTCTGTCTCTGTGTCTCCGTCTCTGTGTCTCTGCCTCTGTCATTGTGTCTCGGTCTCTGTGAATCTCTCTCTCCCTGTCTCTGTCGCTGTCCCTCTCCTTGTCCCTGTCTCTGTCTCTGTCTCTGCCTCTGTCTCTGTCCCCGTATCTGTCTCCGTGTCCGACTCCATCTCTGTCTCTGTCTCTGCCTCCGTCTCTGTATCCGTCTGTGTCTCTGTCTCTGGGTCTCTGTCTGTGTGGCTCTGCCTCTGTCTCTTTGTCTCTGTCTCAGTTTCTGTCTCTGTCTCCGTCTCTGTCTCTGTCTCTGTCTCTGCCTCTGTGTCTGTCCCCGTATCTGTCTCAGTCTCTGTCTCTGTCTCTGTCTCCCTGTCTCTGTCTCTGCATCTCTGTCTCTGTCTCTGTCTCTCCCTCTGTCTCTGTCTCTGTCTCTGTCTCTGTCTCTGTCTCTGTGTCTCTACCTCTGCATCTCTGTCTCTGTGTCTCCGTCTCTGTGTCTCTGCCTCTGTCATTGTGACTCGGTCTCTGTGAATCTCTCTCTCTCTGTCTCTGTCCCTGTCCCTCTCCTTGTCCCTGTCTCTGTCTCTGTCTCTGTCTCTGTCTCTGTCTCTGTCGCTGTCTCTGTCTCTGTCTCTGTCTCTGTCTCTGTCTCTGTCTCTGTCTCTGTCTCTGTCCCTGTCTCTGTCTCTGTCTCTGTCTCTGTCTCTGTCTCTGTCTCTATCTCCGTCTCGGTCTCTGTCTCTGACTCCGTGACTGTCTCTGTCTCTGTCTCTGTCTCTGTCTCTGTCTCTGTCTGTGTCTCCGCCTCTGTCTCTGTCTCTGTGTCTCTGTCTCTGTCTCTGTCTCCGTCTCCGTCTCCGACTCCATCTCTGTCTCTGTCTCTGCCTCCGTCTCTGTATCCGTCTGTGTCTCTGTCTCTGTCTCTGGGTCTCTGTCTGTGTGTCTCTGCCTCTGTCTCTTTGTCTCTGTCTCAGCTTTACTGCTTCCGTGCCTATGTCTCTATGTCTCTGTCTCTGTCTCTGTCTCGGTCTTTGTCTCTGTCTCAGTCTCTGCCTCCGTCTCTGTGTTTGTCTCTGCCTCTGTCTCGGTCTCTGTCTCTGTCTCCGTCTCCGTCTCCATCTCTGTCTCTGTCTCTGTCTCTGCCTCCGTCTCTGTCTCCGTCTGTGTCTCTGTCTCTGTCTGTGTGGCTCTACCTCTGTCTCTTTGTCTCTGTCTCTGCATCTCTGTCTCTGTGTCTCCGTCTCTGTGTCTCTGCCTCTGTCATTGTGTCCCGGTCTCTGTGAATCTCTCTGTCCCTGTCTCCGTCTCTGTGTCTCTGTCTCTGGGTCTGTCTCTGTTTATGTGTCTGTCTCTGTCTCTGTCCCTGGGTCTCTGTCTGTGTGTCTCTGCCTCTGTCTCTTTGTCTCTGTCTCTGCATCTCTGCCTCCGTGCCTATGTCTCTATGTCTCTGTCGCTGTCTCTGTCCCTGTGTCAGTCTCTGTCTCTGTCTCTGTCTCTGTCTCTGTCTCTGCCTCTGTCTCTGTATCTGTCTCCGTCTCTGTCTCTGTCTCTCTCTCTGTCTCTGTCTCTGTCTCTGTCTCTGTCTCTGTCTCTGTCCCTGTCTCTGTCTCTGTCTGTGTCTCTGTCTCTGTCTGCGTCCCTGTCTGTGTCTCTGTCTCTGTCTCCGTCCCTGTCTCTGCCGCTGTCTCTGTCTTTGTCTCTGTCTCAGTTTCTGTCTCTGTCTCCGTCTCTGTCTCTGTCTCTGTCTCTGCGTCTGTGTCTGTCCCCGTATCTGTCTCTGTCACTGTCCCTGCCTCTGTCGCTGCATCTGTCTCCGTCTCTGTCTCTGTCTCTATCTCCGTCTCGGTCTCTGTCTCTGACTCCGTGAGTGTCTCTGTCTCTGTCTCTGTCTGTGTCTCTGCCTCTGTCTCTGACTCTGTGTCTCTGTCTCTGGGTCTGTCTCTGCTTATGAGTCTGTCTCTGTCTCTGTCTCTGGGTCTCTGTCTGTGTGTCTCTGCCTCTGTCTCTTTGTCTCTGTCTCTGCATCTCTGCCTCCGTGCCTATGTCTCTATGTCTCTGTCGCTGTCTCTGTCCCTGTCTCAGTCTCTGTCTCTGTCTCTGTCTCTGTCTCTGTCTCTGCCTCTGTCTCTGTATCTGTCTCCGTCTCTGTCTCTGTCTCTCTCTCTGTCTCTGTCTCTGTCTCTGTCTCTGTCTCTGTCTCTGTCTCTGTCTCTGTCTCTGTCTCTGTCTCTGTCTCTGTCTCTGTCTCTGTCTCTGTCTCTGTCACTGCCTCTGTCTCTGGCTCTGTCTCTGTCGCTGTCTCTTCCTCTGTCTCTGTCTCCGTCTCTGTCCCTGGCTCTGTCTCTGCCTCTGTATCTGTCTCCGTCTCTGCCGCTGTCTCGGTCTTTGTCTCCGTCTCTGTTTCTGTCTCTGTCTCTGTCTCTGTCTCTGTCTCTGTGTCTCTGCCTCTGCATCTCTGTCTCTGTGTCTCCGTCTCTGTGTCTCTGCCTCTGTCATTGTGTCTCGGTCTCTGTGAATCTCTCTCTCTCTGTCTCTGTCCCTGTCCCTCTCCTTTTCCCTGTCTCTGTCTCTGTCTCTGTCTCTGTCTCTGTCTCTGTCTCTGTCTCTGTCGCTGTCTCTGTCTCTGTCTCCGTCTCCGTCTCCGTCTCTGTCTCTGTCTCTGTCTCTGTCTCTGTCTCTGTCTCTGTCTCTGTCTCTGTCTCTGTCTCTGTGTCTGTCTCTGTCTCTGTCTCTGTCTCTGTCTCTGTCTCTGTCTCTGTCTCTGTCTCTGTCTCTGTCTCTGTCTCTGTCACTGCCTCTGTCTCTGGCTCTGTCTCTGTCGCTGTCTCTTCCTCTGTCTCTGTCTCCGTCTCTGTCCCTGTCCCTGCCGCTGTCTCTGTCTTTGTCTCTGTCTCAGTTTCTGTCTCCGTCTCTGTCGCTGTCTCTGTCTCTGTCTCTGTCTCTGTCTCTGTCTCTGTCTCTGTCACTGCCTCTGTCTCTGGCTCTGTCTCTGTCGCTGTCTCTTCCTCTGTCTCTGTCTCTGTCTCTGTCCCTGTCCCTCTCCCTGGCCCTGTCTCCGTCTCTGTCTCTGTCCTTGCCTCTATCTCCGTCTCCGTCTCTGTCTCTGTCTCTGTCTCTGTCTCTGTCTCTGTCTCTGTCTCTGTCTCTGTCTCTGTCTCTGTCTCTGTCTCTGTCTCTGTCTCTGTCTCTGTCTCTGTCTCTGTCTCTGTCTCTGTCTCTGTCTCTGTCTCTGTCTCTGTCTCTGTCTCTGACTCTGTCTCCGTCTCCGTCTCCGACTCCATCTCTGTCTCTGTCTCTGCCTCCGTCTCTGTATCCGTCTGTGTCTCTATCTCTGTCTCTGGGTCTCTGTCTGTGTGTCTCTGCCTCTGTCTCTTTGTCTCTGTCTCTGCTTCTCTGCCTCCGTGCCTATGTCTCTATGTCTCTGTCTCTGTCTCCGTCTCTGTCTCTGTCTCTGTCTCCGTCTCCGTCTCCGACTCCATCTCTGTCTCTGTCTCTGCCTCCGTCTCTGTATCCGTCTGTGTCTCTGTCTCTGTCCCTGGGTCTCTGTCTGTGTGTCTCTGCCTCTGTCTCTTTGTCTCTGTCTCTGCATCTCTGCCTCCGTGCCTATGTCTCTATGTCTCTGTCGCTGTCTCTGTCCCTGTGTCAGTCTCTGTCTCTGTCTCTGTCTCTGTCTCTGTCTCTGCCTCTGTCTCTGTATCTGTCTCCGTCTCTGTCTCTGTCTCTCTCTCTGTCTCTGTCTCTGTCTCTGTCTCTGTCTCTGTCTCTGTCTCTGTCTCTGTCTCTGTCTGTGTCTCTGTCTCTGTCTGCGTCCCTGTCTGTGTCTCTGTCTCTGTCTCCGTCCCTGTCTCTGCCGCTGTCTCTGTCTTTGTCTCTGTCTCAGTTTCTGTCTCTGTCTCCGCCTCTGTCTCTGTCTCTGTCTCTGCCTCTGTGTCTGTCCCCGTATCTGTCTCTGTCTCTGTTTCTGTCTCTGTCTCTGTCTCTGTCCCTGCCTCTGTCGCTGCATCTGTCTCCGTCTCTGTCTCTGTCTCTATCTCCGTCTCTGTCTCTGTCTCTGACTCCGTCTCTGTCTCTGTCTCTGTCTCTGTCTCTGTCTCTGTCTCTGTCTCTGTCTGTGTCTCTGCCTCTGCCTCTGTCTCTGTGTCTCTGTCTCTGGGTCTGTCTCTGCTTATGTGTCTGTCTCTGTCTCTGTCTCTGGGTCTCTGTCTGTGTGTCTCTGCCTCTGTCTCTTTGTCTCTGCCTCTGCATCTCTGCCTCCGTGCCTCTGTCTCTATGTCTCTGTCGCTGTCTCTGTCGCTGTCTCTTCCTCTGTCTCTGTCTCTGTCTCTGTCTCTGTCCCTGTCTCTGTCTCTGTCTCTGTCTCCGTCTCTGTCGCTGTCTCGGTCTTTGTCTCCGTCTCTGTTTCTGTCTCTGTCTCTGTCTCTGTCTCTGCCTCTGTCTCTGTCACTGTCTCCGTCTCTGGCTCTGTCCCTGTCTCTGTCCCCGTCGCCGTCTTCATCTCTGTCTCTGTCTCTGTCCCTGTCTCTGTCTCTGTCTCTGTCTCTGTCTCTGTCTCTGTCACTGTCTCTGTCTCTGTTTATGTGTCTGTCTCTGTCTCTGTCGCTGGGTCTCTGTCTGTGTGTCTCTGCCTCTGTCTCTTTGTCTCTGTCTCTGCATTTCTGCCTCCGTGCCTATGTCTCTATGTCTCTGTCTCTGTCTCTGCCTCTTCCTCTGTCTCTGTCTCTGTCTCTGCCTCTATCTCCGTCTCCGTCTCTGTCTCTGTCTCTGTCTCTGTCTCTGTCTCTGTCTCTGTCTCTGTCTCTGTCTCTGTCTCTGTCTCTGTCTCTGTCTCTCCCTCTGTCTCTGTCTCTGTCTCTGTCTCTGTCTCTGTCTCCTTGTCTCTGTCTCTGCATCTCTGTCTCTGTCTCTTCCTCTGTCTCTGTCTCCGTCTCTGTCCCTGGCTCTGTCTCTGCCTCTGTCTCTGTCTCCGTCTCTGTCGCTGTCTCGGTCTTTGTCTCGGTCTCTGTTTCTGTCTCTGTCTCTGTCTCTGTCTCTGTCTCTGTCTCTGTCTCTGTCTCTGTCTCTGTCTCTGCCTCTGTCGCTGCATCTCTCTCCGTCTCTGTCTCTGTCTCTATCTCCGTCTCTGTCTCCGTCTCTGACTCCGTCTCTGTCTCTGTCTCTGTCTCCGTCTCTGTCTCTGTCTCTGTCTCTGTCTCTGTCTCTGTCTCTGTCTCTGGGTCTCTGCCTCTGTCTCCGTCCCTGTCTCTGCCGCTGTCTCTGTCTTTGTCTCTGTCTCAGTTTCTGTCACTGTCTCCGTCTCTGTCTCTGTCTCTGTCTCTGTCTCTGTCTCTGTCTCTGTCTCTGTCTCTGTCTCTGTCTCTGTCTGTGTCTGTGTCTCTGCCTCTGTCTCGGTCATTGTCTCTGTCTCTGTCTCTGTCTCTGTCTCTGTCTCTGTCTCTGTCTCTGTGTCTCTGCCTCTGCATCTCTGTCTCTGTGTCTCCGTCTCTGTGTCTCTGCCTCTGTCATTGTGTCTCGGTCTCTGTGAATCTCTCTCTCCCTGTCTCTGTCGCTGTCCCTCTCCTTGTCCCTGTCTCTGTCTCTGTCTCTGCCTCTGTCTCTGTCCCCGTATCTGTCTCCGTGTCCGACTCCATCTCTGTCTCTGTCTCTGCCTCCGTCTCTGTATCCGTCTGTGTCTCTGTCTCTGGGTCTCTGTCTGTGTGGCTCTGCCTCTGTCTCTTTGTCTCTGTCTCTGCCTCTGTCACTGTCTTTGTCTCTGTCTCAGTTTCTGTCTCTGTCTCCGTCTCTGTCTCTGTCTCTGTCTCTGCCTCTGTGTCTGTCCCCGTATCTGTCTCAGTCTCTGTCTCTGTCTCTGTCTCCCTGTCTCTGTCTCTGCATCTCTGTCTCTGTCTCTGTCTCTCCCTCTGTCTCTGTCTCTGTCTCTGTCTCTGTCTCTGTCTCTGTCTCTGTGTCTCTGCCTCTGCATCTCTGTCTCTGTGTCTCCGTCTCTGTGTCTCTGCCTCTGTCATTGTGACTCGGTCTCTGTGAATCTCTCTCTCTCTGTCTCTGTCCCTGTCCCTCTCCTTGTCCCTGTCTCTGTCTCTGTCTCTGTCTCTGTCTCTGTCTCTGTCGCTGTCTCTGTCTCTGTCTCTGTCTCTGTCTCTGTCCCTGTCTCTGTCTCTGTCTCTGTCTCTGTCTCTGTCTCTGTCTCTATCTCCGTCTCGGTCTCTGTCTCTGACTCCGTGACTGTCTCTGTCTCTGTCTCTGTCTCTGTCTCTGTCTCTGTCTGTGTCTCCGCCTCTGTCTCTGTCTCTGTGTCTCTGTCTCTGGGTCTGTCTCTGCTTATGTGTCTGTCTCTGTCTCTGTCTCTGGGTCTCTGTCTGTGTGTCTCTGCCTCTGTCTCCTTGTCTCTGTCTCTGCATCTCTGTCTCTGTCTCTGCCTCTGTCTCTGTCACTGTCTCCGTCTCTGGCTCTGTCCCTGTCTCTGTCCCCGTCGCCGTCTTCATCTCTGTCTCTGTCTCTGTCCCTGTCTCTGTCTCTGTCTCTGTCTCTGTCTCTGTCTCTGTCACTGTCTCTGTCTCTGTTTATGTGTCTGTCTCTGTCTCTGTCGCTGGGTCTCTGTCTGTGTGTCTCTGCCTCTGTCTCTTTGTCTCTGTCTCTGCATCTCTGCCTCCGTGCCTATGTCTCTATGTCTCTGTCGCTGTCTCTGTCCCTGTCTCAGTCTCTGTCTCTGTCTCTGTCTCTGTCTCTGTCTCTGCCTCTGTCTCTGTATCTGTCTCCGTCTCTGTCTCTGTCTCTCTCTCTGTCTCTGTCTCTGTCTCTGTCTCTGTCTCTGTCTCTGTCTCTGTCTCTGTCTCTGTCTCTGTCTCTGTCTCTGTCTCTGTCTCTGTCTCTGTCACTGCCTCTGTCTCTGGCTCTGTCTCTGTCGCTGTCTCTTCCTCTGTCTCTGTCTCCGTCTCTGTCCCTGGCTCTGTCTCTGCCTCTGTATCTGTCTCCGTCTCTGCCGCTGTCTCGGTCTTTGTCTCCGTCTCTGTTTCTGTCTCTGTCTCTGTCTCTGTCTCTGTCTCTGTGTCTCTGCCTCTGCATCTCTGTCTCTGTGTCTCCGTCTCTGTGTCTCTGCCTCTGTCATTGTGTCTCGGTCTCTGTGAATCTCTCTCTCTCTGTCTCTGTCCCTGTCCCTCTCCTTTTCCCTGTCTCTGTCTCTGTCTCTGTCTCTGTCTCTGTCTCTGTCTCTGTCTCTGTCGCTGTCTCTGTCTCTGTCTCCGTCTCCGTCTCCGTCTCTGTCTCTGTCTCTGTCTCTGTCTCTGTCTCTGTCTCTGTCTCTGTCTCTGTCTCTGTCTCTGTGTCTGTCTCTGTCTCTGTCTCTGTCTCTGTCTCTGTCTCTGTCTCTGTCTCTGTCTCTGTCTCTGTCTCTGTCTCTGTCACTGCCTCTGTCTCTGGCTCTGTCTCTGTCGCTGTCTCTTCCTCTGTCTCTGTCTCCGTCTCTGTCCCTGTCCCTGCCGCTGTCTCTGTCTTTGTCTCTGTCTCAGTTTCTGTCTCCGTCTCTGTCGCTGTCTCTGTCTCTGTCTCTGTCTCTGTCTCTGTCTCTGTCACTGCCTCTGTCTCTGGCTCTGTCTCTGTCGCTGTCTCTTCCTCTGTCTCTGTCTCTGTCTCTGTCCCTGTCCCTCTCCCTGGCCCTGTCTCCGTCTCTGTCTCTGTCCTTGCCTCTATCTCCGTCTCCGTCTCTGTCTCTGTCTCTGTCTCTGTCTCTGTCTCTGTCTCTGTCTCTGTCTCTGTCTCTGTCTCTGTCTCTGTCTCTGTCTCTGTCTCTGTCTCTGTCTCTGTCTCTGTCTCTGTCTCTGTCTCTGTCTCTGTCTCTGTCTCTGTCTCTGACTCTGTCTCCGTCTCCGTCTCCGACTCCATCTCTGTCTCTGTCTCTGCCTCCGTCTCTGTATCCGTCTGTGTCTCTATCTCTGTCTCTGGGTCTCTGTCTGTGTGTCTCTGCCTCTGTCTCTTTGTCTCTGTCTCTGCTTCTCTGCCTCCGTGCCTATGTCTCTATGTCTCTGTCTCTGTCTCCGTCTCTGTCTCTGTCTCTGTCTCCGTCTCCGTCTCCGACTCCATCTCTGTCTCTGTCTCTGCCTCCGTCTCTGTATCCGTCTGTGTCTCTGTCTCTGTCCCTGGGTCTCTGTCTGTGTGTCTCTGCCTCTGTCTCTTTGTCTCTGTCTCTGCATCTCTGCCTCCGTGCCTATGTCTCTATGTCTCTGTCGCTGTCTCTGTCCCTGTGTCAGTCTCTGTCTCTGTCTCTGTCTCTGTCTCTGTCTCTGCCTCTGTCTCTGTATCTGTCTCCGTCTCTGTCTCTGTCTCTCTCTCTGTCTCTGTCTCTGTCTCTGTCTCTGTCTCTGTCTCTGTCTCTGTCTCTGTCTCTGTCTCTGTCTGTGTCTCTGTCTCTGTCTGCGTCCCTGTCTGTGTCTCTGTCTCTGTCTCCGTCCCTGTCTCTGCCGCTGTCTCTGTCTTTGTCTCTGTCTCAGTTTCTGTCTCTGTCTCCGCCTCTGTCTCTGTCTCTGTCTCTGCCTCTGTGTCTGTCCCCGTATCTGTCTCTGTCTCTGTTTCTGTCTCTGTCTCTGTCTCTGTCCCTGCCTCTGTCGCTGCATCTGTCTCCGTCTCTGTCTCTGTCTCTATCTCCGTCTCTGTCTCTGTCTCTGACTCCGTCTCTGTCTCTGTCTCTGTCTCTGTCTCTGTCTCTGTCTCTGTCTCTGTCTGTGTCTCTGCCTCTGCCTCTGTCTCTGTGTCTCTGTCTCTGGGTCTGTCTCTGCTTATGTGTCTGTCTCTGTCTCTGTCTCTGGGTCTCTGTCTGTGTGTCTCTGCCTCTGTCTCTTTGTCTCTGCCTCTGCATCTCTGCCTCCGTGCCTCTGTCTCTATGTCTCTGTCGCTGTCTCTGTCGCTGTCTCTTCCTCTGTCTCTGTCTCTGTCTCTGTCTCTGTCCCTGTCTCTGTCTCTGTCTCTGTCTCCGTCTCTGTCGCTGTCTCGGTCTTTGTCTCCGTCTCGGTTTCTGTCTCTGTCTCTGTCTCTGTCTCTGCCTCTGTCTCTGTCACTGTCTCCGTCTCTGGCTCTGTCCCTGTCTCTGTCCCCGTCGCCGTCTTCATCTCTGTCTCTGTCTCTGTCCCTGTCTCTGTCTCTGTCTCTGTCTCTGTCTCTGTCTCTGTCACTGTCTCTGTCTCTGTTTATGTGTCTGTCTCTGTCTCTGTCGCTGGGTCTCTGTCTGTGTGTCTCTGCCTCTGTCTCTTTGTCTCTGTCTCTGCATTTCTGCCTCCGTGCCTATGTCTCTATGTCTCTGTCTCTGTCTCTGCCTCTTCCTCTGTCTCTGTCTCTGCCTCTATCTCCGTCTCCGTCTCTGTCTCTGTCTCTGTCTCTGTCTCTGTCTCTGTCTCTGTCTCTGTCTCTGTCTCTGTCTCTGTCTCTGTCTCTCCCTCTGTCTCTGTCTCTGTCTCTGTCTCTGTCTCTGTCTCCTTGTCTCTGTCTCTGCATCTCTGTCTCTGTCTCTTCCTCTGTCTCTGTCTCCGTCTCTGTCCCTGGCTCTGTCTCTGCCTCTGTCTCTGTCTCCGTCTCTGTCGCTGTCTCGGTCTTTGTCTCGGTCTCTGTTTCTGTCTCTGTCTCTGTCTCTGTCTCTGTCTCTGTCTCTGTCTCTGTCTCTGTCTCTGTCTCTGCCTCTGTCGCTGCATCTCTCTCCGTCTCTGTCTCTGTCTCTATCTCCGTCTCTGTCTCCGTCTCTGACTCCGTCTCTGTCTCTGTCTCTGTCTCCGTCTCTGTCTCTGTCTCTGTCTCTGTCTCTGTCTCTGTCTCTGTCTCTGGGTCTCTGCCTCTGTCTCCGTCCCTGTCTCTGCCGCTGTCTCTGTCTTTGTCTCTGTCTCAGTTTCTGTCACTGTCTCCGTCTCTGTCTCTGTCTCTGTCTCTGTCTCTGTCTCTGTCTCTGTCTCTGTCTCTGTCTCTGTCTCTGTCTCTGTCTGTGTCTGTGTCTCTGCCTCTGTCTCGGTCATTGTCTCTGTCTCTGTCTCTGTCTCTGTCTCTGTCTCTGTCTCTGTCTCTGTGTCTCTGCCTCTGCATCTCTGTCTCTGTGTCTCCGTCTCTGTGTCTCTGCCTCTGTCATTGTGTCTCGGTCTCTGTGAATCTCTCTCTCCCTGTCTCTGTCGCTGTCCCTCTCCTTGTCCCTGTCTCTGTCTCTGTCTCTGCCTCTGTCTCTGTCCCCGTATCTGTCTCCGTGTCCGACTCCATCTCTGTCTCTGTCTCTGCCTCCGTCTCTGTATCCGTCTGTGTCTCTGTCTCTGGGTCTCTGTCTGTGTGGCTCTGCCTCTGTCTCTTTGTCTCTGTCTCTGCCTCTGTCACTGTCTTTGTCTCTGTCTCAGTTTCTGTCTCTGTCTCCGTCTCTGTCTCTGTCTCTGTCTCTGCCTCTGTGTCTGTCCCCGTATCTGTCTCAGTCTCTGTCTCTGTCTCTGTCTCCCTGTCTCTGTCTCTGCATCTCTGTCTCTGTCTCTGTCTCTCCCTCTGTCTCTGTCTCTGTCTCTGTCTCTGTCTCTGTCTCTGTCTCTGTGTCTCTGCCTCTGCATCTCTGTCTCTGTGTCTCCGTCTCTGTGTCTCTGCCTCTGTCATTGTGACTCGGTCTCTGTGAATCTCTCTCTCTCTGTCTCTGTCCCTGTCCCTCTCCTTGTCCCTGTCTCTGTCTCTGTCTCTGTCTCTGTCTCTGTCTCTGTCGCTGTCTCTGTCTCTGTCTCTGTCTCTGTCTCTGTCCCTGTCTCTGTCTCTGTCTCTGTCTCTGTCTCTGTCTCTGTCTCTATCTCCGTCTCGGTCTCTGTCTCTGACTCCGTGACTGTCTCTGTCTCTGTCTCTGTCTCTGTCTCTGTCTCTGTCTGTGTCTCCGCCTCTGTCTCTGTCTCTGTGTCTCTGTCTCTGGGTCTGTCTCTGCTTATGTGTCTGTCTCTGTCTCTGTCTCTGGGTCTCTGTCTGTGTGTCTCTGCCTCTGTCTCCTTGTCTCTGTCTCTGCATCTCTGTCTCTGTCTCTGCCTCTGTCTCTGTCACTGTCTCCGTCTCTGGCTCTGTCCCTGTCTCTGTCCCCGTCGCCGTCTTCATCTCTGTCTCTGTCTCTGTCCCTGTCTCTGTCTCTGTCTCTGTCTCTGTCTCTGTCTCTGTCACTGTCTCTGTCTCTGTTTATGTGTCTGTCTCTGTCTCTGTCGCTGGGTCTCTGTCTGTGTGTCTCTGCCTCTGTCTCTTTGTCTCTGTCTCTGCATTTCTGCCTCCGTGCCTATGTCTCTATGTCTCTGTCTCTGTCTCTGCCTCTTCCTCTGTCTCTGTCTCTGCCTCTATCTCCGTCTCCGTCTCTGTCTCTGTCTCTGTCTCTGTCTCTGTCTCTGTCTCTGTCTCTGTCTCTGTCTCTGTCTCTGTCTCTGTCTCTCCCTCTGTCTCTGTCTCTGTCTCTGTCTCTGTCTCTGTCTCCTTGTCTCTGTCTCTGCATCTCTGTCTCTGTCTCTTCCTCTGTCTCTGTCTCCGTCTCTGTCCCTGGCTCTGTCTCTGCCTCTGTCTCTGTCTCCGTCTCTGTCGCTGTCTCGGTCTTTGTCTCGGTCTCTGTTTCTGTCTCTGTCTCTGTCTCTGTCTCTGTCTCTGTCTCTGTCTCTGTCTCTGTCTCTGTCTCTGCCTCTGTCGCTGCATCTCTCTCCGTCTCTGTCTCTGTCTCTATCTCCGTCTCTGTCTCCGTCTCTGACTCCGTCTCTGTCTCTGTCTCTGTCTCCGTCTCTGTCTCTGTCTCTGTCTCTGTCTCTGTCTCTGTCTCTGTCTCTGTCTCTGTCTCTGTCTCTGTCACTGTTTATGTGTCTGTCTCTGTCTCTGTCGCTGGGTCTCTGTCTGTGTGTCTCTGCCTCTGTCTCTTTGTCTCTGTCTCTGCATTTCTGCCTCCGTGCCTATGTCTCTATGTCTCTGTCTCTGTCTCTGCCTCTGTCTCTGTCTCTGTCTCTGCCTCTGTCTCTGTATCTGTCTCCGTCTCTGTCTCTGTCTCTCTCTCTGTCTCTGTCTCTGTCTCTGTCTCTGTCTCTGTCTCTGTCTCTGTCTCTGTCTCTGTCTCTGTCTCTGTCTCTGTCTCTGTCTCTGTCTCTGTCTCTGTCTCTGTCTCCGTCTCTGTCGCTGTCTCTCCCTCTGTCTCTGTCTCCGTCTCTGTCTCTGTGTCTCTGCCTCTGCATCTCTGTCTCTGTGTCTCCGTCTCTGTGTCTCTGCCTCTGTCATTGTGACTCGGTCTCTGTGAATCTCTCTCTCTCTGTCTCTGTCCCTGTCCCTCTCCTTGTCCCTGTCTCTGTCTCTGTCTCTGTCTCTGCCTCTTCCTCTGTCTCTGTCTCTGCCTCTATCTCCGTCTCCGTCTCTGTCTCTGTCTCTGTCTCTGTCTCTGTCTCTGTCTCTGTCTCTGTCTCTGTCTCTGTCTCTGTCTCTGTCTCTCCCTCTGTCTCTGTCTCTGTCTCTGTCTCTGTCTCTGTCTCCTTGTCTCTGTCTCTGCATCTCTGTCTCTGTCTCTTCCTCTGTCTCTGTCTCCGTCTCTGTCCCTGGCTCTGTCTCTGCCTCTGTCTCTGTCTCCGTCTCTGTCGCTGTCTCGGTCTTTGTCTCGGTCTCTGTTTCTGTCTCTGTCTCTGTCTCTGTCTCTGTCTCTGTCTCTGTCTCTGTCTCTGTCTCTGTCTCTGCCTCTGTCGCTGCATCTCTCTCCGTCTCTGTCTCTGTCTCTATCTCCGTCTCTGTCTCCGTCTCTGACTCCGTCTCTGTCTCTGTCTCTGTCTCCGTCTCTGTCTCTGTCTCTGTCTCTGTCTCTGTCTCTGTCTCTGTCTCTGTCTCTGTCTCTGTCTCTGTCACTGTTTATGTGTCTGTCTCTGTCTCTGTCGCTGGGTCTCTGTCTGTGTGTCTCTGCCTCTGTCTCTTTGTCTCTGTCTCTGCATTTCTGCCTCCGTGCCTATGTCTCTATGTCTCTGTCTCTGTCTCTGCCTCTGTCTCTGTCTCTGTCTCTGCCTCTGTCTCTGTATCTGTCTCCGTCTCTGTCTCTGTCTCTCTCTCTGTCTCTGTCTCTGTCTCTGTCTCTGTCTCTGTCTCTGTCTCTGTCTCTGTCTCTGTCTCTGTCTCTGTCTCTGTCTCTGTCTCTGTCTCTGTCTCTGTCTCTGTCTCCGTCTCTGTCGCTGTCTCTCCCTCTGTCTCTGTCTCCGTCTCTGTCTCTGTGTCTCTGCCTCTGCATCTCTGTCTCTGTGTCTCCGTCTCTGTGTCTCTGCCTCTGTCATTGTGACTCGGTCTCTGTGAATCTCTCTCTCTCTGTCTCTGTCCCTGTCCCTCTCCTTGTCCCTGTCTCTGTCTCTGTCTCTGTCTCTGTCTCTGTCTCTGTCGCTGTCTCTGTCTCTGTCTCTGTCTCTGTCTCTGTCTCTGTCTCTGTCTCTGTCCCTGTCTCTGTCTCTGTCTCTGTCTCTGTCTCTGTCTCTGTCTCTATCTCCGTCTCGGTCTCTGTCTCTGACTCCGTGACTGTCTCTGTCTCTGTCTCTGTCTCTGTCTCTGTCTCTGTCTCTGTCTGTGTCTCCGCCTCTGTCTCTGTCTCTGTGTCTCTGTCTCTGGGTCTGTCTCTGCTTATGTGTCTGTCTCTGTCTCTGTCTCTGGGTCTCTGTCTGTGTATCTCTGCCTCTGTCTCCTTGTCTCTGTCTCTGCATCTCTGTCTCTGTCTCTGCCTCTGTCTCTGTCACTGTCTCCGTCTCTGGCTCTGTCCCTGTCTCTGTCCCCGTCGCCGTCTTCATCTCTGTCTCTGTCTCTGTCCCTGTCTCTGTCTCTGTCTCTGTCTCTGTCTCTGTCTCTGTCACTGTCTCTGTCTCTGTTTATGTGTCTGTCTCTGTCTCTGTCGCTGGGTCTCTGTCTGTGTGTCTCTGCCTCTGTCTCTTTGTCTCTGTCTCTGCATTTCTGCCTCCGTGCCTATGTCTCTATGTCTCTGTCTCTGTCTCTGCCTCTTCCTCTGTCTCTGTCTCTGCCTCTATCTCCGTCTCCGTCTCTGTCTCTGTCTCTGTCTCTGTCTCTGTCTCTGTCTCTGTCTCTGTCTCTGTCTCTGTCTCTGTCTCTGTCTCTGTCTCTGTCTCTCCCTCTGTCTCTGTCTCTGTCTCTGTCTCTGTCTCTGTCTCCTTGTCTCTGTCTCTGCATCTCTGTCTCTGTCTCTTCCTCTGTCTCTGTCTCCGTCTCTGTCCCTGGCTCTGTCTCTGCCTCTGTCTCTGTCTCCGTCTCTGTCGCTGTCTCGGTCTTTGTCTCGGTCTCTGTTTCTGTCTCTGTCTCTGTCTCTGTCTCTGTCTCTGTCTCTGTCTCTGTCTCTGTCTCTGTCTCTGCCTCTGTCGCTGCATCTCTCTCCGTCTCTGTCTCTGTCTCTATCTCCGTCTCTGTCTCCGTCTCTGACTCCGTCTCTGTCTCTGTCTCTGTCTTCATCTCTGTCTCTGTCTCTGTCCCTGTCTCTGTCTCTGTCTCTGTCTCTGTCTCTGTCTCTGTCTCTGTCTCTGTCTCTGTCTCTGTCTCTGTCTCTGTCTCTGTCTCTGTCTCTGTCTCTGTCTCTGTCTCTGTCTCTGTCTCTGTCTCTGTCTCTGTCTCTGTCCCTGTCTCTGTCTCTGTCTCTGTCTCTGTCTCTGTCTCTGCCTCTGTCTCTGTCTCTGTCTCTGTCTCTGTCTCTGTGTCTGTCTCTGTCTCTGTCTCTGTCTCTGTCTCTGTCTCTGTCTCTGTCTCTGTCTCTGTCTCTGTCTGTGTCTCTGTCTCTGTCTCCGTCCCTGTCTCTGCCGCTGTCTCTGTCTTTGTCTCTGTCTCAGTTTCTGTCTCTGTCTCCGTCTCTGTCTCTGTCTCTGTCTCTGCCTCTGTCTCTGTCCCCGTATCTGTCCCTGGCTCTGTCTCTGTCTCTGTCTCTGTCTCTGTCTCTGTCTCTGTCTCTGTCTCTGTCTCTGTCTCTGTCTCTGTCTCTGTGTCTGTCTCTGTCTCTCGCTCTGTCTGCGTCTTTGTCTCCGTCCTTGTCTCCGTCTTTGTCTCCTGTACCTTTGCCTCCGACTTTGTCTCCTGCCCCTCTGTCTCTGTCTGTGTCTCTGTCTCTCTCTCTGTATCTGTCTCTGTGTCTTCCTCGGTCTGTGTCTCTGTCTCTGCCTCTGTCTCTGTCTCTGTCTCTGTCTCTCTCTCTGTCTCTTCCTCTGTCTCTGTCTCCGTCTCTGTCCCTGGCTCTGTCTCTGCCTCTGTCTCCGTCTCTATCTCTGTCTCGGTCTTTCTCTCCGTCTCTGTCTCTGGCTCTGACTATGTCTCCGTCTCTGTCTCTGTCTCTGTCTCTGTCTCTGTCTCTGTCTCTGTCTCTGTCTCTGTCTCTGTCTCTGTCTCTGTCACTGCCTCTGTCTCTGGCTCTGTCTCTGTCTCTGTCTCTGTCACTGCCTCTGTCTCTGGCTCTGTCTCTGTCTCTGTCTCTGTCTCTGTCTCTGTCTCTGTCTCTGTCTCTGTCCCTGTCTCTGTCTCTGTCTCTGTCTCTGTCTCTGTCTCTGCCTCTGTCTCTGTCTCTGTCTCTGTCTCTGTCTCTGTGTCTGTCTCTGTCTCTGTCTCTGTCTCTGTCTCTGTCTCTGTCTCTGTCTCTGTCTCTGTCTCCGTCTCTGTCGCTGTCTCGGTCTTTGTCTACGTCTCTGTTTCTGTTTCTGTCTCTGTCTCTATCTCTGTCTGTGTCTCTGTCTCTGTCACTGTCTCTGTCTCTGTCTCTCTCTCTGTCTCTGTCTCTGTCTCTGTCTCTGTCTTTGTCTCTGTCTCTGTCTCTGTCTCTGTCTCCGTCTCTGTCGCTCTCTCGGTCTTTGTCTACGTCTCTGTTTCTGTTTCTGTCTCTGTCTCTGTCTCTGTCTCTGTCTCTGTCTCTGTCTCTGTCTCTGTCTCTGTCTCTGTCTCTGTCTCCGTCTCTGTCGCTGCCGCTGTCTCTTCCTCTGTCTCTGTCTCCGTCTCTGTCCCTGGCTCTGTCTCTGCCTCTGTCTACGTCTCTATCTCTGTCTCGGTCTCTGTCTCTGTCTCTGTCTCTGTCTCTGTCACTGTCTCTGTCTCTGTCTCTATCTCTGTCTCTGTCACTGTCTCTGTCTCTGTCTCTGTCTCTGTCTCTGTCTCTGTCTCTGTCTCTGTCTCTGTCTCTGTCTCTGTCTCTGTCTCTGTCTCTGTGTCTCTGTCTCTGGGTCTCTGTCTGTGTGTCTCTGCCTCTGTCTCTTTGTCTCTGTATCAGTTTCTCTGCCTCCGTGCCTATGTCTCTGTGTCTCTGTCTCTGTCTCTGTCTCCCTGTCTCTGTCTCTGCATCTCTGTCTCTGTCTCTGCCTCTGTCTCTGTCACTGCCTCCGGCTATGGCTCTGTCCCTGTCTCTGTCCCCGTCGCCGTCTTCATCTCTGTCTCTGTCTCTGTCTCTGTCTCTGTCTCTGTCTCTGTCTCTGTCTCTGTCTCTGTCTCTGTCTCTGTTTATGTCTCTGTCTCTGTCTCTGTCTCTGTCTCTGTCTCTGTGTCTCTGTCTCTGGGTCTCTGTCTGTGTGTCTCTGCCTCTGTCTCTTTGTCTCTGTATCAGTTTCTCTGCCTCCGTGCCTATGTCTCTGTGTCTCTGTCTCTGTCTCTGTCTCCCTGTCTCTGTCTCTGCATCTCTGTCTCTGTCTCTGCCTCTGTCTCTGTCACTGCCTCCGGCTATGGCTCTGTCCCTGTCTCTGTCCCCGTCGCCGTCTTCATCTCTGTCTCTGTCTCTGTCTCTGTCTCTGTCTCTGTCTCTGTCTCTGTCTCTGTCTCTGTCTCTGTCTCTGTCTCTGTTTATGTGTCTGTCTCTGTCTCTGTCTCTGGGTCTCTGTCTGTGTGTCTCTGCCTCTGTCTCCTTGTCTATGTCTCTGCATCTCTGCCTCCGTGTCTATGTCTCTATGTCTCTGTCTCTGTCTCTGTCTCTGTCTATGTCTCTGCCTCCGTCTCTGTGTCTTTCTCTGCCTCTGTCTCCGTCTCCGTCCCTGGCTCTGTCTCTGCCTCTGTCTCCGCCTCTGTCTCTGTCTCTGCCTCTATCTCCGTCTCCGTCTCTGTCTCTGTCTCTGTCTCTGTCTCTGTCTCTGTCTCTGTCTCTGTCTCTGTCTCTGTCTCTGTCTCTGTCTCTATCTCTGTCTCTGTCTCTGTCTCTGTCTCTGTCTCTGTCTCTGTCTCTGTCTCTGTCTCTGTCTCTGTCTCTGTCACTGCCTCTGTCTCTGTCTCTGTCTCTGTCTCTGCCTCCGTCTCCGTCTCTGTCTCTGTCTGTGTCTCTGTCTCTGTCCTTGCCTCTATCTCCGTCTCCGTCTCTGTCTCTGTCTCTGTCTCTGTCTCTGCCTCTGTCGCTGCATCTCTCTCCGTCTCTGTCTCTGTCTCTATCTCCGTCTCTGTCTCCGTCTCTGACTCCGTCTCTGTCTCTGTCTCTGTCTCCGTCTCTGTCTCTGTCTCTGTCTCTGTCTCTGTCTCTGTCTCTGTCTCTGGGTCTCTGCCTCTGTCTCCGTCCCTGTCTCTGCCGCTGTCTCTGTCTTTGTCTCTGTCTCAGTTTCTGTCACTGTCTCCGTCTCTGTCTCTGTCTCTGTCTCTGTCTCTGTCTCTGTCTCTGTCTCTGTCTCTGTCTCTGTCTCTGTCTGTGTCTGTGTCTCTGCCTCTGTCTCGGTCATTGTCTCTGTCTCTGTCTCTGTCTCTGTCTCTGTCTCTGTCTCTGTCTCTGTGTCTCTGCCTCTGCATCTCTGTCTCTGTGTCTCCGTCTCTGTGTCTCTGCCTCTGTCATTGTGTCTCGGTCTCTGTGAATCTCTCTCTCCCTGTCTCTGTCGCTGTCCCTCTCCTTGTCCCTGTCTCTGTCTCTGTCTCTGCCTCTGTCTCTGTCCCCGTATCTGTCTCCGTGTCCGACTCCATCTCTGTCTCTGTCTCTGCCTCCGTCTCTGTATCCGTCTGTGTCTCTGTCTCTGGGTCTCTGTCTGTGTGGCTCTGCCTCTGTCTCTTTGTCTCTGTCTCTGCCTCTGTCACTGTCTTTGTCTCTGTCTCAGTTTCTGTCTCTGTCTCCGTCTCTGTCTCTGTCTCTGTCTCTGCCTCTGTGTCTGTCCCCGTATCTGTCTCAGTCTCTGTCTCTGTCTCCCTGTCTCTGTCTCTGCATCTCTGTCTCTGTCTCTGTCTCTCCCTCTGTCTCTGTCTCTGTCTCTGTCTCTGTCTCTGTCTCCTTGTCTCTGTCTCTGCATCTCTGTCTCTGTCTCTGCCTCTGTCTCTGTCACTGTCTCCGTCTCTGGCTCTGTCCCTGTCTCTGTCCCCGTCGCCGTCTTCATCTCTGTCTCTGTCTCTGTCCCTGTCTCTGTCTCTGTCTCTGTCTCTGTCTCTGTCTCTGTCTCTGTCTCTGTCTCTGTCTCTGTCACTGTTTATGTGTCTGTCTCTGTCTCTGTCGCTGGGTCTCTGTCTGTGTGTCTCTGCCTCTGTCTCTTTGTCTCTGTCTCTGCATTTCTGCCTCCGTGCCTATGTCTCTATGTCTCTGTCTCTGTCTCTGCCTCTGTCTCTGTCTCTGTCTCTGCCTCTGTCTCTGTATCTGTCTCCGTCTCTGTCTCTGTCTCTCTCTCTGTCTCTGTCTCTGTCTCTGTCTCTGTCTCTGTCTCTGTCTCTGTCTCTGTCTCTGTCTCTGTCTCTGTCTCTGTCTCTGTCTCTGTCTCTGTCTCTGTCTCTGTCTCTGTCTCTGTCTCTGTCTCTGTCTCTGTCCCTGTCTCTGTCTCTGTCTCTGTCTCTGTCTCTGTCTCTGCCTCTGTCTC
This sequence comes from Megachile willughbiella, assembly GCA_945859595.2. NCBI lineage: Eukaryota > Metazoa > Arthropoda > Insecta > Hymenoptera > Megachilidae > Megachile > Megachile willughbiella. The sequence goes on along the minus strand of CAMAOD020000201.1, from coordinate 2,751,454 downwards.
TGTCTCTGTCTCTGTCTCTGTCTCTGTGTCTGTCTCTGTCTCTGTCTCTGTCTCTGTCTCTGTCTCTGTCTCTGTCTCTGTCTCTGTCTCTGTCTCTGTCTCTGTCTCTGTCTCTGTCTCTGTCTGTGTCTCTGTCTCTGTCTCCGTCCCTGTCTCTGCCGCTGTCTCTGTCTTTGTCTCTGTCTCAGTTTCTGTCTCTGTCTCCGTCTCTGTCTCTGTCTCTGTCTCTGCCTCTGTCTCTGTCCCCGTATCTGTCCCTGGCTCTGTCTCTGTCTCTGTCTCTGTCTCTGTCTCTGTCTCTGTCTCTGTCTCTGTCTCTGTCTCTGTCTCTGTGTCTGTCTCTGTCTCTCGCTCTGTCTGCGTCTTTGTCTCCGTCCTTGTCTCCGTCTTTGTCTCCTGTACCTTTGCCTCCGACTTTGTCTCCTGCCCCTCTGTCTCTGTCTGTGTCTCTGTCTCTCTCTCTGTATCTGTCTCTGTGTCTTCCTCGGTCTGTGTCTCTGTCTCTGCCTCTGTCTCTGTCTCTGTCTCTGTCTCTCTCTCTGTCTCTTCCTCTGTCTCTGTCTCCGTCTCTGTCCCTGGCTCTGTCTCTGCCTCTGTCTCCGTCTCTATCTCTGTCTCGGTCTTTCTCTCCGTCTCTGTCTCTGGCTCTGACTATGTCTCCGTCTCTGTCTCTGTCTCTGTCTCTGTCTCTGTCTCTGTCTCTGTCTCTGTCTCTGTCTCTGTCTCTGTCTCTGTCACTGCCTCTGTCTCTGGCTCTGTCTCTGTCTCTGTCTCTGTCACTGCCTCTGTCTCTGGCTCTGTCTCTGTCTCTGTCTCTGTCTCTGTCTCTGTCTCTGTCTCTGTCTCTGTCCCTGTCTCTGTCTCTGTCTCTGTCTCTGTCTCTGTCTCTGCCTCTGTCTCTGTCTCTGTCTCTGTCTCTGTCTCTGTGTCTGTCTCTGTCTCTGTCTCTGTCTCTGTCTCTGTCTCTGTCTCTGTCTCTGTCTCTGTCTCTGTCTCCGTCTCTGTCGCTGTCTCGGTCTTTGTCTACGTCTCTGTTTCTGTTTCTGTCTCTGTCTCTATCTCTGTCTGTGTCTCTGTCTCTGTCACTGTCTCTGTCTCTGTCTCTCTCTCTGTCTCTGTCTCTGTCTCTGTCTCTGTCTTTGTCTCTGTCTCTGTCTCTGTCTCTGTCTCTGTCTCTGTCTCTGTCTCTGTCTCTGTCTCTGTCTCCGTCTCTGTCGCTGCCGCTGTCTCTTCCTCTGTCTCTGTCTCCGTCTCTGTCCCTGGCTCTGTCTCTGCCTCTGTCTACGTCTCTATCTCTGTCTCGGTCTCTGTCTCTGTCTCTGTCTCTGTCTCTGTCACTGTCTCTGTCTCTGTCTCTATCTCTGTCTCTGTCACTGTCTCTGTCTCTGTCTCTGTCTCTGTCTCTGTCTCTGTCTCTGTCTCTGTCTCTGTCTCTGTCTCTCTCTCTGTCTCTGTGTCTCTGTCTCTGGGTCTCTGTCTGTGTGTCTCTGCCTCTGTCTCTTTGTCTCTGTATCAGTTTCTCTGCCTCCGTGCCTATGTCTCTGTGTCTCTGTCTCTGTCTCTGTCTCCCTGTCTCTGTCTCTGCATCTCTGTCTCTGTCTCTGCCTCTGTCTCTGTCACTGCCTCCGGCTATGGCTCTGTCCCTGTCTCTGTCCCCGTCGCCGTCTTCATCTCTGTCTCTGTCTCTGTCTCTGTCTCTGTCTCTGTCTTTGTCTCTGTCTCTGTATCTGTCTCTGTCTCTGTTTATGTCTCTGTCTCTGTCTCTGTCTCTGTCTCTGTCTCTGTCTCTGTGTCTCTGTCTCTGGGTCTCTGTCTGTGTGTCTCTGCCTCTGTCTCTTTGTCTCTGTATCAGTTTCTCTGCCTCCGTGCCTATGTCTCTGTGTCTCTGTCTCTGTCTCTGTCTCCCTGTCTCTGTCTCTGCATCTCTGTCTCTGTCTCTGCCTCTGTCTCTGTCACTGCCTCCGGCTATGGCTCTGTCCCTGTCTCTGTCCCCGTCGCCGTCTTCATCTCTGTCTCTGTCTCTGTCTCTGTCTCTGTCTCTGTCTCTGTCTCTGTCTCTGTCTATGTCTCTGTCTCTGTCTCTGTCTCTGTTTATGTGTCTGTCTCTGTCTCTGTCTCTGGGTCTCTGTCTGTGTGTCTCTGCCTCTGTCTCCTTGTCTATGTCTCTGCATCTCTGCCTCCGTGTCTATGTCTCTATGTCTCTGTCTCTGTCTCTGTCTCTGTCTATGTCTCTGCCTCCGTCTCTGTGTCTTTCTCTGCCTCTGTCTCCGTCTCCGTCCCTGGCTCTGTCTCTGCCTCTGTCTCCGTCTCTGTCTCTGTCTCTGCCTCTATCTCCGTCTCCGTCTCTGTCTCTGTCTCTGTCTCTGTCTCTGTCTCTGTCTCTGTCTCTGTCTCTGTCTCTGTCTCTGTCTCTGTCTCTGTCTCTATCTCTGTCTCTGTCTCTGTCTCTGTCTCTGTCTCTGTCTCTGTCTCTGTCTCTGTCTCTGTCTCTGTCTCTGTCACTGCCTCTGTCTCTGTCTCTGTCTCTGTCTCTGCCTCCGTCTCCGTCTCTGTCTCTGTCTGTGTCTCTGTCTCTGTCCTTGCCTCTATCTCCGTCTCCGTCTCTGTCTCTGTCTCTGTCTCTGTCTCTGTCTCTGTCTCTGTCTCTGTCTCTGTCTCTGTCTCTGTCTCTGTCTCTGTCTCTGTCTCTGTCTCTGTCTCTGTCTCTGTCTCTGTCTCTGTCTCTGTCTCTGTCTCTGTCTCTGTCTCTGTCTCTGTCTCTGTCTCTGTCTCTGTCTCTGTCTCTGTCTCTGTCTCTGTCTCTGTCTCTGTCTGTGTCTCTGTCTCTGTCTCTGTCTCTGTCTCTGTCTCTGTCCCTGCCTCCGTCTCTGCATCTGTCTCCGTCTCAGTCTCTGTCTCTATCTCCGCCTCTGTCTCTGTCTCTGACTCCGTCTCTGTCTCTGTCTCTGTCTCTGTCTCTGCCTCTGTCTCTGTCTGTGTCTCTGCCTCTGTCTCGGTCATTGTCTCTGTCTCTGTCTCTGTCTCTGTCTCTGTCTCTGCCTCTGTCTCTGTGTCTCTGCCTCTGCATCTCTGTCTCTGTGTCTCCGTCTCTGTGTCTCTGCCTCTGTCATTGTGTCTCGGTCTCTGTGAATATCTCTCTCTCCATGTCTCTGTCCCTGTCCCTCTCCATGTCCCTGTCGCTGTCTCTGTCTCTGTCTCTGTATCTGTCTCTGTCTCTGTCTCTGTCTCTGTCTCTGTCTCTGACTCTGTCTCTGTCTCTGTCTCTGTCTGTGTCTCTGTGTCTGTCTCTGTCTCTGTCTCTGTCTCTGTCTCTGTCTCTGTCTCTGTCTCTGTCTCTGTCTCTGTCTCTGTCTCTGTCTCTGTCTCTGTCTCTGTCTCTGTCTCTGTCTCTGTCTCTGTCTCTGTCTCTGTCTTTGTCTCTGTCTCTGTCTCTGTCTCTGTCTCTGTCTCTGTCTCTGTCTCTGTCTCTGTCTCTGTCTCTGTCTCTGTCGCTGTCTCTCCCTCTGTCTCTGTCTCTGTCTCTGTCTCTGTCTCTGTCTCTGTCTCTGTCTCTGTCTCTGTCTCTGTCTCTGTCCCTGTCTCTGTCTCTGTCTGTGTCTCTGTCTCTGTCTGCGTCCCTGTCTGTGTCTCTGTCTCTGTCTCCGTCCCTGTCTCTGCCGCTGTCTCTGTCTTTGTCTCTGTCTCAGTTTCTGTCTCTGTCTCTGTCTCTGTCTCTGTCTCTGTCTCTGTGTCTCTGTCTCTGGGTCTCTGTCTGTGTGTCTCTGCCTCTGTCTCTTTGTCTCTGTATCAGTTTCTCTGCCTCCGTGCCTATGTCTCTGTGTCTCTGTCTCTGTCTCTGTCTCCCTGTCTCTGTCTCTGCATCTCTGTCTCTGTCTCTGCCTCTGTCTCTGTCACTGCCTCCGGCTATGGCTCTGTCCCTGTCTCTGTCCCCGTCGCCGTCTTCATCTCTGTCTCTGTCTCTGTCTCTGTCTCTGTCTCTGTCTCTGTCTCTGTCTCTGTCTCTGTCTCTGTCTCTGTCTCTGTCTCTGTCTCTGTCTCCGTCTCTGTCTCTGTCTCTCTCTCTGTCTCTGTCTCTGTCTCTGTCTCTGTCTCTGTCTCTGTCTCTGTCTCTGTCTCTGTCTCTGTCTCTGTCTCTGTCTCTGTCTCTGTCTCTGTCACTGCCTCTGTCTCTGGCTCTGTCTCTGTCGCTGTCTCTTCCTCTGTCTCTGTCTCCGTCTCTGTCCCTGGCTCTGTCTCTGCCTCTGTATCTGTCTCCGTCTCTGCCGCTGTCTCGGTCTTTGTCTCCGTCTCTGTTTCTGTCTCTGTCTCTGTCTCTGTCTCTGTCTCTGTGTCTCTGCCTCTGCATCTCTGTCTCTGTGTCTCCGTCTCTGTGTCTCTGCCTCTGTCATTGTGTCTCGGTCTCTGTGAATCTCTCTCTCTCTGTCTCTGTCCCTGTCCCTCTCCTTTTCCCTGTCTCTGTCTCTGTCTCTGTCTCTGTCTCTGTCTCTGTCTCTGTCTCTATCTCTGTCGCTGTCTCTGTCTCTGTCTCCGTCTCCGTCTCTGTCTCTGTCTCTGTCTCTGTCTCTGTCTCTGTCTCTGTCTCTGTCTCTGTCTCTGTCTCTGTCTCTGTCTCTGTCTCTGTCTCTGTCTCTGTCTCTGTGTCTGTCTCTGTCTCTGTCTCTGTCTCTGTCTCTGTCTCTGTCTCTGTCTCTGTCTCTGTCTCTGTCACTGCCTCTGTCTCTGGCTCTGTCTCTGTCGCTGTCTCTTCCTCTGTCTCTGTCTCCGTCTCTGTCCCTGTCCCTGCCGCTGTCTCTGTCTTTGTCTCTGTCTCAGTTTCTGTCTCCGTCTCTGTCGCTGTCTCTGTCTCTGTCTCTGTCTCTGTCTCTGTCTCTGTCACTGCCTCTGTCTCTGGCTCTGTCTCTGTCGCTGTCTCTTCCTCTGTCTCTGTCTCTGTCTCTGTCCCTGTCCCTCTCCCTGGCCCTGTCTCCGTCTCTGTCTCTGTCCTTGCCTCTATCTCCGTCTCCGTCTCTGTCTCTGTCTCTGTCTCTGTCTCTGTCTCTGTCTCTGTCTCTGTCTCTGTCTCTGTCTCTGTCTCTGTCTCTGTCTCTGTCTCTGTCTCTGTCTCTGTCTCTGTCTCTGTCTCTGTCTCTGTCTCTGTCTCTGTCTCTGTCTCTGTCTCTGTCTCTGTCTCTGTCTCTGTCTCTGACTCTGTCTCCGTCTCCGTCTCCGACTCCATCTCTGTCTCTGTCTCTGCCTCCGTCTCTGTATCCGTCTGTGTCTCTATCTCTGTCTCTGGGTCTCTGTCTGTGTGTCTCTGCCTCTGTCTCTTTGTCTCTGTCTCTGCTTCTCTGCCTCCGTGCCTATGTCTCTATGTCTCTGTCTCTGTCTCCGTCTCTGTCTCTGTCTCTGTCTCCGTCTCCGTCTCCGACTCCATCTCTGTCTCTGTCTCTGCCTCCGTCTCTGTATCCGTCTGTGTCTCTGTCTCTGTCCCTGGGTCTCTGTCTGTGTGTCTCTGCCTCTGTCTCTTTGTCTCTGTCTCTGCATCTCTGCCTCCGTGCCTATGTCTCTATGTCTCTGTCGCTGTCTCTGTCCCTGTGTCAGTCTCTGTCTCTGTCTCTGTCTCTGTCTCTGTCTCTGCCTCTGTCTCTGTATCTGTCTCCGTCTCTGTCTCTGTCTCTCTCTCTGTCTCTGTCTCTGTCTCTGTCTCTGTCTCTGTCTCTGTCTCTGTCTCTGTCTCTGTCTGTGTCTCTGTCTCTGTCTGCGTCCCTGTCTGTGTCTCTGTCTCTGTCTCCGTCCCTGTCTCTGCCGCTGTCTCTGTCTTTGTCTCTGTCTCAGTTTCTGTCTCTGTCTCCGCCTCTGTCTCTGTCTCTGTCTCTGCCTCTGTGTCTGTCCCCGTATCTGTCTCTGTCTCTGTTTCTGTCTCTGTCTCTGTCTCTGTCCCTGCCTCTGTCGCTGCATCTGTCTCCGTCTCTGTCTCTGTCTCTATCTCCGTCTCTGTCTCTGTCTCTGACTCCGTCTCTGTCTCTGTCTCTGTCTCTGTCTCTGTCTCTGTCTCTGTCTCTGTCTCTGTCTGTGTCTCTGCCTCTGCCTCTGTCTCTGTGTCTCTGTCTCTGGGTCTGTCTCTGCTTATGTGTCTGTCTCTGTCTCTGTCTCTGGGTCTCTGTCTGTGTGTCTCTGCCTCTGTCTCTTTGTCTCTGTCTCTGCATCTCTGCCTCCGTGCCTCTGTCTCTATGTCTCTGTCGCTGTCTCTGTCGCTGTCTCTTCCTCTGTCTCTGTCTCTGTCTCTGTCTCTGTCCCTGTCTCTGTCTCTGTCTCTGTCTCCGTCTCTGTCGCTGTCTCGGTCTTTGTCTCCGTCTCTGTTTCTGTCTCTGTCTCTGTCTCTGTCTCTGTCTGTGTCTCTGTCTCTGTCTCTGTGTCTGTCTCTGTCTCTGTCTCTGTCTCTGTCTCTGTCTCTGTCTCTGTCTCTGTCTCTGTCTCTGTCTCTGTCCCTGTCTCTGTCTCTGTCTCTGCCTCTGTCTCTGTCTCTGTCTCTGTCTCTGTCTCTGTCTCTGTGTCTGTCTCTGTCTCTGTCTCTGTCTCTGTCTCTGTCTCTGTCTCTGTCTCTGTCTCTGTCTCTGTCTCTGTCTCTGTCTCTGTCTCTGTCTGTGTCTCTGTCTCTGTCTCCGTCCCTGTCTCTGCCGCTGTCTCTGTCTTTGTCTCTGTCTCAGTTTCTGTCTCTGTCTCCGGCTCTGTCTCTGTCTCTGTCTCTGCCTCTGTCTCTGTCTCCGTCTCTGTCCCTGGCTCTGTCTCTGCATCTGTCTCCGTCTCTATCTCTGTCTCGGTCTTTCTCTCCGTCTCTGTCTCTGTCTCTGTCTCTGTCTCTGTCTCTGTCTCTGTCTCTGTCTCTGTCACTGCCTCTGTCTCTGGCTCTGTCTCTGTCGCTGTCTCTTCCTCTGTCTCTGTCTCCGTCTCTGTCCCTGGCTCTGTCTCTGCCTCTGTATCTGTCTCCGTCTCTGCCGCTGTCTCGGTCTTTGTCTCCGTCTCTGTTTCTGTCTCTGTCTCTGTCTCTGTCTCTGTCTCTGTGTCTCTGCCTCTGCATCTCTGTCTCTGTGTCTCCGTCTCTGTGTCTCTGCCTCTGTCATTGTGTCTCGGTCTCTGTGAATCTCTCTCTCTCTGTCTCTGTCCCTGTCCCTCTCCTTTTCCCTGTCTCTGTCTCTGTCTCTGTCTCTGTCTCTGTCTCTGTCTCTGTCTCTGTCTCTGTCTCTGTCGCTGTCTCTGTCTCTGTCTCCGTCTCCGTCTCTGTCTCTGTCTCTGTCTCTGTCTCTGTCTCTGTCTCTGTCTCTGTCTCTGTCTCTGTCTCTGTCTCTGTCTCTGTCACTGCCTCTGTCTCTGGCTCTGTCTCTGTCGCTGTCTCTTCCTCTGTCTCTGTCTCCGTCTCTGTCCCTGTCCCTGCCGCTGTCTCTGTCTTTGTCTCTGTCTCAGTTTCTGTCTCCGTCTCTGTCGCTGTCTCTGTCTCTGTCTCTGTCTCTGTCTCTGTCTCTGTCACTGCCTCTGTCTCTGGCTCTGTCTCTGTCGCTGTCTCTTCCTCTGTCTCTGTCTCTGTCTCTGTCCCTGTCCCTCTCCCTGGCCCTGTCTCCGTCTCTGTCTCTGTCCTTGCCTCTATCTCCGTCTCCGTCTCTGTCTCTGTCTCTGTCTCTGTCTCTGTCTCTGTCTCTGTCTCTGTCTCTGTCTCTGTCTCTGTCTCTGTCTCTGTCTCTGTCTCTGTCTCTGTCTCTGTCTCTGTCTCTGTCTCTGTCTCTGTCTCTGTCTCTGTCTCTGTCTCTGTCTCTGACTCTGTCTCCGTCTCCGTCTCCGACTCCATCTCTGTCTCTGTCTCTGCCTCCGTCTCTGTATCCGTCTGTGTCTCTATCTCTGTCTCTGGGTCTCTGTCTGTGTGTCTCTGCCTCTGTCTCTTTGTCTCTGTCTCTGCTTCTCTGCCTCCGTGCCTATGTCTCTATGTCTCTGTCTCTGTCTCCGTCTCTGTCTCTGTCTCTGTCTCCGTCTCCGTCTCCGACTCCATCTCTGTCTCTGTCTCTGCCTCCGTCTCTGTATCCGTCTGTGTCTCTGTCTCTGTCCCTGGGTCTCTGTCTGTGTGTCTCTGCCTCTGTCTCTTTGTCTCTGTCTCTGCATCTCTGCCTCCGTGCCTATGTCTCTATGTCTCTGTCGCTGTCTCTGTCCCTGTGTCAGTCTCTGTCTCTGTCTCTGTCTCTGTCTCTGTCTCTGCCTCTGTCTCTGTATCTGTCTCCGTCTCTGTCTCTGTCTCTCTCTCTGTCTCTGTCTCTGTCTCTGTCTCTGTCTCTGTCTCTGTCTCTGTCTCTGTCTCTGTCTGTGTCTCTGTCTCTGTCTGCGTCCCTGTCTGTGTCTCTGTCTCTGTCTCCGTCCCTGTCTCTGCCGCTGTCTCTGTCTTTGTCTCTGTCTCAGTTTCTGTCTCTGTCTCCGCCTCTGTCTCTGTCTCTGTCTCTGCCTCTGTGTCTGTCCCCGTATCTGTCTCTGTCTCTGTTTCTGTCTCTGTCTCTGTCTCTGTCCCTGCCTCTGTCGCTGCATCTGTCTCCGTCTCTGTCTCTGTCTCTATCTCCGTCTCTGTCTCTGTCTCTGACTCCGTCTCTGTCTCTGTCTCTGTCTCTGTCTCTGTCTCTGTCTCTGTCTCTGTCTGTGTCTCTGCCTCTGCCTCTGTCTCTGTGTCTCTGTCTCTGGGTCTGTCTCTGCTTATGTGTCTGTCTCTGTCTCTGTCTCTGGGTCTCTGTCTGTGTGTCTCTGCCTCTGTCTCTTTGTCTCTGTCTCTGCATCTCTGCCTCCGTGCCTCTGTCTCTATGTCTCTGTCGCTGTCTCTGTCGCTGTCTCTTCCTCTGTCTCTGTCTCTGTCTCTGTCTCTGTCCCTGTCTCTGTCTCTGTCTCTGTCTCCGTCTCTGTCGCTGTCTCGGTCTTTGTCTCCGTCTCTGTTTCTGTCTCTGTCTCTGTCTCTGTCTCTGTCTGTGTCTCTGTCTCTGTCTCTGTGTCTGTCTCTGTCTCTGTCTCTGTCTCTGTCTCTGTCTCTGTCTCTGTCTCTGTCTCTGTCTCTGTCTCTGTCCCTGTCTCTGTCTCTGTCTCTGTCTCTGTCTCTGCCTCTGTCCCTGTCTCTGTCTCTGTCTCTGTCTCTGTCTCTGTGTCTGTCTCTGTCTCTGTCTCTGTCTCTGTCTCTGTCTCTGTCTCTGTCTCTGTCTCTGTCTCTGTCTGTGTCTCTGTCTCTGTCTCCGTCCCTGTCTCTGCCGCTGTCTCTGTCTTTGTCTCTGTCTCAGTTTCTGTCTCTGTCTCCGTCTCTGTCTCTGTCTCTGTCTCTGCCTCTGTCTCTGTCTCCGTCTCTGTCCCTGGCTCTGTCTCTGCATCTGTCTCCGTCTCTATCTCTGTCTCGGTCTTTCTCTCCGTCTCTGTCTCTGTCTCTGTCTCTGTCTCTGTCTCTGTCTCTGTCTCTGTCTCTGTCTCTGTCTCTGTCTCTGTCACTGCCTCTGTCTCTGGCTCTGTCTCTGTCTCTGTCTCTGTCACTGCCTCTGTCTCTGGCTCTGTCTCTGTCGCTGTCCCTTCCTCTGTCTCTGTCTCCGTCTCTGTCCCTGGCTCTGTCTCTGCCTCTGTCTCTGTCTCCGTCTCTGTCGCTGTCTCGGTCTTTGTCTACGTCTCTGTTTCTGTTTCTGTCTCTTTCTCTGTCTCTGTCTCTGTCTCTGTCTCTGTCCCTGTCTCCGTCTCTGACTCCGTCTCTGTCTCTGTCTCTGTCTCCGTCTCTGTCTCTGCCTCTGTCTCTGTCTCTGTCTCTGTCTCTGTCTCTGTCTCTGTCTCTGTCTCTGTCTCTGTCTCTGTCTCTGTCTCTGCCTCTATCTCCGTCTCCGTCTCTGTCTCTGTCTCTGTCTCTGTCTCTGTCTCTGTCTCTGTCTCTGTCTCTGTCTCTGTCTCTGTCTCTGTCTCTGTCTCTGTCTCTGTCTCTGTCTCTGTCTCTGTCTCTGTCTCTGTCTCTGTCTCTGTCTCTGTCTCTGTCTCTGTCTCCGTCTCTGTCGCTGTCTCTCCCTCTGTCTCTGTCTCCGTCTCTGTCTCTGTGTCTCTGCCTCTGCATCTCTGTCTCTGTGTCTCCGTCTCTGTGTCTCTGCCTCTGTCATTGTGACTCGGTCTCTGTGAATCTCTCTCTCTCTGTCTCTGTCCCTGTCCCTCTCCTTGTCCCTGTCTCTGTCTCTGTCTCTGTCTCTGTCTCTGTCTCTGTCGCTGTCTCTGTCTCTGTCTCTGTCTCTGTCTCTGTCTCTGTCTCTGTCTCTGTCCCTGTCTCTGTCTCTGTCTCTGTCTCTGTCTCTGTCTCTGTCTCTATCTCCGTCTCGGTCTCTGTCTCTGACTCCGTGACTGTCTCTGTCTCTGTCTCTGTCTCTGTCTCTGTCTCTGTCTGTGTCTCCGCCTCTGTCTCTGTCTCTGTGTCTCTGTCTCTGGGTCTGTCTCTGCTTATGTGTCTGTCTCTGTCTCTGTCTCTGGGTCTCTGTCTGTGTGTCTCTGCCTCTGTCTCCTTGTCTCTGTCTCTGCATCTCTGTCTCTGTCTCTGCCTCTGTCTCTGTCACTGTCTCCGTCTCTGGCTCTGTCCCTGTCTCTGTCCCCGTCGCCGTCTTCATCTCTGTCTCTGTCTCTGTCCCTGTCTCTGTCTCTGTCTCTGTCTCTGTCTCTGTCTCTGTCACTGTCTCTGTCTCTGTTTATGTGTCTGTCTCTGTCTCTGTCGCTGGGTCTCTGTCTGTGTGTCTCTGCCTCTGTCTCTTTGTCTCTGTCTCTGCATTTCTGCCTCCGTGCCTATGTCTCTATGTCTCTGTCTCTGTCTCTGCCTCTTCCTCTGTCTCTGTCTCTGCCTCTATCTCCGTCTCCGTCTCTGTCTCTGTCTCTGTCTCTGTCTCTGTCTCTGTCTCTGTCTCTGTCTCTGTCTCTGTCTCTGTCTCTGTCTCTGTCTCTCCCTCTGTCTCTGTCTCTGTCTCTGTCTCTGTCTCTGTCTCCTTGTCTCTGTCTCTGCATCTCTGTCTCTGTCTCTTCCTCTGTCTCTGTCTCCGTCTCTGTCCCTGGCTCTGTCTCTGCCTCTGTCTCTGTCTCCGTCTCTGTCGCTGTCTCGGTCTTTGTCTCGGTCTCTGTTTCTGTCTCTGTCTCTGTCTCTGTCTCTGTCTCTGTCTCTGTCTCTGTCTCTGTCTCTGTCTCTGCCTCTGTCGCTGCATCTCTCTCCGTCTCTGTCTCTGTCTCTATCTCCGTCTCTGTCTCCGTCTCTGACTCCGTCTCTGTCTCTGTCTCTGTCTCCGTCTCTGTCTCTGTCTCTGTCTCTGTCTCTGTCTCTGTCTCTGTCTCTGGGTCTCTGCCTCTGTCTCCGTCCCTGTCTCTGCCGCTGTCTCTGTCTTTGTCTCTGTCTCAGTTTCTGTCACTGTCTCCGTCTCTGTCTCTGTCTCTGTCTCTGTCTCTGTCTCTGTCTCTGTCTCTGTCTCTGTCTCTGTCTCTGTCTCTGTCTGTGTCTGTGTCTCTGTCTCCGTCTCTGTCGCTCTCTCGGTCTTTGTCTACGTCTCTGTCTCTGTCTCTCTCTCTGTCTCTGTCTCTGTCTCTGTCTCTGTCTTTGTCTCTGTCTCTGTCTCTGTCTCTGTCTCTGTCTCTGTCTCCGTCTCTGTCGCTCTCTCGGTCTTTGTCTACGTCTCTGTTTCTGTTTCTGTCTCTGTCTCTGTCTCTGTCTCTGTCTCTGTCTCTGTCTCTGTCTCTGTCTCTGTCTCCGTCTCTGTCGCTGCCGCTGTCTCTTCCTCTGTCTCTGTCTCCGTCTCTGTCCCTGGCTCTGTCTCTGCCTCTGTCTACGTCTCTATCTCTGTCTCGGTCTCTGTCTCTGTCTCTGTCTCTGTCACTGTCTCTGTCTCTGTCTCTATCTCTGTCTCTGTCACTGTCTCTGTCTCTGTCTCTGTCTCTGTCTCTGTCTCTGTCTCTGTCTCTGTCTCTGTCTCTGTCTCTGTCTCTGTCTCTGTCTCTGTCTCTGTCTCTGTCTCTGTGTCTCTGTCTCTGGGTCTCTGTCTGTGTGTCTCTGCCTCTGTCTCTTTGTCTCTGTATCAGTTTCTCTGCCTCCGTGCCTATGTCTCTGTGTCTCTGTCTCTGTCTCTGTCTCCCTGTCTCTGTCTCTGCATCTCTGTCTCTGTCTCTGCCTCTGTCTCTGTCACTGCCTCCGGCTATGGCTCTGTCCCTGTCTCTGTCCCCGTCGCCGTCTTCATCTCTGTCTCTGTCTCTGTCTCTGTCTCTGTCTCTGTCTCTGTCTCTGTCTCTGTCTCTGTCTCTGTCTCTGTCTCTGTTTATGTCTCTGTCTCTGTCTCTGTCTCTGTCTCTGTCTCTGTGTCTCTGTCTCTGGGTCTCTGTCTGTGTGTCTCTGCCTCTGTCTCTTTGTCTCTGTATCAGTTTCTCTGCCTCCGTGCCTATGTCTCTGTGTCTCTGTCTCTGTCTCTGTCTCCCTGTCTCTGTCTCTGCATCTCTGTTTCTGTCTCTGCCTCTGTCTCTGTCACTGCCTCCGGCTATGGCTCTGTCCCTGTCTCTGTCCCCGTCGCCGTCTTCATCTCTGTCTCTGTCTCTGTCTCTGTCTCTGTCTCTGTCTCTGTCTCTGTCTCTGTCTCTGTCTCTGTCTCTGTCTCTGTCTCTGTTTATGTGTCTGTCTCTGTCTCTGTCTCTGGGTCTCTGTCTGTGTGTCTCTGCCTCTGTCTCCTTGTCTATGTCTCTGCATCTCTGCCTCCGTGTCTATGTCTCTATGTCTCTGTCTCTGTCTCTGTCTCTGTCTATGTCTCTGCCTCCGTCTCTGTGTCTTTCTCTGCCTCTGTCTCCGTCTCCGTCCCTGGCTCTGTCTCTGCCTCTGTCTCCGTCTCTGTCTCTGTCTCTGCCTCTATCTCCGTCTCCGTCTCTGTCTCTGTCTCTGTCTCTGTCTCTGTCTCTGTCTCTGTCTCTGTCTCTGTCTCTGTCTCTGTCTCTGTCTTTGTCTCTGTCTCTGTCTCTATCTCTGTCTCTGTCTCTGTCTCTGTCTCTGTCTCTGTCTCTGTCTCTGTCTCTGTCTCTGTCTCTGTCTCTGTCTCTGTCACTGCCTCTGTCTCTGTCTCTGTCTCTGTCTCTGCCTCCGTCTCCGTCTCTGTCTCTGTCTGTGTCTCTGTCTCTGTCCTTGCCTCTATCTCCGTCTCCGTCTCTGTCTCTGTCTCTGTCTCTGTCTCTGTCTCTGTCTCTGTCTCTGTCTCTGTCTCTGTCTCTGTCTCTGTCTCTGTCTCTGTCTCTGTCTCTGTCTCTGTCTCTGTCTCTGTCTCTGTCTCTGTCTCTGTCTCTGTCTCTGTCTCTGTCTCTGTCTCTGTCTCTGTCTCTGTCTCTGTCTCTGTCTCTGTCTCTGTCTCTGTCTCTGTCTCTGTCTCTGTCTGTGTCTCTGTCTCTGTCTCTGTCTCAGTTTCTGTCTCTGTCTCCGTCTCTGTCTCTGTCTCTGTCTCTGCCTCTGTGTCTGTCCCCGTATCTGTCTCTGTCTCTGTCCCTGCCTCTGTCGCTGCATCTGTCTCCGTCTCTGTCTCTGTCTCTATCTCCGTCTCGGTCTCTGTCTCTGACTCCGTGAGTGTCTCTGTCTCTGTCTCTGTCTGTGTCTCTGCCTCTGTCTCTGACTCTGTGTCTCTGTCTCTGGGTCTGTCTCTGCTTATGTGTCTGTCTCTGTCTCTGTCTCTGGGTCTCTGTCTGTGTGTCTCTGCCTCTGTCTCTTTGTCTCTGTCTCTGCATCTCTGCCTCCGTGCCTATGTCTCTATGTCTCTGTCGCTGTCTCTGTCCCTGTCTCAGTCTCTGTCTCTGTCTCTGTCTCTGCCTCTGTCTCTGTATCTGTCTCCGTCTCTGTCTCTGTCTCTCTCTCTGTCTCTGTCTCTGTCTCTGTCTCTGTCTCTGTCTCTGTCTCTGTCTCTGTCTCTGTCTCTGTCTCTGTCTCTGTCTCTGTCACTGCCTCTGTCTCTGGCTCTGTCTCTGTCGCTGTCTCTTCCTCTGTCTCTGTCTCCGTCTCTGTCCCTGGCTCTGTCTCTGCCTCTGTATCTGTCTCCGTCTCTGCCGCTGTCTCGGTCTTTGTCTCCGTCTCTGTTTCTGTCTCTGTCTCTGTCTCTGTCTCTGTCTCTGTGTCTCTGCCTCTGCATCTCTGTCTCTGTGTCTCCGTCTCTGTGTCTCTGCCTCTGACATTGTGTCTCGGTCTCTGTGAATCTCTCTCTCTCTGTCTCTGTCCCTGTCCCTCTCCTTGTCCCTGTCTCTGTCTCTGTCTCTGTCTCTGTCTCTGTCTCTGTCTCTGTCTCTGTCGCTGTCTCTGTCTCTGTCTCCGTCTCCGTCTCTGTCTCTGTCTCTGTCTCTGTCTCTGTCTCTGTCTCTGTCTCTGTCTCTGTCTCTGTCTCTGTCTCTGTCTCTGTCTCTGTCTCTGTCTCTGTCTCTGTCTCTGTGTCTGTCTCTGTCTCTGTCTCTGTCTCTGTCTCTGTCTCTGTCTCTGTCTCTGTCTCTGTCTCTGTCTCTGTCTCTGTCTCTGTCTCTGTCTCTGTCTCTGTCTCTGTCTCTGTCTCTGTCTCTGTCTCTGTCTCTGTCTCTGTCTCTGTCTTTGTCTCTGTCTCTGTCTCTGTCTCTGTCTCTGTCTCTGTCTCTGTCTCTGTCTCTGTCTCTGTCTCTGTCTCTGTCTCTGTCTCTGTCACTGCCTCTGTCTCTGGCTCTGTCTCTGTCGCTGTCTCTTCCTCTGTCTCTGTCTCCGTCTCTGTCCCTGTCTCTGCCGCTGTCTCTGTCTTTGTCTCTGTCTCAGTTTCTGTCTCTGTCTCGGTCTCTGTCCCTGCCTCTGTCGCTGCATCTGTCTCCGTCTCTGTCTCTGTCTCTATCTCCGTCTCTGTCTCCGTCTCTGTCTCCGTCTCTGTCTCTGTCTCTGTCTCCGTCTCTGTCTCTGTCTCTGTCTCTGTCTCTGTCTCTGTCTCTGTCTCTGTCTCTGTCTCTGTCTCTGTCTCTGTCTCTGTCTCTGTCTCTGTCTCTGTCACTGCCTCTGTCTCTGGCTCTGTCTCTGTCGCTGTCTCTTCCTCTGTCTCTGTCTCCGTCTCTGTCCCTGTCCCTGCCGCTGTCTCTGTCTTTGTCTCTGTCTCAGTTTCTGTCTCTGTCGCGGTCTCTGTCCCTGCCTCTGTCGCTGCATCTGTCTCCGTCTCTGTCTCTGTCTCTATCTCCGTCTCTGTCTCCGTCTCTGACTCCGTCTCTGTCTCTGTCTCTGTCTCCGTCTCTGTCTCTGTCTCTGTCTCTGTCTCTGTCTCTGTCTCTGTCTCTGTCTCTGTCTCTGTCTCTGTCTCTGTCTCTGTCTCTGTCTCTGTCTCTGTCTCTGTCTCTGTCTCTGTCTCTGTCTCTGTCTCTGTCTCTGTCTCTGTCTCCGTCTCCGTCTCCGACTCCATCTCTGTCTCTGTCTCTGCCTCCGTCTCTGTATCCGTCTGTGTCTCTGTCTCTGTCCCTGGGTCTCTGTCTGTGTGTCTCTGCCTCTGTCTCTTTGTCTCTGTCTCTGCATCTCTGCCTCCGTGCCTATGTCTCTATGTCTCTGTCGCTGTCTCTGTCCCTGTGTCAGTCTCTGTCTCTGTCTCTGTCTCTGTCTCTGTCTCTGCCTCTGTCTCTGTATCTGTCTCCGTCTCTGTCTCTGTCTCTCTCTCTGTCTCTGTCTCTGTCTCTGTCTCTGTCTCTGTCTCTGTCTCTGTCTCTGTCTCTGTCTCTGTCTCTGTCTCTGTCTCTGTCTCTGTGTCTCTGCCTCTGCATCTCTGTCTCTGTGTCTCCGTCTCTGTGTCTCTGCCTCTGACATTGTGTCTCGGTCTCTGTGAATCTCTCTCTCTCTGTCTCTGTCCCTGTCCCTCTCCTTGTCCCTGTCTCTGTCTCTGTCTCTGTCTCTGTCTCTGTCTCTGTCTCTGTCTCTGTCTCTGTCTCTGCCTCTGTCTCTGTCTCTGTCTCCGTCTCTGTCCCTGGCTCTATCTCTGCCTCTGTATCTGTCTCCGTCTCTGCCGCTGTCTCGGTCTTTGTCTCCGTCTCTGTTTCTGTCTCTGTCTCTGTCTCTGTCTCTGTCTCTGTGTCTCTGCCTCTGCATCTCTGTCTCTGTGTCTCCGTCTCTGTGTCTCTGCCTCTGACATTGTGTCTCGGTCTCTGTGAATCTCTCTCTCTCTGTCTCTGTCCCTGTCCCTCTCCTTGTCCCTGTCTCTGTCTCTGTCTCTGTCTCTGTCTCTGTCTCTGTCTCTGTCTCTGTCGCTGTCTCTGTCTCTGTCTCCGTCTCCGTCTCTGTCTCTGTCTCTGTCTCTGTCTCTGTCTCTGTCTCTGTCTCTGTCTCTGTCTCTGTCTCTGTCTCTGTCTCTGTCTCTGTCTCTGTCTCTGTCTCTGTGTCTGTCTCTGTCTCTGTCTCTGTCTCTGTCTCTGTCTCTGTCTCTTCCTCTGTCTCTGTCTCCGTCTCTGTCCCTGTCTCTGCCGCTGTCTCAGTTTCTGTCTCTGTCTCGGTCTCTGTCCCTGCCTCTGTCGCTGCATCTGTCTCCGTCTCTGTCTCTGTCTCTATCTCCGTCTCTGTCTCCGTCTCTGTCTCCGTCTCTGTCTCTGTCTCTGTCTCCGTCTCTGTCTCTGTCTCTGTCTCTGTCTCTGTCTCTGTCTCTGTCTCTGTCTCTGTCTCTGTCTCTGTCTCTGTCTCTGTCTCTGTCTCTGTCTCTGTCTCTGTCTCTGCCTCTGTCTCTGTCTCCGTCTCTGTCTCTGTCTCTGTCTCTGTCTCTGTCTCTGTCTCTGTCTCTGTCTCTGTATCTGTGTCTCTGCCTCTGCATCTCTGTCTCTGTGTCTCCGTCTCTGTGTCTCTGCCTCTGTCATTGTGTCTCGGTCTCTGTGAATCTCTCTCTCTCTGTCTCTGTCCCTGTCCCTCTCCTTGTCCCTGTCTCTGTCTCTGTCTCTGTCTCTGTCTCTGTCTCTGTCGCTGTCTCTGTCTCTGTCGCTGTCTCTGTCTCTGTCTCTGTCTCTGTCTCTGTCCCTGTCTCTGTCTCTGTCTCTGTCTCTGTCTCTGTCTCTGCCTCCGTCTCTGTGTCTGTCTCTGCCACTGTCTGCGACTCTGTCTCGGTTTCTGTCTCTGTCTCTGTCTCTGTCTCTGTCTCTGTCTCTGCCTCTGTCACTGTCCCTGTCCCTCTCCCTGGCCCTGTCGCTGTCTCTGTCTCTGTCTCTGTCCCTGTCTCTGTCTCTGTCTCTGTCTCTGTCTCCGTCTCTGTGTCTGTCTCTGTCTCTGTCTCTGTCTCTGTCTCTGTCTCTGTCTCTGTCTGTGTCTCTGTCTCTGTCTCCGTCCCTGTCTGTGTCTCTGTCTCTGTCTCCGTCCCTGTCTCTGCTGCTGTCTCTGTCTTTGTCTCTGTCTCAGTTTCTGTCTCTGTCTCCGTCTCTGTCTCTGTCTCTGTCTCTGCCTCTGTGTCTGTCCCCGTATCTGTCTCTGTCTCTGTCTCTGCCTCTGTCGCTGCATCTGTCTCCGTCTCTGTCTCTGTCTCTATCTCCGTCTCGGTCTCTGTCTCTGACTCCGTGACTGTCTCTGTCTCTGTCTCTGTCTCTGTCTCTGTCTCTGTCTGTGTCTCTGCCTCTGTCTCTGTCTCTGTGTCTCTGTCTCTGGGTCTGTCTCTGCTTATGTGTCTGTCTCTGTCTCTGTCTCTGGGTCTCTGTCTGTGTGTCTCTGCCTCTGACTCTTTGTCTCTGTCTCTGCACCTCTGCCTCCGTGCCTATGTCTCTATGTCTCTGTCGCTGTCTCTGTCCCTGTCTCAGTCTCTGTCTCTGTCTCTGTCTCTGTCTCTGTCTCTGCCTCTGTCTCTGTATCTGTCTCCGTCTCTGTCTCTGTCTCTCTCTCTGTCTCTGTCTCTGTCTCTGCCTCTGTCTCGGTCTCTGTCCTTGCCTGTGTCGCTGCATCTGTCTCCGTCTCTGTCTCTGTCTCTATCTCCGTCTCTGTCTCCGTCTCTGACTCCGTCTCTGTCTCTGTCTCTGTCTCCGTCTCTGTCTCTGTCTCTGTCTCTGTCTCTGTCTCTGTCTCTGTCTCTGTCTCTGTCTCTGTCTCTGGGTCTCTGTCTCTGTCTCCGTCCCTGTCTCTGCCGCTGTCTCTGTCTTTGCCGCTGTCTCTGTCTTTGTCTCTGTCTCAGTTTCTGTCACTGTCTCCGTCTCTGTCTCTGTCTCTGTCTCTGTCTCTGTCTCTGTCTCTGTCTCTGTCTCTGTCTCTGTCTCTGTCTCTGTCTCTGTCTCTGTCTCTGTCTGTGTCTGTGTCTCTGCCTCTGTCTCGGTCATTGTCTCTGTCTCTGTCTCTGTCTCTGTCTCTGTCTCTGTCTCTGTCTCTGTCTCTGTCTCTGTGTCTCTGCCTCTGCATCTCTGTCTCTGTGTCTCCGTCTCTGTGTCTCTGCCTCTGTCATTGTGTCTCGGTCTCTGTGAATCTCTCTCTCCCTGTCTCTGTCGCTGTCCCTCTCCTTGTCCCTTTCTCTGTCTCTGTCTCTGCCTCTGTCTCTGTCCCCGTATCTGTCTCCGTCTCCGACTCCATCTCTGTCTCTGTCTCTGCCTCCGTCTCTGTATCCGTCTGTGTCTCTGTCTCTGGGTCTCTGTCTGTGTGGCTCTGCCTCTGTCTCTTTGTCTCTATCTCTGCATCTCTGTCTCTGTGTTTCCGTCTCTGTGTCTCTGCCTCTGTCATTGTGTCTCGGTCTCTGTGAATCTCTCTGTCTCTGTCTCTGTCTCTGTGTCACTGTCTCTGGGTCTGTCTCTGTTTATGTGTCTGTCTCTGTCTCTGTCTCTGGGTCTCTGTCTGTGTGTCTCTGCCTCTGTCTCTTTGTCTCTGTCTCTGCATCTCTGCCTCCGTGCCTATGTCTCTATGTCTCTGTCTCTGTCTCTGTCTCTGTCTCTGTCTCTGTCTCTGTCTCTGTCTCTGTCTCTGTCTCCCTGTCTCTGTCTCTGTGTCTGTCTCTGTCTCTGTCTCTGTCTCTGTCTCTGTCTCTGTCTCTGTCTCTGTCTCTGTCTCTGTCTCTGTCTCTGTCTCTGTCTCTGTCTCTGTCTCTGTCACTGCCTCTGTCTCTGGCTCTGTCTCTGTCGCTGTCTCTTCCTCTGTCTCTGTCTCCGTCTCTGTCCCTGGCTCTGTCTCTGCCTCTGTATCTGTCTCCGTCTCTGTCGCTGTCTCGGTCTTTGTCTCCGTCTCTGTTTCTGTCTCTGTCTCTGTCTCTGTCTCTGTCTCTGTCTCTGTCTCTGTCTCTGTCTCTGTCTCTGTCGCTGTCTCTGTCTCTGTCTCCGTCTCCGTCTCTGTCTCTGTCTCTGTCTCTGTCTCTGTCTCTGTCTCTGTCTCTGTCTCTGTCTCTGTCTCTGTCTCTGTCTCTGTCTCTGTCTCTGTCTCTGTCTCTGTGTCTGTCTCTGTCTCTGTCTCTGTCTCTGTCTCTGTCTCTGTCTCTGTCTCTGTCTCTGTCTCTGTCTCTGTCTCTGTCTCTGTCTCTGTCTCTGTCTCTGTCTCTGTCTCTGTCTCTGTCTCTGTCTCTGTCTCTGTCTCTGTCTCTGTCTCTGTCTCTGTCTCTGTCTGTGTCTCTGCCTCTGTCTCTGTCTCTGTGTCTCTGTCTCTGGGTCTGTCTCTGCTTATGTGTCTGTCTCTGTCTCTGTCTCTGGGTCTCTGTCTGTGTGTCTCTGCCTCTGACTCTTTGTCTCTGTCTCTGCACCTCTGCCTCCGTGCCTATGTCTCTATGTCTCTGTCGCTGTCTCTGTCCCTGTCTCAGTCTCTGTCTCTGTCTCTGTCTCTGTCTCTGTCTCTGCCTCTGTCTCTGTATCTGTCTCCGTCTCTGTCTCTGTCTCTCTCTCTGTCTCTGTCTCTGTCTCTGCCTCTGTCTCGGTCTCTGTCCTTGCCTGTGTCGCTGCATCTGTCTCCGTCTCTGTCTCTGTCTCTATCTCCGTCTCTGTCTCCGTCTCTGACTCCGTCTCTGTCTCTGTCTCTGTCTCCGTCTCTGTCTCTGTCTCTGTCTCTGTCTCTGTCTCTGTCTCTGTCTCTGTCTCTGTCTCTGTCTCTGGGTCTCTGTCTCTGTCTCCGTCCCTGTCTCTGCCGCTGTCTCTGTCTTTGCCGCTGTCTCTGTCTTTGTCTCTGTCTCAGTTTCTGTCACTGTCTCCGTCTCTGTCTCTGTCTCTGTCTCTGTCTCTGTCTCTGTCTCTGTCTCTGTCTCTGTCTCTGTCTCTGTCTCTGTCTCTGTCTCTGTCTCTGTCTCTGTCTGTGTCTGTGTCTCTGCCTCTGTCTCGGTCATTGTCTCTGTCTCTGTCTCTGTCTCTGTCTCTGTCTCTGTCTCTGTCTCTGTCTCTGTCTCTGTGTCTCTGCCTCTGCATCTCTGTCTCTGTGTCTCCGTCTCTGTGTCTCTGCCTCTGTCATTGTGTCTCGGTCTCTGTGAATCTCTCTCTCCCTGTCTCTGTCGCTGTCCCTCTCCTTGTCCCTTTCTCTGTCTCTGTCTCTGCCTCTGTCTCTGTCCCCGTATCTGTCTCCGTCTCCGACTCCATCTCTGTCTCTGTCTCTGCCTCCGTCTCTGTATCCGTCTGTGTCTCTGTCTCTGGGTCTCTGTCTGTGTGGCTCTGCCTCTGTCTCTTTGTCTCTATCTCTGCATCTCTGTCTCTGTGTTTCCGTCTCTGTGTCTCTGCCTCTGTCATTGTGTCTCGGTCTCTGTGAATCTCTCTGTCTCTGTCTCTGTCTCTGTGTCACTGTCTCTGGGTCTGTCTCTGTTTATGTGTCTGTCTCTGTCTCTGTCTCTGGGTCTCTGTCTGTGTGTCTCTGCCTCTGTCTCTTTGTCTCTGTCTCTGCATCTCTGCCTCCGTGCCTATGTCTCTATGTCTCTGTCTCTGTCTCTGTCTCTGTCTCTGTCTCTGTCTCTGTCTCTGTCTCTGTCTCTGTCTCCCTGTCTCTGTCTCTGTGTCTGTCTCTGTCTCTGTCTCTGTCTCTGTCTCTGTCTCTGTCTCTGTCTCTGTCTCTGTCTCTGTCTCTGTCTCTGTCTCTGTCTCTGTCTCTGTCTCTGTCACTGCCTCTGTCTCTGGCTCTGTCTCTGTCGCTGTCTCTTCCTCTGTCTCTGTCTCCGTCTCTGTCCCTGTCTCTGTCTCTGTCTCTGTCTCTGTCTCTGTCTCTGTCTCTGTCTCTGTCTCTGTCTCTGTCTCTGTCTCTGTCTCTGTCTCTGTCTCTGTCTCTGTCTCTGTGTCTGTCTCTGTCTCTGTCTCTGTCTCTGTCTCTGTCTCTGTCTCTGTCTCTGTCTCTGTCTCTGTCTCTGTCTCTGTCTCTGTCTCTGTCTCTGTCTCTGTCTCTGTCTCTGTCGCTGTCTCTGTCTCTGTCTCCGTCTCCGTCTCTGTCTCTGTCTCTGTCTCTGTCTCTGTCTCTGTCTCTGTCTCTGTCTCTGTCTCTGTCTCTGTCTCTGTCTCTGTCTCTGTCTCTGTCTCTGTCTCTGTGTCTGTCTCTGTCTCTGTCTCTGTCTCTGTCTCTGTCTCTGTCTCTGTCTCTGTCTCTGTCTCTGTCTCTGTCTCTGTCTCTGTCTCTGTCTCTGTCTCTGTCTCTGTCTCTGTCTCTGTCTCTGTCTCTGTCTCTGTCTCTGTCTCTGTCTCTGTCTCTGTCTCTGTCTCTGTCTCTGTCCCTGTCTCTGTCTCTGTCTCTGTCTCTGTCTCTGTCACTGCCTCTGTCTCTGGCTCTGTCTCTGTCGCTGTCTCTTCCTCTGTCTCTGTCTCCGTCCCTGTCCCTGTCTCTGCCGCTGTCTCTGTCTTTGTCTCTGTCTCAGTTTCTGTCTCTGTCTCGGTCTCTGTCCCTGCCTCTGTTGCTGCATCTGTCTCCGTCTCTGTCTCTGTCTCTATCTCCGTCTCTGTCTCCGTCTCTGACTCCGTCTCTGTCTCTGTCTCTGTCTCCGTCTCTGTCTCTGTCTCTGTCTCTGTCTCTGTCTCTGTCTCTGTCTCTGTCTCTGTCTCTGTCTCTGCCTCTGTCACTGTCCCTGTCCCTCTCCCTGGCCCTGTCGCTGTCTCTGTCTCTGTCTCTGTCCCTGTCTCTGTCTCTGTCTCTGTCTCTGTCTCCGTCTCTGTGTCTGTCTCTGTCTCTGTCTCTGTCTCTGTCTCTGTCTCTGTCTCTGTCTCTGTCTGTGTCTCTGTCTCTGTCTCCGTCCCTGTCTGTGTCTCTGTCTCTGTCTCCGTCCCTGTCTCTGCTGCTGTCTCTGTCTTTGTCTCTGTCTCAGTTTCTGTCTCTGTCTCCGTCTCTGTCTCTGTCTCTGTCTCTGCCTCTGTGTCTGTCCCCGTATCTGTCTCTGTCTCTGTCTCTGCCTCTGTCGCTGTATCTGTCTCCGTCTCTGTCTCTGTCTCTATCTCCGTCTCGGTCTCTGTCTCTGACTCCGTGACTGTCTCTGTCTCTGTCTCTGTCTCTGTCTCTGTCTCTGTCTCTGTCTGTGTCTCTGCCTCTGTCTCTGTCTCTGTGTCTCTGTCTCTGGGTCTGTCTCTGCTTATGTGTCTGTCTCTGTCTCTGTCTCTGGGTCTCTGTCTGTGTGTCTCTGCCTCTGACTCTTTGTCTCTGTCTCTGCACCTCTGCCTCCGTGCCTATGTCTCTATGTCTCTGTCGCTGTCTCTGTCCCTGTCTCAGTCTCTGTCTCTGTCTCTGTCTCTGTCTCTGTCTCTGCCTCTGTCTCTGTATCTGTCTCCGTCTCTGTCTCTGTCTCTCTCTCTGTCTCTGTCTCTGTCTCTGCCTCTGTCTCGGTCTCTGTCCTTGCCTGTGTCGCTGCATCTGTCTCCGTCTCTGTCTCTGTCTCTATCTCCGTCTCTGTCTCCGTCTCTGACTCCGTCTCTGTCTCTGTCTCTGTCTCCGTCTCTGTCTCTGTCTCTGTCTCTGTCTCTGTCTCTGTCTCTGTCTCTGGGTCTCTGTCTCTGTCTCCGTCCCTGTCTCTGCCGCTGTCTCTGTCTTTGCCGCTGTCTCTGTCTTTGTCTCTGTCTCAGTTTCTGTCACTGTCTCCGTCTCTGTCTCTGTCTCTGTCTCTGTCTCTGTCTCTGTCTCTGTCTCTGTCTCTGTCTCTGTCTCTGTCTCTGTCTCTGTCTGTGTCTGTGTCTCTGCCTCTGTCTCGGTCATTGTCTCTGTCTCTGTCTCTGTCTCTGTCTCTGTCTCTGTCTCTGTCTCTGTCTCTGTGTCTCTGCCTCTGCATCTCTGTCTCTGTGTCTCCGTCTCTGTGTCTCTGCCTCTGTCATTGTGTCTCGGTCTCTGTGAATCTCTCTCTCCCAGTCTCTGTCGCTGTCCCTCTCCTTGTCCCTTTCTCTGTCTCTGTCTCTGCCTCTGTCGCTGCATCTGTCTCCGTCTCTGTCTCTGTCTCTATCTCCGTCTCGGTCTCTGTCTCTGACTCCGTGACTGTCTCTGTCTCTGTCTCTGTCTCTGTCTCTGTCTCTGTCTGTGTCTCTGCCTCTGTCTCTGTCTCTGTGTCTCTGTCTCTGGGTCTGTCTCTGCTTATGTGTCTGTCTCTGTCTCTGTCTCTGGGTCTCTGTCTGTGTGTCTCTGTCTCTGTCTCTGTCTCTGTCTCTGTCGCTGTCTCTGTCTCTGTCTCCGTCTCCGTCTCTGCCTCTGTCTCTGTCTCTGCCTCTGTCTCTGTCTCTGTCTCTGTCTCTGTCTCTGTCTCTGTCTCTGTCTCTGTCTCTGTCTCTGTCTCTGTCTCTGTGTCTGTCTCTGTCTCTGTCTCTTTCTCTGTCTCTGTCTCTGTCTCTGTCTCTGTCTCTGTCTGTGTCTCTGTCTCTGTCTCCGACCCTGTCTCTGCCGCTGTCTCTGTCTTTGTCTCTGTCTCAGTTTCTGTCACTGTCTCCGTCTCTGTCTCTGTCTCTGTCTCTGTCTCTGTCTCTGTCTCTGTCTCTGTCTCTGTCTCTGTCTGTGTCTGTGTCTCTGCCTCTGTCTCGGTCATTGTCTCTGTCTCTGTCTCTGTCTCTGTCTATGTCTCTGTCTCTGTCTCTGTCTCTGTGTCTCTGCCTCTGCATCTCTGTCTCTGTCTCTGTCACTGTCTCTGTCTCTGTCTCTGTCTCTGTCTCTGTCACTGTCTCTGTCTCTGTCTCTGTCTCTGTCACTGTCACTGTCTCTGTCTCTGTCTCTGTCTCTGTCTCTGTCTCTGTCTCTGTCTCTGTCTCCTTGTCTCTGTCTCTGTCTCTGCCTCTGTCTCTGTCACTGTCTCCGTCTCTGGCTCTGTCCCTGTCTCTGTCCCCGTCGCCGTCTTCATCTCTGTCTCTGTCTCTGTCTCTGTCTCTGTCTCTGTCTCTGTCTCTGTCTATGTCTCTGTGTCTGTCTCTGTCTCTGTCTCTGTCTCTGTCTCTGTCTCTGTCTCTGTCTCTGTCTCTGTCTCTGTCTCTGTCTCTGTCTCTGTCTCTCTCTCTGTCTCTGTCTCTGTCTCTGTCTCTGTCTCTGTCTCTGTCTCTGTCTCTGTCTCTGTCTCTGTCTCTGTCACTGCCTCTGTCTCTGGCTCTGTCTCTGTCGCTGTCTCTTCCTCTGTCTCTGTCTCCGTCTCTGTCCCTGGCTCTGTCTCTGCCTCTGTATCTGTCTCCGTCTCTGTCGCTGTCTCGGTCTTTGTCTCCGTCTCTGTTTCTGTCTCTGTCTCTGTCTCTGTCTCTGTCTCTGTCTCTGTCTCTGTGTCTGTCTCTGTCTCTGTCTCTTTCTCTGTCTCTGTCTCTGTCTCTGTCTCTGTCTGTGTCTCTGTCGCTGTCTCCGACCCTGTCTCTGCCGCTGTCTCTGTCTTTGTCTCTGTCTCAGTTTCTGTCACTGTCTCCGTCTCTGTCTCTGTCTCTGTCTCTGTCTCTGTCTCTGTCTCTGTCTCTGTCTGTGTCTGTGTCTCTGCCTCTGTCTCGGTCATTGTCTCTGTCTCTGTCTCTGTCTCTGTCTCTGTCTCTGTCTCTGTCTCTGTCTCTGTCTCTGTCTCTGTGTCTCTGCCTCTGCATCTCTGTCTCTGTCTCTGTCACTGTCTCTGTCTCTGTCTCTGTCTCTGTCTCTGTCACTGTCTCTGTCTCTGTCTCTGTCTCTGTCACTGTCACTGTCTCTGTCTCTGTCTCTGTCTCTGTCTCTGTCTCTGTCTCTGTCTCTGTCGCTGTCTCTGTCTCTGTCTCCGTCTCCGTCTCCGTCTCTGTCTCTGTCTCTGTCTCTGTCTCTGTCTCTGTCTCTGTCTCTGTCTCTGTCTCTGTCTCTGTCTCTGTCTCTGTCTCTGTCTCTGTCTCTCTCTCTGTCTCTGTCTCTGTCTCTGTCTCTGTCTCTGTCTCTGTCTCTGTCTCTGTCTCTGTCTCTGTCACTGCCTCTGTCTCTGGCTCTGTCTCTGTCGCTGTCTCTTCCTCTGTCTCTGTCTCCGTCTCTGTCCCTGGCTCTGTCTCTGCCTCTGTATCTGTCTCCGTCTCTGTCGCTGTCTCGGTCTTTGTCTCCGTCTCTGTTTCTGTCTCTGTCTCTGTCTCTGTCTCTGTCTCTGTCTCTGTCTCTGTCTGTGTCTCTGTCTCTGTCTCCGACCCTGTCTCTGCCGCTGTCTCTGTCTTTGTCTCTGTCTCAGTTTCTGTCACTGTCTCCGTCTCTGTCTCTGTCTCTGTCTCTGTCTCTGTCTCTGTCTCTGTCTCTGTCTGTGTCTGTGTCTCTGCCTCTGTCTCGGTCATTGTCTCTGTCTCTGTCTCTGTCTCTGTCTCTGTCTCTGTCTCTGTCTCTGTCTCTGTCTCTGTGTCACTGTCTCTGGGTCTGTCTCTGTTTATGTGTCTGTCTCTGTCTCTGTCTCTGGGTCTCTGTCTGTGTGTCTCTGCCTCTGTCTCTTTGTCTCTGTCTCTGCATCTCTGCCTCCGTGCCTATGTCTCTATGTCTCTGTCTCTGTCTCTGTCTCTGTCTCTGTCTCCCTGTCTCTGTCTCTGCATCTCTGTCTCTGTCTCTGTCTCTCCCTCTGTCTCTGTCTCTGTCTCTGTCTCTGTCTCCTTGTCTCTGTCTCTGCATCTCTGTCTCTGTCTCTGCCTCTGTCTCTGTCACTGTCTCCGTCTCTGGCTCTGTCCCTGTCTCTGTCCCCGTCGCCGTCTTCATCTCTGTCTCTGTCTCTGTCCCTGTCTCTGTCTCTGTCTCTGTCTCTGTCTCTGTCTCTGTCTCTGTCTCTGTCTCTGTCTCTGTTTATGTGTCTGTCTCTGTCTCTGTCGCTGGGTCTCTGTCTGTGTGTCTCTGCCTCTGTCTCTTTGTCTCTGTCTCTGCATTTCTGCCTCCGTGCCTATGTCTCTATGTCTCTGTCTCTGTCTCTGCCTCTGTCTCTGTCTCTGTCTCTGTCTCTGCCTCTATCTCCGTCTCCGTCTCTGTCTCTGTCTCTGTCTCTGTCTCTGTCTCTGTCTCTGTCTCTGTCTCTGTCTCTGTCTCTGTCTCTGTCTCTGTCTCTGTCTCTGTCTCTGTCTCTGTCTCTGTCTCTGTCTCCGTCTCTGTCGCTGTCTCTCCCTCTGTCACTGTCTCTGTCTCTGTCTCTGTGTCTCTGCCTCTGCATCTCTGTCTCTGTGTCTCCGTCTCTGTGTCTCTGCCTCTGTCATTGTGTCTCGGTCTCTGTGAATCTCTCTCTCTCTGTCTCTGTCCCTGTCCCTCTCCTTGTCCCTGTCTCTGTCTCTGTCTCTGTCTCTGTCTCTGTCTCTGTCGCTGTCTCTGTCTCTGTCTCTGTCTCTGTCTCTGTCTCTGTCTCTGTCTCTGTCCCTGTCTCTGTCTCTGTCTCTGTCTCTGTCTCTGCCTCCGTCTCTGTGTCTGTCTCTGCCACTGTCTGCGACTCTGTCTCGGTTTCTGTCTCTGTCTCTGTCTCTGTCTCTGTCTCTGTCTCTGCCTCTGCCTCTGTCACTGTCCCTGTCCCTCTCCCTGGCCCTGTCGCTGTCTCTGTCTCTGTCTCTGTCCCTGTCTCTGTCTCTGTCTCTGTCTCTGTCTCCGTCTCTGTGTCTGTCTCTGTCTCTGTCTCTGTCTCTGTCTCTGTCTCTGTCTCTGTCTCTGTCTCTGTCTCTGTCTCTGTCTCTGTCTGTGTCTCTGTCTCTGTCTCCGTCCCTGTCTGTGTCTCTGTCTCTGTCTCCGTCCCTGTCTCTGCCGCTGTCTCTGTCTTTGTCTCTGTCTCAGTTTCTGTCTCTGTCTCCGTCTCTGTCTCTGTCTCTGTCTCTGCCTCTGTGTCTGTCCCCGTATCTGTCTCTGTCTCTGTCCCTGCCTCTGTCGCTCCATCTGTCTCCGTCTCTGTCTCTGTCTCTATCTCCGTCTCGGTCTCTGTCTCTGACTCCGTGACTGTCTCTGTCTCTGTCTCTGTCTCTGTCTCTGTCTCTGTCTCTGTCTCTGTCTGTGTCTCTGCCTCTGTCTCTGTCTCTGTGTCTCTGTCTCTGGGTCTCTGTCTGTGTGTCTCTGCCTCTGTCTCTTTGTCTCTGTCTCTGCATCTCTGCCTCCGTGCCTATGTCTCTATGTCTCTGTCGCTGTCTCTGTCCCTGTCTCAGTCTCTGTCTCTGTCTCTGTCTCTGTCTCTGTCTCTGCCTCTGTCTCTGTATCTGTCTCCGTCTCTGTCTCTGTCTCTCTCTCTGTCTCTGTCTCTGTCTCTGTCTCTGTCTCTGTCTCTGTCTCTGTCTCTGTCTCTGTCTCTGTCTCTGTCTCTGTCTCTGTCTCTGTCACTGCCTCTGTCTCTGGCTCTGTCTCTGTCGCTGTCTCTTCCTCTGTCTCTGTCTCCGTCTCTGTCCCTGGCTCTGTCGCTGCCTCTGTATCTGTCTCCGTCTCTGTCGCTGTCTCGGTCTTTGTCTCCGTCTCTGTTTCTGTCTCTGTCTCTGTCTCTGTCTCTGTCTCTGTCTCTGTGTCTCTGCCTCTGCATCTCTGTCTCTGTGTCTCCGTCTCTGTGTCTCTGCCTCTGTCATTGTGTCTCGGTCTCTGTGAATCTCTCTCTCTGTCTCTGTCCCTGTCCCTCTCCTTGTCCCTGTCTCTGTCTCTGTCTCTGTCTCTTCCTCTGTCTCTGTCTCCGTCTCTGTCCCTGGCTCTGTCTCTGCCTCTGTATCTGTCTCCGTCTCTGTCGCTGTCTCGGTCTTTGTCTCCGTCTCTGTTTCTGTCTCTGTCTCTGTCTCTGTCTCTGTCTCTGTCTCTGTCTCTGTCTCTGTCTCTGTCTCTGTCTCTGTCTCTGTCTCTGTCTCTGTCTCTGTCTCTGTCTCTGTCTCTGTCTCTGTGTCTGTCTCTGTCTCTGTCTCTTTCTCTGTCTCTGTCTCTGTCTCTGCCTCTGTCTGTGTCTGTGTCTCTGCCTCTGTCTCGGTCATTGTCTCTGCCTCTGTCTCTGTCTCTGTCTCTGTCTCTGTCTCTGTCTCTGTCTCTGTCTCTGTCTCTGTGTCTCTGCCTCTGCATCTCTGTCTCTGTGTCTCCGTCTCTGTGTCTCTGCCTCTGTCATTGTGTCTCGGTCTCTGTGAGTCTCTCTCTCCCTGTCTCTGTCGCTGTCCCTCTCCTTGTCCCTTTCTCTGTCTCTGTCTCTGCCTCTGTCTCTGTCCCCGTATCTGTCTCCGTCTCCGACTCCATCTCTGTCTCTGTCTCTGCCTCCGTCTCTGTATCCGTCTGTGTCTCTGTCTCTGGGTCTCTGTCTGTGTGGCTCTGCCTCTGTCTCTTTGTCTCTATCTCTGCATCTCTGTCTCTGTGTTTCCGTCTCTGTGTCTCTGCCTCTGTCATTGTGTCTCGGTCTCTGTGAATCTCTCTGTCTCTGTCTCTGTCTCTGTGTCACTGTCTCTGGGTCTGTCTCTGTTTATGTGTCTGTCTCTGTCTCTGTCTCTGGGTCTCTGTCTGTGTGTCTCTGCCTCTGTCTCTTTGTCTCTGTCTCTGCATCTCTGCCTCCGTGCCTATGTCTCTATGTCTCTGTCGCTGTCTCTGTCCCTGTCTCAGTCTCTGTCTCTGTCTCTGTCTCTGTCTCTGTCTCTGTCTCTGTCTCTGTCTCCCTGTCTCTGTCTCTGCATCTCTGTCTCTGTCTCTGTCTCTCCCTCTGTCTCTGTCTCTGTCTCTGTCTCTGTCTCTGTCTCTGTCTCCTTGTCTCTGTCTCTGCATCTCTGTCTCTGTCTCTGCCTCTGTCTCTGTCACTGTCTCCGTCTCTGGCTCTGTCCCTGTCTCTGTCCCCGTCGCCGTCTTCATCTCTGTCTCTGTCTCTGTCCCTGTCTCTGTCTCTGTCTCTGTCTCTGTCTCTGTCTCTGTCTCTGTCTCTGTCTCTGTTTATGTGTCTGTCTCTGTCTCTGTCGCTGGGTCTCTGTCTGTGTGTCTCTGCCTCTGTCTCTTTGTCTCTGTCTCTGCATTTCTGCCTCCGTGCCTATGTCTCTGTGTCTCTGTCTCTGTCTCTGCCTCTGTCTCTGTCTCTGTCTCTGTCTCTGCCTCTATCTCCGTCTCCGTCTCTGTCTCTGTCTCTGTCTCTGTCTCTGTCTCTGTCTCTGTCTCTGTCTCTGTCTCTGTCTCTGTCTCTGTCTCTGTCTCTGTCTCTGTCTCTGTCTCTGTCTCCGTCTCTGTCGCTGTCTCTCCCTCTGTCACTGTCTCTGTCTCTGTCTCTGTGTCTCTGCCTCTGCATCTCTGTCTCTGTGTCTCCGTCTCTGTGTCTCTGCCTCTGTCATTGTGTCTCGGTCTCTGTGAATCTCTCTCTCTCTGTCTCTGTCCCTGTCCCTCTCCTTGTCCCTGTCTCTGTCTCTGTCTCTGTCTCTGTCTCTGTCTCTGTCGCTGTCTCTGTCTCTGTCTCTGTCTCTGTCTCTGTCTCTGTCTCTGTCCCTGTCTCTGTCTCTGTCTCTGTCTCTGTCTCTGCCTCCGTCTCTGTGTCTGTCTCTGCCACTGTCTGCGACTCTGTCTCGGTTTCTGTCTCTGTCTCTGTCTCTGTCTCTGTCTCTGTCTCTGCCTCTGTCACTGTCCCTGTCCCTCTCCCTGGCCCTGTCGCTGTCTCTGTCTCTGTCTCTGTCCCTGTCTCTGTCTCTGTCTCTGTCTCTGTCTCCGTCTCTGTGTCTGTCTCTGTCTCTGTCTCTGTCTCTGTCTCTGTCTCTGTCTCTGTCTCTGTCTCTGTCTCTGTCTCTGTCTCTGTCTCTGTCTCTGTCTGTGTCTCTGTCTCTGTCTCCGTCCCTGTCTGTGTCTCTGTCTCTGTCTCCGTCCCTGTCTCTGCCGCTGTCTCTGTCTTTGTCTCTGTCTCAGTTTCTGTCTCTGTCTCCGTCTCTGTCTCTGTCTCTGTCTCTGCCTCTGTGTCTGTCCCCGTATCTGTCTCTGTCTCTGTCCCTGCCTCTGTCGCTGCATCTGTCTCCGTCTCTGTCTCTGTCTCTATCTCCGTCTCGGTCTCTGTCTCTGACTCCGTGACTGTCTCTGTCTCTGTCTCTGTCTCTGTCTCTGTCTCTGTCTCTGTCTGTGTCTCTGCCTCTGTCTCTGTCTCTGTGTCTCTGTCTCTGGGTCTGTCTCTGCTTATGTGTCTGTCTCTGTCTCTGTCTCTCGGTCTCTGTCTGTGTGTCTCTGCCTCTGTCTCTTTGTCTCTGTCTCTGCATCTCTGCCTCCGTGCCTATGTCTCTATGTCTCTGTCGCTGTCTCTGTCCCTGTCTCAGTCTCTGTCTCTGTCTCTGTCTCTGTCTCTGTCTCTGCCTCTGTCTCTGTATCTGTCTCCGTCTCTGTCTCTGTCTCCCTCTCTGTCTCTGTCTCTGTCTCTGTCTCTGTCTCTGTCTCTGTCTCTGTCTCTGTCTCTGTCTCTGTCTCTGTCTCTGTCTCTGTCACTGCCTCTGTCTCTGGCTCTGTCTCTGTCGCTGTCTCTTCCTCTGTCTCTGTCTCCGTCTCTGTCCCTGGCTCTGTCGCTGCCTCTGTATCTGTCTCCGTCTCTGTCGCTGTCTCGGTCTTTGTCTCCGTCTCTGTTTCTGTCTCTGTCTCTGTCTCTGTCTCTGTCTCTGTCTCTGTCTCTGTCTCTGTCTCTGTCTCTGTCTCTGTCTCTGTCTCTGTGTCTGTCTCTGTCTCTGTCTCTTTCTCTGTCTCTGTCTCTGTCTCTGTCTCTGTCTGTGTCTCTGTCTCTGTCTCCGTCCCTGTCTCTGCCGCTGTCTCTGTCTTTGTCTCTGTCTCAGTTTCTGTCACTGTCTCCGTCTCTGTCTCTGTCTCTGTCTCTGTCTCTGTCTCTGTCTCTGTCTCTGTCTCTGTCTCTGTCTCTGTCTCTGTCTGTGTCTGTGTCTCTGCCTCTGTCTCGGTCATTGTCTCTGTCTCTGTCTCTGTCTCTGTCTCTGTCTCTGTCTCTGTCTCTGTCTCTGTGTCTCTGCCTCTGCATCTCTGTCTCTGTGTCTCCGTCTCTGTGTCTCTGCCTCTGTCATTGTGTCTCGGTCTCTGTGAATCTCTCTCTCCCTGTCTCTGTCGCTGTCCCTCTCCTTGTCCCTGTCTCTGTCTCTGTCTCTGTCTCTGTCTGTGTCTCTGTCTCTGTCACTGTCTCTGTCTCTGTCTCTGTCTCTGTCTCTGTCTCTGTCTCTGTCTCTGTCTCTGTCTCTGTCTCTGTCTCTGTCTCTGTGTCTGTCTCTGTCTCTGTGTCTGTCTCTGTCTCTGTCTCTTTCTCTGTCTCTGTCTCTGTCTCTGTCTCTGTCTGTGTCTCTGTCTCTGTCTCCGTCCCTGTCTCTGCCGCTGTCTCTGTCTTTGTCTCTGTCTCAGTTTCTGTCTCTGTCAATGTCTCTGTCTCTGTCTCTGTCTCTGTCTCTGTCTCTGTCTCTGTCTCTCCCTCTGTCTCTGTCTCTGTCTCTGTCTCTGTCTCTGTCTCTGTCTCCTTGTCTCTGTCTCTGCATCTCTGTCTCTGTCTCTGCCTCTGTCTCTGTCACAGTCTCCGTCTCTGTCTCTGTCCCTGTCTGTGCCCCGTCGCCGTCTTCATCTCTGTCTCTGTCTCTGTCTCTGCCTCTGTCTCTGTCTCTGTCTCTGTCTCTGTCTCTGTCTCTCTTTATGTGTCTGTCTCTGTCTCTGTCTCTGCCTCCGTCTCTGTGTCTGTCTCTGCCACTGTCTGCGACTCTGTCTCTGTTTCTGTCTCTGTCTCTGTCTCTGTCCATGTCTCTGTCTCTGCCTCTGTCTCTGTCCCTGTCCCTCTCCCTGGCCCTGTCGCTGTCTCTGTCTCTGTCTCTGTCCCTGTCCCTCTCCCTGGCCCTGTCTCCGTCTCTGTCTCTGTCTCTGCCTCTACCTCCGTCTCCGTCTCTGTCTCTGTCTCTGTCTCTGCCTCAGTCTCTGTCTCCGTCTCTGTCGCTGTCTCTGTCTCTGTCTCTGTCTCTGTCTCTGTCTCTGTCTCTGTGTCTGTCTCTGTCTCTGTTTCTGTCTCTGTCTCTGTCTCTGTCTCTGTCACTGTCTCTGTCTCTGTCTCTGTCTCTGTCTCTGTCACT
Organism: Megachile willughbiella; assembly: GCA_945859595.2. Lineage (NCBI taxonomy): Eukaryota > Metazoa > Arthropoda > Insecta > Hymenoptera > Megachilidae > Megachile > Megachile willughbiella. Next base: position 2,719,198 of record CAMAOD020000201.1, on the reverse strand, counting down.
GTCTCTGTCTCTGTCTCTGTCTCTGTCTCTGTCACTGTCACTGTCTCTGTCTCTGTCTCTGTCTCTGTCTCTGTCACTGTCTCTGTCTCTGTCTCTGTCTCTGTCTCTGTCTCTGTCTCTGTCTCTGTCTCTGTCTCTGTCTCTGTCTCTGTCTCTGTCGCTGTCTCTGTCTCTGTCTCCGTCTCCGTCTCTGTCTCTGTCTCTGGGTCTCTGTCTGTGTGTCTCTGCCTCTGTCTCTTTGTCTCTGTCTCTGCATCTCTGCCGCCGTGCCTATGTTTCTATGTCTCTGTCGCTGTCTCTGTCCCTGTCTCAGTCTCTGTCTCTGTCTCTGACTCCGTCTCTGTCTCTGTCTCTGTCTCCGTCTCTGTCTCTGTCTCTGTCTCTGTCTCTGTCTCTGTCTCTGTCTCTGTCTCTGGGTCTCTGTCTGTGTGTCTCTGCCTCTGTCTCTTTGTCTCTGTCTCTGCATCTCTGCCCCCGTGCCTATGTCTTTGTGTCTCTGCCTCTGCATCTGCCTCTGTCTCTGTCTCTGTCTCTGTCTCTGTCTCTGTCTCTGTCTCTGTCTCTGTCTCTGTCTCTGTCTCTGTCTCTGTCGCTGCCACTGTCTCTTCCTCTGTCTCTGTCTCCGTCTCTGTCCCTGGCTCTGTCTCTGTCTCTGTCTCTGTCTCTGTCTCTGTCTCTGTCTCTGTCTCTGTCTCTGTCTCTGTCTCTGTTTCTGTCTCTCTGTCTCTGTCTCTGGGTCTCTGTCTGTGTGTCTCTGCCTCTGTCTCTTTGTCTCTGTCTCTGCATCTCTGCCGCCGTGCCTATGTTTCTATGTCTCTGTCGCTGTCTCTGTCCCTGTCTCAGTCTCTGTCTCTGTCTCTGTCTCTGTCTCTGTCTCTGCCTCTGTCTCTGTATCTGTCTCCGTCTCTGTCTCTGTCTCTCTCTCTGTCTCTGTCTCTGTCTCTGTCTCTGTCTCTGTCTCTGTCTCTGTCTCTGTCCCTGCCTCTGTCGCTGCATCTGTCTCCGTCTCTGTCTCTGTCTCTATCTCCGTCTCTGTCTCTGTCTCTGTCTCTGTCTCTGTCTCTGTCTCTGTCTCTGGGTCTCTGTCTGTGTGTCTCTGCCTCGGTCTCTTTGTCTCTGTCTCTGCATCTCTGCCCCCGTGCCTATGTCTTTGTGTCTCTGCCTCTGCATCTGCCTCTGTCTCTGTCTCTGTCTCTGTCTCTGTCTCTGTCTCTGTCTCTGTCGCTGCCACTGTCTCTTCCTCTGTCTCTGTCTCCGTCTCTGTCCCTGGCTCTGTCTCTGTCTCTGTCTCTGTCTCTGTCTCTGTCTCTGTCTCTGTCTCTGTCTCTGTCTCTGTCTCTGTCTCTGTCTCTGTCTCTGTCTCTGTCTCTGTCTCTGTCTCTGTCTCTGTCTCTGTCTCTGTCTCTGTCTCTGTCTCTGTCTCTGTCTCTGTCTCTGTCTCTGTCTCTGTCTCTGTCTCTGTCTCTGTCTCTGTCTCTGTCTCTGTCTCTGTCTCTGTCTCTGTCTCTGTCTCTGTCTCTGTCTCTGTCTCTGTCTCTGTCTCTGTCTCTGTCTCTGTCTCTGTCTCTGTTTCTGTCCCTGGCTCTGTCTCTGTCTCTGTCTCTGTCTCTGTCTCTGTCTGTGTCTGTGCCTCTGTCTCGGTCATTGTCTCTGTCTCTGTCTCTGTCTCTGTCTCTGTCTCTGTCTCTGTCACTGTCTCTGTCTCTGTCTCTGTCTCTGTCTCTGTCACTGTCTCTGTCTCTGTCTCTGTCTCTGTCTCTGTCTCTGTCTCTGTCTCTGTCTCTGTCTCTGTTTCTGTCTCTGTGTCTCTGTCTCTGGGTCTCTGCCTGTGTGTCTCTGCCCCTGTCTCTTTGTCTCTGTATCAGTTTCTCTGCCTCCGTGCCTATGTCTCTGTGTCTCTGTCTCTGTCTCTGTCTCCCTGTCTCTGTCTCTGCATCTCTGTCTCTGTCTCTGTCTCCCCCTCTGTCTCTGTCTCTATCTCTGTCTCTGTCTCTGTCTCCTTGTCTCTGTCTCTGCATCTCTGTCTCTGTCTCTGCCTCTGTCTCTGTCACTGTCTCCGGCTCTGGCTCTGTCCCTGTCTCTGTCCCCGTCGCCCTCTTCATCTCTGTCTCTGTCTCTGTCTCTGTCTCTGTCTCTGTCTCTGTCTCTGTCTCTGTCTCTGTCTCTGTCTCTGTCTCTGTCTCTGTTTATGTGTCTGTCTCTGTCTCTGTCGCTGGGTCTCTGTCTGTGTGTCTCTGCCTCTGTCTCTTTGTCTCTGTCTCTGCATCTCTGCCTCCGTGCCTATGTCTCTATGTCTCTGTCTCTGTCTCTGCCTCCGTCTCTGTCTCTGTCTCTGCCTCTATCTCCGTCTCCGTCTCTGTCTCTGTCTCTGTCTCTGTCTCTGTCTCTGTCTCTGTCTCTGTCTCTGTCTCTGTCTCTGTCTCTGTCTCTGTCTCTGTCTCTGTCTCTGTCTCTGTCTCTGTCTCTGTCTCTGTCTCTGTCTCTGTCTCTGTCTCTGTCTCTGTCTCTGTCTCTGTCTCTGTCTCTGTCTCTGTCTCTGTCTCTGTCTCTGTCTCTGTCTCTGTCTCTGTCTCTGTCTCTGTCACTGCCTCTGTCTCTGGCTCTGTCTCTGTCGCTGTCTCTTCCTCTGTCTCTGTCTCCGACTCTGTCTCTGTCTCTGTCTCTGTGTCTGTCTCTGTCTCTGTATCTGTCTCTTTCTCTGTCTCTGTCTCTGTCTCTGTCTGTGTCTCTGTCTCTGTCTCCGTCCCTGTCTCTGCCGCTGTCCCTGTCTTTGTCTCTGTCTCAGTTTCTGTCACTGTCTCCGTCTCTGTCTCTGTCTCTGTCTCTGTCTCTGTCTCTGTCTCTGTCTCTGTCTGTGTCTCTGCCTCTGTCTCGGTCATTGTCTCTGTCTCTGTCTCTGTCTCTGTCTCTGTCTCTGTCACTGTCTCTGTCTCTGTCTCTGTCTCTGTTTCTGTCTCTGTCACTGTCTCTGTCTCTGTCTCTGTCTCTGTCTCTGTCTCTGTCTCTGTTTCTGTCTCTGTGTCTCTGTCTCTGGGTCTCTGCCTGTGTGTCTCTGCCCCTGTCTCTTTGTCTCTGTATCAGTTTCTCTGCCTCCGTGCCTATGTCTCTGTGTCTCTGTCTCTGTCTCTGTCTCCCTGTCTCTGTCTCTGCATCTCTGTCTCTGTCTCTGTCCCCCCTCTGTCTCTGTCTCTATCTCTGTCTCTGTCTCTGTCTCCTTGTCTCTGTCTCTGCATCTCTGTCTCTGTCTCTGCCTCTGTCTCTGTCACTGTCTCCGGCTCTGGCTCTGTCCCTGTCTCTGTCCCCGTCGCCCTCTTCATCTCTGTCTCTGTCTCTGTCTCTGTCTCTGTCTCTGTCTCCGTCTCTGTCTCTGTCTCTATCTCCGTCTCGGTCTCTGTCTCTGACTCCGTCTCTGCCTCTGTGTCTGTCTCTGTCTCTGTCTCTGTCTCTGTCTCTGTCTCTGTCTCTGTCTCTGTCTCTGTCTCTGTCTCTGTCTCTGCCTCTGTCTCTGTCTCTGTGTCTGTGTCTCTGGGTCTGTCTCTGCTTATGTGTCTGTCTCTGTCTCTGTCTCTGGGTCTCTGTCTGTGTGTCTCTGCCTCTGTCTCTTTGTCTCTGTCTCTGCATCTCTGCCGCCGTGCCTATGTTTCTATGTCTCTGTCGCTGTCTCTGTCCCTGTCTCAGTCTCTGTCTCTGTCTCTGTCTCTGTCTCTGTCTCTGCCTCTGTCTCTGTATCTGTCTCCGTCTCTGTCTCTGTCTCTCTCTCTGTCTCTGTCTCTGTCTCTGTCTCTGTCTCTGTCTCTGTCTCTGTCTCTGTCCCTGCCTCTGTCGCTGTATCTGTCTCCGTCTCTGTCTCTGTCTCTATCTCCGTCTCTGTCTCTGTCTCTGACTCCGTCTCTGTCTCTGTCTCTGTCTCCGTCTCTGTCTCTGTCTCTGTCTCTGTCTCTGTCTCTGTCTCTGTCTCTGGGTCTCTGTCTGTGTGTCTCTGCCTCTGTCTCTTTGTCTCTGTCTCTGCATCTCTGCCCCCGTGCCTATGTCTTTGTGTCTCTGCCTCTGCATCTGCCTCTGTCTCTGTCTCTGTCTCTGTCTCTGTCTCTGTCTCTGTCTCTGTCGCTGCCACTGTCTCTTCCTCTGTCTCTGTCTCCGTCTCTGTCCCTGGCTCTGTCTCTGTCTCTGTCTCTGTCTCTGTCTCTGTCTCTGTCTCTGTCTCTGTCTCTGTCTCTGTCTCTGTCTCTGTCTCTGTCTCTGTCTCTGTCTCTGTCTCTGTCTCTGTCTCTGTCTCTGTCTCTGTCTCTGTCTCTGTCTCTGTCTCTGTCTCTGTCTCTGTCTCTGTCTCTGTCTCTGTCTCTGTCTCTGTCTCTGTCTCTGTCTCTGTCTCTGTCTCTGTCTCTGTCTCTGTCTCTGTCTCTGTCTCTGTCTCTGTCTCTGTCTCTGTCTCTGTCTCTGTCTCTGTCTCTGTCTCTGTCTCTGTCTCTGTCTCTGTCTCTGTCTCTGTCTCTGTCTCTGTCTCTGTCTCTGTTTCTGTCCCTGGCTCTGTCTCTTTGTCTCTGTATCAGTTTCTCTGCCTCCGTGCCTATGTCTCTGTGTCTCTGTCTCTGTCTCTGTATCCCTGTCTCTGTCTCTGCATCTCTGTCTCTGTCTCTGTCTCCCCCTCTGTCTCTGTCTCTATCTCTGTCTCTGTCTCTGTCTCCTTGTCTCTGTCTCTGCATCTCTGTCTCTGTCTCTGCCTCTGTCTCTGTCACTGTCTCCGGCTCTGGCTCTGTCCCTGTCTCTGTCCCCGTCGCCCTCTTCATCTCTGTCTCTGTCTCTGTCTCTGTCTCTGTCTCTGTCTCTGTCTCTGTCTCTGTCTCTGTCTCTGTCTCTGTCTCTGTCTCTGTCTCTGTTTATGTGTCTGTCTCTGTCTCTGTCGCTGGGTCTCTGTCTGTGTGTCTCTGCCTCTGTCTCTTTGTCTCTGTCTCTGCATCTCTGCATCCGTGCCTATGTCTCTATGTCTCTGTCTCTGTCTCTGCCTCCGTCTCTGTCTCTGTCTCTGCCTCTATCTCCGTCTCCGTCTCTGTCTCTGTCTCTGTCTCTGTCCCTGTCTCTGTCTCTGTCTCTGTCTCTGTCTCTGTCTCTGTCTCTGTCTCTGTCTCTGTCTCTGTCTCTGTCGCTGTCTCTGTCTCTGTCTCTGTCTCTGTCTCTGTCTCTGTCTCTGTCTCTGTCTCTGTCTCTGTCTCTGTCTCTGTCTCTGTCTCTGCCTCCGTCTCTGTGTCTGTCTCTGCCACTGTCTGCGACTCTGTCTCGGTTTCTGTCTCTGTCTCTGTCTCTGTCTCTGTCTCTGCCTCTGTCACTGTCCCTGTCCCTCTCCCTGGCCCTGTCGCTGTCTCTGTCTCTGTCTCTGTCTCTGTCTCTGTCTCTGTCTCTGTCTCTGTCTCCGTCTCTGTGTCTGTCTCTGTCTCTGTCTCTGTCTCTGTCTCTGTCTCTGTCTCTGTCTCTGTGTCTCTGCGTCTGCATCTCTGTCTCTGTGTCTCCGTCTCTGTGTCTCTGCCTCTGTCATTGTGTCTCGGTCTCTGTGAATCTCTCTCTCTCTGTCTCTGTCCCTGTCCCTCTCCTTGTCCCTGTCTCTGTCTCTGTCTCTGTCTCTGTCACTGTCTCTGTCTCTGTCTCTGTCTCTGTCTCTGTCTCTGTCAATGTCTCTGTCTCTGTCTCTGTCTCTGTCTCTCCCTCTGTCTCTGTCTCTGTCTCTGTCTCTGTCTCTGTCTCTGTCTCTGTCTCTGTCTCCTTGTCTCTGTCTCTGCATCTCTGTCTCTGTCTCTGCCTCTGTCTCTGTCACTGTCTCCGTCTCCGTCTCTGTCTCTGTCCCTGTCTCTGTCCCCGTCGCCGTCTTCATCTCTGTCTCTGTCTCTGTCTCTGTCTCTGTCTCTGTCTCTGTCTCTGTCTCTGTCTCTGTCTCTGTCTCTGTCTCTGTCTCTGCCTCTGTCTCTGTCCCTGTCCCTCTCCCTGGCCCTGTCGCTGTCTCTGTCTCTGTCTCTGTCCCTGTCCCTCTCCCTGGCCCTGTCTCCGTCTCTGTCTCTGTCTCTGCCTCTATCTCCGTCTCCGTCTCTGCCTCTGTCTCTGTCTCTGCCTCTGTCTCTGTCTCCGTCTCTGTCGCTGTCTCTCCCTCTGTCTCTGTCTCTGTCTCTGTGTCTCTGCCTCTGCATCTCTGTCTCTGTGTCTCCGTCTCTGTGTCTCTGCCTCTGTCATTGTGTCTCGGTCTCTGTGAATCTCTCTCTCTCTGCCTCTGTCCCTGTCCCTCTCCTTGTCCCTGTCTCTGTCTCTGTCTCTGTCTCTGTCTCTGTCTCTGTCTCTGTCTCTGTCTCTGTCTCTGTCTCTGTCTCTGTCTCTGTCTCTGTCTCTGTCTCTGTCTCTGTCTCTGTCCCTGTCTCTGTCTCTGTCTCTGTCTCTGTCTCTGTCTCTGTCTCTGTCACTGCCTCTGTCTCTGGCATGTCTCTGTCTCTGTCTCTTCCTCTGTCTCTGTCTCCGTCTCTGTCCCTTGCTCTGTCTCTGCCACTGTCTCTGTCTTTGTCTCTGTCTCTGTTTCTGTCTCTGTCTCCGTCTCTGCCTCTGTCTCTGTCTCTGCCTCTGTGTCTGTCCCCGTATCTGTCTCTGTCTCTGTTTCTGTCTCTGTCTCTGTTTCTGTCCCTGCCTCTGTCGCTGCATCTGTCTCCGTCTCTGTCTCTGTCTCTATCTCCGTCTCTGTCTCTGTCTCTGACTCCGTCTCTGTCTCTGTCTCTGTCTCTGTCTCTGCCTCTGTCTCTGTCTGTGTCTCTGCCTCTGTCTCTGTCTCTGTGTCTCTGTCTCTGTGTCTGTCTCTGCTTATGTGTCTGTCTCTGTCTCTGTCTCTGTCTCTGGGTCTCTGTCTGTGTGTCTCTGCCTCTGTCTCTTTGTCTCTGTCTCTGCATCTCTGCCTCCGTGCCTATGTCTCTATGTCTCTGTCGCTGTCTCTGTCCCTGTCTCAGTCTCTGTCTCTGTCTCTGTCTCTGTCTCTGTCTCTGTCTCTGCCTCTGTCTCTGTATCTGTCTCCGTCTCTGTCTCTGTCTCTCTCTCTGTCTCTGTCTCTGTCTCTGTCTCTGTCTCTGTCTCTGTCTCTGTCTCTGTCTCTGTCTCTGTCTCTGTCTCTGTCTCTGTCTCTGTCTCTGTCTCTGTCTCTGTCTCTGTCTCTGTCTCTGTCTCTGTCTCTGTCTCCGTCTCTGGCTCTGTCTCTGTCTCTGTCTCTGCCTCTGTCTCTGTCTGTGTCTCTGCCTCTGTCTCTGTCTCTGTGTCTCTGTCTCTGTGTCTGTCTCTGCTTATGTGTCTGTCTCTGTCTCTGTCTCTGTCTCTGGGTCTCTGTCTGTGTGTCTCTGCCTCTGTCTCTTTGTCTCTGTCTCTGCATCTCTGCCTCCGTGCCTATGTCTCTATGTCTCTGTCGCTGTCTCTGTCCCTGTCTCAGTCTCTGTCTCTGTCTCTGTCTCTGTCTCTGTCTCTGCCTCTGTCTCTGTATCTGTCTCCGTCTCTGTCTCTGTCTCTCTCTCTGTCTCTGTCTCTGTCTCTGTCTCTGTCTCTGTCTCTGTCTCTGTCTCTGTCTCTGTCTCTGTCTCTGTCTCTGTCTCTGTCTCTGTCTCTGTCTCTGTCTCTGTCTCTGTCTCCGTCTCTGGCTCTGTCTCTGTCTCTGTCTCTGCCTCTGTCTCTGTCTGTGTCTCTGCCTCTGTCTCTGTCTCTGTGTCTCTGTCTCTGGGTCTGTCTCTGCTTATGTGTCTGTCTCTGTCTCTGTCTCTGTCTCTGTCTCTGTCTCTGGGTCTCTGTCTGTGTGTCTCTGCCTCTGTCTCTTTGTCTCTGTCTCTGCATCTCTGCCTCCGTGCCTATGTCTCTATGTCTCTGTCGCTGTCTCTGTCCCTGTCTCAGTCTCTGTCTCTGTCTCTGTCTCTGTCTCTGTCTCTGCCTCTGTCCCTGGCTCTGTCTCTGTCTCTGTCTCTGTCTCTGTCTCTGTCTCTGTCTCTGTCTCTGTCTCTGTCTCTGTCTCTGTCTCTGTCTCTGTCTCTGTCTCTGTCTCTGTCTCTGTCTCTGTCTCTGTCTCTGTCTCTGTCTCTGTCTCTGTCTCTGTCTCTGTCTCTGTCTCTGTCTCTGTCTCTGTCTCTGTCTCTGTCTCTGTCTCTGTCTCTGTCTCTGTCTCTGTCTCTGTCTCTGTCTCTGTCTCTGTCTCTGTCTCTGTCTCTGTCTCTGTCTCTGTCTCTGTCTCTGTCTCTGTCTCTGTCTCTGTCTCTGTCTCTGTCTCTGTCTCTGTCTCTGTCTCTGTCTCTGTCTCTGTCTCTGTCTCTGTCACTGCCTCTGTCTCTGGCTCTGTCTCTGTCGCTGTCTCTTCCTCTGTCTCTGTCTCCGTCTCTGTCTCTGTCTCTGTCTCTGTGTCTGTCTCTGTCTCTGTCTCTTTCTCTGTCTCTGTCTCTGTCTCTGTCTGTGTCTCTGTCTCTGTCTCCGTCCCTGTCTCTGCCGCTGTCTCTGTCTTTGTCTCTGTCTCAGTTTCTGTCACTGTCTCCGTCTCTGTCTCTGTCTCTGTCTCTGTCTCTGTCTCTGTCTCTGTCTCTGTCTCTGTCTCTGTCTCTGTCCCTGGCTCTGTCTCTGTCTCTGTCTCTGTCTCTGTCTCTGTCTGTGTCTCTGCCTCTGTCTCGGTCATTGTCTCTGTCTCTGTCTCTGTCTCTGTCTCTGTCTCTGTCACTGTCTCTGTCTCTGTCTCTGTCTCTGTCTCTGTCACTGTCTCTGTCTCTGTCTCTGTCTCTGTCTCTGTCTCTGTCTCTGTCTCTGTTTCTGTCTCTGTGTCTCTATCTCTGGGTCTCTGCCTGTGTGTCTCTGCCCCTGTCTCTTTGTCTCTGTATCAGTTTCTCTGCCTCCGTGCCTATGTCTCTGTGTCTCTGTCTCTGTCTCTGTCTCCCTGTCTCTGTCTCTGCATCTCTGTCTCTGTCTCTGTCTCCCCCTCTGTCTCTGTCTCTATCTCTGTCTCTGTCTCTGTCTCCTTGTCTCTGTCTCTGCATCTCTGTCTCTGTCTCTGCCTCTGTCTCTGTCACTGTCTCCGGCTCTGGCTCTGTCCCTGTCTCTGTCCCCGTCGCCCTCTTCATCTCTGTCTCTGTCTCTGTCTCTGTCTCTGTCTCTGTCTCTGTCTCTGTCTCTGTCTCTGTCTCTGTTTATGTGTCTGTCTCTGTCTCTGTCGCTGGGTCTCTGTCTGTGTGTCTCTGCCTCTGTCTCTTTGTCTCTGTCTCTGCATCTCTGCCTCCGTGCCTATGTCTCTATGTCTCTGTCTCTGTCTCTGTCTCCGTCTCTGTCTCTGTCTGTGTCTCTGTCTCTGTATCTGTCGCTGTCTCTTCCTCTGTCTCTGTCTCCGTCTCTGTCCCTGGCTCTGTCTCTGTCTCTGTCTCTGTCTCTGTCTCTGTCTCTGTCTCTGTCTCTGTCTCTGTCTCTGTCTCTGTCTCTGTCTCTATCTCTGTCTCTGTCTCTGTCTCTGTCTCTGTCTCTGTCTCTGTCTCTGTCTCTGTCTCTGTCTCTGTTTCTGTCTCTGTGTCTCTATCTCTGGGTCTCTGCCTGTGTGTCTCTGCCCCTGTCTCTTTGTCTCTGTATCAGTTTCTCTGCCTCCGTGCCTATGTCTCTGTGTCTCTGTCTCTGTCTCTGTCTCCCTGTCTCTGTCTCTGCATCTCTGTCTCTGTCTCTGTCTCCCCCTCTGTCTCTGTCTCTATCTCTGTCTCTGTCTCTGTCTCCTTGTCTCTGTCTCTGCATCTCTGTCTCTGTCTCTGCCTCTGTCTCTGTCACTGTCTCCGGCTCTGGCTCTGTCCCTGTCTCTGTCCCCGTCGCCCTCTTCATCTCTGTCTCTGTCTCTGTCTCTGTCTCTGTCTCTGTCTCTGTCTCTGTCTCTGTCTCTGTCTCTGTCTCTGTCTCTGTCTCTGTCTCTGTCTCTGTCTCTGTCTCTGTCTCTGTCTCTGTTTATGTGTCTGTCTCTGTCTCTGTCGCTGGGTCTCTGTCTGTGTGTCTCTGCCTCTGTCTCTTTGTCTCTGTCTCTGCATCTCTGCCTCCGTGCCTATGTCTCTATGTCTCTGTCTCTGTCTCTGTCTCCGTCTCTGTCTCTGTCTGTGTCTCTGTCTCTGTATCTGTCGCTGTCTCTTCCTCTGTCTCTGTCTCCGTCTCTGTCCCTGGCTCTGTCTCTGTCTCTGTCTCTGTCTCTGTCTCTGTCTCTGTCTCTGTCTCTGTCTCTGTCTCTGTCTCTGTCTCTGTCTCTATCTCTGTCTCTGTCTCTGTCTCTGTCTCTGTCTCTGTCTCTGTCTCTGTCTCTGTCTCTGTCTCTGTCTCTGTCTCTGTCTCTGTCTCTGTCTCTGTCTCTGTCTCTGTCTCTGTCTCTGTCTCTGTCTCTGCCTCTGCCTCTGCATCTGCCTCTGTCTCTGTCTCTGTCTCTGTCTCTGTCTCTGTCTCTGTCTCTGTCTCTGTCGCTGCCACTGTCTCTTCCTCTGTCTCTGTCTCCGTCTCTGTCCCTGGCTCTGTCTCTGTCTCTGTCTCTGTCTCTGTCTCTGTCTCTGTCTCTGTCTCTGTCTCTGTCTCTGTCTCTGTCTCTGTCTCTGTCTCTGTCTCTGTCTCTGTCTCTGTCTCTGTCTCTGTCTCTGTCTCTGTCTCTGTCTCTGTCTCTGTCTCTGTCTCTGTCTCTGTCTCTGTCTCTGTCTCTGTCTCTGTCTCTGTCTCTGTCTCTGTCTCTGTCTCTGTCTCTGTCTCTGTCTCTGTCTCTGTCTCTGTCTCTGTCTCTGTCTCTGTCTCTGTCTCTGTCTCTGTCTCTGTCTCTGTCTCTGTCTCTGTCTCTGTTTATGTGTCTGTCTCTGTCTCTGTCGCTGGGTCTCTGTCTGTGTGTCCCTGCCTCTGTCTCTTTGTCTCTGTCTCTGCATCTCTGCCTCCGTGCCTATGTCTCTATGTCTCTGTCTCTGTCTCTGCCTCCGTCTCTGTCTCTGTCTCTGCCTCTATCTCCGTCTCCGTCTCTGTCTCTGTCTCTGTCTCTGTCTCTGTCTCTGTCTCTGTCTCTGTCTCTGTCTCTGTCTCCGTCTCTGTCGCTGTCTCTCCCTCTGTCTCTGTCTCTGTCTCTGTCTCTGTGTCTCTGCCTCTGCATCTCTGTCTCTGTGTCTCCGTCTCTGTGTCTCTGCCTCTGTCATTGTGTCTCGGTCTCTGTGAATCTCTCTCTCTCTCTGTCTCTGTCCCTGTCCCTCTCCTTGTCCCTGTCTCTGTCTCTGTCTCTGTCTCTGTCTCTGTCTCTGTCTCTGTCGCTGTCTCTGTCTCTGTCTCTGTCTCTGTCTCTGTCTCTGTCTCTGTCTCTGTCTCTGTCTCTGTCTCTGTCTCTGTCTCTGTCTCTGTCTCTGCCTCCGTCTCTGTGTCTGTCTCTGCCACTGTCTGCGACTCTGTCTCGGTTTCTGTCTCTGTCTCTGTCTCTGTCTCTGTCTCTGCCTCTGTCACTGTCCCTGTCCCTCTCCCTGGCCCTGTCGCTGTCTCTGTCTCTGTCTCTGTCTCTGTCTCTGTCTCTGTCTCTGTCTCTGTCTCTGTCTCTGTCTCTGTCTCCGTCTCTGTGTCTGTCTCTGTCTCTGTCTCTGTCTCTGTCCTTGTCTCTGTCTCTGTGTCTCTGCCTCTGCATCTCTGTCTCTGTGTCTCCGTCTCTGTGTCTCTGCCTCTGTCATTGTGTCTCGGTCTCTGTGAATCTCTCTCTCTCTCTGTCTCTGTCCCTGTCCCTCTCCTTGTCCCTGTCTCTGTCTCTGTCTCTGTCTCTGTCTCCTTGTCTCTGTCTCTGCATCTCTGTCTCTGTCTCTGCCTCTGTCTCTGTCACTGTCTCCGTCTCCGTCTCTGTCTCTGTCCCTGTCTCTGTCCCCGTCGCCGTCTTCATCTCTGTCTCTGTCTCTGTCTCTGTCTCTGTCTCTGTCTCTGTCTCTGTCTCTGTCTCTGTCTCTGTCTCTGCCTCTGTCTCTGTCCCTGTCCCTCTCCCTGGCCCTGTCGCTGTCTCTGTCTCTGTCTCTGTCCCTGTCCCTCTCCCTGGCCCTGTCTCCGTCGCTGTCTCTGTCTCTGCCTCTATCTCCGTCTCCGTCTCTGTCTCTGTCTCTGTCTCTGCCTCTGTCTCTGTCTCCGTCTCTGTCGCTGTCTCTCCCTCTGTCTCTGTCTCTGTCTCTGTGTCTCTGCCTCTGCATCTCTGTCTCTGTGTCTCCGTCTCTGTGTCTCTGCCTCTGTCATTGTGTCTCGGTATCTGTGAATCTCTCTCTCTCTGTCTCTGTCCCTGTCCCTCTCCTTGTCCCTGTCTCTGTCTCTGTCTCTGTCTCTGTCTCTGTCTCTGTCTCTGTCTCTGTCTCTGTCTCTGTCTCTGTCTCTGTCTCTGTCTCTGTCTCTGTCTCTGTCTCTGTCCCTGTCTCTGTCTCTGTCTCTGTCTCTGTCTCTGTCTCTGTCTCTGTCTCTGTCTCTGTCACTGCCTCTGTCTCTGGCATGTCTCTGTCTCTGTCTCTTCCTCTGTCTCTGTCTCCGTCTCTGTCCCTTGCTCTGTCTCTGCCTCTGTCTCTGTCTTTGTCTCTGTCTCTGTTTCTGTCTCTGTCTCCGTCTCTGCCTCTGTCTCTGTCTCTGCCTCTGTGTCTGTCCCCGTATCTGTCTCTGTCTCTGTTTCTGTCTCTGTCTCTGTTTCTGTCCCTGCCTCTGTCGCTGCATCTGTCTCCGTCTCTGTCTCTGTCTCTATCTCCGTCTCTGTCTCTGTCTCTGACTCCGTCTCTGTCTCTGTCTCTGTCTCTGTCTCTGCCTCTGTCTCTGTCTGTGTCTCTGCCTCTGTCTCTGTCTCTGTGTCTCTGTCTCTGGGTCTGTCTCTGCTTATGTGTCTGTCTCTGTCTCTGTCTCTGTCTCTGTGTCTCTGTCTGTGTGTCTCTGCCTCTGTCTCTTTGTCTCTGTCTCTGCATCTCTGCCTCCGTGCCTATGTCTCTATGTCTCTGTCGCTGTCTCTGTCCCTGTCTCAGTCTCTGTCTCTGTCTCTGTCTCTGTCTCTGCCTCTGTCTCTGTATCTGTCTCCGTCTCTGTCTCTGTCTCTCTCTCTGTCTCTGTCTCTGTCTCTGTCTCTGTCTCTGTCTCTGTCCCTGCCTCTGTCGCTGCATCTGTCTCCGTCTCTGTCTCTGTCGCTGTCTCTGTCTCTGTCTCTGTCTCTGTCTCCGTCTCCGTCTCTGTCTCTGTCTCTGTCTCTGTCTCTGTCTCTGTCTCTGTCTCTGTCTCTGTCTCTGTCTCTGTCTCTGTCTCTGTCTCTGTCTCTGTCTCTGTCTCTGTCTCTGTCTCTGTCTCTGTCTCTGTCTCTGTCTCTGTCTCCGTCTCTGTCTCTGTCTCTGTCTCTGACTCTGCCTCTGTCTCTGTCTGTGTCTCTGCCTCTGTCTCTGTCTCTGTGTCTCTGTCTCTGGGTCTGTCTCTGCTTATGTGTCTGTCTCTGTCTCTGTCTCTGTCTCTGGGTCTCTGTCTGTGTGTCTCTGCCTCTGTCTCTTTGTCTCTGTCTCTGCATCTCTGCCTCCGTGCCTATGTCTCTATGTCTCTGTCGCTGTCTCTGTCCCTGTCTCAGTCTCTGTCTCTGTCTCTGTCTCTGTCTCTGCCTCTGTCTCTGTATCTGTCTCCGTCTCTGTCTCTGTCTCTCTCTCTGTCTCTGTCTCTGTCTCTGTCTCTGTCTCTGTCCCTGCCTCTGTCGCTGCATCTGTCTCCGTCTCTGTCTCTGTCTCTGTCGCTGTCTCTGTCCCTGTCTCAGTCTCTGTCTCTGTCTCTGTCTCTGTCTCTGCCTCTGTCTCTGTATCTGTCTCCGTCTCTGTCTCTGTCTCTGTCTCTGTCTCTGTCTCTGTCTCTGTCTCTGTCTCTGTCTCTGTCTCTGTCTCTGTCCCTGCCTCTGTCGCTGCATCTGTCTCCGTCTCTGTCTCTGTCGCTGTCTCTGTCTCTGTCTCTGTCTCTGTCTCCGTCTCCGTCTCTGTCTCTGTCTCTGTCTCTGTCTCTGTCTCTGTCTCTGTCTCTGCCTCTGTCTCTGTCTCTGTCTCTGTCTCTGTCTCTGTCTCTGTCTCTGTCTCTGTCTCTGTCTCTGTCTCTGTCTCTGTCTCTGTCTCTGTCTCTGTCTCTGTCTCTGTCTCTGTCTCTGTCTCTGTCTCTGTCTCTGTCTCTGTCTCTGTCTCTGTCTCTGTCTCTGTCTCTGCCTCCGTCTCTGTATCCGTCTGTGTCTCTGTCTCTGTCTCTGGGTCTCTGTCTGTGTGTCTCTGCCTCTGTCTCTTTGTCTCTGTCTCTGCTTCTCTGCCTCCGTGCCTATGTCTCTATGTCTCTGTCTCTGTCTCTGTCTCTGTCTCTGTCTCCGTCTCCGTCTCCGACTCCATCTCTGTCTCTGTCTCTGCCTCCGGCTCTGTATCCGTCTGTGTCTCTGTCTCTGTCTCTGGGTCTCTGTCTGTGTGTATCTGCCTCTGTCTCTTTGTCTCTGTCTCTGCTTCTCTGCTTCCGTGCCTATGTCTCTATGTCTCTGTCTCTGTCTCTGTCTCTGTCTCTGTCTCAGTCTCTGCCTCCGTCTCTGTGTTCGTCTCTGCCTCTGTCTCCGTCTCTGTCTCTGTCTCCGCCTCCGTCTCCATCTCTGTCTCTGTCTCTGTCCCTCATTCTATATCTGTCTCTGTCTCTGCCTCCGTCTCTGTCTCCGTCTGTGTCAATGTCTCTGTCTCTGGGTCTCTGTCTGTGTGGCTCTGCCCCTGTCTCTTTGTCTCTGTCTCTGCATCTCTGTCTCTGTGTCTCCGTCTCTGTGTCTCTGCCTCTGTCATTGTGTCTCGGTCTCTGTGAATCTCTCTGTCTCTGTCTCTGTCTCTGTGTCTCTGTCTCTGGGTCTCTCTCTGTTTATGTGTCTGTCTCTGTCTCTGTCTCTGGGTCTCTGTCTGTGTGTCTCTGCCGCTGTCTCTTTGTCTCTGCCTCTGCATCTCTGCCTCCGTGCCTATGTCTCCATGTCTCTGTCGCTGTCTCTGTCCCTGTCTCAGTCTCTGTCTCTGCCTCCGTCTCTGTCTCTGTCTCTGCCTCTATCTCCGTCTCCGTCTCTGTCTCTGTCTCTGTCTCTGTCTCTGTCTCTGTCTCTGTCTCTGTCTCTGTCTCTGTCTCCGTCTTTGTCGCTGTCTCTCCCTCTGTCTCTGTCTCTGTCTCTGTCTCTGTGTCTCTGCCTCTGCATCTCTGTCTCTGTGTCTCCGTCTCTGTGTCTCTGCCTCTGTCATTGTGTCTCGGTCTCTGTGAATCTCTCTCTCTCTCTGTCTCTGTCCCTGTCCCTCTCCTTGTCCCTGTCTCTGACTCTGTCTCTGTCTCTGTCTCTGTCTCTGTCTCTGTCGCTGTCTCTGTCTCTGTCTCTGTCTCTGTCTCTGTCTCTGTCTCTGTCTCTGTCTCTGTCTCTGTCTCTGTCTCTGTCTCTGTCTCTGTCTCTGTCTCTGTCTCTGCCTCTGTCTCTGCCTCCGTCTCTGTGTCTGTCTCTGCCACTGTCTGCGACTCTGTCTCGGTTTCTGTCTCTGTCTCTGTCTCTGTCTCTGTCTCTGCCTCTGTCACTGTCCCTGTCCCTCTCCCTGGCCCTGTCGCTGTCTCTGTCTCTGTCTCTGTCTCTGTCTCTGTCTCTGTCTCTGTCTCCGTCTCTGTGTCTGTCTCTGTCTCTGTCTCTGTCTCTGTCTCTGTCTCTGTCTCTGTGTCTCTGCCTCTGCATCTCTGTCTCTGTGTCTCCGTCTCTGTGTCTCTGCCTCTGTCATTGTGTCTCGGTCTCTGTGAATCTCTCTCTCTCTGTCTCTGTCCCTGTCCCTCTCCTTGTCCCTGTCTCTGTCTCTGTCTCTGTCTCTGTCTCTGTCTCTGTCACTGTCTCTGTCTCTGTCTCTGTCTCTGTCTCTGTCTCTGTCAATGTCTCTGTCTCTGTCTCTGTCTCTGTCTCTCCCTCTGTCTCTGTCTCTGTCTCTGTCTCTGTCTCTGTCTCTGTCTCTGTCTCCTTGTCTCTGTCTCTGCATCTCTGTCTCTGTCTCTGCCTCTGTCTCTGTCACTGTCTCCGTCTCCGTCTCCGTCTCTGTCTCTGTCCCTGTGTCTGTCCCCGTCGCCGTCTTCATCTCTGTCTCTGTCTCTGTCTCTGTCTCTGTCTCTGTCTCTGTCTCTGTCTCTGTCTCTGTCTCTGTCTCTGCCTCTGTCTCTGTCCCTGTCCCTCTCCCTGGCCCTGTCGCTGTCTCTGTCTCTGTCTCTGTCCCTGTCCCTCTCCCTGGCCCTGTCTCCGTCTCTGTCTCTGTCTCTGCCTCTATCTCCGTCTCCGTCTCTGTCTCTGTCTCTGTCTCTGCCTCTGTCTCTGTCTCCGTCTCTGTCGCTGTCTCTCCCTCTGTCTCTGTCTCTGCCTCTGTGTCTCTGCCTCTGCATCTCTGTCTCTGTGTCTCCGTCTCTGTGTCTCTGCCTCTGTCATTGTGTCTCGCTCTCTGTGAATCTCTCTCTCTCTGTCTCTGTCCCTGTCCCTCTCCTTGTCCCTGTCTCTGTCTCTGTCTCTGTCTCTGTCTCTGTCTCTGTCTCTGTCTCTGTCTCTGTCTCTGTCTCTGTCTCTGTCTCTGTCTCTGTCTCTGTCTCTGTCTCTGTCTCTGTCTCTGTCTCTGTCTCTGTCTCTGTCTCTGTCTCTGTCTCTGTCTCTGTCTCTGTCTCTGTCTCTGTCTCTGTCACTGCCTCTGTCTCTGGCATGTCTCTGTCTCTGTCTCTTCCTCTCTCTCTGTCTCCGTCTCTGTCCCTTGCTCTGTCTCCGCCTCTGTCTCTGTCTTTGTCTCTGTCTCTGTTTCTGTCTCTGTCTCCGTCTCTGCCTCTGTCTCTGTCTCTGCCTCTGTGTCTGTCCCCGTATCTGTCTCTGTCTCTGTTTCTGTCTCTGTCTCTGTTTCTGTCCCTGCCTCTGTCGCTGCATCTGTCTCAGTCTCTGTCTCTGTCTCTATCTCCGTCTCTGTCTCTGTCTCTGACTCCGTCTCTGTCTCTGTCTCTGTCTCTGTCTCTGCCTCTGTCTCTTTGTCTCTGTCTCTGCATCTCTGCCTCCGTGCCTATGTCTCTATGTCTCTGTCGCTGTCTCTGTCCCTGTCTCAGTCTCTGTCTCTGTCTCTGTCTCTGTCTCTGTCTCTGCCTCTGTCTCTGTATCTGTCTCCGTCTCTGTCTCTGTCTCTCTCTCTGTCTCTGTCTCTGTCTCTGTCTCTGTCCCTGCCTCTGTCGCTGCATCTGTCTCCGTCTCTGTCTCTGTCGCTGTCTCTGTCTCTGTCTCTGTCTCTGTCTCCGTCTCCGTCTCTGTCTCTGTCTCTGTCTCTGTCTCTGTCTCTGTCTCTGTCTCTGTCTCTGTCTCTGTCTCTGTCTCTGTCTCTGTCTCTGTCTCTGTCTCTGTCTCTGTCTCTGTCTCTGTCTCTGTCTCTGTCTCTGTCTCTGTCTCTGTCTCTGTCTCTGTCTCTGTCTCTGTCTCTGTCTCTGTCTCTGTCTCTGTATCTGTCTCTGTCTCTGTCTCTGTCTCTGTCTCTGTCCCTGTCTCTGCCGCTGTCTCTGTCTTTGTCTCTGTCTCAGTTTCTGTCACTGTCTCCGTCTCTGTCTCTGTCTCTGTCTCTGTCTCTATCTCCGTCTCTGTCTCTGTCTCTGTCTCTGTCTCTGTCTCTGTCTCTGTCTCTGTCTCTGTCTCTGTCTGTGTCTCTGCCTCTGTCTCGGTCATTGTCTCTGTCTCTGTCTCTGCCTCTGTCTCTGTCTCTGTCTCTGTCTCTGTCTCTGTCTCTGTCTCTGTCTCTGTCTCTGTCTCTGTCTCTGTCTCTGTCTCTGTCTCTGTCTCTGTCTCTGTCTCTGTCTCTGTCTCTGTCTCTGTCTCTGTCTCTGTCTCTGTCTCTGTCTCTGTCCCTGTCTCTGCCGCTGTCTCTGTCTTTGTCTCTGTCTCAGTTTCTGTCACTGTCTCCGTCTCTGTCTCTGTCTCTGTCTCTGTCTCTATCTCCGTCTCTGTCTCTGTCTCTGTCTCTGTCTCTGGGTCTCTGTCTGTGTGTCTCTGCCTCTGTCTCTTTGTCTCTGTCTCTGCTTCTCTGCCTCCGTGCCTATGTCTCTATGTCTCTGTCTCTGTCTCTGTCTCTGTCTCTGTCTCCGTCTCCGTCTCCGACTCCATCTCTGTCTCTGTCTCTGCCTCCGGCTCTGTATCCGTCTGTGTCTCTGTCTCTGTCTCTGGGTCTCTGTCTGTGTGTATCTGCCTCTGTCTCTTTGTCTCTGTCTCTGCTTCTCTGCTTCCGTGCCTATGTCTCTATGTCTCTGTCTCTGTCTCTGTCTCTGTCTCTGTCTCTGTCTCAGTCTCTGCCTCCGTCTCTGTGTTCGTCTCTGCCTCTGTCTCCGTCTCTGTCTCTGTCTCCGCCTCCGTCTCCATCTCTGTCTCTGTCTCTGTCCCTCATTCTATATCTGTCTCTGTCTCTGCCTCCGTCTCTGTCTCCGTCTGTGTCAATGTCTCTGTCTCTGGGTCTCTGTCTGTGTGGCTCTGCCCCTGTCTCTTTGTCTCTGTCTCTGCATCTCTGTCTCTGTGTCTCCGTCTCTGTGTCTCTGCCTCTGTCATTGTGTCTCGGTCTCTGTGAATCTCTCTGTCTCTGTCTCTGTCTCTGTGTCTCTGTCGCTGGGTCTCTCTCTGTTTATGTGTCTGTCTCTGTCTCTGTCTCTGGGTCTCTGTCTGTGTGTCTCTGCCGCTGTCTCTTTGTCTCTGTCTCTGCATCTCTGCCTCCGTGCCTATGTCTCCATGTCTCTGTCGCTGTCTCTGTCCCTGTCTCAGTCTCTGTCTCTGTCTCTGTCTCTGTCTCTGTCTCTGTCACTGCCTCTGTCTCTGTCTCTGTCTCTGTCGCTGTCTCTTCCTCTGTCTCTGTCTCCGTCTCTGTCCCTGGCTCTGTCTCTGCCTCTGTCTCCGTCTCTATCTCTGTCTAGGTCTTTGTCTCCGTCTCTGTCTCTGTCTCTGTCTCTGTCTCCGTCTCTGTCTCTGTCTCTGTCTCTGTCTCTGTCTCTGTCTCTGTCTCTGTCCGTGTCTCTGTCTCTGTCTCCGTCACTGACTATACCCCTGTCTCTGTCTCTGTTTCAGTCTATGTCTCTGTCTCCGTCTCTGTCTCTGTCTCTGTCTGTGTCTCTGTCTCTGTCTCTGTCTGTATCTCTGTCTCTGTCTCTGTCTCTATCTCTGTCTCTGTCTCTGTCTCTGTCTCTGTCTCTGTCTCTGTCTCTGTCACTGCCTCTGTCTCTGTCTCTGTCTCTGTCTCTGCCTCTGTGTCTGTCCCCGTATCTGTCTCTGTCTCTGTTTCTGTCTCTGTCTCTGTCTCTGTCCCTGCCTCTGTCGCTGCATCTGTCTCCGTCTCTGTCTCTGTCTCTATCTCCGTCTCTGTCTCTGTCTCTGACTGCGTCTCTGTCTCTGTCTTTGTCTCTGTCTCTGTCTCTGTCTCTGTCTGTGTCTCTGCCTCTGTCTCTGTCTCTGTGTCTCAGTCTCTGGGTCTGTCTCTGCTTATGTGTCTGTCTCTGTCTCTGTCTCTGGGTCTCTGTCTGTGTGTCTCTGCCTCTGTCTCTTTGTCTCTGTCTCTGCATCTCTGCCTCCGTGCCTATGTCTCTATGTCTCTATCGCTGTCTCTGTCCCTGTCTCAGTCTCTGTCTCTGTCTCTGTCTCTGTCTCTGCCTCTGTCTCTGTATCTGTCTCCGTCTCTGTCTCTGTCTCTCTCTCTGTCTCTGTCTCTGTCTCTGTCTCTGTCTCTGTCCCTGCCTCTGTCGCTGCATCTGTCTCCGTCTCTGTCTCTGTCTCTGCCTCTATCTCCGTCTCCGTCTCTGTCTCTGTCTCTGTCTCTGTCTCTGTCTCTGTCTCTGCCTCTGTGTCTGTCCCCGTATCTGTCTCTGTCTCTGTTTCTGTCTCTGTCTCTGTCTCTGTCCCTGCCTCTGTCGCTGCATCTGTCTCCGTCTCTGTCTCTGTCTCTATCTCCGTCTCTGTCTCTGTCTCTGACTCCGTCTCTGTCTCTGTCTTTGTCTCTGTCTCTGTCTCTGTCTCTGTCTGTGTCTCTGCCTCTGTCTCTGTCTCTGTGTCTCAGTCTCTGGGTCTGTCTCTGCTTATGTGTCTGTCTCTGTCTCTGTCTCTGGGTCTCTGTCTGTGTGTCTCTGCCTCTGTCTCTTTGTCTCTGTCTCTGCATCTCTGCCTCCGTGCCTATGTCTCTATGTCTCTATCGCTGTCTCTGTCCCTGTCTCAGTCTCTGTCTCTGTCTCTGTCTCTGTCTCTGCCTCTGTCTCTGTATCTGTCTCCGTCTCTGTCTCTGTCTCTCTCTCTGTCTCTGTCTCTGTCTCTGTCTCTGTCTCTGTCCCTGCCTCTGTCGCTGCATCTGTCTCCGTCTCTGTCTCTGTCGCTGTCTCTGTCTCTGTCTCTGTATCTGTCTCCGTCTCCGTCTCTGTCTCTGTCGCTGTCTCTGTCTCTGTCTCTGTATCTGTCTCCGTCTCCGTCTCTGTCTCTGTCTCTGTCTCTGCCTCTATCTCCGTCTCCGTCTCTGTCTCTGTCTCTGTCTCTGTCTCTGTCTCTGTCTCTGTCTCTGTCTCTGTCTCTGTCTCTGTCTCTGTCTCTATCTCTCTCTCTGTCTCTGTCTCTGTCTCTGTCTCTGTCTCTGTCTCTGTCTCTGTCTCTGTCTCTGTCTCTGTCTCTGTCTCTGTCTCTGTCTCTGTCTCTGTCTCTGTCACTGCCTCTGTCTCTGTCTCTGTCTCTGTCTCTGCCTCTGTCTCCGTCTCTGTCTCTGTCTGTGTCTCTGTCTCTGTATCTGTCGCTGTCTCTTCCTCTGTCTCTGTCTCCGTCTCTGTCCCTGGCTCTGTCTCTGTCTCTGTCTCTGTCTCTGTCTCTGTCTCTGTCTCTGTCTCTGTCTCTGTCTCTGTCTCTGTCTCTGTCTCTATCTCTGTCTCTGTCTCTGTCTCTGTCTCTGTCTCTGTCTCTGTCTCTGTCTCTGTCTCTGTCTCTGTCTCTGTCGCTGTCTCTGTCTCTGTCTCTGTCTCTATCTCTGTCACTGCCTCTGTCTCTGTCTCTGTCTCTGTCTCTGCCTCTGTCTCCGTCTCTGTCTCTGTCTGTGTCTCTGTCTCTGTATCTGTCGCTGTCTCTTCCTCTGTCTCTGTCTCCGTCTCTGTCCCTGGCTCTGTCTCTGTCTCTGTCTCTGTCTCTGTCTCTGTCTCTGTCTCTGTGTCTGTCGCTGTCTCTCCCTCTGTCTCCGTCTTTGTCTCCGTCCTTGTCTCCGTCTTTGTCTCCTGTACCTCTGCCTCCGACTTTGTCTCCTGCCCCTCTGTCTCTGTCTGTGTCTCTGTCTCTCTCTCTGTATCTGTCTCCGTCTCTGTCTCTGTCTCTGCCTTTATCTCCGTCTCTGTCTCTGTCTCTGTCTCTGTCTCTGTCTCTGTCTCTGTCTCTGTCTCTGTCTCTGTCTCTGGCTCTGTCTCTGTCTCTGTCTCTGTCTCTGTCTCTGTCTCTATCACTGCCTCTGTCTCTGCCTCTGTCTCTGCCCTGTCTCTATCTCTGTTTCTGTCGCTGTCTCTGCCTCTGTCTCAGTCCCTGCGTCTGTCTCCGTCTTTGTCTTCGTCTCTGTCTCTGTCTCTGTCTCTGTCTCTGTCTCTGTCTCTGCCTCTGTCTCTGTCTCAGTCTCTGTCTCTGTCTCCGTCTTTGTGTCCGTACTTGTCTCCGTCTTTGTCCCCTGCCCCTCTGCCTCCGACCTTGTCTCCTGCCCCTCTGTATCTGTCTGTGTCTCTGTCTCTCCCTCTGTCTTTGTCTCTGTCTCTACCTCGGTCTGTGTCTCTGTCCCTGCCTCTGTTTCTGTCTCTGTCTCTGTCTCTGTCTCTGTCTCTGTCTCTGTCTCTGTCTCTGTCTCTGTCTCTGCCTCTGTCTCTGTCTCCGTCTCTGTCTCTGTCTCTGTCTCTGTCTCTGTCTCTGTCTCTGTCTGTGTCTCTGTCTCTGCCTCCGTCTCTGTGTCTGTATCTGCCTCTGTCTCTGTCTCTGTCTCCCTCTCTGCCATTGTCTCTGTCTCTGTCTCTGTCTCTGTCTCGGTCTTTGTCTCTGTCTCTGTCTCTGCCTCAGTCTCTGTCCCCGTATCTGTCTCTGTCTCTGTTTCTGTCTCTCTCTCTGTCTCTGTCCCTGTCTCTGTCTCTGTCTCTGTCTCTGTCTCTGTCCCCGTCTCTGTCTCTGTCTCCGTCTTTGTCTCCGTCCTTGTCTCCGTCTTTGTCTTCTGTACCTCTGCCTCCGACTTTGTCTCCTGCCCCTCTGTCTCTGTCTGTGTCTCTGTCTCTCTCTCTGTATCTGTCTTTGTGTCTTCCTCGGTCTGTGTCTCTGTCTCTGCCCCTGTCTCTGTCTCTGTCTCTGTCTCTGTCTCTGTCTCTGTCTCTGTCTCTGTCTCTGTCTCTGTCTCTGTCTCTGCCTCCGTCTCTGTCTCTGTCTCTGTCTCTGTCTCTGTCTCTGTCTCTGTCTCTATCTCTGTCTCTGTCTCTGCCACCGTCTCTGTCTCTGTCTCTGCCTCTGTCACTGTCTCTGTCTCTGTCTCTGCCTCTGTCTCTGTCCCCGTATCTGTCTCCGTCTCCGACTCCATCTCTGTCTCTGTCTCTGCCTCCGTCTCTGTATCCGTCTGTGTCTCTGTCTCTGGGTCTCTGTCTGTGTGGCTCTGCCTCTGTCTCTTTGTCTCTGTCTCTGCATCTCTGTCTCTGTGTTTCCGTCTCTGTGTCTCTGCCTCTGTCATTGTGTCTCGGTCTCTGTGAATCTCTCTGTCTCTGTCTCTGTCTCTGTGTCACTGTCTCTGGGTCTGTCTCTGTTTATGTGTCTGTCTCTGTCTCTGTCTCTGGGTCTCTGTCTGTGTGTCTCTGCCTCTGTCTCTTTGTCCCTGTCTCTGCATCTCTGCCTCCGTGCCTATGTCTCTATGTCTCTGTCGCTGTCTCTGCCCCTGTCTCAGTCTCTGTCTCTGTCTCTGTCTCTGTCTCTGCCACTGTCTCCGTATCTGTCTCCGTCTCTGTCTCTGTCTCTCTCTCTGTCTCTGTCTTTGTCTCTGTCTCTGTCTCTGTCACTGCCTCTGTCTCTGCCTCTGTCTCTGTCTCTGTCGCTGTCTCTTGCTCTGTCTCTGTCTCCGTCTCTGTCCCTGGCTCCGTCTCTGTCTCTGTCTCTGTCTCTGTCTCTGTCTCTATCTCTGTCTCTGTCTCTGTCTCTGTCTCTGTCTCTGTCTCTGTCTCTGTCTCTGTCTCTGTCTCTGCCTCTGTCTCTGTCTCTGTCTCTGTCTCTGTCTCTGTCACTGCCTCTGTCTCTGTCTCTGTCTCTGTCTCTGCCTCTGTCTCCTTCTCTGTCTCTGTCTGTGTCTCTGTCTCTGTATCTGTCGCTGTCTCTTCCTCTGTCTCTGTCTCCGTCTCTGTCCCTGGCTCTGTCTCTGTCTCTGTCTCTGTCTCTGTCTCTGTCTCTGTCTCTGTCTCTGTCTCTGTCTCTGTCTCTGTCTCTGTCTCTGTCTCCGTCTCCGTCTCCGACTCCATCTCTGTCTCTGTCTCTGCCTCCGGCTCTGTATCCGTCTGTGTCTCTGTCTCTGTCTCTGGGTCTCTGTCTGTGTGTATCTGCCTCTGTCTCTTTGTCTCTGTCTCTGCTTCTCTGCTTCCGTGCCTATGTCTCTATGTCTCTGTCTCTGTCTCTGTCTCTGTCTCTGTCTCTGTCTCAGTCTCTGCCTCCGTCTCTGTGTTCGTCTCTGCCTCTGTCTCCGTCTCTGTCTCTGTCTCCGCCTCCGTCTCCATCTCTGTCTCTGTCTCTGTCCCTCATTCTATATCTGTCTCTGTCTCTGCCTCCGTCTCTGTCTCCGTCTGTGTCAATGTCTCTGTCTCTGGGTCTCTGTCTGTGTGGCTCTGCCCCTGTCTCTTTGTCTCTGTCTCTGCATCTCTGTCTCTGTGTCTCCGTCTCTGTGTCTCTGCCTCTGTCATTGTGTCTCGGTCTCTGTGAATCTCTCTGTCTCTGTCTCTGTCTCTGTGTCTCTGTCTCTGGGTCTCTCTCTGTTTATGTGTCTGTCTCTGTCTCTGTCTCTGGGTCTCTGTCTGTGTGTCTCTGCCGCTGTCTCTTTGTCTCTGTCTCTGCATCTCTGCCTCCGTGCCTATGTCTCCATGTCTCTGTCGCTGTCTCTGTCCCTGTCTCAGTCTCTGTCTCTGTCTCTGTCTCTGTCTCTGTCTCTGTCTCTGTCACTGCCTCTGTCTCTGTCTCTGTCTCTGTCGCTGTCTCTTCCTCTGTCTCTGTCTCCGTCTCTGTCCCTGGCTCTGTCTCTGCCTCTGTCTCCGTCTCTATCTCTGTCTAGGTCTTTGTCTCCGTCTCTGTCTCTGTCTCTGTCTCTGTCTCCGTCTCTGTCTCTGTCTCTGTCTCTGTCTCTGTCTCTGTCTCTGTCTCTGTCTCTGTCCGTGTCTCTGTCTCTGTCTCCGTCACTGACTATACCCCTGTCTCTGTCTCTGTTTCAGTCTATGTCTCTGTCTCCGTCTCTGTCTCTGTCTCTGTCTGTGTCTCTGTCTCTGTCTCTGTCTGTATCTCTGTCTCTGTCTCTGTCTCTGTCTCTATCTCTGTCTCTGTCTCTGTCTCTGTCTCTGTCTCTGTCTCTGTCTCTGTCTCTGTCACTGCCTCTGTCTCTGTCTCTGTCTCTGTCTCTGCCTCTGTGTCTGTCCCCGTATCTGTCTCTGTCTCTGTTTCTGTCTCTGTCTCTGTCTCTGTCCCTGCCTCTGTCGCTGCATCTGTCTCCGTCTCTGTCTCTGTCTCTATCTCCGTCTCTGTCTCTGTCTCTGACTCCGTCTCTGTCTCTGTCTTTGTCTCTGTCTCTGTCTCTGTCTCTGTCTGTGTCTCTGCCTCTGTCTCTGTCTCTGTGTCTCAGTCTCTGGGTCTGTCTCTGCTTATGTGTCTGTCTCTGTCTCTGTCTCTGGGTCTCTGTCTGTGTGTCTCTGCCTCTGTCTCTTTGTCTCTGTCTCTGCATCTCTGCCTCCGTGCCTATGTCTCTATGTCTCTATCGCTGTCTCTGTCCCTGTCTCAGTCTCTGTCTCTGTCTCTGTCTCTGTCTCTGCCTCTGTCTCTGTATCTGTCTCCGTCTCTGTCTCTGTCTCTCTCTCTGTCTCTGTCTCTGTCTCTGTCTCTGTCTCTGTCACTGCCTCTGTCTCTGCCTCTGTCTCTGTATCTGTCTCCGTCTCTGTCTCTGTCTCTCTCTCTGTCTCTGTCTCTGTCTCTGTCTCTGTCTCTGTCCCTGCCTCTGTCGCTGCATCTGTCTCCGTCTCTGTCTCTGTCGCTGTCTCTGTCTCTGTCTCTGTATCTGTCTCCGTCTCCGTCTCTGTCTCTGTCGCTGTCTCTGTCTCTGTCTCTGTATCTGTCTCCGTCTCCGTCTCTGTCTCTGTCTCTGTCTCTGCCTCTATCTCCGTCTCCGTCTCTGTCTCTGTCTCTGTCTCTGTCTCTGTCTCTGTCTCTGTCTCTGTCTCTGTCTCTGTCTCTGTCTCTGTCTCTATCTCTCTCTCTGTCTCTGTCTCTGTCTCTGTCTCTGTCTCTGTCTCTGTCTCTGTCTCTGTCTCTGTCTCTGTCTCTGTCTCTGTCTCTGTCTCTGTCTCTGTCTCTGTCACTGCCTCTGTCTCTGTCTCTGTCTCTGTCTCTGCCTCTGTCTCCGTCTCTGTCTCTGTCTGTGTCTCTGTCTCTGTATCTGTCGCTGTCTCTTCCTCTGTCTCTGTCTCCGTCTCTGTCCCTGGCTCTGTCTCTGTCTCTGTCTCTGTCTCTGTCTCTGTCTCTGTCTCTGTCTCTGTCTCTGTCTCTGTCTCTGTCTCTGTCTCTATCTCTGTCTCTGTCTCTGTCTCTGTCTCTGTCTCTGTCTCTGTCTCTGTCTCTGTCTCTGTCTCTGTCTCTGTCTCTGTCGCTGTCTCTGTCTCTGTCTCTGTCTCTATCTCTGTCACTGCCTCTGTCTCTGTCTCTGTCTCTGTCTCTGCCTCTGTCTCCGTCTCTGTCTCTGTCTGTGTCTCTGTCTCTGTATCTGTCGCTGTCTCTTCCTCTGTCTCTGTCTCCGTCTCTGTCCCTGGCTCTGTCTCTGTCTCTGTCTCTGTCTCTGTCTCTGTCTCTGTCTCTGTGTCTGTCGCTGTCTCTCCCTCTGTCTCCGTCTTTGTCTTCGTCCTTGTCTCCGTCTTTGTCTCCTGTACCTCTGCCTCCGACTTTGTCTCCTGCCCCTCTGTCTCTGTCTGTGTCTCTGTCTCTCTCTCTGTATCTGTCTCCGTCTCTGTCTCTGTCTCTGCCTTTATCTCCGTCTCTGTCTCTGTCTCTGTCTCTGTCTCTGTCTCTGTCTCTGTCTCTGTCTCTGTCTCTGTCTCTGGCTCTGTCTCTGTCTCTGTCTCTGTCTCTGTCTCTGTCTCTATCACTGCCTCTGTCTCTGCCTCTGTCTCTGCCCTGTCTCTATCTCTGTTTCTGTCGCTGTCTCTGCCTCTGTCTCAGTCCCTGCGTCTGTCTCCGTCTTTGTCTTCGTCTCTGTCTCTGTCTCTGTCTCTGTCTCTGTCTCTGTCTCTGCCTCTGTCTCTGTCTCAGTCTCTGTCTCTGTCTCCGTCTTTGTGTCCGTACTTGTCTCCGTCTTTGTCCCCTGCCCCTCTGCCTCCGACCTTGTCTCCTGCCCCTCTGTATCTGTCTGTGTCTCTGTCTCTCCCTCTGTCTTTGTCTCTGTCTCTACCTCGGTCTGTGTCTCTGTCCCTGCCTCTGTTTCTGTCTCTGTCTCTGTCTCTGTCTCTGTCTCTGTCTCTGTCTCTGTCTCTGTCTCTGTCTCTGCCTCTGTCTCTGTCTCCGTCTCTGTCTCTGTCTCTGTCTCTGTCTCTGTCTCTGTCTCTGTCTGTGTCTCTGTCTCTGCCTCCGTCTCTGTGTCTGTATCTGCCTCTGTCTCTGTCTCTGTCTCCCTCTCTGCCATTGTCTCTGTCTCTGTCTCTGTCTCTGTCTCGGTCTTTGTCTCTGTCTCTGTCTCTGCCTCAGTCTCTGTCCCCGTATCTGTCTCTGTCTCTGTTTCTGTCTCTCTCTCTGTCTCTGTCCCTGTCTCTGTCTCTGTCCCCGTCTCTGTCTCTGTCTCCGTCTTTGTCTCCGTCCTTGTCTCCGTCTTTGTCTTCTGTACCTCTGCCTCCGACTTTGTCTCCTGCCCCTCTGTCTCTGTCTGTGTCTCTGTCTCTCTCTCTGTATCTGTCTTTGTGTCTTCCTCGGTCTGTGTCTCTGTCTCTGCCCCTGTCTCTGTCTCTGTCTCTGTCTCTGTCTCTGTCTCTGTCTCTGTCTCTGTCTCTGTCTCTGTCTCTGTCTCTGTCTCTGTCTCTGCCTCCGTCTCTGTCTCTGTCTCTGTCTCTGTCTCTGTCTCTGTCTCTGTCTCTGTCTCTGTCTCTGTCTCTGTCTCTGCCACCGTCTCTGTCTCTGTCTCTGCCTCTGTCACTGTCTCTGTCTCTGTCTCTGCCTCTGTCTCTGTCCCCGTATCTGTCTCCGTCTCCGACTCCATCTCTGTCTCTGTCTCTGCCTCCGTCTCTGTATCCGTCTGTGTCTCTGTCTCTGGGTCTCTGTCTGTGTGGCTCTGCCTCTGTCTCTTTGTCTCTGTCTCTGCATCTCTGTCTCTGTGTTTCCGTCTCTGTGTCTCTGCCTCTGTCATTGTGTCTCGGTCTCTGTGAATCTCTCTGTCTCTGTCTCTGTCTCTGTGTCACTGTCTCTGGGTCTGTCTCTGTTTATGTGTCTGTCTCTGTCTCTGTCTCTGGGTCTCTGTCTGTGTGTCTCTGCCTCTGTCTCTTTGTCCCTGTCTCTGCATCTCTGCCTCCGTGCCTATGTCTCTATGTCTCTGTCGCTGTCTCTGCCCCTGTCTCAGTCTCTGTCTCTGTCTCTGTCTCTGTCTCTGCCACTGTCTCCGTATCTGTCTCCGTCTCTGTCTCTGTCTCTCTCTCTGTCTCTGTCTTTGTCTCTGTCTCTGTCTCTGTCACTGCCTCTGTCTCTGCCTCTGTCTCTGTCTCTGTCGCTGTCTCTTGCTCTGTCTCTGTCTCCGTCTCTGTCCCTGGCTCCGTCTCTGTCTCTGTCTCTGTCTCTGTCTCTGTCTCTATCTCTGTCTCTGTCTCTGTCTCTGTCTCTGTCTCTGTCTCTGTCTCTGTCTCTGTCTCTGCCTCTGTCTCTGTCTCTGTCTCTGTCTCTGTCTCTGTCACTGCCTCTGTCTCTGTCTCTGTCTCTGTCTCTGCCTCTGTCTCCTTCTCTGTCTCTGTCTGTGTCTCTGTCTCTGTATCTGTCGCTGTCTCTTCCTCTGTCTCTGTCTCCGTCTCTGTCCCTGGCTCTGTCTCTGTCTCTGTCTCTGTCTCTGTCTCTGTCTCTGTCTCTGTCTCTGTCTCTGTCTCTGTCTCTGTCTCTGTCTCCGTCTCCGTCTCCGACTCCATCTCTGTCTCTGTCTCTGCCTCCGGCTCTGTATCCGTCTGTGTCTCTGTCTCTGTCTGTGGGTCTCTGTCTGTGTGTATCTGCCTCTGTCTCTTTGTCTCTGTCTCTGCTTCTCTGCTTCCGTGCCTATGTCTCTATGTCTCTGTCTCTGTCTCTGTCTCTGTCTCTGTCTCTGTCTCAGTCTCTGCCTCCGTCTCTGTGTTCGTCTCTGCCTCTGTCTCCGTCTCTGTCTCTGTCTCCGCCTCCGTCTCCATCTCTGTCTCTGTCTCTGTCCCTCATTCTATATCTGTCTGTGTCTCTGCCTCCGTCTCTGTCTCCGTCTGTGTCAATGTCTCTGTCTCTGGGTCTCTGTCTGTGTGGCTCTGCCCCTGTCTCTTTGTCTCTGTCTCTGCATCTCTGTCTCTGTGTCTCCGTCTCTGTGTCTCTGCCTCTGTCATTGTGTCTCGGTCTCTGTGAATCTCTCTGTCTCTGTCTCTGTCTCTGTGTCTCTGTCTCTGGGTCTCTCTCTGTTTATGTGTCTGTCTCTGTCTCTGTCTCTGGGTCTCTGTCTGTGTGTCTCTGCCGCTGTCTCTTTGTCTCTGTCTCTGCATCTCTGCCTCCGTGCCTATGTCTCCATGTCTCTGTCGCTGTCTCTGTCCCTGTCTCAGTCTCTGTCTCTGTCTCTGTCTCTGTCTCTGTCTCTGTCACTGCCTCTGTCTCTGTCTCTGTCTCTGTCGCTGTCTCTTCCTCTGTCTCTGTCTCCGTCTCTGTCCCTGGCTCTGTCTCTGCCTCTGTCTCCGTCTCTATCTCTGTCTAGGTCTTTGTCTCCGTCTCTGTCTCTGTCTCTGTCTCTGTCTCCGTCTCTGTCTCTGTCTCTGTCTCTGTCTCTGTCTCTGTCTCTGTCTCTGTCTCTGTCCGTGTCTCTGTCTCTGTCTCCGTCACTGACTATACCCCTGTCTCTGTCTCTGTTTCAGTCTATGTCTCTGTCTCCGTCTCTGTCTCTGTCTCTGTCTGTGTCTCTGTCTCTGTCTCTGTCTGTATCTCTGTCTCTGTCTCTGTCTCTGTCTCTATCTCTGTCTCTGTCTCTGTCTCTGTCTCTGTCTCTGTCTCTGTCTCTGTCACTGCCTCTGTCTCTGTCTCTGTCTCTGTCTCTGCCTCTGTGTCTGTCCCCGTATCTGTCTCTGTCTCTGTTTCTGTCTCTGTCTCTGTCTCTGTCCCTGCCTCTGTCGCTGCATCTGTCTCCGTCTCTGTCTCTGTCTCTATCTCCGTCTCTGTCTCTGTCTCTGACTCCGTCTCTGTCTCTGTCTTTGTCTCTGTCTCTGTCTCTGTCTCTGTCTGTGTCTCTGCCTCTGTCTCTGTCTCTGTGTCTCAGTCTCTGGGTCTGTCTCTGCTTATGTGTCTGTCTCTGTCTCTGTCTCTGGGTCTCTGTCTGTGTGTCTCTGCCTCTGTCTCTTTGTCTCTGTCTCTGCATCTCTGCCTCCGTGCCTATGTCTCTATGTCTCTATCGCTGTCTCTGTCCCTGTCTCATTCTCTGTCTCTGTCTCTGTCTCTGTCTCTGCCTCTGTCTCTGTATCTGTCTCCGTCTCTGTCTCTGTCTCTCTCTCTGTCTCTGTCTCTGTCTCTGTCTCTGTCTCTGTCACTGCCTCTGTCTCTGCCTCTGTCTCTGTCTCTGTCGCTGTCTCTTGCTCTGTCTCTGTCTCCGTCTCTGTCCCTGGCTCCGTCTCTGTCTCTGTCTCTGTCTCTGTCTCTGTCTCTATCTCTGTCTCTGTCTCTGTCTCTGTCTCTGTCTCTGTCTCTGTCTCTGTCTCTGTCTCTGCCTCTGTCTCTGTCTCTGTCTCTGTCTCTGTCTCTGTCACTGCCTCTGTCTCTGTCTCTGTCTCTGTCTCTGCCTCTGTCTCCTTCTCTGTCTCTGTCTGTGTCTCTGTCTCTGTATCTGTCGCTGTCTCTTCCTCTGTCTCTGTCTCCGTCTCTGTCCCTGGCTCTGTCTCTGTCTCTGTCTCTGTCTCTGTCTCTGTCTCTGTCTCTGTCTCTGTCTCTGTCTCTGTCTCTGTCTCTGTCTCTGTCTCTGTCACTGTCTCTGTCTCTGTCTCTGTCTCTGTCTCTGTCTCTGTCTCTGTCTCTGTCTCTGTCTCTGCCACCGTCTCTGTCTCTGTCTCTGCCTCTGTCACTGTCTCTGTCTCTGTCTCTGCCTCTGTCTCTGTCCCCGTATCTGTCTCCGTCTCCGACTCCATCTCTGTCTCTGTCTCTGCCTCCGTCTCTGTATCCGTCTGTGTCTCTGTCTCTGGGTCTCTGTCTGTGTGGCTCTGCCTCTGTCTCTTTGTCTCTGTCTCTGCATCTCTGTCTCTGTGTTTCCGTCTCTGTGTCTCTGCCTCTGTCATTGTGTCTCGGTCTCTGTGAATCTCTCTGTCTCTGTCTCTGTCTCTGTGTCACTGTCTCTGGGTCTGTCTCTGTTTATGTGTCTGTCTCTGTCTCTGTCTCTGGGTCTCTGTCTGTGTGTCTCTGCCTCTGTCTCTTTGTCTCTGTCTCTGCATCTCTGCCTCCGTGCCTATGTCTCTATGTCTCTGTCGCTGTCTCTGTCCCTGTCTCAGTCTCTGTCTCTGTCTCTGTCTCTGTCTCTGCCTCTGTCTCTGTATCTGTCTCCGTCTCTGTCTCTGTCTCTGTCTCTCTCTCTGTCTCTGTCTCTGTCTCTGTCTCTGTCTCTGTCTCTGTCTCTGTCTCTGTCTCTGTCTCTGTCTCTGTCTCTGTCTCTGTCACTGTCTCTGTCTCTGTCCCTGTCTCTGTCTCTGCCTCTGTCTCCGTCTCTGTCTCTGTCTGTGTCTCTGTCTCTGTATCTGTCGCTGTCTCTTCCTCTGTCTCTGTCTCCGTCTCTGTCCCTGGCTCTGTCTCTGTCTCTGTCTCTGTCTCTGTCTCTGTCTCTGTCTCTGTCTCTGTCTCTGTCTCTGTCTCTGTCTCTGTCTCTGTCTCTGTCTCTGTCTCTGTCTCTGTGTCTGTCGCTGTCCCTCCCTCTGTCTCCGTCTTTGTCTCCGTACTTGTCTCCGTCTTTGTCCCCTGCCCCTCTGCCTCCGACCTTGTCTCCTGCCCCTCTGTATCTGTCTGTGTCTCTGTCTCTCCCTCTGTCTTTGTCTCTGTCTCTACCTCGGTCTGTGTCTCTGTCCCTGCCCCTGTTTCTGTCTCTGTCTCTGTCTCTGCCTCTGTCTCTGTCTCTGTCTCTGTCTCTGTCTCTGTCTCTGTCTCTGCCTCTGTCTCTGTCTCCGTCTCTGTCTCCGTCTCTGTCTCTGTCTCTGTCTCTGTCTCTGTCCCTCTCCCTGTCACTGTCGCTGACTCTGTCCCTGTCTCTTTCTATGCCTCTGTCTCTGTCTCTGTCTCCGTCTCTGTCTCTGTCTCTGTCTGTTTCTCTGTCTCTGTCTCTGTCTCTGTCTCTGTCTCTGTCTCTGTCTCTGTCTCTGTCTCTGTCTCTGTCTCTGTCTCTGTCTCTGTCTCTGTCTCTGTCTCTGTCTCTGTCTCTGTCTCTGTCTCTGTCTCTGTCTCTGTCTCTGTCTCTGTCTCTGTCTCTGTCTCTGTCTCTGTCTCTGTCTCTGTCTCTGTCTCTGTCTCTGTCTCTGTCTCTGTCTCTGTCTCTGTCTCTGTCTCTGTCTCTGTCTCTGTCTCTGTCCCTGTCTCTGCCGCTGTCTCTGTCTTTGTCTCTGTCTCAGTTTCTGTCACTGTCTCCGTCTCTGTCTCTGTCTCTGTCTCTGTCTCTATCTCCGTCTCTGTCTCTGTCTCTGTCTCTGTCTCTGTCTCTGTCTCTGTCTCTGTCTCTGTCTGTGTCTCTGCCTCTGTCTCGGTCATTGTCTCTGACTCTGTCTCTGCCTCTGTCTCTGTCTCTGTCTCTGTCTCTGTCTCTGTCTCTGTCTCTGTCTCTGTCTCTGTCTCTGTCTCTGTCTCTGTCTCTGTCTCTGTCTCTGTCTCTGTCTCTGTCTCTGTCTCTGTCTCTGTCTCTGTCTCTGTCTCTGTCTCTGTCTCTGTCTCTGTCTCTGTCTCTGTCTCTGTCTCTGTCTCTGTCTCTGTCTCTGTCTCTGTCTCTGTCTCCGTCTCCGTCTCCGACTCCATCTCTGTCTCTGTCTCTGCCTCCGGCTCTGTATCCGTCTGTGTCTCTGTCTCTGTCTCTGGGTCTCTGTCTGTGTGTATCTGCCTCTGTCTCTTTGTCTCTGTCTCTGCTTCTCTGCTTCCGTGCCTATGTCTCTATGTCTCTGTCTCTGTCTCTGTCTCTGTCTCTGTCTCTGTCTCAGTCTCTGCCTCCGTCTCTGTGTTCGTCTCTGCCTCTGTCTCCGTCTCTGTCTCTGTCTCCGCCTCCGTCTCCATCTCTGTCTCTGTCTCTGTCCCTCATTCTATATCTGTCTCTGTCTCTGCCTCCGTCTCTGTCTCCGTCTGTGTCAATGTCTCTGTCTCTGGGTCTCTGTCTGTGTGGCTCTGCCCCTGTCTCTTTGTCTCTGTCTCTGCATCTCTGTCTCTGTGTCTCCGTCTCTGTGTCTCTGCCTCTGTCATTGTGTCTCGGTCTCTGTGAATCTCTCTGTCTCTGTCTCTGTCTCTGTGTCTCTGTCTCTGGGTCTCTCTCTGTTTATGTGTCTGTCTCTGTCTCTGTCTCTGGGTCTCTGTCTGTGTGTCTCTGCCGCTGTCTCTTTGTCTCTGTCTCTGCATCTCTGCCTCCGTGCCTATGTCTCCATGTCTCTGTCGCTGTCTCTGTCCCTGTCTCAGTCTCTGTCTCTGTCTCTGTCTCTGTCTCTGTCTCTGTCACTGCCTCTGTCTCCGTCTCTGTCTCTGTCGCTGTCTCTTCCTCTGTCTCTGTCTCCGTCTCTGTCCCTGGCTCTGTCTCTGCCTCTGTCTCCGTCTCTATCTCTGTCTAGGTCTTTGTCTCCGTCTCTGTCTCTGTCTCTGTCTCTGTCTCCGTCTCTGTCTCTGTCTCTGTCTCTGTCTCTGTCTCTGTCTCTGTCTCTGTCTCTGTCCGTGTCTCTGTCTCTGTCTCCGTCACTGACTATACCCCTGTCTCTGTCTCTGTTTCAGTCTATGTCTCTGTCTCCGTCTCTGTCTCTGTCTCTGTCTGTGTCTCTGTCTCTGTCTCTGTCTGTATCTCTGTCTCTGTCTCTGTCTCTGTCTCTATCTCTGTCTCTGTCTCTGTCTCTGTCTCTTTCTCTGTCTCTGTCTCTGTCACTGCCTCTGTCTCTGTCTCTGTCTCTGTCTCTGTCTCTGCCTCTGTGTCTGTCCCCGTATCTGTCTCTGTCTCTGTTTCTGTCTCTGTCTCTGTCTCTGTCCCTGCCTCTGTCGCTGCATCTGTCTCCGTCTCTGTCTCTGTCTCTATCTCCGTCTCTGTCTCTGTCTCTGACTCCGTCTCTGTCTCTGTCTTTGTCTCTGTCTCTGTCTCTGTCTCTGTCTGTGTCTCTGCCTCTGTCTCTGTCTCTGTGTCTCAGTCTCTGGGTCTGTCTCTGCTTATGTGTCTGTCTCTGTCTCTGTCTCTGGGTCTCTGTCTGTGTGTCTCTGCCTCTGTCTCCGTCTCTGTCTCTGTCTCTCTCTCTGTCTCTGTCTCTGTCTCTGTCTCTGTCTCTGTCCCTGCCTCTGTCGCTGCATCTGTCTCCGTCTCTGTCTCTGTCGCTGTCTCTGTCTCTGTCTCTGTATCTGTCTCCGTCTCCGTCTCTGTCTCTGTCTCTGTCTCTGCCTCTATCTCCGTCTCCGTCTCTGTCTCTGTCTCTGTCTCTGTCTCTGTCTCTGTCTCTGCCTCTGCCTCTGTGTCTGTCCCCGTATCTGTCTCTGTCTCTGTCTCTGTCTCTGTCTCTATCTCTGCCTCTGTCTCTGTCTCTGTCTCTGTCTCTGTCTCTGTCTCTGTCTCTGTCTCTTGCTCTGTCTCTGTCTCCGTCTCTGTCCCTGGCTCCGTCTCTGTCTCTATCTCCGTCTCCGTCTCTGTCTCGGTCTCTGTCTCTGTCTCTGTCTCTGTCTCTGTCGCTGTCTCTGTCTCTGTCTCTGTCTCTATCTCTGTCTCTGTCTCTGTCTCTGTCTCTGTCTCTGTCTCTGTCTCTGTCTCTGTCTCTGTCTCTGTCTCTGTCTCTGTCTCTGTCTCTGTCTCTGTCTCTGTCTCTGTCACTGTCTCTGTCTCTGTCTCTGTCTCTGTCTCTGTCTCTGTCTCTGTCTCTGTCTCTGTCTCTGCCACCGTCTCTGTCTCTGTCTCTGCCTCTGTCACTGTCTCTGTCTCTGTCTCTGCCTCTGTCTCTGTCCCCGTATCTGTCTCCGTCTCCGACTCCATCTCTGTCTCTGTCTCTGCCTCCGTCTCTGTATCCGTCTGTGTCTCTGTCTCTTGGTCTCTGTCTGTGTTGCTCTGCCTCTGTCTCTTTGTCTCTGTCTCTGCATCTCTGTCTCTGTGTTTCCGTCTCTGTGTCTCTGCCTCTGTCATTGTGTCTCGGTCTCTGTGAATCTCTCTGTCTCTGTCTCTGTCTCTGTGTCACTGTCTCTGGGTCTGTCTCTGTTTATGTGTCTGTCTCTGTCTCTGTCTCTGGGTCTCTGTCTGTGTGTCTCTGCCTCTGTCTCTTCGTCTCTGTCTCTGCATCTCTGCCTCCGTGCCTATGTCTCTATGTCTCTGTCGCTGTCTCTGTCCCTGTCTCAGTCTCTGTCTCTGTCTCTGTCTCTGTCTCTGCCTCTGTCTCTGTATCTGTCTCCGTCTCTGTCTCTGTCTCTCTCTCTGTCTCTGTCTCTGTCGCTGTCTCTGTCTCTGTCACTGCCTCTGTCTCTGCCTCTGTCTCTGTCTCTGTCGCTGTCTCTTGCTCTGTCTCTGTCTCCGTCTCTGTCCCTGGCTCCGTCTCTGTCTCTATCTCCGTCTCCGTCTCTGTCTCGGTCTCTGTCTCTGTCTCTGTCTCTGTCTCTGTCGCTGTCTCTGTCTCTGTCCCTGTCTCTATCTCTGTCTCTGTCTCTGTCTCTGTCTCTGTCTCTGTCTCTGTCTCTGTCTCTGTCTCTGTCTCTGTCTCTGTCTCTGTCTCTGTCTCTGTCTCTGTCACTGTCTCTGTCTCTGTCTCTGTCTCTGTCTCTGTCTCTGCCTCTGTCTCCGTCTCTGTCTCTGTCTGTGTCTCTGTCTCTGTATCTGTCGCTGTCTCTTCCTCTGTCTCTGTCTCCGTCTCTGTCCCTGGCTCTGTCTCTGTCTCTGTCTCTGTCTCTGTCTCTGTCTCTGTCTCTGTCTCTGTCTCTGTCTCTGTCTCTGTCTCTGTCTCTGTGTCTGTCGCTGTCCCTCCCTCTGTCTCCGTCTTTGTCTCCGTACTTGTCTCCGTCTTTGTCCCCTGCCCCTCTGCCTCCGACCTTGTCTCCTGCCCCTCTGTATCTGTCTGTGTCTCTGTCTCTCCCTCTGTCTTTGTCTCTGTCTCTACCTCGGTCTGTGTCTCTGTCCCTGCCCCTGTTTCTGTCTCTGTCTCTGTCTCTGCCTCTGTCTCTGTCTCTGTCTCTGTCTCTGTCTCTGTCTCTGTCTCTGTCTCTGCCTCTGTCTCTGTCTCCGTCTCTGTCTCCGTCTCTGTCTCTGTCTCTGTCTCTGTCTCTGTCCCTCTCCCTGTCACTGTCGCTGACTCTGTCCCTGTCTCTTTCTATGCCTCTGTCTCTGTCTCTGTCTCCGTCTCTGTCTCTGTCTCTGTCTGTTTCTCTGTCTCTGTCTCTGTCTCTGTCTCTGCCTCTGTCTCCGTCTCTATCTCTGTCTAGGTCTTTGTCTCCGTCTCTGTCTCTGTCTCTGTCTCTGTCTCCGTCTCTGTCTCTGTCTCTGTCTCTGTCTCTGTCTCTGTCTCTGTCTCTGTCCGTGTCTCTGTCTCTGTCTCCGTCACTGACTATACCCCTGTCTCTGTCTCTGTTTCAGTCTATGTCTCTGTCTCCGTCTCTGTCTCTGTCTCTGTCTGTGTCTCTGTCTCTGTCTCTGTCTGTATCTCTGTCTCTGTCTCTGTCTCTGTCTCTATCTCTGTCTCTGTCTCTGTCTCTGTCTCTGTCTCTGTCTCTGTCTCTGTCACTGCCTCTGTCTCTGTCTCTGTCTCTGTCTCTGCCTCTGTGTCTGTCCCCGTATCTGTCTCTGTCTCTGTTTCTGTCTCTGTCTCTGTCTCTGTCCCTGCCTCTGTCGCTGCATCTGTCTCCGTCTCTGTCTCTGTCTCTATCTCCGTCTCTGTCTCTGTCTCTGACTCCGTCTCTGTCTCTGTCTTTGTCTCTGTCTCTGTCTCTGTCTCTGTCTGTGTCTCTGCCTCTGTCTCTGTCTCTGTGTCTCAGTCTCTGGGTCTGTCTCTGCTTATGTGTCTGTCTCTGTCTCTGTCTCTGGGTCTCTGTCTGTGTGTCTCTGCCTCTGTCTCCGTCTCTGTCTCTGTCTCTCTCTCTGTCTCTGTCTCTGTCTCTGTCTCTGTCTCTGTCCCTGCCTCTGTCGCTGCATCTGTCTCCGTCTCTGTCTCTGTCGCTGTCTCTGTCTCTGTCTCTGTATCTGTCTCCGTCTCCGTCTCTGTCTCTGTCTCTGTCTCTGCCTCTATCTCCGTCTCCGTCTCTGTCTCTGTCTCTGTCTCTGTCTCTGCCTCTGCCTCTGTGTCTGTCCCCGTATCTGTCTCTGTCTCTGTCTCTGTCTCTGTCTCTATCTCTGCCTCTGTCTCTGTCTCTGTCTCTGTCTCTGTCTCTGTCTCTGTCTCTGTCTCTTGCTCTGTCTCTGTCTCCGTCTCTGTCCCTGGCTCCGTCTCTGTCTCTATCTCCGTCTCCGTCTCTGTCTCGGTCTCTGTCTCTGTCTCTGTCTCTGTCTCTGTCTCTGTCGCTGTCTCTGTCTCTGTCTCTGTCTCTATCTCTGTCTCTGTCTCTGTCTCTGTCTCTGTCTCTGTCTCTGTCTCTGTCTCTGTCTCTGTCTCTGTCTCTGTCTCTGTCTCTGTCTCTGTCTCTGTCTCTGTCTCTGTCTCTGTCACTGTCTCTGTCTCTGTCTCTGTCTCTGTCTCTGTCTCTGTCTCTGTCTCTGTCTCTGTCTCTGTCTCTGCCACCGTCTCTGTCTCTGTCTCTGCCTCTGTCACTGTCTCTGTCTCTGTCTCTGCCTCTGTCTCTGTCCCCGTATCTGTCTCCGTCTCCGACTCCATCTCTGTCTCTGTCTCTGCCTCCGTCTCTGTATCCGTCTGTGTCTCTGTCTCTTGGTCTCTGTCTGTGTGGCTCTGCCTCTGTCTCTTTGTCTCTGTCTCTGCATCTCTGTCTCTGTGTTTCCGTCTCTGTGTCTCTGCCTCTGTCATTGTGTCTCGGTCTCTGTGAATCTCTCTGTCTCTGTCTCTGTCTCTGTGTCACTGTCTCTGGGTCTGTCTCTGTTTATGTGTCTGTCTCTGTCTCTGTCTCTGGGTCTCTGTCTGTGTGTCTCTGCCTCTGTCTCTTCGTCTCTGTCTCTGCATCTCTGCCTCCGTGCCTATGTCTCTATGTCTCTGTCGCTGTCTCTGTCCCTGTCTCAGTCTCTGTCTCTGTCTCTGTCTCTGTCTCTGCCTCTGTCTCTGTATCTGTCTCCGTCTCTGTCTCTGTCTCTCTCTCTGTCTCTGTCTCTGTCGCTGTCTCTGTCTCTGTCACTGCCTCTGTCTCTGCCTCTGTCTCTGTCTCTGTCGCTGTCTCTTGCTCTGTCTCTGTCTCCGTCTCTGTCCCTGGCTCCGTCTCTGTCTCTATCTCCGTCTCCGTCTCTGTCTCGGTCTCTGTCTCTGTCTCTGTCTCTGTCTCTGTCGCTGTCTCTGTCTCTGTCTCTGTCTCTATCTCTGTCTCTGTCTCTGTCTCTGTCTCTGTCTCTGTCTCTGTCTCTGTCTCTGTCTCTGTCTCTGTCTCTGTCTCTGTCTCTGTCTCTGTCTCTGTCTCTGTCTCTGTCACTGTCTCTGTCTCTGTCTCTGTCTCTGTCTCTGTCTCTGCCTCTGTCTCCGTCTCTGTCTCTGTCTGTGTCTCTGTCTCTGTATCTGTCGCTGTCTCTTCCTCTGTCTCTGTCTCCGTCTCTGTCCCTGGCTCTGTCTCTGTCTCTGTCTCTGTCTCTGTCTCTGTCTCTGTCTCTGTCTCTGTCTCTGTCTCTGTCTCTGTCTCTGTCTCTGTCTCTGTGTCTGTCGCTGTCCCTCCCTCTGTCTCCGTCTTTGTCTCCGTACTTGTCTCCGTCTTTGTCCCCTGCCCCTCTGCCTCCGACCTTGTCTCCTGCCCCTCTGTATCTGTCTGTGTCTCTGTCTCTCCCTCTGTCTTTGTCTCTGTCTCTACCTCGGTCTGTGTCTCTGTCCCTGCCCCTGTTTCTGTCTCTGTCTCTGTCTCTGCCTCTGTCTCTGTCTCTGTCTCTGT
Source organism: Megachile willughbiella (assembly GCA_945859595.2). Lineage (NCBI taxonomy): Eukaryota > Metazoa > Arthropoda > Insecta > Hymenoptera > Megachilidae > Megachile > Megachile willughbiella. The sequence goes on along the minus strand of CAMAOD020000201.1, from coordinate 2,680,584 downwards.
CTCTGTCTCTGTCTCTGTCTCTGTCTCTGCCTCTGTCTCTGTCTCCGTCTCTGTCTCCGTCTCTGTCTCTGTCTCTGTCTCTGTCTCTGTCCCTCTCCCTGTCACTGTCGCTGACTCTGTCCCTGTCTCTTTCTATGCCTCTGTCTCTGTCTCTGTCTCCGTCTCTGTCTCTGTCTCTGTCTGTTTCTCTGTCTCTGTCTCTGTCTCTGTCTCTGTCTCTGTCTCTGTCTCTGTCTCTGTCTCTGTCTCTGTCTCTGTCTCTGTCTCTGTCTCTGTCTCTGTCTCTGTCTCTGTCTCTGTCTCTGTCTCTGTCTCTGTCTCTGTCTCTGTCTCTGTCTCTGTCTCTGTCTCTGTCTCTGTCTCTGTCTCCCTCTCTGCCATTGTCTCTGTCTCTGTCTCTGTCTCTGTCTCTGTCTCTGTCTCTGTCTCTGTCTCTGTCTCTGTCTCTGTCTCTATCTCTGTCTCCCTCTCTGTCTCTGTCTCTGTCTCTGTCTCTGTCTCTGTCTCTGTCTCTGTCTCTGTCACTGCCTCTGTCTCTGTCTCTGTCTCTGTCTCTGCCTCTGTCTCCACCTCTGTCTCTGTCTGTGTCTCTGTCTCTGTATCTGTCGCTGTCTCTTCCTCTGTCTCTGTCTCCGTCTCTGTCCCTGGCTCTGTCTTTGCCTCTGTCTCTGTCTCTGTCTCTGTCTCTGTCTCTGTGTCTGTCGCTGTCCCTCCCTCTGTCTCCGTCTTTGTCTCCGTCCTTGTCTCCGTCTTTGTCTCCTGTACCTCTGCCTCCGACTTTGTCTCCTGCCCCTCTGTCTCTGTCTGTGTCTCTGTCTCTCTCTCTGTATCTGTCTCTCTGTCTTCCTCGGTCTGTGTCTCTGTCTCTGCCTCTGTCTCTGTCTCTGTCTCTGTCTCTGTCTCTTCCTCTGTCTCTGTCTCGGTCTTTGTCTCCGTCTCTGTCTCTGTCTCTGTCTCTGTCTCTGTCTCTGTCTCTGTCTCTGTCTCTGTCTCTGTCTCTGTCACTGTCTCTGTCTCTGTGTCTGTCTCTGTCTCTGTCTCTGTCTCTGTCTCTGTCTCTGTCTCTGTCTGTGTCTCTGTCTCTGTCTCCGTCCCTGTCTCTGCCGCTGTCTCTGTCTTTGTCTCTGTCTCAGTTTCTGTCTCTGTCTCCGTCTCTGTCTCTGTCTCTGTCTCTGCCTCTGTCTCTGTCCCCGTATCTGTCTCCGTCTCCGACTCCATCTCTGTCTCTGTCTCTGCCTCCGTCTCTGTATCCGTCTGTGTCTCCGTCTCTGTCTCTGGGACTCTGTCTGTGTGGCTCTGCCTCTGTCTCTTTGTCTCTGTCTCTGCATCTCTGTCTCTGTGTTTCCGTCTCTGTGTCTCTGCCTCTGTCATTGTGTCTCGGTCTCTGTGAATCTCTCTGTCTCTGTGTCTGTCTCTGTGTCACTGTCTCTGGGTCTGTCTCTGTTTATGTGTCTGTCTCTGTCTCTGTCTCTGGGTCTCTGTCTGTGTGTCTCTGCCTCTGTTTCTTTGTCTCTGTCTCTGCATCTCTGCCTGCGTGCCTATGTCTCTATGTCTCTCTCGCTGTCTCTGTCCCCGTCGCCGTCTTCATCTCTGTCTCTGTCTCTGTCTCTGCCTCTGTCTCTGTCTCTGTCTCTGTCTCTGTCTCTGTCTCTGCCTCCGTCTCTGTCTCTGTCTCTGTCTCTGTCTCTGTCTCTGCCTCTGTCTCTGTCTCTGTCTCTGTCTCTGTCTCTGTCTCTGCCTCTGTCTCTGTATCTGTCTCCGTCTCTGTCTCTGTCACTGCCTCTGTCTCTGCCTCTGTCTCTGTCTCTGCCTCTGTCTCTGTCTCTGTCTCTGTCTCTGTCTCTGTCACTGCCTCTGTCTCTGCCTCTGTCTCTGTCTCTGTCGCTGTCTCTTGCTCTGTCTCTGTCTCCGTCCCTGTCTCTGTCTCTGTCTCTGTCTCTGTCTCTGTCCCCGTCTCTGTCTCTGTCTCCGTCTTTGTCTCCGTCCTTGTCTCCGTCTTTGTCTTCTGTACCTCTGCCTCCGACTTTGTCTCCTGCCCCTCTGTCTCTGTCTGTGTCTCTGTCTCTCTCTCTGTATCTGTCTTTGTGTCTTCCTCGGTCTGTGTCTCTGTCTCTGCCCCTGTCTCTGTCTCTGTCTCTGTCTCTGTCTCTGTCTCTGTCTCTGTCTCTGTCTCTGTCTCTGTCTCTGTCTCTGTCACTGTCTCTGTCTCTGTCTCTGTCTCTGTCTCTGTCTCTGCCTCTGTCTCCGTCTCTGTCTCTGTCTGTGTCTCTGTCTCTGTATCTGTCGCTGTCTCTTCCTCTGTCTCTGTCTCCGTCTCTGTCCCTGGCTCTGTCTCTGTCTCTGTCTCTGTCTCTGTCTCTGTCTCTGTCTCTGTCTCTGTCTCTGTCTCTGTCTCTGTCTCTGTCTCTGTCTCTGTGTCTGTCGCTGTCCCTCCCTCTGTCTCCGTCTTTGTCTCCGTACTTGTCTCCGTCTTTGTCCCCTGCCCCTCTGCCTCCGACCTTGTCTCCTGCCCCTCTGTATCTGTCTGTGTCTCTGTCTCTCCCTCTGTCTTTGTCTCTGTCTCTACCTCGGTCTGTGTCTCTGTCCCTGCCCCTGTTTCTGTCTCTGTCTCTGTCTCTGCCTCTGTCTCTGTCTCTGTCTCTGTCTCTGTCTCTGTCTCTGTCTCTGTCTCTGCCTCTGTCTCTGTCTCCGTCTCTGTCTCCGTCTCTGTCTCTGTCTCTGTCTCTGTCTCTGTCCCTCTCCCTGTCACTGTCGCTGACTCTGTCCCTGTCTCTTTCTATGCCTCTGTCTCTGTCTCTGTCTCCGTCTCTGTCTCTGTCTCTGTCTGTTTCTCTGTCTCTGTCTCTGTCTCTGTCTCTGCCTCCGTCTCTGTCTCTGTCTCTGTCTCTGTCTCTGTCTCTGCCTCTGTCTCTGTCTCTGTCTCTGTCTCTGTCTCTGTCTCTGCCTCTGTCTCTGTATCTGTCTCCGTCTCTGTCTCTGTCACTGCCTCTGTCTCTGCCTCTGTCTCTGTCTCTGCCTCTGTCTCTGTCTCTGTCTCTGTCTCTGTCTCTGTCACTGCCTCTGTCTCTGCCTCTGTCTCTGTCTCTGTCGCTGTCTCTTGCTCTGTCTCTGTCTCCGTCCCTGTCTCTGTCTCTGTCTCTGTCTCTGTCTCTGTCCCCGTCTCTGTCTCTGTCTCCGTCTTTGTCTCCGTCCTTGTCTCCGTCTTTGTCTTCTGTACCTCTGCCTCCGACTTTGTCTCCTGCCCCTCTGTCTCTGTCTGTGTCTCTGTCTCTCTCTCTGTATCTGTCTTTGTGTCTTCCTCGGTCTGTGTCTCTGTCTCTGCCCCTGTCTCTGTCTCTGTCTCTGTCTCTGTCTCTGTCTCTGTCTCTGTCTCTGTCTCTGTCTCTGTCTCTGTCTCTGTCTCTGTCACTGTCTCTGTCTCTGTCTCTGTCTCTGTCTCTGTCTCTGCCTCTGTCTCCGTCTCTGTCTCTGTCTGTGTCTCTGTCTCTGTATCTGTCGCTGTCTCTTCCTCTGTCTCTGTCTCCGTCTCTGTCCCTGGCTCTGTCTCTGTCTCTGTCTCTGTCTCTGTCTCTGTCTCTGTCTCTGTCTCTGTCTCTGTCTCTGTCTCTGTCTCTGTCTCTGTCTCTGTGTCTGTCGCTGTCCCTCCCTCTGTCTCCGTCTTTGTCTCCGTACTTGTCTCCGTCTTTGTCCCCTGCCCCTCTGCCTCCGACTTTGTCTCCTGCCCCTCTGTCTCTGTCTGTGTCTCTGTCTCTCTCTCTGTATCTGTCTTTGTGTCTTCCTCGGTCTGTGTCTCTGTCTCTGCCCCTGTCTCTGTCTCTGTCTCTGTCTCTGTCTCTGTCTCTGTCTCTGTCTCTGTCTCTGTCTCTGTCACTGTCTCTGTCTCTGTCTCTGTCTCCGTCTCTGTCTCTGTCTCTGTCTCTGCCTCTGTCTCTGTCCCCGTATCTGTCTCCGTCTCCGACTCCATCTCTGTCTCTGTCTCTGCCTCCGTCTCTGTATCCGTCTGTGTCTCTGTCTCTGTCTCTGGGACTCTGTCTGTGTGGCTCTGCCTCTGTCTCTTTGTCTCTGTCTCTGCATCTCTGTCTCTGTGTTTCCGTCTCTGTGTCTCTGCCTCTGTCATTGTGTCTCGGTCTCTGTGAATCTCTCTGTCTCTGTGTCTGTCTCTGTGTCACTGTCTCTGGGTCTGTCTCTGTTTATGTGTCTGTCTCTGTCTCTGTCTCTGGGTCTCTGTCTGTGTGTCTCTGCCTCTGTTTCTTTGTCTCTGTCTCTGCATCTCTGCCTCCGTGCCTATGTCTCTATGTCTCTCTCGCTGTCTCTGTCCCCGTCGCCGTCTTCATCTCTGTCTCTGTCTCTGTCTCTGCCTCTGTCTCTGTCTCTGTCTCTGTCTCTGTCTCTGTCTCTGCCTCCGTCTCTGTCTCTGTCTCTGTCTCTGTCTCTGTCTCTGTCTCTGCCTCTGTCTCTGTCTCTGTCTCTGTCTCTGTCTCTGTCTCTGCCTCTGTCTCTGTATCTGTCTCCGCCTCTGTCTCTGTCTCTCTCTCTGTCTCTGTCTCTGTCTCTGTCTCTGCCTCTGTCTCTGTCTCTGTCTCTGTCTCTGTCTCTGTCACTGCCTCTGTCTCTGCCTCTGTCTCTGTCTCTGTCGCTGTCTCTTGCTCTGTCTCTGTCTCCGTCCCTGTCTCTGTCTCTGTCTCTGTCTCTGTCTCTGTCCCCGTCTCTGTCTCTGTCTCCGTCTTTGTCTCCGTCCTTGTCTCCGTCTTTGTCTTCTGTACCTCTGCCTCCGACTTTGTCTCCTGCCCCTCTGTCTCTGTCTGTGTCTCTGTCTCTGTCTCTGTCTCTGTCTCTGTCTCTCTCTCTGTCTCTGTCTCTGTCTCTGTCTCTGTCTCTGTCACTGCCTCTGTCTCTGCCTCTGTCTCTGTCTCTGCCTCTGTCTCTGTCTCTGTCTCTGTCTCTGTCTCTGTCACTGCCTCTGTCTCTGCCTCTGTCTCTGTCTCTGTCGCTGTCTCTTGCTCTGTCTCTGTCTCCGTCCCTGTCTCTGTCTCTGTCTCTGTCTCTGTCTCTGTCCCCGTCTCTGTCTCTGTCTCCGTCTTTGTCTCCGTCCTTGTCTCCGTCTTTGTCTTCTGTACCTCTGCCTCCGACTTTGTCTCCTGCCCCTCTGTCTCTGTCTGTGTCTCTGTCTCTCTCTCTGTATCTGTCTTTGTGTCTTCCTCGGTCTGTGTCTCTGTCTCTGCCCCTGTCTCTGTCTCTGTCTCTGTCTCTGTCTCTGTCTCTGTCTCTGTCTCTGTCTCTGTCTCTGTCTCTGTCTCTGTCTCTGTCTCTGTCTCTGCCTCCGTCTCTGTCTCTGTCTCTGTCTCTGTCTCTCTCTCTGTCTCTGTCTCTGTCTCTGTCTCTGTCTCTGTCACTGCCTCTGTCTCTGCCTCTGTCTCTGTCTCTGTCGCTGTCTCTTGCTCTGTCTCTGTCTCCGTCTCTGTCCCTGGCTCCGTCTCTGTCTCTATCTCCGTCTCCGTCTCTGTCTCGGTCTCTGTCTCTGTCTCTGTCTCTGTCTCTGTCGCTGTCTCTGTCTCTGTCTCTGTCTCTATCTCTGTCGCTGTCTCTTGCTCTGTCTCTGTCTCCGTCTCTGTCCCTGGCTCCGTCTCTGTCTCTATCTCCGTCTCCGTCTCTGTCTCGGTCTCTGTCTCTGTCTCTGTCTCTGTCTCTGTCTCTGTCTCTGTCTCTGTCTCTGTCTCTGTCTCGGTCTCTGTCACTGCCTCCGCCTCTGTCTCTGTCTCTGTCTCTGTCTCTGTCCCTGTCTCTGTCTCTGTCTCTGTCTCTGTGTCTCTGTCTCTGGGTCTCTGCCTGTGTGTCTCTGCCTCTGTCTCTTTGTCTCTGTATCAGTTTCTCTGCCTCCGTGCCTATGTCTCTGTATCTGTCTCCGTCTCTGTCTCTGTCTCTCTCTCTGTCTCTGTCTCTGTCTCTGTCTCTGTCTCTGTCTCTGTCTCTGTCCCTGCCTCTGTCGCTGCATCTGTCTCCGTCTCTGTCTCTGTCTCTGTCTCTGTCTCTGTCTCTGTCTCTGTCTCTGTCTCTGTCTCTGTCTCTGTCTCTGTCTCTGTCTCTATCTCTGTCTCTGTCTCTGTCTCTGTCTCTGTCTCTGTCTCTGTCTCTGTCTCTGTCACTGCCTCTGTCTCTGTCTCTGTCTCTGTCTCTGTCTCTGTATCTGTCTCCGTCTCTGTCTCTGTCTCTCTCTCTGTCTCTGTCTCTGTCTCTGTCTCTGTCTCTGTCTCTGTCTCTGACTCCGTCTCTGTCTCTGTCTCTGTCTCCGTCTCTGTCTCTGTCCCTGTCTCTGTCTCTGTCTCTGTCTCTGGGTCTCTGTCTGTGTGTCTCTGCCTCTGTCTCTTTGTCTCTGTCTCTGCATCTCTGCCCCCGTGCCTATGTCTTTGTGTCTCTGACTCTGCATCTGCCTCTGTCTCTGTCTCTGTCTCTGTCCCTGTCTCTGTCTCTGTCGCTGCCACTGTCTCTTCCTCTGTCTCTGTCTCCCTCTCTGTCCCTGGCTCTGTCTCTGCCTCTGTCTACGTCTCTATCTCTGTCTCGGTCTCTGCCTCTGTCTCTGTCTCTGTCTCTGTCTCTGTCTCTGTCTCTGTCTCTGTCTCTGTCTCTGTCTCTGTCTCCGTCTCTGTCGCTGTCTCTCCCTCTGTCTCTGTCTCTGTCTCTGTCTCTGTCTCTGTCTCTGTCTCTGTCTCTGTGTCTCTGCCTCTGCATCTCTGTCCCTGTGTCTCCGTCTCCGTGTCTCTGCCTCTGTCATTGTGTCTCGGTCTCTGTGAATCTCTCTCTCTCTGTCTCTGTCCCTGTCCCTCTCCTTGTCCCTGTCTCTGTCTCTGTCTCTGTCTCTGTCTCTGTCTCTGTCTCTGTCTCTGTCTCTGTCTCTGTCGCTGTCTCTGTCTCTGACTCCGTCTCCGTCTCTGTCTCTGTCTCTGTCTCTGTCTCTGTCTCTGTCTCTGTCTCTGTCTCTGTCTCTGTCTCTGTCTCTGTCTCTGTCTCTGTCTCTGTGTCTGTCTCTGTCTCTGTGTCTGTCTCTGTCTCTGTCTCTGTCTCTGTCTCTGTCTCTGTCTCTGTCTCTGTCTCTGTCTCTGTCTCTGTCTCTGTCTCTGTCTCTGTCTCTGTCTCTGTCTCTGTCTCTGTCTCTGTCTCTGTCTCTGTCTCTGTCTCTGCCGCTATCTCCGTCTCCGTCTCTGTCTCTGTCTCTGTCTCTGTCTCTGTCTCTGTCTCCGTCTCTGTCGCTGTCTCTCCCTCTGACTCTGTCTCTGTCTCTGTCTCTGTGTCTCTGCCTCTGCATCTCTGTCTCTGTGTCTCCGTCTCTGTGTCTCTGCCTCTGTCATTGTGTCTCGGTCTCTGTGAATCTCTCTCTCTCTGTCTCTGTCCCTGTCCCTCTCCTTGTCCCTGTCTCTGTCTCTGTCTCTGTCTCTGTCTCTGTCTCTGTCTCTGTCTCTGTCTCTGTCTCTGTCTCTGTCCCTGTCTCTGTCTCTGTCCCTGCCTCCGTCTCTGTGTCTGTCTCTGCCACTGTCTGCGACTCTGTCTCTGTTTCTGTCTCTGTCTCTGTCTCTGTCTCTGTCTCTGCCTCTGTCTCAGTCCCTGTCCCTCTCCCTGGCCCTGTCGCCGTCTCTGTCTCTGCCTCTGTCCCTGTCCCTCTCCCTGGCCCTGTCTACGTCTCTGTCTCTGTCTCTGCCTCTATCTCCGTCTCCGTCTCTGTCTCTGTCTCTGTCTCTGTCTCTGTCTCTGTCTCTGTCTCTGTCTCTGTCTCTGTCTCTGTCTCTGTCTCTGTCTCTGTCTCTGTCTCTGTCTCTGTCTCTGTCTCTGTCTCTGTCTCTGTCTCTGTCTCTGTCTCTGTCTCTGTCTCTGTCTCTGTCTCTGTCTCTGTCTCTGTCTCCGTCTCTGTCTCTGTCCCTCTCCCTGTCACTGTCGTTGACTCTGTCCCTGTCTCTCTCTATGCCTCTGTCTCTGTCTCTGTCTCCGTCTCTGTCTCTGTCTCTGTCTGTTTCTCTGTCTCTGTCTCTGTCTCTGTCTCTGTCTCTGTCTCTGTCTCTGTCTCTGTCTCTGTCTCTGTCTCTGTCTCTGTCTCTGTCTCTGTCTCTGTCTCTGTGTCTGTCTCTGTCTCTGTCTCTGTCTCTGTCTCTGTCTCTGTCTCTGTCTCTGTCTCTGTCTCTGTCTCTGTCTGTGTATCTGTCTCTGTCTCCGTCCCTGTCTCTGCCGCTGTCTCAGTTTCTGTCACTGTCTCCGTCTCTGTCTCTGTCTCTGTCTCTGTCTCTGTCTCTGTCTCTGTCTGTGTCTCTGCCTCTGTCTCGGTCATTGTCTCTGTCTCTGTCTCTGTCTCTGTCTCTGCCTCTGTCTCTGTCTCTGTGTCTCAGCCTCTGCATCTCTGTCTCTGTGTCTCCGTCTCTGTGTCTCTGCCTCTGTCATTGTGTCTCGGTCTCTGTGAATCTCTCTCTCTCTGTCTCTGTCCCTGTCCCTCTCCTTGTCCCTGTCTCTGTCTCTGTCTCTGTCTCTGTCTCTGTCTCTGTCACTGTCTCTGTCTCTGTCTCTGTCTCTGTCTCTGTCACTGTCTCTGTCTCTGTCTCTGTCTCTGTCTCTGTCTCTGTCTCTGTCTCTGTCTCTGTCTCTGTCTCTGTCTCTGTCTCTGTCTCTGTCTCTGTCTCTGTCTCTGTCTCTGTCTCTGTCTCTGTCTCTGTCTCCGACTCCATCTCTGTCTCTGTCTCTGCCTCCGTCTCTGTATCCGTCTGTGTCTCTGTCTCTGTCTCTGGGTCTCTGTCTGTGTGGCTCTGCCTCTGTCTCTTTGTCTCTGTCTCTGCATCTCTGTCTCTGTGTTTCCGTCTCTGTGTCTCTGCCTCTGACATTGTGTCTCGGTCTCTGTGAATCTCTCTGTCTCTGTCTCTGTCTCTGTGGCCCTGTCTCTGGGTCTGTCTCTGTTTATGTGTCTGTCTCTGTCTCTGTCTCTGGGTCTCTGTCTGTGTGTCTCTGCCTCTGTCTCTTTGTCTCTGTCTCTGCATCTCTGCCTCCGTGCCTATGTCTCTATGTCTCTGTCGCTGTCTCTGTCCCTGTCTCAGTCTCTGTCTCTGTCTCTGTCTCTGTCTCTGCCTCTGTCTCTGTATCTGTCGCCGTCTCTGTCTCTGTCTCTGTCTCTGTCTCTGTCTCTATCTCTGTCTCTGTCTCTGTCACTGCCTCTGTCTCTGCCTCTGTCGCTGTCTCTGTCGATGTCTCTTGCTCTGTCTCTGTCTCCGTCTCTGTCCCTGGCTCCGTCTCTGTCACTGTCTCTGTCTCTGTCTCTGTCTCTGTCTCTGTCACTGTCTCTGTCTCTGTCTCTGTCTCTGTCTCTGTCTCTGTCTCTGTCTCTGTCTCTGTCTCTGTCTCTGTCTCTGTCTCTGTGTCTCTATCGCTGGGTCTCTGTCTGTGTGTCTCTGCCTCTGTCTCTTTGTCTCTGTATCAGTTTCTCTGCCTCCGTGCCTATGTCTCTGTGTCTCTGTCTCTGTCTCTGTCTCTGTCTCTGTCTCTGGGTCTCTGCCTGTGTGTCTCTGCCTCTGTCTCTTTGTCTCTGTATCAGTTTCTCTGCCTCCGTGCCTATGTCTCTGTGTCTCTGTCTCTGTCTCTGCCTCTGTCTCTGTCTCTGTCTCTGTCTCTGTCTCTGTCACTGCCTCCGCCTCTGTCTCTGACTCTGTCTCTGTCTCTGTCTCTGTGTCTCTGCCTCTGGGTCTCTGTCTGAGTGTCTCTGCGTCTGTCTCTTTGTCTCTGTATCAGTTTCTTAGCCCCCGTGCCTATGTCTCTGTGTCTCTGCCTCTGCATCTGTCTCTGTCTCTGTCTCTGTCTCCTTGTCTCTGTCTCTGCATCTCTGTCTCTGTCTCTGCCTCTGTCTCTGTCACTGTCTCCGTCTCTGGCTCGGTCCCTGTCTCTGTCCCCGTCGCCGTCTTCATCTCTGTCTCTGTCTCTGTCTCTGCCTCTGTCTCTGTCTCTGTCTCTGTCTCTGTCTCTGTCTCTGTCTCTGTCTCTGTCTCTGTCTCTGTCTCTGTCTCTGTCTCTGTCTCTGTCCCTGTCTCTGTCTCTGTCCCTGCCTCCGTCTCTGTGTCTGTCTCTGCCACTGTCTGCGACTCTGTCTCTGTTTCTGTCTCTGTCTCTGTCTCTGTCTCTGTCTCTGCCTCTGTCTCAGTCCCTGTCCCTCTCCCTGGCCCTGTCGCCGTCTCTGTCTCTGCCTCTGTCCCTGTCCCTCTCCCTGGCCCTGTCTACGTCTCTGTCTCTGTCTCTGCCTCTATCTCCGTCTCCGTCTCTGTCTCTGTCTCTGTCTCTGTCTCTGTCTCTGTCTCTGTCTCTGTCTCTGTCTCTGTCTCTGTCTCTGTCTCTGTCTCTGTCTCTGTCTCTGTCTCTGTCTCTGTCTCTGTCTCTGTCTCTGTCTCTGTCTCTGTCTCTGTCTCTGTCTCTGTCTCTGTCTCTGTCTCTGTCTCCGTCTCTGTCTCTGTCCCTCTCCCTGTCACTGTCGTTGACTCTGTCCCTGTCTCTCTCTATGCCTCTGTCTCTGTCTCTGTCTCCGTCTCTGTCTCTGTCTCTGTCTGTTTCTCTGTCTCTGTCTCTGTCTCTGTCTCTGTCTCTGTCTCTGTCTCTGTCTCTGTCTCTGTCTCTGTCTCTGTCTCTGTCTCTGTCTCTGTCTCTGTGTCTGTCTCTGTCTCTGTCTCTGTCTCTGTCTCTGTCTCTGTCTCTGTCTCTGTCTCTGTCTCTGTCTCTGTCTCTGTCTGTGTATCTGTCTCTGTCTCCGTCCCTGTCTCTGCCGCTGTCTCAGTTTCTGTCACTGTCTCCGTCTCTGTCTCTGTCTCTGTCTCTGTCTCTGTCTCTGTCTCTGTCTGTGTCTCTGCCTCTGTCTCGGTCATTGTCTCTGTCTCTGTCTCTGTCTCTGTCTCTGCCTCTGTCTCTGTCTCTGTGTCTCAGCCTCTGCATCTCTGTCTCTGTGTCTCCGTCTCTGTGTCTCTGCCTCTGTCATTGTGTCTCGGTCTCTGTGAATCTCTCTCTCTCTGTCTCTGTCCCTGTCCCTCTCCTTGTCCCTGTCTCTGTCTCTGTCTCTGTCTCTGTCTCTGTCTCTGTCACTGTCTCTGTCTCTGTCTCTGTCTCTGTCTCTGTCACTGTCTCTGTCTCTGTCTCTGTCTCTGTCTCTGTCTCTGTCTCTGTCTCTGTCTCTGTCTCTGTCTCTGTCTCTGTCTCTGTCTCTGTCTCTGTCTCTGTCTCTGTCTCTGTCTCTGTCTCTGTCTCTGTCTCTGTCTCTGTCTCCGACTCCATCTCTGTCTCTGTCTCTGCCTCCGTCTCTGTATCCGTCTGTGTCTCTGTCTCTGTCTCTGGGTCTCTGTCTGTGTGGCTCTGCCTCTGTCTCTTTGTCTCTGTCTCTGCATCTCTGTCTCTGTGTTTCCGTCTCTGTGTCTCTGCCTCTGACATTGTGTCTCGGTCTCTGTGAATCTCTCTGTCTCTGTCTCTGTCTCTGTGGCCCTGTCTCTGGGTCTGTCTCTGTTTATGTGTCTGTCTCTGTCTCTGTCTCTGGGTCTCTGTCTGTGTGTCTCTGCCTCTGTCTCTTTGTCTCTGTCTCTGCATCTCTGCCTCCGTGCCTATGTCTCTATGTCTCTGTCGCTGTCTCTGTCCCTGTCTCAGTCTCTGTCTCTGTCTCTGTCTCTGTCTCTGCCTCTGTCTCTGTATCTGTCGCCGTCTCTGTCTCTGTCTCTCTCTCTGTCTCTGTCTCTATCTCTGTCTCTGTCTCTGTCACTGCCTCTGTCTCTGCCTCTGTCGCTGTCTCTGTCGATGTCTCTTGCTCTGTCTCTGTCTCCGTCTCTGTCCCTGGCTCCGTCTCTGTCACTGTCTCTGTCTCTGTCTCTGTCTCTGTCTCTGTCACTGTCTCTGTCTCTGTCTCTGTCTCTGTCTCTGTCTCTGTCTCTGTCTCTGTCTCTGTCTCTGTCTCTGTCTCTGTCTCTGTGTCTCTATCGCTGGGTCTCTGTCTGTGTGTCTCTGCCTCTGTCTCTTTGTCTCTGTATCAGTTTCTCTGCCTCCGTGCCTATGTCTCTGTGTCTCTGTCTCTGTCTCTGTCTCTGTCTCTGTCTCTGGGTCTCTGCCTGTGTGTCTCTGCCTCTGTCTCTTTGTCTCTGTATCAGTTTCTCTGCCTCCGTGCCTATGTCTCTGTGTCTCTGTCTCTGTCTCTGCCTCTGTCTCTGTCTCTGTCTCTGTCTCTGTCTCTGTCACTGCCTCCGCCTCTGTCTCTGACTCTGTCTCTGTCTCTGTCTCTGTGTCTCTGCCTCTGGGTCTCTGTCTGAGTGTCTCTGCGTCTGTCTCTTTGTCTCTGTATCAGTTTCTTAGCCCCCGTGCCTATGTCTCTGTGTCTCTGCCTCTGCATCTGTCTCTGTCTCTGTCTCTGTCTCCTTGTCTCTGTCTCTGCATCTCTGTCTCTGTCTCTGCCTCTGTCTCTGTCACTGTCTCCGTCTCTGGCTCGGTCCCTGTCTCTGTCCCCGTCGCCGTCTTCATCTCTGTCTCTGTCTCTGTCTCTGCCTCTGTCTCTGTCTCTGTCTCTGTCTCTGTCTCTGTCTCTGTCTCTGTCTCTGTCTCTGTCTCTGTCTCTGTTTACGTGTCTGTCTCTGTCCCTGTCTCTGGGTCTCTGTCTGTGTGTCTCTGCCTCTGTCTCTTTGTCTCTGTCTCTGCATCTCCGCCTCCGTGCCTATGTCTCTATGTCTCTGTCTCTGTCTCTGCCTCTGTCTCTGTCTCTGTCTCTGTCTCTGTCTCTGTCTCTGCCTCCGTCTCTGTGTCTGTCTCTGCCACTGTCTGCGACTCTGTCTCTCTTTCTGTCTCTGTCTCTGTCTCTGTCTGTGTCTCTGTCTCTGTCTCTGTCTCTGTCTCTGTCCCTCTCCCTGGACCTGTCGCTGTCTCTGTCTCTGTCTCTGTCCCTGTCCCTCTCCCTGGCCCTGTCTCCGTCTCTGTCTCTGTCTCTGCCTCTATCTCCGTCTCCGTCTCTGTCTCTGTCTCTGTCTCTGTCTCTGTCTCCGTCTCTGTCGCTGTCTCTCCCTCTGTCTCTGTCTCTGTCTCTGTCTCTGTGTCTCTGCCTCTGCATCTCTGTCTCTGTGTCTCCGTCTCTGTGTCTCTGCCTCTGTCATTGCGTCTCGGTCTCTGTGAATCTCTCTCTCTCTGTCTCTGTCCCTGTCCCTCTGCTTGTCCCTGTCTCTGTCTCTGTCTCTGTCTCTGTCTCTGTCGCTGTCTCTGTCTCTGTCTCTGTCTCTGTCTCTGTCTCTGTCTCTGTCTCTGTCTCTGTCTCTGCCTCTGTCTCTGTCCCTGTCCCTCTCCCTGGCCCTGTCGCTGTCTCTGTCTCTGTCTCTGTCCCTGTCCCTCTCCCTGGCCCTGTCTCCGTCTCTGTCTCTGTCTCTGCCTCTATCTCCGTCTCCGTCTCTGTCTCTGTCTCTGTCTCTGTCTCTGTCTCTGTCTCTGTCTCTGTCTCTGTCTCTGTCTCTGTCTCTGTCTCTGTCTCTGTCTCTGTCTCTGTCTCTGTCTCTGTCTCTGTCTCTGTCTCTGTCTCTGTCTCTGTCTCTGTCTCTGTCTCTGTCTCTGTCTCTGTCTCTGTCTCTGTCTCTGTCTCTGTCTCTGTCTCTGTCTCTGTCTCTGTCTCTGTCTCTGTCTCTGTCTCTGTCTCTGTCTCTGTCTCTGTCTCGGTCTCTGTCACTGCCTCCACCTCTGTCTCTGTCTCTGTCTCTGTCTCTGTCTCTGTCTCTGTGTCTCTGTCTCTGGGTCTCTGCCTGTGTGTCTCTGCCTCTGTCTCTTTGTCTCTGTATCAGTTTCTCTGCCTCCGTGCCTATGTCTCTGTATCTGTCTCCGTCCCTGTCTCTGTCTCTCTCTCTGTCTCTGTCTCTGTCTCTGTCTCTGTCTCTGTCTCTGTCCCTGCCTCTGTCGCTGCATCTGTCTCCGTCTCTGTCTCTGTCGCTGTCTCTGTCTCTGTCTCTGTCTCTGTCTCCGTCTCCGTCTCTGTCTCTGTCTCTGTCTCTGTCTCTGTCTCTGTCTCTGTCTCTGTGTCTGTCTCTGTCTCTGTCTCTGTCTCTGTCTCTGTCTCTGTCTCTGTCTCTGTCTCTGTCTCTGTCTCTGTCTCTGTCTCTGTCTCTGTCTCTGTCTCTGTCTCTGTCTCTGTCTCTGTCTCCGTCTCTGTCCCTGGCTCTGTCTCTGCCTCTGTCTCTGTCTCCGTCTCTGTCGCTGTCTCGGTCTTTGTCTCCGTCTCTGTTTCTGTCTCTGTCTCTGTCTCTGTATCTGTCTCTGTCTCTGTCTCTGTCTCTGTCTCTGTCTCTGTCTCTGTCTCTGTCTCTGTCTCTGAGTCTGTCTCTGTCTCTGTCTCTGTCTCTGTCTCTGTCTCTGTCTCTGTCTGTGTCTCTGTCTCTGTCTCCGTCCCTATCTCTGCCGCTGTCTCTGTCTTTGTATCCGTCTCTGTCTCTGTCTCTGTCTCTGTCTGTGTCTCTGTCTGTGTCTCTGCCTCTGTCTCGGTCATTGTCTCTGTCTCTGTCTCTGTGTCTCTGCCTCTGCATCTCTGTCTCTGTGTCTCTGCCTCTGTCATTGTGTCTCGGTCTCTGTGAATCTCTCTCTCTCTGTCTCTGTCCCTGTCCCTCTCCTTGTCCCTATCTCTGTCTCTGTCTCTGTCACTGTCTCTGTCTGTGTCTCTGTCTCTGTCTCTGTCAGTGTCTCTGTCTCTGTCTCTGTCTCTGTCTCTGTCCCCGTCGCCGTCTTCATCTCTGTCTCTGTCTCTGTCTCTGCCTCTGTCTCTGTCTCTGTCTCTGTCTCTGTCTCTGTCTCTGTCTCTGTCTCTGTTTATGTGTCTGTCTCTGTCTCTGTCTCTGGGTCTCTGCCTGTGTGTCTCTGCCTCTGTCTCTTTGTCTCTGTCTCTGCATCTCTGCCTCCGTGCCTATGTCTCTATGTCTCTATCGCTGTCTCTGTCCCTGTCTCAGTCTCTGTCTCTGTCTCTGTCTCTGTCTCTGTCTCTGCCTCTGTCTCTGTATCTGTCTCCGTCTCTGTCTCTATCTCTCTCTCTGTCTCAGTCTCTGTCTCTGTCTCTGTCTCTGTCCCTGCCTCTGTCGCTGCATCTGTCTCCGTCTCTGTCTCTGTCGCTGTCTCTGTCTCTGTCTCTGTATCTGTCTCCGTCTCCGTCTCTGTCTCTGTCCCTGCCTCTGTCGCTGCATCTGTCTCCGTCTCTGTCTCTGTCTCTGTCTCTGTCTCTGTCTCTGTCTCTGTCTCTGTCTCTGCCACTGTCTCTGTCCCTGTCCCTCTCCCTGGCCCTGTCGCTGTCTCTGTCCCTGTCTCTGTCCCTGTCCCTCTCCCTGGCCCTGTCTCCGTCTCTGTCTCTGTCTCTGCCTCTATCTCCGTCTCCGTCTCTGTCTCTGTCTCTGTCTCCGTCCCTGTCTCTGCCGCTGTCTCTGTCTTTGTCTCTGTCTCAGTTTCTGTCACTGTCTCCGTCTCTGTCTCTGTCTCTGTCTCAGTCCCTGTCCCTCTCCCTGGCCCTGTCGCTGTCTCTGTCTCTGCCTCTGTCCCTGTCCCTATCCCTGGCCCTGTCTCCGTCTCTGTCTCTGTCTCTGCCTCGATCTCCGTCTCCGTCTCTGTCTCTGTCTCTGTCTCTGTCTCTGTCTCTGTCTCTGTCTCTGTCTCTGTCTCTGTCTCTGTCTCTGTCTCTGTCTCTGTCTCTGTCTCTGTCTCTGTCTCTGTCTCTGTCTCTGTCTCTGTCTCTGTCTCTGTCTCTGTCTCTGTCTCTGTCTCTGTCTCTGTCTCTGTCTCTGTCTCTGTCTCTGTCTCTGTCTCTGTCTCTGTCTCTGTCTCTGTCTCTGTCTCTGTCTCTGTCTCTGTCTCTGTCTCTGTCTCTGTCTCTGTCTCTGTCTCTGTCTCTGTCTCTGTCTCGGTCTCTGTCACTGCCTCCGCCTCTGTCTCTGTCTCTGTCTCTGTCTATGTCTCTGTCTCTGTCTCCGTCTCTGTCTCTGTCTCTGTCTCTGTCTCTGTGTCTCTGCCTCTGGGTCTCTGTCTGAGTGTCTCTGCGTCTGTCTCTTTGTCTCTGTATCAGTTTCTTAGCCCCCGTGCCTATGTCTCTGTGTCTCTGCCTCTGCATCTGTCTCTGCCTCTGTCTCTGTCTCCTTGTCTCTGTCTCTGTCTCTGTCTCTGTCTCTGTGTCTGTCGCTGTCTCTCCCTCTGTCTCCGTCTTTGTCTCTCCCTCTGTCTCCGTCTTTGTCTCCTGTACCTCTGCCTCCGACTTTGTCTCCTGCCCCTCTGTCTCTGTCTGTGTCTCTGTATCTCTCTCTGTATCTGTCTCTGTGTCTTCCTCGGTCTGTGTCTCTGTATCCGCCTCTCTCTGTCTCTGTCTCTGTCTCTGTCTCCGTCTCTGTCGCTGTCTCGGTCTTTGTCTCCGTCTCTGTTTCTGTCTCTGTCTCTGTCTCTGTCTCTGTCTCTGTCTCTGTCTCTGTCACTGTCTCTGTCTCTGTCTCTGCCTCTGTCTCTGTCTCTGTCTCTGTCTCTGTCTCTGTCTCTGTCTTCGTCTCTGTCTCTGTCTCTGTGTCTGTCGCTGTCTCTCCCTCTGTCTCCGTCTTTGCCTCCGTCCTTGTCTCCGTCTTTGTCTCCTGTACCTCTGCCTCCGACTTTGTCTCCTGCCCCTCTGTCTCTGTCTGTGTCTCTGTCTCTCTCTCAGTATCTGTCTCTGTGTCTTCCTCGGTCTGTGTCTCTGTATCCGCCTCTCTCTGTCTCTGTCTCTGTCTCTGTCTCCGTCTCTGTCGCTGTCTCGGTCTTTGTCTCCGTCTCTGTTTCTGTCTCTGTCTCTGTCTCTGTCTCTGTCTCTGTCTCTGTCACTGCCTCCGTCTCTGTCTCTGTCTCTGTCTCTGTCTCTGTCTCTGTCTCTGTCTCTGTCTCTGCCACTGTCTCTGTCCCTGTCCCTCTCCCTGGCCCTGTCGCTGTCTCTGTCCCTGTCTCTGTCCCTGTCCCTCTCCCTGGCCCTGTCTCCGTCTCTGTCTCTGTCTCTGCCTCTATCTCCGTCTCCGTCTCTGTCTCTGTCTCTGTCTCCGTCCCTGTCTCTGCCGCTGTCTCTGTCTTTGTCTCTGTCTCAGTTTCTGTCACTGTCTCCGTCTCTGTCTCTGTCTCTGTCTCAGTCCCTGTCCCTCTCCCTGGCCCTGTCGCTGTCTCTGTCTCTGCCTCTGTCCCTGTCCCTATCCCTGGCCCTGTCTCCGTCTCTGTCTCTGTCTCTGCCTCGATCTCCGTCTCCGTCTCTGTCTCTGTCTCTGTCTCTGTCTCTGTCTCTGTCTCTGTCTCTGTCTCTGTCTCTGTCTCTGTCTCTGTCTCTGTCTCTGTCTCTGTCTCTGTCTCTGTCTCTGTCTCTGTCTCTGTCTCTGTCTCTGTCTCTGTCTCTGTCTCTGTCTCTGTCTCTGTCTCTGTCTCTGTCTCTGTCTCTGTCTCTGTCTCTGTCTCTGTCTCTGTCTCTGTCTCTGTCTCTGTCTCTGTCTCTGTCTCTGTCTCTGTCTCTGTCTCTGTCTCGGTCTCTGTCACTGCCTCCGCCTCTGTCTCTGTCTCTGTCTCTGTCTATGTCTCTGTCTCTGTCTCCGTCTCTGTCTCTGTCTCTGTCTCTGTCTCTGTCTCTGTCTCTGTCTCTGTGTCTCTGTCTCTGGGTCTCTGCCTGTGTGTCCCTGCCTCTGTCTCTTTGTCTCTGTATCAGTTTCTCTGCCTCCGTGCCTATGTCTCTGTATCTGTCTCCGTCTCTGTCTCTGTCTCTCTCTCTGTCTCTGTCTCTGTCTCTGTCTCTGTCTCTGTCTCTGTCTCTGTCCCTGCCTCTGTCGCTGCATCTGTCTCCGTCTCTGTCTCTGTCTCTGCCTCTGTCTCTGTCTCTGTCTCTGTCTCTGTCTCTGTCTCTGTCTCTGTCACTGCCTCCGCCTCTGTCTCTGACTCTGTCTCTGTCTCTGTCTCTGTGTCTCTGCCTCTGGGTCTCTGTCTGAGTGTCTCTGCGTCTGTCTCTTTGTCTCTGTATCAGTTTCTTAGCCCCCGTGCCTATGTCTCTGTGTCTCTGCCTCTGCATCTGTCTCTGCCTCTGTCTCTGTCTCCTTGTCTCTGTCTCTGTCTCTGTCTCTGTCTCTGTGTCTGTCGCTGTCTCTCCCTCTGTCTCCGTCTTTGTCTCTCCCTCTGTCTCCGTCTTTGTCTCCTGTACCTCTGCCTCCGACTTTGTCTCCTGCCCCTCTGTCTCTGTCTGTGTCTCTGTATCTCTCTCTGTATCTGTCTCTGTGTCTTCCTCGGTCTGTGTCTCTGTATCCGCCTCTCTCTGTCTCTGTCTCTGTCTCTGTCTCTGTCTCTGTCTCCGTCTCTGTCGCTGTCTCGGTCTTTGTCTCCGTCTCTGTTTCTGTCTCTGTCTCTGTCTCTATCTCTGTCTCTGTCTCTGTCTCTGTCACTGTCTCTGTCTCTGTCTCTGCCTCTGTCTCTGTCTCTGTCTCTGTCTCTGTCTCTGTCTCTGTCTCTGTCTTCGTCTCTGTCTCTGTCTCTGTGTCTGTCGCTGTCTCTCCCTCTGTCTCCGTCTTTGTCTCCGTCCTTGTCTCCGTCTTTGTCTCCTGTACCTCTGCCTCCGACTTTGTCTCCTGCCCCTCTGTCTCTGTCTGTGTCTCTGTCTCTCTCTCAGTATCTGTCTCTGTGTCTTCCTCGGTCTGTGTCTCTGTATCCGCCTCTCTCTGTCTCTGTCTCTGTCTCTGTCTCCGTCTCTGTCGCTGTCTCGGTCTTTGTCTCCGTCTCTGTTTCTGTCTCTGTCTCTGTCTCTGTCTCTGTCTCTGTCTCTGTCACTGCCTCCGTCTCTGTCTCTGTCTCTGTCTCTGTCTCTGTCTCTGTCTCTGTCTCTGTCCCTCTCCCTGTCACTGTCGTTGACTCTGTCCCTGTCTCCTTCTATGCCTCTGTCTCTATCTCTGTCTCCGTCTCTGTCTCTGTCTCTGTCTGTTTCTCTGTCTCTGTCTCTGTCTCTGTCTCTGTCTCTGTCTCTGTCTCTGTCTCTGT
Organism: Megachile willughbiella; assembly: GCA_945859595.2. Taxonomy (NCBI): domain Eukaryota; kingdom Metazoa; phylum Arthropoda; class Insecta; order Hymenoptera; family Megachilidae; genus Megachile; species Megachile willughbiella. Next base: position 2,661,594 of record CAMAOD020000201.1, on the reverse strand, counting down.
CTCTGTCTCTGTCTCTGTCTCTGTCTCTGTCTCTGTCTCTGTCTCTGTTTATGTGTCTGTCTCTGTCTCTGTCTCTGGGTCTCTGTCTGTGTGTCTCTGCCTCTGTCTCTTTGTCTCTGTCTCTGCATCTCTGCCTCCGTGCCTATGTCTCTATGTCTCTGTCTCTGTCCCTGCCTCTGTCTCTGTCTGTGTCTCTGCCTCCGTCTCTGTGTCTGTCTCTGCCACTGTCTGCGACTCTGTCTCTGTTTCTGTCTCTGTCTCTGTCTCTGTCTCTGTCTCTGTCTCTGTCTCTGTCTCTGTCTCTGTCTCTGTCTCTGTCTCTGTCTCTGTCTCTGTCTCTGTCTCTGCCTCTGTCTCTGTCCCTGTCCCTCTCCCTGGCCCTGTCGCTGTCTCTGTCTCTGTCTCTGTCCCTGTCCCTCTCCCTGGCCCTGTCTCCGTCTCTGTCTCTGTCTCTGCCTCTATCTCCGTCTCCGTCTCTATCTCTGTCTCTGTCTCTGTCTCTGTCTCTGTCTCTGTCTCTGTCTCTGTCTCTGTCTCTGTCTCCGTCTCTGTCGCTGTCTCTCCCTCTGTCTCTGTCTCTGTCTCTGTCTCTGTGTCTCTGCCTCTGCATCTCTGTCTCTGTGTCTCCGTCTCTGCGTCTCTGCCTCTGTCATTGTGTCTCGGTCTCTGTGATTCTCTCTCTCCCTGTCTCTGTCCCTGTCCCTCTCCTTGTCCCTGTCTCTGTCTCTGTCTCTGTCTCTGTGTCTGTCTCTGTCTCTGTCTCTGTCTCTGTCTCTGTCTCTGTCTCTGTCTCTGTCTGTGTCTCTGTCTCTGTCTCCGTCCCTGTCTCTGCCGCTGTCTCTGTCTTTGTCTCTGTCTCAGATTCTGTCTCTGTCTCCGTCTCTGTCTCTGTCTCTGTCTCTGCCTCTGTCTCTGTCCCCGTATCTGTCTCCGTCTCCGACTCCATCTCTGTCTCTGTCTCTGCCTCCGTCTCTGTATCCGTCTGTGTCTCTGTCTCTGTCTCTGGGTCTCTGTCTGTGTGGCTCTGCCTCTGTCTCTTTGTCTCTGTCTCTGCATCTCTGTCTCTGTGTTTCCGTCTCTGTGGCTCTGCCTCTGACATTGTGTCTCGGTCTCTGTGAATCTCTCTGTCTCTGTCTCTGTCTCTGTGGCCCTGTCTCTGGGTCTGTCTCTGTTTATGTGTCTGTCTCTGTCTCTGTCTCTGGGTCTCTGTCTGTGTGTCTCTGCCTCTGTCTCTTTGTCTCTGTCTCTGCATCTCTGCCTCCGTGCCTATGTCTCTATGTCTCTGTCGCTGTCTCTGTGCCTGTCTCAGTCTCTGTCTCTGTCTCTGTCTCTGTCTCTGCCTCTGTCTCTGTATCTGTCGCCGTCTCTGTCTCTGTCTCTCTCTCTGTCTCTGTCTCTATCTCTGTCTCTGTCTCTGTCACTGCCTCTGTCTCTGCCTCTGTCGCTGTCTCTGTCGCTGTCTCTTGCTCTGTCTCTGTCTCCGTCTCTGTCCCTGGCTCCGTCTCTGTCACTGTCTCTGTCTCTGTCTCTGTCTCTGTCTCTGTCACTGTCTCTGTCTCTGTCTCTGTCTCTGTCTCTGTCTCTGTCTCTGTCTCTGTCTCTGTCTCTGTCTCTGTCTCTGTGTCTCTGTCGCTGGGTCTCTGTCTGTGTGTCTCTGCCTCTGTCTCTTTGTCTCTGTATCAGTTTCTCTGCCTCCGTGCCTATGTCTCTGTGTCTCTGTCTCTGTCTCTGTCTCTGTCTCTGTCTCTGGGTCTCTGCCTGTGTGTCTCTGCCTCTGTCTCTTTGTCTCTGTATCAGTTTCTCTGCCTCCGTGCCTATGTCTCTGTGTCTCTGTCTCTGTCTCTGCCTCTGTCTCTGTCTCTGTCTCTGTCTCTGTCTCTGTCACTGCCTCCGCCTCTGTCTCTGACTCTGTCTCTGTCTCTGTCTCTGTGTCTCTGCCTCTGGGTCTCTGTCTGAGTGTCTCTGCGTCTGTCTCTTTGTCTCTGTATCAGTTTCTTAGCCCCCGTGCCTATGTCTCTGTGTCTCTGCCTCTGCATCTGTCTCTTTCTCTGTCTCTGTCTCCTTGTCTCTGTCTCTGCATCTCTGTCTCTGTCTCTGCCTCTGTCTCTGTCACTGTCTCCGTCTCTGGCTCGGTCCCTGTCTCTGTCCCCGTCGCCGTCTTCATCTCTGTCTCTGTCTCTGTCTCTGCCTCTGTCTCTGTCTCTGTCTCTGTCTCTGTCTCTGTCTCTGTCTCTGTCTCTGTCTCTGTCTCTGTTTACGTGTCTGTCTCTGTCCCTGTCTCTGGGTCTCTGTCTGTGTGTCTCTGCCTCTGTCTCTTTGTCTCTGTCTCTGCATCTCCGCCTCCGTGCCTATGTCTCTATGTCTCTGTCTCTGTCTCTGCCTCTGTCTCTGTCTCTGTCTCTGTCTCTGTCTCTGTCTCTGTCTCCGTCTCTGTGTCTGTCTCTGCCACTGTCTGCGACTCTGTCTCTGTTTCTGTCTCTGTCTCTGTCTCTGTCTCTGTCTCTGTCTCTGTCTCTGTCTCTGTCTCTGCATCTGTCTCTGTCCCTGTCCCTCTCCCTGGCCCTGTCGCTGTCTCTGTCTCTGTCTCTGTCCCTGTCCCTCTCCCTGGCCCTGTCTCCGTCTCTGTCTCTGTCTCTGCCGCTATCTCCGTCTCCGTCTCTGTCTCTGTCTCTGTCTCTGTCTCTGTCTCTGTCTCCGTTCCTGCGTCTGGCTCTGTCTCCGTTTCTGTGTCTGGCTCTGTCCCTGTCTCTGTCCCCGTCGCCGTCTTCATCTCTGTCTCTGTCTCTGTCTCTGTCTCTGTCTCTGTCTCTGTCTCTGTCTCTGTCTCTGTCTCTGTCTCTGTCTCTGTCTCTGTCTCTGTCTCTGTCTCTGTCTCTGTGTCTGTCTCTGCCTCTGTCTCCGCCTCTGTCTCTGTCTCTGTTTCTGTCTCTGTCTCTGTCTCTGTCCCTGCCTCTGTCTCTGCCTCTGTCTCCGTCTCTGTCTCTGTCTCCGCCTATCTCCGTCTCCGTCTCTGTCTCTGTCTCTGTCTCTATCTCTGTCTCTGTCTCTGTCTCTGTCTCTGTCTCTGTCTCTGTCTCTGTCTCTGTCTCTGTCTCTGTCTCTGTCACTGCCTCTGTCTCTGTCTCTGTCTCTGTCTCTGTATCTGTCGCTGTCTCTTCCTCTGTCTCTGTCTCCGTCTCTGTCCCTGGCTCTGTCTCTGTCTCTGTCTCTGTCTCTGTCTCTGTCTCTGTCTCTGTCTCTGTCTCTGTGTCTGTCGCTGTCTCTCCCTCTGTCTCCGTCTTTGTCTCCGTCCTTGTCTCCATCTTTGTCTCCTGTACCTCTGCCTCCGACTTTGTCTCCTGCCCCTCTGTTTCTGTCTGTGTCTCTGTATCTGTCTCTGTGTCTTCCTTGGTCTGTGTCTCTGTCTCTGCCTCTGTCTCTGTCTCTGTCTCTGTCTCTGTCTCTGTCTCTGTCTCTGTCTCTGTCTCTTCCTCTGTCTCTGTCTCCGTCTCTGTCCCTGGCTCTGTCTCTGCCTCTGTCTCCGTCTCTATCTCTGTCTCGGTCTTTCTCTCCGTCTCTGTCTCTGTCTCTGTCTCTGTCTCTGTCACTGCCTCTGTCTCTGTCTCTGTCTCTGTCTCTGCCTCTGTCTCCGTCTCTGTCTCTGTTTCTGTCTCTGACTCTGTCTCTTTGTCTCTGTCTCTGCATCCCTGCCTCCGTGCCTATGTCTCTATGTCTCTGTCTCTGTCTCTGACTCTGTCTCAGTCTCTGTCTCTGTCTGTGTCTCTGTCTCTGCCTCCGTCTCTGTGTCTTTATCTGCCTCTGTCTCTGTCTCTGTCTCCCTCCCTGCCATTGTCTCTGTCTCTGTCTCTGTCTCTGTCTCTGTCTCTGTCTCTGTCTCTGTCTCTGTCTCTGTCTCTCTCTCTGTCTCCGTCTCTGTCTCTGTCTCTGTCGCTGTCTCTCCCTCTGTCTCTGTCTCTGTCTCCGTCCCTAGCTCTGTCTCTGCCTCTGTCTCTGTCTCTGTCTCTGTCTCTGTCTCTGCCTCTGTCTCCGTCTCTGTCTCTGTTTCTGTCTCTGACTCTGTCTCTTTGCCTCTGTCTCTGCATCCCTGCCTCCGTGCCTATGTCTCTATATCTCTGTCTCTGTCTCTGACTCTGTCTCAGTCTCTGTCTCTGTCTGTGTCTCTGTCTGTGCCTCCGTCTCTGTGTCTGTATCTGCCTCTGTCTCTGTCTCTGTCTCCCTCTCTGCCATTGTCTCTGTCTCTGTCTCTGTCTCTGTCTCTGTCTCGGTCTTTGTCTCTGTCTCTGTCTCTGTCTCTGTCTCCGTCTTTGTCTCCGTCCTTGTCTCCGTCTTTGTCTTCTGTACCTCTGCCTCCGACTTTGTCTCCTGCCCCTCTGTCTCTGTCTGTGTCTCTGTCTCTCTCTCTGTATCTGTCTCTGTGTCTTCCTCGGTCTGTGTCTCTGTCTCTGCCTCTGTCTCTGTCTCTGTCTCTGTCTCTGTCTCTGTCTCTGTCTCTGTCCCTGTCTCTGTCTCTGTCTCTGTCTCTGTCTCTGCCTCCGTCTCCGTCTTTGTGTCCGTACTTGTCTCCGTCTTTGTCCCCTGCCCCTCTGCCTCCGACCTTGTCTCCTGCCCCTCTGTATCTGTCTGTGTCTCTGTCTCTCCCTCTGTCTTTGTCTCTGTCTCTACCTCGGTCTGTGTCTCTGTCCCTGCGTCTGTTTCTGTCTCTGTCTCTGTCTCTGTCTCTGTCTCTGTCTCTGTCTCTGTCTCTGTCTCTGTCTCTGTCTCTGTCTCTGTCTCTGTCTCTGTCTCTGTCTCTGTCTCTGTCTCTGTCTCTGTCTCTGTCTCTGTCTCTGTCTCTGTCTCTGTCTCTGTCTCTGTCTCTGTCTCTGCCTCCGTCTCTGTCTCTGTCTCTGTCTCTGTCTCTGTCCCTCCCCCTGTCACTGTCGCTGACTCTGTCCCTGTCTCTTTCTATGCCTCTGTCTCTGTCTCTGTCTCCGTCTCTGTCTCTGTCTCTGTCTCTGTCTCTGTCTCTCTCTCTGTCCCTGTCTCTGTCTCTGTCTCTGTCTCTGTCTCTGTCCCTCCCCCTGTCACTGTCGCTGACTCTGACCCTGTCTCTTTCTATGCCTCTGTCTCTGTCTCTGTCTCCGTCTGTGTCTGTGTCTCTGTCTGTTTCTCTGTCTCTGTCTGTTTCTCTGTCTCTGTCTCTGTCTCTGTCTCTGTCTCTGTCTCTGTCTCTGTCTCTGTCTCTGTCTCTGTCTCTGTCTCTGTCTCTGTCTCTGTCTCTGTCTCTGTCTCTGTCTCAGTCTCTGTCTCTGTCTCCGTCTTTGTGTCCGTACTTGTCTCCGTCTTTGTCCCCTGCCCCTCTGCCTCCGACCTTGTCTCCTGCCCCTCTGTATCTGTCTGTGTCTCTGTCTCTCCCTCTGTCTTTGTCTCTGTCTCTACCTCGGTCTGTGTCTCTGTCCCTGCCTCTGTTTCTGTCTCTGTCTCTGTCTCTGTCTCTGTCTCTGTCTCTGTCTCTGTCTCTGTCTCTGTCTCTGTCTCTGTCTCTGTCTCTGTCTCTGTTTCTGCCTCCGTCTCTGTCTCTGTCTCTGTCTCTGTCTCTGTCTCTGTCTCTGCCTCTGTCTCTGTCTCTGTCTCTGTCTCTGTCTCTGTCTCTGTCTCTGTCTCTGTCTCTGTCTCTCTCTCTATCTCTGTCTCTGTCTCTGTCTCTGTCTGTGTCTCTGTCCCTGCCTCTGTTTCTGTCTCTGTCTCTGTCTCTGTCTCTGCCTCTATCTCCGTCTCCGTCTCTGTGTCTGTCTCTGCCTCTGTCTCTGTCTCTGCCTCCGTCTCTGTGTCTGTCTCTATCACTGCCTCTGTCTCTGCATCTCTGTCTCTGTGTCTCCGTCTCTGTGTCTCTGCCTCTGTCATTGTGTCTCGGTCTCTGTGAATCTCTCTGTCTCTGTCTCTGTCTCTGCGTCTCTGTCTCTCGGTCTCTGTCTGAGTGTCTCTGCCTCTATCTCTTTGTCTCTGCATCAGTTTCTCTGCCTCCGGGCCTATGTCTCTGTGTCTCTGTCTCTGTCTCAGTCTCTGTCTCTGTCTCTGTCTCTGTCCCTGTCTCCGTCTCTGTCTCTGTCTCCGTCTCTGTCTCTGTCTCTGTCTCTGTCTCTGTCTCTGTCTCTGTCTCTGTCTCTGTCTCTGTATCTGTCTCTGTCTCTTCCTCTGTCTCTGTCTCCGTCTCTGTCTCTGTCTCTGTCTCTGTCTCGGTCTTTGTCTCTGTCTCTGTCTCTGTCTCTGTCTCTGTCTCTGTCTCCGTCTTTGTCTCCGTCCTTGTCTCCGTCTTTGTCTTCTGTACCTCTGCCTCCGACTTTGTCTCCTGCCCCTCTGTCTCTGTCTGTGTCTCTGTCTCTCTCTCTGTATCTGTCTCTGTGTCTTCCTCGGTCTGTGTCTCTGTCTCTGCCTCTGTCTCTGTCTCTGTCTCTGTCTCTGTCTCTGTCTCTGTCTCTGTCTCTGTCTCTGTCTCTGTCTCTGTCTCTGTCCCTGTCTCTGTCTCTGTCTCTGTGTCTGCCTCCGTCTCTGTCTCTGTCTCTGTCTCTGTCTCTGTCTCTGTCTCTGCGTCTCTGTCTCTGGGTCTCTGCCTGTGTGTCTCTGCCTCTGTCTCTTTGTCTCTGTATCAGTTTCTCTGCCTCCGTGCCTATGTCTCTGTGTCTCTGTCTCTGTCTCTGTCTCTGTCTCTGTCTCCCTGTCTCTGTCTCTGCATCTCTGTCTCTGTCTCTGTCTCTCCCTCTGTCTCTGTCTCTGTCTCTGTCTCTGTCTCTGTCTCCTTGTCTCTGTCTCTGCATCTCTGTCTCTGTCTCTGCCTCTGTCTCTGTCACTGTCTCCGTCTCTGGCTCTGTCCCTGTCTCTGTCTCCGTCGCCGTCTTCATCTCTGTCTCTGCCTCTGTCTCTGCCTCTGTCTCTGTCTCTGTCTCTGTCTCTGTCTCTGTCTCTGTCTCTGTCTCTGTCTCTGTCTCTGTCTCTGTCTCTGTCTCTGGGTCTCTGTCTGTGTGTCTCTGCCTCTGTCTCTTTGTCTCTGTCTCAGCATCTCTGCCTCCGTGCCTATGTCTCTATGTCTCTGTCTCTGTCCCTGCCTCTGTCTCTGTCTGTGTCTCTGCCTCCGTCTCTGTGTCTGTCTCTGCCACTGTCTGCGACTCTGTCTCTGTTTCTGTCTCTGTCTCTGTCTCTGTCTCTGTCTCTGTCTCTGTCTCTGTCTCTGTCTCTGTCTCTGTCTCTGCCTCTGTCTCTGTCCCTGTCCCTCTCCCTGGCCCTGTCGCTGTCTCTGTCTCTGTCTCTGTCCCTGTCCCTCTCCCTGGCCCTGTCTCCGTCTCTGTCTCTGTCTCTGCCTCTATCTCCGTCTCCGTCTCTATCTCTGTCTCTGTCTCTGTCTCTGTCTCTGTCTCTGTCTCTGTCTCTGTCTCCGTCTCTGTCCCTGGCTCTGTCTCTGCCTCTGTCTACGTCTCTACCTCTGTCTCGGTCTCTGTCTCTGTCTCTGTCTCTGTCTCTGTGTCTCTGCCTCTGCATCTCTGTCTCTGTGTCTCCGTCTCTGTGTCTCTGCCTCTGTCATTGTGTCTCGGTCTCTGTGAATCTCTCTCTCTCTGTCTCTGTCCCTGTCCCTCTCCTTGTCCCTGTCTCTGCCTCTGTCTCTGTCTCTGTGTCTGTCTCTGTCTCTGTCTCTGTCTCTGTCTCTGTCTCTGTCTCTCTGTGTCTCTGTCTCTGTCTCCGTCCCTGTCTCTGCCGCTGTCTCTGTCTTTGTCTCTGTCTCAGTTTCTGTCTCTGTCTCCGTCTCTGTCTCTGTCTCTGTCTCTGCCTCTGTCTCTGTCCCCGTATCTGTCTCCGTCTCCGACTCCATCTCTGTCTCTGTCTCTGCCTCCGTCTCTGTATCCGTCTGTGTCTCTGTCTCTGTCTCTGGGTCTCTGTCTGTGTGGCTCTGCCTCTGTCTCTTTGTCTCTGTCTCTGCATCTCTGTCTCTGTGTTTCCGTCTCTGTGTCTCTGCCTCTGTCATTGTGTCTCGGTCTCTGTGAATCTCTCTGTCTCTGTCTCTGTCTCTGTGTCACTGTCTCTGGGTCTGTCTCTGTTTATGTGTCTGTCTCTGTCTCTGTCTCTGGGTCTCTGTCTGTGTGTCTCTGCCTCTGTCTCTTTGTCTCTGTCTCTGCATCTCTGCCTCCGTGCCTATGTCTCTATGTCTCTGTCGCTGTCTCTGTCCCTGTCTCAGTCTCTGTCTCTGTCTCTGTCTCTGTCTCTGTCTCTGTCTCTGCCTCTGTCTCTGTATCTGTCGCCGTCTCTGTCTCTGTCTCTCTCTCTGTCTCTGTCTCTGTCTCTGTCTCTGTCACTGCCTCTGTCTCTGCCTCTGTCTCTGTCTCTGTCGCTGTCTCTTGCTCTGTCTCTGTCTCCGTCTCTGTCCCTGGCTCCGTCTCTGTCTCTGTCTCTGTCTCTGTCTCTGTCTCTGTCTCTGTCGCTGCCGCTGTCTCTTCCTCTGTCTCTGTCTCCGTCTCTGTCCCTGGCTCTGTCTCTGCCTCTGTCTACGTCTCTACCTCTGTCTCGGTCTCTGTCTCTGTCTCTGTCTCTGTCACTGTCTCTGTCACTGTCTCTGTCTCTGTCTCTGTCTCTGTCTCTGTCACTGTCTCTGTCTCTGTCTCTGTCTCTGTCTCTGTCTCTGTCTCTGTCTCTGTCTCTGTCTCTGTCTCTGTCTCTGTCTCTGTCTCTGTCTCTGTCTCTGTCTCTGTCTCTGTCTCTGTCTCTGTCTCTGTGTCTCTGCCTCTGGGTCTCTGTCTGAGTGTCTCTGCGTCTGTCTCTTTGTCTCTGTATCAGTTTCTTAGCCCCCGTGCCTATGTCTCTGTGTCTCTGCCTCTGCATCTGTCTCTGCCTCTGTCTCTGTCTCCTTGTCTCTGTCTCTGCATCTCTGTCTCTGTCTCTGCCTCTGTCTCTGTCACTGTCTCCGTCTCTGGCTCTGTCCCTGTCTCTGTCCCCGTCGCCGTCTTCATCTCTGTCTCTGTCTCTGTCTCTGCCTCTGTCTCTGTCTCTGTCTCTGTCTCCGTCTCTGTCGCTGTCTCTCCCTCTGACTCTGTCTCTGTCTCTGTCTCTGTCTCTGTCTCTGTCTCTGTCTCTGTCTCTGTCTCTGTCTCTGCATCTGTCTCTGTCCCTGTCCCTCTCCCTGGCCCTGTCGCTGTCTCTGTCTCTGTCTCTGTCCCTGTCCCTCTCCCTGGCCCTGTCTCCGTCTGTGTCTCTGTCTCTGCCGCTATCTCCGTCTCCGTCTCTGTCTCTGTCTCTGTCTCTGTCTCTGTCTCTGTCTCCGTCTCTGTCGCTGTCTCTCCCTCTGACTCTGTCTCTGCCTCCGTCTCTGTGTCTGTATCTGCCTCTGTCTCTGTCTCTGTCTCCCTCTCTGCCATTGTCTTTGTCTCTGTCTCTGTCTCTGTTTCTGTCTCGGTCTTTGTCTCTGTCTCTGTCTCTGCCTCTGTCTCTGTCCCCGTATCTGTCTCTGTCTCTGTTTCTGTCTCTCTCTCTGTCTCTGTCCCTGTCTCTGTCTCTGTCTCTGTCTCTGTCCCCGTCTCTGTCTCTGTCTCCGTCTTTGTCTCCGTCCTTGTCTCCGTCTTTGTCTTCTGTACCTCTGCCTCCGACTTTGTCTCCTGCCCCTCTGTCTCTGTCTGTGTCTCTGTCTCTCTCTCTGTATCTGTCTCTGTGTCTTCCTCGGTCTGTGTCTCTGTCTCTGCCCCTGTCTCTGTCTCTGTCTCTGTCTCTGTCTCTGTCTCTGTCTCTGTCTCTGTCTCTGTCTCTTTCTCTGTCTCTGTCTCTGTCTCTGCCTCCGTCTCTGTCTCTGTCTCTGTCTCTGTCTCTGTCTCTGTCTCTGACTCTGTCTCTGTCTCTGCCTCCGTCTCTGTCTCTGTCTCTGCCTCTGTCACTGTCTCTGTCTCTGTCTCCGTTCCTGCGTCTGGCTCTGTCTCCGTTTCTGTGTCTGGCTCTGTCCCTGTCTCTGTCCCCGTCGCCGTCTTCATCTCTGTCTCTGTCTCTGTCTCTGTCTCTGTCTCTGTCTCTGTCTCTGTCTCTGTCTCTGTCTCTGTCTCTGTCTCTGTCTCTGTCTCTGTCTCTGTCTCTGTCTCTGTCTCTGTCTCTGTGTCTGTCTCTGCCTCTGTCTCCGCCTCTGTCTCTGTCTCTGTTTCTGTCTCTGTCTCTGTCTCTGTCCCTGCCTCTGTCTCTGCCTCTGTCTCCGTCTCTGTCTCTGTCTCTGCCTCTATCCCCGTCTCCGTCTCTGTCTCTGTCTCTGTCTCTATCTCTGTCTCTGTCTCTGTCTTTGTCTCTGTCTCTGTCTCTGTCTCTGTCTCTGTCTCTGTCTCTGTCTCTGCCTCTGTCTCTGTCTCTGTCACTGCCTCTGTCTCTGGCTCTGTCTCTGTCGCTGTCTCTTCCTCTGTCTCTGTCTCCGTCTCTGTCCCTGGCTCTGTCTCTGCCTCTGTCTCTGTCTCCGTCTCTGTCGCTGTTTCGGTCTTTGTCTCCGTCTCTGTTTCTGTCTCTGTCTCTGTCTCTGTCTCTGTCTCTGTCTCTGTCTCTGTCTCTGTCTCTGTCTCTGTCTCTGTGTCTGTCTCTGTCTCTGTCTCTGTCTCTGTCTCTGTCTCTGTCTGTGTCTCTGTCTCTGTCTCCGTCCCTGTCTCTGCCGCTGTCTCTGTCTTTGTCTCTGTCTCAGTTTCTGTCACTGTCTCCGTCTCTGTCTCTGTCTCTGTCTCTGTCTCTGTCTCTGTCTCTGTCTGTGTCTCTGCCTCTGTCTCGGTCATTGTCTCTGTCTCTGTCTCTGTCTCTGTCTCTGTCTCTGCCTCTGTCTCTGTCACGGTGTCTCTGCCTCTGCATCTCTGTCTCTGTGTCTCCGTCTCTGTGTCTCCGCCTCTGTCATTGTGTCTCGGTCTCTGTGAATCTCTCTCTCTCTGTCTCTGTCCCTGTCCCTCTCCTTGTCCCTGTCTCTGTCTCTGTCTCTGTCTCTGTCTCTGTCTCTGTCACTGTCTCTGTCTCTGTCTCTGTCTCTGTCTCTGTCACTGTCTCTGTCTCTGTCTCTGTCTCTGTCTCTGTCTCTGTCTCTGTCTCTGTCTCTGTCTCTGTCTCTGTCTCTGTCTCTGTCTCTGTCTCTGTCTCTGTCTCTGTCTCTGTCTCTGTCTCTGTGTCTCTGTCTCTGGGTCTCTGCCTGTGTGTCTCTGCCTCTGTCTCTTTGTCTCTGTATCAGTTTCTCTGCCTCCGTGCCTATGTCTCTGTGTCTCTGTCTCTGTCTCTGTCTCCCTGTCTCTGTCTCTGCCTCTGTCTCTGTCACTGTCTCCGTCTCTGGCTCTGTCCCTGTCTCTGTCCCCGTCGCCGTCTTCATCTCTGTCTCTGTCTCTGTCTCTGCCGCTGTCTCTGTCTCTGTCTCTGTCTCTGTCTCTGTCTCTGCCTCTGTCTCTGTCTCTGTTTATGTGTCTGTCTCTGTCTCTGTCTCTGGGTCTCTGTCTGTGTGTCTCTGCCTCTGTCTCTTTGTCTCTGTCTCTGCATCTCTGCCTCCGTGCCTATGTCTCTATGTCTCTGTCTCTGTCTCTGCCTCTGTCTCTGTCTGTGTCTCTGCCTCCGTCTCTGTGTCTGTCTCTGCCACTGTCTGCGACTCTGTCTCTGTTTCTGTCTCTGTCTCTGTCTCTGTCTCTGTCTCTGTCTCTGTCTCTGTCTCTGTCTCTGTCTCTGCCTCTGTCTCTGTCCCTGTCCCTCTCCCTGGCCCTGTCGCTGTCTCTGTCTCTGTCTCTGTCCCTGTCCCTCTCCCTGGCCCTGTCTCCGTCTCTGTCTCTGTCTCTGCCTCTATGTCCGTCTCCGTCTCTGTCTCTGTCTCTGTCTCTGTCTCTGTCTCTGTCTCTGTCACTGTCTCCGTCTCTGGCTCTGTCCCTGTCTCTGTCCCCGTCGCCGTCTTCATCTCTGTCTCTGTCTCTGTCTCTGTCTCTGTCTCTGTCTCTGTCTCTGTCTCTGTCTCTGTCTCTGTCTCTGTCTCTGTCTATGTCTCTGTCTCTGTCTCTGTCTCTGTCTCTGTCTCTGTCTCTGTTTATGTGTCTGTCTCTGTCCCTGTCTCTGGGTCTCTGTCTGTGTGTCTCTGCCTCTGTCTCTTTGTCTCTGTCTGTGCATCTCCGCCTCCGTGCCTATGTCTCTATGTCTCTGTCTCTGTCTCTGCCTCTGTCTCTGTCTCTGTCTCTGTCTCCGTCTCTGTGTCTGTCTCTGCCACTGTCTGCGACTCTGTCTCTGTTTCTGTCTCTGTCTCTGTCTCTGTCTCTGTCTCTGTCTCTGTCTCTGTCTCTGCATCTGTCTCTGTCCCTGTCCCTCTCCCTGGCCCTGTCGCTGTCTCTGTCTCTGTCTCTGTCCCTGTCCCTCTCCCTGGCCCTGTCTCCGTCTCTGTCTCTGTCTCTGCCGCTATCTCCGTCTCCGTCTCTGTCTCTGTCTCTGTCTCTGTCTCTGTCTCTGTCTCCGTCTCTGTCGCTGTCTCTCCCTCTGACTCTGTCTCTGTCTCTGTCTCTGTCTCTGTCTCTGTCTCTGTCTCTGTCTCTGTCTCTGCATCTGTCTCTGTCCCTGTCCCTCTCCCTGGCCCTGTCGCTGTCTCTGTCTCTGTCTCTGTCCCTGTCCCTCTCCCTGGCCCTGTCTCCGTCTGTGTCTCTGTCTCTGCCGCTATCTCCGTCTCCGTCTCTGTCTCTGTCTCTGTCTCTGTCTCTGTCTCTGTCTCCGTCTCTGTCGCTGTCTCTCCCTCTGACTCTGTCTCTGCCTCCGTCTCTGTGTCTGTATCTGCCTCTGTCTCTGTCTCTGTCTCCCTCTCTGCCATTGTCTTTGTCTCTGTCTCTGTCTCTGTCTCTGTCTCGGTCTTTGTCTCTGTCTCTCTCTCTGTCTCTGTCCCTGTCTCTGTCTCTGTCTCTGTCTCTGTCCCCGTCTCTGTCTCTGTCTCCGTCTTTGTCTCCGTCCTTGTCTCCGTCTTTGTCTTCTGTACCTCTGCCTCCGACTTTGTCTCCTGCCCCTCTGTCTCTGTCTGTGTCTCTGTCTCTCTCTCTGTATCTGTCTCTGTGTCTTCCTCGGTCTGTGTCTCTGTCTCTGCCCCTGTCTCTGTCTCTGTCTCTGTCTCTGTCTCTGTCTCTGTCTCTGTCTCTGTCTCTGTCTCTTTCTCTGTCTCTGTCTCTGTCTCTGCCTCCGTCTCTGTCTCTGTCTCTGTCTCTGTCTCTGTCTCTGTCTCTGACTCTGTCTCTGTCTCTGCCTCCGTCTCTGTCTCTGTCTCTGCCTCTGTCACTGTCTCTGTCTCTGTCTCCGTTCCTGCGTCTGGCTCTGTCTCCGTTTCTGTGTCTGGCTCTGTCCCTGTCTCTGTCCCCGTCGCCGTCTTCATCTCTGTCTCTGTCTCTGTCTCTGTCTCTGTCTCTGTCTCTGTCTCTGTCTCTGTCTCTGTCTCTGTCTCTGTCTCTGTCTCTGTCTCTGTCTCTGTCTCTGTCTCTGTCTCTGTCTCTGTCTCTGTCTCTGTCTCTGTCTCTGTCTCTGTCTCTGTCTCTGTCTCTGTGTCTGTCTCTGCCTCTGTCTCCGCCTCTGTCTCTGTCTCTGTTTCTGTCTCTGTCTCTGTCTCTGTCCCTGCCTCTGTCTCTGCCTCTGTCTCCGTCTCTGTCTCTGTCTCTGCCTCTATCCCCGTCTCCGTCTCTGTCTCTGTCTCTGTCTCTATCTCTGTCTCTGTCTCTGTCTTTGTCTCTGTCTCTGTCTCTGTCTCTGTCTCTGTCTCTGTCTCTGTCTCTGCCTCTGTCTCTGTCTCTGTCACTGCCTCTGTCTCTGGCTCTGTCTCTGTCGCTGTCTCTTCCTCTGTCTCTGTCTCCGTCTCTGTCCCTGGCTCTGTCTCTGCCTCTGTCTCTGTCTCCGTCTCTGTCGCTGTTTCGGTCTTTGTCTCCGTCTCTGTTTCTGTCTCTGTCTCTGTCTCTGTCTCTGTCTCTGTCTCTGTCTCTGTCTCTGTCTCTGTCTCTGTCTCTGTCTCTGTGTCTGTCTCTGTCTCTGTCTCTGTCTCTGTCTCTGTCTCTGTCTGTGTCTCTGTCTCTGTCTCCGTCCCTGTCTCTGCCGCTGTCTCTGTCTTTGTCTCTGTCTCAGTTTCTGTCACTGTCTCCGTCTCTGTCTCTGTCTCTGTCTCTGTCTCTGTCTCTGTCTCTGTCTGTGTCTCTGCCTCTGTCTCGGTCATTGTCTCTGTCTCTGTCTCTGTCTCTGTCTCTGTCTCTGCCTCTGTCTCTGTCACGGTGTCTCTGCCTCTGCATCTCTGTCTCTGTGTCTCCGCCTCTGTCATTGTGTCTCGGTCTCTGTGAATCTCTCTCTCTCTGTCTCTGTCCCTGTCCCTCTCCTTGTCCCTGTCTCTGTCTCTGTCTCTGTCTCTGTCTCTGTCTCTGTCACTGTCTCTGTCTCTGTCTCTGTCTCTGTCTCTGTCACTGTCTCTGTCTCTGTCTCTGTCTCTGTCTCTGTCTCTGTCTCTGTCTCTGTCTCTGTCTCTGTCTCTGTCTCTGTCTCTGTCTCTGTCTCTGTCTCTGTCTCTGTCTCTGTCTCTGTCTCTGTCTCTGTGTCTCTGTCTCTGGGTCTCTGCCTGTGTGTCTCTGCCTCTGTCTCTTTGTCTCTGTATCAGTTTCTCTGCCTCCGTGCCTATGTCTCTGTGTCTCTGTCTCTGTCTCTGTCTCCCTGTCTCTGTCTCTGCCTCTGTCTCTGTCACTGTCTCCGTCTCTGGCTCTGTCCCTGTCTCTGTCCCCGTCGCCGTCTTCATCTCTGTCTCTGTCTCTGTCTCTGCCTCTGTCTCTCTCTCTGTCTCTGTCTCTGTCTCTGCCTCTGTCTCTGTCTCTGTTTATGTGTCTGTCTCTGTCTCTGTCTCTGGGTCTCTGTCTGTGTGTCTCTGCCTCTGTCTCTTTGTCTCTGTCTCTGCATCTCTGCCTCCGTGCCTATGTCTCTATGTCTCTGTCTCTGTCTCTGCCTCTGTCTCTGTCTGTGTCTCTGCCTCCGTCTCTGTGTCTGTCTCTGCCACTGTCTGCGACTCTGTCTCTGTTTCTGTCTCTGTCTCTGTCTCTGTCTCTGTCTCTGTCTCTGTCTCTGTCTCTGTCTCTGTCTCTGTCTCTGCCTCTGTCTCTGTCCCTGTCCCTCTCCCTGGCCCTGTCGCTGTCTCTGTCTCTGTCTCTGTCCCTGTCCCTCTCCCTGGCCCTGTCTCCGTCTCTGTCTCTGTCTCTGCCTCTATGTCCGTCTCCGTCTCTGTCTCTGTCTCTGTCTCTGTCTCTGTCTCTGTCTCTGTCACTGTCTCCGTCTCTGGCTCTGTCCCTGTCTCTGTCCCCGTCGCCGTCTTCATCTCTGTCTCTGTCTCTGTCTCTGTCTCTGTCTCTGTCTCTGTCTCTGTCTCTGTCTCTGTCTCTGTCTCTGTCTCTGTCTATGTCTCTGTCTCTGTCTCTGTCTCTGTCTCTGTCTCTGTCTCTGTTTATGTGTCTGTCTCTGTCCCTGTCTCTGGGTCTCTGTCTGTGTGTCTCTGCCTCTGTCTCTTTGTCTCTGTCTGTGCATCTCCGCCTCCGTGCCTATGTCTCTATGTCTCTGTCTCTGTCTCTGCCTCTGTCTCTGTCTCTGTCTCTGTCTCCGTCTCTGTGTCTGTCTCTGCCACTGTCTGCGACTCTGTCTCTGCTTCTGTCTCTGTCTCTGTCTCTGTCTCTGTCTCTGTCTCTGTCTCTGTCTCTGCATCTGTCTCTGTCCCTGTCCCTCTCCCTGGCCCTGTCGCTGTCTCTGTCTCTGTCTCTGTCCCTGTCCCTCTCCCTGGCCCTGTCTCCGTCTCTGTCTCTGTCTCTGCCGCTATCTCCGTCTCCGTCTCTGTCTCTGTCTCTGTCTCTGTCTCTGTCTCTGTCTCCGTCTCTGTCGCTGTCTCTCCCTCTGACTCTGTCTCTGCCTCCGTCTCTGTGTCTGTATCTGCCTCTGTCTCTGTCTCTGTCTCCCTCTCTGCCATTGTCTTTGTCACTGTCTCTGTCTCTGTCTCTGTCTCTGTCTCGGTCTTTGTCTCTGTCTCTGTCTCTGCCTCTGTCTCTGTCCCCGTATCTGTCTCTGTCTCTGTTTCTGTCTCTCTCTCTGTCTCTGTCCCTGTCTCTGTCTCTGTCTCTGTCTCTGTCCCCGTCTCTGTCTCTGTCTCCGTCTTTGTCTCCGTCCTTGTCTCCGTCTTTGTCTTCTGTACCTCTGCCTCCGACTTTGTCTCCTGCCCCTCTGTCTCTGTCTGTGTCTCTGTCTCTCTCTCTGTATCTGTCTCTGTGTCTTCCTCGGTCTGTGTCTCTGTCTCTGCCCCTGTCTCTGTCTCTGTCTCTGTCTCTG
This sequence comes from Megachile willughbiella, assembly GCA_945859595.2. Lineage (NCBI taxonomy): Eukaryota > Metazoa > Arthropoda > Insecta > Hymenoptera > Megachilidae > Megachile > Megachile willughbiella. The sequence continues at coordinate 2,645,301 of CAMAOD020000201.1, read as the reverse complement.
TCTCTGTCTCTGTCTCTGTCTCTTTCTCTGTCTCTGTCTCTGTCTCTGCCTCCGTCTCTGTCCCTGTCTCTGTCTCTGTCTCTGTCTCTGTCTCTGACTCTGTCTCTGTCTCTGCCTCCGTCTCTGTCTCTGTCTCTGCCTCTGTCACTGTCTCTGTCTCTGTCTCCGTTCCTGCGTCTGGCTCTGTCTCCGTTTCTGTGTCTGGCTCTGTCCCTGTCTCTGTCCCCGTCGCCGTCTTCATCTCTGTCTCTGTCTCTGTCTCTGTCTCTGTCTCTGTCTCTGTCTCTGTGTCTGTCTCTGCCTCTGTCTCCGCCTCTGTCTCTGTCTCTGTTTCTGTCTCTGTCTCTGTCTCTGTCCCTGCCTCTGTCTCTTCCTCTGTCTCCGTCTCTGTCTCTGTCTCTGCCTCTATCTCCGTCTCCGTCTCTGTCTCTGTCTCTGTCTCTATCTCTGTCTCTGTCTCTGTCTTTGTCTCTGTCTCTGTCTCTGTCTCTGTCTCTGTCTCTGTCTCTGTCTCTGCCTCTGTCTCTGTCTCTGTCACTGCCTCTGTCTCTGGCTCTGTCTCTGTCGCTGTCTCTTCCTCTGTCTCTGTCTCCGTCTCTGTCCCTGGCTCTGTCTCTGCCTCTGTCTCTGTCTCCGTCTCTGTCGCTGTTTCGGTCTTTGTCTCCGTCTCTGTTTCTGTCTCTGTCTCTGTCTCTGTCTCTGTCTCTGTCTCTGTCTCTGTCTCTGTCTCTGTCTCTGTCTCTGTCTCTGTCTCTGTCTCTGTCTCTGTCTCTGTCTCTGTCTCTGTGTCTGTCTCTGTCTCTGTCTCTGTCTCTGTCTCTGTCTCTGTCTGTGTCTCTGTCTCTGTCTCCGTCCCTGTCTCTGCCGCTGTCTCTGTCTTTGTCTCTGTCTCAGTTTCTGTCACTGTCTCCGTCTCTGTCTCTGTCTCTGTCTCTGTCTCTGTCTCTGTCTCTGTCTCTGTCTGTGTCTCTGCCTCTGTCTCGGTCATTGTCTCTGTCTCTGTCTCTGTCTCTGTCTCTGTCTCTGTCTCTGTCCCTGCCTCTGTCTCTGTCTCTGTGTCTCTGCCTCTGCATCTCTGTCTCTGTGTCTCCGTCTCTGTGTCTCCGCCTCTGTCATTGTGTCTCGGTCTCTGTGAATCTCTCTCTCTCTGTCTCTGTCCCTGTCCCTCTCCTTGTCCCTGTCTCTGTCTCTGTCTCTGTCTCTGTCTCTGTCTCTGTCACTCTCTCTGTCTGTGTCTCTGTCTCTGTCTCTGTCACTGTCTCTGTCTCTGTCTCTGTCTCTGTCTCTGTCTCTGTCTCTGTCTCTGTCTCTGTCTCTGTCTCTGTCTCTGTCTCTGTCTCTGTCTCTGTCTCTGTCTCTGTCTCTGTGTCTCTGTCTCTGGGTCTCTGCCTGCGTGTCTCTGCCTCTGTCTCTTTGTCTCTGTATCAGTTTCTCTGCCTCCGTGCCTATGTCTCTGTGTCTCTGTCTCTGTCTCTGTCTCCCTGTCTCTGTCTCTGCCTCTGTCTCTGTCACTGTCTCCGTCTCTGGCTCTGTCCCTGTCTCTGTCCCCGTCGCCGTCTTCATCTCTGTCTCTGTCTCTGTCTCTGCCTCTGTCTCTGTCTCTGTCTCTGTCTCTGTCTCTGCCTCTGTCTCTGTCTCTGTTTATGTGTCTGTCTCTGTCTCTGTCTCTGGGTCTCTGTCTGTGTGTCTCTGCCTCTGTCTCTTTGTCTCTGTCTCTGCATCTCTGCCTCCGTGCCTATGTCTCTATGTCTCTGTCTCTGTCTCTGCCTCTGTCTCTGTCTGTGTCTCTGCCTCCGTCTCTGTGTCTGTCTCTGCCACTGTCTGCGACTCTGTCTCTGTTTCTGTCTCTGTCTCTGTCTCTGTCTCTGTCTCTGTCTCTGTCTCTGTCTCTGTCTCTGTCTCTGTCTCTGTCTCTGTCTCTGTCTCTGTCTCTGTCTCTGTCTGTGTCTCTGTCACTGTCTCCGTCTCTGGCTCTGTCCCTGTCTCTGTCCCCGTCGCCGTCTTCATCTCTGTCTCTGTCTCTGTCTCAGCCTCTGTCTCTGTCTCTGTCTCTGTCTCTGTCTCTGTCTGTGTCTCTGTCTCTGTCTCTGTCTCTGTCTCTGTCTCTGTCTCTGTCTCTGTTTCTGTCTCTCTTTATGTGTCTGTCTCTGTCTCTGTCTCTGGGTCTCTGTCTGTGTGTCTCTGCCTCTGTCTCTTTGTCTCTGTCTCTGCATCTCTGCCTCCGTGCCTATGTCTCTATGTCTCTGTCTCTGTCCCTGCCTCTGTCTCTGTCTGTGTCTCTGCCTCCGTCTCTGTGTCTGTCTCTGCCACTGTCTGCGACTCTGTCTCGGTTTCTGTCTCTGTCTCTGTCTCTGCCTCTGCCTCTGTCTCTGTCTCTGTCTCTGTCTCCGTCTCTGTCTCTGTCACTGCCTCTGTCTCTGTCTCTGTCTCTGTCTCTGTCTCTGTCTCTGTCTCTGTCTCTTCCTCTGTCTCTGTCTCCGTCTCTGTCCCTGGCTCTGTCTCTGCCTCTGTCTCCGTCTCTATCTCTGTCTCGGTCTTTCTCTCCGTCTCTGTCTCTGTCTCTGTCTCTGTCTCTGTCACTGCCTCTGTCTCTGTCTCTGTCTCTGTCTCTGCCTCTGTCTCCGTCTCTGTCTCTGTTTCTGTCTCTGACTCTGTCTCTTTGTCTCTGTCTCTGCATCCCTGCCTCCGTGCCTATGTCTCTATGTCTCTGTCTCTGTCTCTGACTCTGTCTCAGTCTCTGTCTCTGTCTGTGTCTCTGTCTCTGCCTCCGTCTCTGTGTCTTTATCTGCCTCTGTCTCTGTCTCTGTCTCCCTCCCTGCCATTGTCTCTGTCTCTGTCTCTGTCTCTGTCTCTGTCTCTCTCTCTGTCTCCGTCTCTGTCTCTGTCTCTGTCGCTGTCTCTCCCTCTGTCTCTGTCTCTGTCTCCGTCCCTAGCTCTGTCTCTGCCTCTGTCTCTGTCTCTGTCTCTGTCTCTGCCTCTGTCTCCGTCTCTGTCTCTGTTTCTGTCTCTGACTCTGTCTCTTTGTCTCTGTCTCTGCATCCCTGCCTCCGTGCCTATGTCTCTATATCTCTGTCTCTGTCTCTGACTCTGTCTCAGTCTCTGTCTCTGTCTGTGTCTCTGTCTCTGCCTCCGTCTCTGTGTCTGTATCTGCCTCTGTCTCTGTCTCTGTCTCCCTCTCTGCCATTGTCTCTGTCTCTGTCTCTGTCTCTGTCTCGGTCTTTGTCTCTGTCTCTGTCTCTGCCTCTGTCTCTGTCCCCGTATCTGTCTCTGTCTCTGTTTCTGTCCCTCTCTCTGTCTCTGTCCCTGTCTCTGTCTCTGTCTCTGTCCCCGTCTCTGTCTCTGTCTCCGTCTTTGTCTCCGTCCTTGTCTCCGTCTTTGTCTTCTGTACCTCTGCCTCCGACTTTGTCTCCTGCCCCTCTGTCTCTGTCTGTGTCTCTGTCTCTCTCTCTGTATCTGTCTCTGTGTCTTCCTCGGTCTGTGTCTCTGTCTCTGCCTCTGTCTCTGTCTCTGTCTCTGCCTCTGTCTCTGTCTCTGTCTCTGTCTCTGTCTCTGTCTCTGTCTCTGTCTCTGTCCCTGTCTCTGTCTCTGTCTCTGTCTCTGCCTCCGTCTCTGTCTCTGTCTCTGTCTCTGTCTCTGTCTCTGTCTCTGTCTCTGCCTCTGTCTCTGTCTCTGTCTCTGTCTCTGTCTCTGTCTCTGTCTCTGTCTCTGTCCCTGTCTCTGTCTCTGTCTCTGTCTCTGCCTCCGTCTCCGACTCTGTCTCTGTCTCTGTCTCTGCCTCTGTCTCTGTCTCAGTCTCTGTCTCTGTCTCCGTCTTTGTGTCCGTACTTGTCTCCGTCTTTGTCCCCTGCCCTTCTGCCTCCGACCTTGTCTCCTGCCCCTCTGTATCTGTCTGTGTCTCTGTCTCTCCCTCTGTCTTTGTCTCTGTCTCTACCTCGGTCTGTGTCTCTGTCCCTGCCTCTGTTTCTGTCTCTGTCTCTGTCTCTGTCTCTGTCTCTGTCTCTGTCTCTGTCTCTGTCTCTGTCTCTGGCTCTGTCTCTGTCCCCGTATCTGTCTCCGTCTCCGACTCCATCTCTGTCTCTGTCTCTGCCTCCGTCTCTGTATCCGTCTGTGTCTCTGTCTCTGTCTCTGGGTCTCTGTCTGTGTGGCTCTGCCTCTGTCTCTTTGTCTCTGTCTCTGCATCTCTGTCTCTGTGTTTCCGTCTCTGTGTCTCTGCCTCTGTCATTGTGTCTCGGTCTCTGTGAATCTCTCTGTCTCTGTCTCTGTCTCTGTGGCCCTGTCTCTGGGTCTGTCTCTGTTTATGTGTCTGTCTCTGTCTCTGTCTCTGGGTCTCTGTCTGTGTGTCTCTGCCTCTGTCTCTTTGTCTCTGTCTCTGCATCTCTGCCTCCGTGCCTATGTCTCTATGTCTCTGTCGCTGTCTCTGTCCCTGTCTCAGTCTCTGTCTCTGTCTCTGTCTCTGTCTCTGTCTCTGTCTCTGTCTCTGCCTCTGTCTCTGTATCTGTCGCCGTCTCTGTCTCTGTCTCTCTCTCTGTCTCTGTCTCTATCTCTGTCTCTGTCTCTGTCACTGCCTCTGTCTCTGCCTCTGTCGCTGTCTCTGCCGCTGTCTCTTGCTCTGTCTCTGTCTCCGTCTCTGTCCCTGGCTCCGTCTCTGTCTCTGTCTCTGTCTCTGTCTCTGTCTCTGTCTCTGTCTCTGTCGCTGCCGCTGCCGCTGTCTCTTCCTCTGTCTCTGTCTCTGTCTCTGTCACTGTCTCTGTCTCTGTCTCTGTCTCTGTCTCTGTCTCTGTCTCTGTCTCTGTCTCTGTCTCTGTCTCTGTCTCTGTCTCTGTCTCTGTCTCTGTGTCTCTGTCGCTGGGTCTCTGTCTGTGTGTCTCTGCCTCTGTCTCTTTGTCTCTGTATCAGTTTCTCTGCCTCCGTGCCTATGTCTCTGTGTCTCTGTCTCTGTCTCTGTCTCTGTCTCTGTCTCTGTCACTGTCTCTGTCACTGTCTCCGTCTCTGGCTCTGTCCCTGTCTCTGTCCCCGTCGCCGTCTTCATCTCTGTCTCTGTCTCTGTCTCTGTCTCTGTCTCTGTCTCTGTCTCTGTCTCTGTCTCTGTCTCTGTCTCTGTTTATGTGTCTGTCTCTGTCTCTGTCTCTGGGACTCTGTCTGTGTGTCTCTGCCTCTGTCTCTTTGTCTCTGTCTCTGCATCTCTGCCTCCGTGCCTATGTCTCTATGTCTCTGTCTCTGTCTCTGCCTCTGTCTCTGTCTCTGTCTCTGCCTCCGTCTCTGTGTCTGTCTCTGCCACTGTCTGCGACTCTGTCTCTGTTTCTGTCTCTGTCTCTGTCTCTGTCTCTGTCTCTGTCTCTGTCTCTGTCTCTGTCTCTGCATCTGTCTCTGTCCCTGTCCCTCTCCCTGGCCCTGTCGCTGTCTCTGTCTCTGTCTCTGTCCCTGTCCCTCTCCCTGGCCCTGTCTCCGTCTCTGTCTCTGTCTCTGCCGCTATCTCCGTCTCCGTCTCTGTCTCTGTCTCTGTCTCTGTCTCTGTCTCTGTCTCCGTCTCTGTCGCTGTCTCTCCCTCTGTCTCTGTTTCGGTCTCTGTCTCTGTGTCTCTGCCTCTGCATCTCTGTCTCTGTGTCTCCGTCTCTGTGTCTCTGCCTCTGTCATTGTGTCTCGGTCTCTGTGAATCTCTCTCTCTCTGTCTCTGTCCCTGTCCCTCTCCTTGTCCCTGTCTCTGTCTCTGTCTCTGTCTCTGTCTCTGTCTCTGTCTCTGTCTCTGTCTCTGTCTCTGTCTCTGTCTCTGTCTCTGTCTCTGTCTCTGTCTCTGTCTCTGTCTCTGTCTCTGTCCCTGCCTCCGTCTCTGTGTCTGTCTCTGCCACTGTCTGCGACTCTGTCTCTGTTTCTGTCTCTGTCTCTGTCTCTGTCTCTGTCTCTGTCTCAGTCTCTGTCTTTGTCTCTGTCTCTGCCTCTGTCTCAGTCCCTGTACCTCTACCTGGCCCTGTCGCTGTCTCTGTCTCTGCCTCTGTCCCTGTCCCTCTCCCTGGCCCTGTCTCCGTCTCTGTCTCTGTCTCTGCCTCTATCTCCGTCTCCGTCTCTGTCTCTGTCTCTGTCTCTGTCTCTGTCTCTGTCTCTGTCTCTGTCTCTGTCTCTGTCTCTGTCTATGTCTCTGTCTCTGTCTCTGTCTCTGTCTCTGTCTCTGTCTCTGTCTCTGTCTCTGTCTCTGTCTCTGTCTCTGTCTCTGTCTCTGTCTCTGTCTCTGTCTCTGTCTCTGTCTCTGTCTCTGTCTCTGTCTCTGTCTCTGTCTCTGTCTCTGTCTCTGTCTTTGTCTCTGTCTCTGTGTCTCTGTCTCTGGGTCTCTGCCTGTGTGTCTCTGCCTCTGTCTCTTTGTCTCTGTATCAGTTTCTCTGCCTCCGTGCCTATGTCTCTGTGTCTCTGTCTCTGTCTCTGCCTCTGTCTCTGTCTCTGTCTCTGTCTCTGTCTCTGTCTCTGTCTCTGTCTCTGTCTCTGTCACTGCCTCCGCCTCTGTCTCTGACTCTGTCTCTGTCTCTGTCTCTGTGTCTCTGCCTCTGGGTCTCTGTCTGAGTGTCTCTGCGTCTGTCTCTTTGTCTCTGTATCAGTTTCTTAGCCCCCGTGCCTATGTCTCTGTGTCTCTGCCTCTGCATCTGTCTCTGCCTCTGTCTCTGTCTCCTTGTCTCTGTCTCTGCATCTCTGTCTCTGTCTCTGCCTCTGTCTCTGTCACTGTCTCCGTCTCTGGCTCTGTCCCTGTCTCTGTCCCCGTCGCCGTCTTCATCTCTGTCTCTGTCTCTGTCTCTGCCTCTGTCTCTGTCTCTGTCTCTGTCTCTGTCTCTGTCTCTGTCTCTGTCTCTGTCTCTGTTTATGTGTCTGTCTCTGTCCCTGTCTCTGGGTCTCTGTCTGTGTGTCTCTGCCTCTGTCTCTTTGTCTCTGTCTGTGCATCTCCGCCTCCGTGCCTATGTCTCTATGTCTCTGTCTCTGTCTCTGCCTCTGTCTCTGTCTCTGTCTCCCTCTCTGCCATTGTCTTTGTCTCTGTCTCTGTCTCTGTCTCTGTCTCGGTCTTTGTCTCTGACTCTGTCTCTGCCTCTGTCTCTGTCCCCGTATCTGTCTCTGTCTCTGTTTCTGTCTCTCTCTCTGTCTCTGTCCCTGTCTCTGTCTCTGTCTCTGTCTCTGTCCCCGTCTCTGTCTCTGTCTCCGTCTTTGTCTCCGTCCTTGTCTCCGTCTTTGTCTTCTGTACCTCTGCCTCCGACTTTGTCTCCTGCCCCTCTGTCTCTGTCTGTGTCTCTGTCTCTCTCTCTGTATCTGTCTCTGTGTCTTCCTCGGTCTGTGTCTCTGTCTCTGCCCCTGTCTCTGTCTCTGTCTCTGTCTCTGTCTCTGTCTCTGTCTCTGTCTCTGTCTCTTTCTCTGTCTCTGTCTCTGTCTCTGCCTCCGTCTCTGTCTCTGTCTCTGTCTCTGTCTCTGTCTCTGTCTCTGACTCTGTCTCTGTCTCTGCCTCCGTCTCTGTCTCTGTCTCTGCCTCTGTCACTGTCTCTGTCTCTGTCTCCGTTCCTGCGTCTGGCTCTGTCTCCGTTTCTGTGTCTGGCTCTGTCCCTGTCTCTGTCCCCGTCGCCGTCTTCATCTCTGTCTCTGTCTCTGTCTCTGTCTCTGTCTCTGTCTCTGTCTCTGTCTCTGTCTCTGTCTCTGTCTCTGTCTCTGTCTCTGTCTCTGTCTCTGTCTCTGTCTCTGTCTCTGTCTCTGTCTCTGTGTCTGTCTCTGCCTCTGTCTCCGCCTCTGTCTCTGTCTCTGTTTCTGTCTCTGCCTCTGTCTCTGTCTCTGTTTATGTGTCTGTCTCTGTCTCTGTCTCTGGGTCTCTGTCTGTGTGTCTCTGCCTCTGTCTCTTTGTCTCTGTCTCTGCATCTCTGCCTCCGTGCCTATGTCTCTATGTCTCTGTCTCTGTCTCTGTCTCTGTCTCTGTGTCTGTCTCTGTCTCTGTCTCTGTCTCTGTCTCTGTCTCTGTCTGTGTCTCTGTCTCTGTCTCCGTCCCTGTCTCTGCCGCTGTCTCTGTCTTTGTCTCTGTCTCAGTTTCTGTCACTGTCTCCGTCTCTGTCTCTGTCTCTGTCTCTGTCTCTGTCTCTGTCTCTGTCTCTGTCTGTGTCTCTGCCTCTGTCTCGGTCATTGTCTCTGTCTCTGTCTCTGTCTCCGTCTCTGTCTCTGCCTCTGTCTCTGTCTCTGTGTCTCTGCCTCTGCATCTCTGTCTCTGTGTCTCCGTCTCGGTGTCTCCGCCTCTGTCATTGTGTCTCGGTCTCTGTGAATCTCTCTCTCTCTGTCTCTGTCCCTGTCCCTCTCCTTGTCCCTGTCTCTGTCTCTGTCTCTGTCTCTGTCTCTGTCTCTGTCACTGTCTCTGTCTCTGTCTCTGTCTCTGTCTCTGTCACTGTCTCTGTCTCTGTCTCTGTCTCTGTCTCTGTCTCTGTCTCTGTCTCTGTCTCTGTCTCTGTCTCTGTCTCTGTCTCTGTCTCTGTCTCTGTCTCTGTCTCTGTCTCTGTCTCTGTCTCTGTCTCTGTCTCTGTCTCTGTCTCTGTCTCTGTCTCTGTCTCTGTCTCTGTGTCTCTGTCTCTGGGTCTCTGCCTGCGTGTCTCTGCCTCTGTCTCTTTGTCTCTGTATCAGTTTCTCTGCCTCCGTGCCTATGTCTCTGTGTCTCTGTCTCTGTCTCTGTCTCCCTGTCTCTGTCTCTGCCTCTGTCTCTGTCACTGTCTCCGTCTCTGGCTCTGTCCCTGTCTCTGTCCCCGTCGCCGTCTTCATCTCTGTCTCTGTCTCTGTCTCTGCCTCTGTCTCTGTCTCTGTCTCTGTCTCTGTCTCTGTCTCTGCCTCTGTCTCTGTCTCTGTTTATGTGTCTGTCTCTGTCTCTGTCTCTGGGTCTCTGTCTGTGTGTCTCTGCCTCTGTCTCTTTGTCTCTGTCTCTGCATCTCTGCCTCCGTGCCTATGTCTCTATGTCTCTGTCTCTGTCTCTGTCTCTGTCTCTGTCTCTGTCTCTGTCTCTGTCTCTGTGTCTGTCGCTGTCTCTCCCTCTGTCTCCGTCTTTGTCTCCGTCCTTGTCTCCATCCTTGTCCCCTGTACCTCTGCCTCCGACTTTGTCTCCTGCCCCTCTGTTTCTGTCTGTGTCTCTGTATCTGTCTCTGTGTCTTCCTCGGTCTGTGTCTCTGTCTCTGCCTCTGTCTCTGTCTCTGTCTCTGTCTCTGTCTCTGTCTCTGTCTCTGTCTCTGTCTCTGTCTCTTCCTCTGTCTCTGTCTCTCTCTCTGTCTCCGTCTCTGTCTCTGTCTCTGTCGCTGTCTCTCCCTCTGTCTCTGTCTCTGTCTCCGTCCCTAGCTCTGTCTCTGCCTCTGTCTCTGTCTCTGTCTCTGTCTCTGCCTCTGTCTCCGTCTCTGTCTCTGTTTCTGTCTCTGACTCTGTCTCTTTGTCTCTGTCTCTGCATCCCTGCCTCCGTGCCTATGTCTCTATATCTCTGTCTCTGTCTCTGACTCTGTCTCAGTCTCTGTCTCTGTCTGTGTCTCTGTCTCTGTCTCCGTCTCTGTGTCTGTATCTGCCTCTGTCTCTGTCTCTGTATCCCTCTCTGCCATTGTCTCTGTCTCTGTCTCTGTCTCTGTCTCGGTCTTTGTCTCTGTCTCTGTCTCTGCCTCTGTCTCTGTCTCTGTCTCTGTCTCTGTCTCTGTCTCTGTCTCTGTCTCTGTCCCTGTCTCTGTCTCTGTCTCTGTCTCTGCCTCCGTCTCTGTCTCTGTCTCTGTCTCTGTCTCTGTCTCTGTCTCTGTCTCTGCCTCTGTCTCTGTCTCTGTCTCTGTCTCTGTCTCTGTCTCTGTCCCTGTCTCTGTCTCTGTCTCTGTCTCTGCCTCCGTCTCCGACTCTGTCTCTGTCTCTGTCTCTGCCTCTGTCTCTGTCTCAGTCTCTGTCTCTGTCTCCGTCTTTGTGTCCGTACTTGTCTCCGTCTTTGTCCCCTGCCCCTCTGCCTCCGACCTTGTCTCCTGCCCCTCTGTATCTGTCTGTGTCTCTGTCTCTCCCTCTGTCTTTGTCTCTGTCTCTACCTCGGTCTGTGTCTCTGTCCCTGCCTCTGTTTCTGTCTCTGTCTCTGTCTCTGTCTCTGTCTCTGTCTCTGTCTCTGTCTCTGTCTCTGTCTCTGTCTCTGTCTCTGTCTCTGTCTCTGTCTCTGTCTCTGTCTCTGTCTCTGTCTCTGTCTCTGTCTCTGCCTCCGTCACTGTCTCTGTCTCTGTCTCTGTCTCTGTCCCTCCCCCTGTCACTGTCGCTGACTCTGTCCCTGTCTCTTTCTATGCCTCTGTCTCTGTCTCTGTCTCCGTCTGTGTCTGTGTCTCTGTCTGTTTCTCTGTCTCTGTCTGTTTCTCTGTCTCTGTCTCTGTCTCCGTCTGTGTCTGTGTCTCTGTCTGTTTCTCTGTCTCTGTCTGTTTCTCTGTCTCTGTCTCTGTCTCTGTCTCTGTCTCTGTCTCTGTCTCTGTCTCTGTCTCTGTCTCTGTCTCTGTCTCTGTCTCTGTCTCTGTCTCTGCCTCCGTCACTGTCTCTGTCTCTGTCTCTGTCTCTGTCCCTCCCCCTGTCACTGTCGCTGACTCTGTCCCTGTCTCTTTCTATGCCTCTGTCTCTGTCTCTGTCTCCGTCTGTGTCTGTGTCTCTGTCTGTTTCTCTGTCTCTGTCTGTTTCTCTGTCTCTGTCTCTGTCTCCGTCTGTGTCTGTGTCTCTGTCTGTTTCTCTGTCTCTGTCTGTTTCTCTGTCTCTGTCTCTGTCTCTGTCTCTGTCTCTGACTCTGTCTCTGTCTCTGTCTCTGTCTCTGTCTCTGTCTCTGTCTCTGTCTCTGTCTCTGTCTCTGTCTCAGTCTCTGTCTCTGTCTCCGTCTTTGTGTCCGTACTTGTCTCCGTCTTTGTCCCCTGCCCCTCTGCCTCCGACCTTGTCTCCTGCCCCTCTGTATCTGTCTGTGTCTCTGTCTCTCCCTCTGTCTTTGTCTCTGTCTCTACCTCGGTCTGTGTCTCTGTCCCTGCCTCTGTTTCTGTCTCTGTCTCTGTCTCTGTCTCCGTCTCTGTCTCTGTCTCTGTCTCTGTCTCTGTCTCTGTCTCTGTCTCTGTCTCTGTCTCTGTCTCTGTCTCTGTCTCTGTCTCTGTCTCTGTCTCTGTCCCCGTCTCTGTCTCTGTCTCCGTCTTTGTCTCCGTCCTTGTCTCCGTCTTTGTCTTCTGTACCTCTGCCTCCGACTTTGTCTCCTGCCCCTCTGTCCCTGTCTCTGTCTCTGTCTCTGTCTCTGTCTCTGTCTCTGTCTCTGCCTCTGTCTCTGTCCCTGTCCCTCTCCCTGGCCCTGTCGCTGTCTCTGTCTCTGTCTCTGTCCCTGTCCCTCTCCCTGGCCCTGTCTCCGTCTCTGTCTCTGTCTCTGCCTCTATCTCCGTCTCCGTCACTATCTCTGTCTCTGTCTCTGTCTCTGTCTCTGTCTCTGTCTCTGTCTCTGTCTCTGTCTCTGTCTCTGTCTCTGTCTCTGTCTCTGTCTCCGTCTCTGTCGCTGTCTCTCCCTCTGTCTCTGTCTCTGTCTCTGTCTCTGTGTCTCTGCCTCTGCATCTCTGTCTCTGTGTCTCCGTCTCTGTGTCTCTGCCTCTGTCATTGTGTCTCGGTCTCTGTGAATCTCTCTCTCTCTGTCTCTGTCCCTGTCCCTCTCCTTGTCCCTGTCTCTGTCTCTGTCTCTGTCTCTGTGTCTGTCTCTGTCTCTGTCTCTGTCTCTGTCTCTGTCTATGTCTCTGTCTGTGTCTCTGTCTCTGTCTCCGTCCCTGTCTCTGCCGCTGTCTCTGTCTTTGTCTCTGTCTCAGTTTCTGTCTCTGTCTCCGTCTCTGTCTCTGTCTCTGTCTCTGGCTCTGTCTCTGTCCCCGTATCTGTCTCCGTCTCCGACTCCATCTCTGTCTCTGTCTCTGCCTCCGTCTCTGTATCCGTCTGTGTCTCTGTCTCTGTCTCTGGGTCTCTGTCTGTGTGGCTCTGCCTCTGTCTCTTTGTCTCTGTCTCTGCATCTCTGTCTCTGTGTTTCCGTCTCTGTGTCTCTGCCTCTGTCATTGTGTCTCGGTCTCTGTGAATCTCTCTGTCTCTGTCTCTGTCTCTGTGGCCCTGTCTCTGGGTCTGTCTCTGTTTATGTGTCTGTCTCTGTCTCTGTCTCTGGGTCTCTGTCTGTGTGTCTCTGCCTCTGTCTCTTTGTCTCTGTCTCTGCATCTCTGCCTCCGTGCCTATGTCTCTATGTCTCTGTCTCTGTCTCTGCCTCTGTCTCTGTCTGTGTCTCTGCCTCCGTCTCTGTGTCTGTCTCTGCCACTGTCTGCGACTCTGTCTCTGTTTCTGTCTCTGTCTCTGTCTCTGTCTCTGTCTCTGTCTCTGCCTCTGTCTCTGTCCCTGTCCCTCTCCCTGGCCCTGTCGCTGTCTCTGTCTCTGTCTCTGTCCCTGTCTCTCTCCCTGGCCCTGTCTCCGTCTCTGTCTCTGTCTCTGCCTCTATCTCCGTCTCCGTCTCTGTCTCTGTCTCTGTCTCTGTCTCTGTCTCTGTCTCTGTCTCTGTCACTGTCTCCGTCTCTGGCTCTGTCCCTGTCTCTGTCCCCGTCGCCGTCTTCATCTCTGTCTCTGTCTCTGTCTCTGTCTCTGTCTCTGTCTCTGTCTCTGTCTCTGTCTCTGTCTCTGTCTATGTCTCTGTCTCTGTCTCTGTCTCTGTCTCTGTCTCTGTCTCTGTCTCTGTTTATGTGTCTGTCTCTGTCCCTGTCTCTGGGTCTCTGTCTGTGTGTCTCTGCCTCTGTCTCTTTGTCTCTGTCTGTGCATCTCCGCCTCCGTGCCTATGTCTCTATGTCTCTGTCTCTGTCTCTGCCTCTGTCTCTGTCTCTGTCTCCGTCTCCGTCTCTGTGTCTGTCTCTGCCACTGTCTGCGACTCTGTCTCTGTTTCTGTCTCTGTCTCTGTCTCTGTCTCTGTCTCTGTCTCTGTCTCTGTCTCTGCATCTGTCTCTGTCCCTGTCCCTCTCCCTGGCCCTGTCGCTGTCTCTGTCTCTGTCTCTGTCCCTGTCCCTCTCCCTGGCCCTGTCTCCGTCTCTGTCTCTGTCTCTGCCGCTATCTCCGTCTCCGTCTCTGTCTCTGTCTCTGTCTCTGTCTCTGTCTCTGTCTCCGTCTCTGTCGCTGTCTCTCCCTCTGACTCTGTCTCTGTCTCTGTCTCTGTCTCTGTCTCTGTCTCTGTCTCTGTCTCTGTCTCTGTCTCTGCATCTGTCTCTGTCCCTGTCCCTCTCCCTGGCCCTGTCGCTGTCTCTGTCTCTGTCTCTGTCCCTGTCCCTCTCCCTGGCCCTGTCTCCGTCTCTGTCTCTGTCTCTGCCGCTATCTCCGTCTCCGTCTCTGTCTCTGTCTCTGTCTCTGTCTCTGTCTCTGTCTCCGTCTCTGTCGCTGTCTCTCCCTCTGACTCTGTCTCTGCCTCCGTCTCTGTGTCTGTATCTGCCTCTGTCTCTGTCTCTGTCTCCCTCTCTGCCATTGTCTTTGTCTCTGTCTCTGTCTCTGTCTCTGTCTCTGTCTCGGTCTTTGTCTCTGTCTCTGTCTCTGCCTCTGTCTCTGTCCCCGTATCTGTCTCTGTCTCTGTTTCTGTCTCTCTCTCTGTCTCTGTCCCTGTCCCTGTCTCTGTCTCTGTCTCTGTCTCTGTCCCCGTCTCTGTCTCTGTCTCCGTCTTTGTCTCCGTCCTTGTCTCCGTCTTTGTCTTCTGTACCTCTGCCTCCGACTTTGTCTCCTGCCCCTCTGTCTCTGTCTGTGTCTCTGTCTCTCTCTCTGTATCTGTCTCTGTGTCTTCCTCGGTCTGTGTCTCTGTCTCTGCCCCTGTCTCTGTCTCTGTCTCTGTCTCTGTCTCTGTCTCTGTCTCTGTCTCTGTCTCTGTCTCTTTCTCTGTCTCTGTCTCTGTCTCTGCCTCCGTCTCTGTCTCTGTCTCTGTCTCTGTCTCTGTCTCTGACTCTGTCTCTGTCTCTGCCTCCGTCTCTGTCTCTGTCTCTGCCTCTGTCACTGTCTCTGTCTCTGTCTCCGTTCCTGCGTCTGGCTCTGTCTCCGTTTCTGTGTCTGGCTCTGTCCCTGTCTCTGTCCCCGTCGCCGTCTTCATCTCTGTCTCTGTCTCTGTCTCTGTCTCTGTCTCTGTCTCTGTCTCTGTCTCTGTCTCTGTCTCTGTCTCTGTCTCTGTGTCTGTCTCTGCCTCTGTCTCCGCCTCTGTCTCTGTCTCTGTTTCTGTCTCTGTCTCTGTCTCTGTCCCTGCCTCTGTCTCTGCCTCTGTCTCCGTCTCTGTCTCTGTCTCTGCCTCTATCTCCGTCTCCGTCTCTGTCTCTGTCTCTGTCTCTATCTCTGTCTCTGTCTCTGTCTTTGTCTCTGTCTCTGTCTCTGTCTCTGTCTCTGTCTCTGTCTCTGCCTCTGTCTCTGTCTCTGTCACTGCCTCTGTCTCTGGCTCTGTCTCTGTCGCTGTCTCTTCCTCTGTCTCTGTCTCCGTCTCTGTCCCTGGCTCTGTCTCTGCCTCTGTCTCTGTCTCCGTCTCTGTCGCTGTTTCGGTCTTTGTCTCCGTCTCTGTTTCTGTCTCTGTCTCTGTCTCTGCCTCTGTCTCTGTCTCTGTCTCTGTCTCTGTCTCTGTCTCTGTCTCTGTCTCTGTCTCTGTCTCTGTCTCTGTCTCTGTCTCTGTGTCTGTCTCTGTCTCTGTCTCTGTCTCTGTCTCTGTCTCTGTCTCTGTCTGTGTCTCTGTCTCTGTCTCCGTCCCTGTCTCTGCCGCTGTCTCTGTCTTTGTCTCTGTCTCAGTTTCTGTCACTGTCTCCGTCTCTGTCTCTGTCTCTGTCTCTGTCTCTGTCTCTGTCTCTGTCTCTGTCTGTGTCTCTGCCTCTGTCTCGGTCATTGTCTCTGTCTCTGTCTCTGTCTCTGTCTCTGTCTCTGTCTCTGCCTCTGTCTCTGTCTCTGTGTCTCTGCCTCTGCATCTCTGTCTCTGTGTCTCCGTCTCTGTGTCTCCGCCTCTGTCATTGTGTCTCGGTCTCTGTGAATCTCTCTCTCTCTGTCTCTGTCCCTGTCCCTCTCCTTGTCCCTGTCTCTGTCTCTGTCTCTGTCTCTGTCTCTGTCTCTGTCACTGTCTCTGTCTCTGTCTCTGTCTCTGTCTCTGTCACTGTCTCTGTCTCTGTCTCTGTCTCTGTCTCTGTCTCTGTCTCTGTCTCTGTCTCTGTCTCTGTCTCTGTCTCTGTCTCTGTCTCTGTCTCTGTCTCTGTCTCTGTCTCTGTCTCTGTCTCTGTCTCCGTCTCTGTCTCTGTCTCTGTCTCTGTCTCTGTCTCTGTCTCTGTGTCTCTGTCTCTGGGTCTCTGCCTGTGTGTCTCTGCCTCTGTCTCTTTGTCTCTGTATCAGTTTCTCTGCCTCCGTGCCTATGTCTCTGTGTCTCTGTCCCTGTCTCTGTCTCCCTGTCTCTGTCTCTGCCTCTGTCTCTGTCACTGTCTCCGTCTCTGGCTCTGTCCCTGTCTCTGTCCCCGTCGCCGTCTTCATCTCTGTCTCTGTCTCTGTCTCTGCCTCTGTCTCTGTCTCTGTCTCTGTCTCTGTCTCTGCCTCTGTCTCTGTCTCTGTTTATGTGTCTGTCTCTGTCTCTGTCTCTGGGTCTCTGTCTGTGTGTCTCTGCCTCTGTCTGTTTGTCTCTGTCTCTGCATCTCTGCCTCCGTGCCTATGTCTCTATGTCTCTGTCTCTGTCTCTGCCTCTGTCTCTGTCTGTGTCTCTGCCTCCGTCTCTGTGTCTGTCTCTGCCACTGTCTGCGACTCTGTCTCTGTTTCTGTCTCTGTCTCTGTCTCTGTCTCTGTCTCTGTCTCTGTCTCTGCCTCTATCTCCGTCTCCGTCTCTGTCTCTGTCTCTGTCTCTGTCTCTGTCTCTGTCTCTGTCTCTGTCTCTGTCTCCGTCTCTGTCGCTGTCTCTCCCTCTGTCTCTGTCTCTGTCTCTGTCTCTGTGTCTCTGCCTCTGCATCTCTGTCTCTGTGTCTCCGTCTCTGTGTCTCTGCCTCTGTCATTGTGTCTCGGTCTCTGTGAATCTCTCTCTCTCTGTCTCTGTCCCTGTCCCTCTCCTTGTCCCTGTCTCTGTCTCTGTCTCTGTCTCTGTGTCTGTCTCTGTCTCTGTCTCTGTCTCTGTCTCTGTCTCTGTCTCTGTCTCTGTCTCTGTCTCTGTCTCTGTCTCTGTCTCTGTCTCTGTCTCTGTCTCTGTCTCTGTCTCTGTCTCTGTCTCTGCGTCTCTGTCTCTGGGTCTCTGCCTGTGTGTCTCTGCCTCTGTCTCTTTGTCTCTGTATCAGTTTCTCTGCCTCCGTGCCTATGTCTCTGTGTCTCTGTCTCTGTCTCTGTCTCTGTCTCTGTCTCCCTGTCTCTGTCTCTGCATCTCTGTCTCTGTCTCTGTCTCTCCCTCTGTCTCTGTCTCTGTCTCTGTCTCTGTCTCTGTCTCCTTGTCTCTGTCTCTGCATCTCTGTCTCTGTCTCTGCCTCTGTCTCTGTCACTGTCTCCGTCTCTGGCTCTGTCCCTGTCTCTGTCCCCGTCGCCGTCTTCATCTCTGTCTCTGCCTCTGTCTCTGCCTCTGTCTCTGTCTCTGTCTCTGTCTCTGTCTCTGTCTCTGTCTCTGTCTCTGTCTCTGTCTCTGTCTCTGTCTCTGTCTCTGTCTCTGTCTCTGTCTCTGTCTCTGTCTCTCTTTATGTGTCTGTCTCTGTCTCTGTCTCTGGGTCTCTGTCTGTGTGTCTCTGCCTCTGTCTCTTTGTCTCTGTCTCTGCATCTCTGCCTCCGTGCCTATGTCTCTATGTCTCTGTCTCTGTCCCTGCCTCTGTCTCTGTCTGTGTCTCTGCCTCCGTCTCTGTGTCTGTCTCTGCCACTGTCTGCGACTCTGTCTCGGTTTCTGTCTCTGTCTCTGTCTCTGTCTCTGTCTCTGTCTCTGTCTCTGTCTCTGTCTCTGTCTCTGTCTCTGTCACTGCCTCTGTCTCTGTCTCTGTCTCTGTCTCTGTATCTGTCGCTGTCTCTTCCTCTGTCTCTGTCTCCGTCTCTGTCCCTGGCTCTGTCTCTGTCTCTGTCTCTGTCTCTGTCTCTGTCTCTGTCTCTGTGTCTGTCGCTGTCTCTCCCTCTGTCTCCGTCTTTGTCTCCGTCCTTGTCTCCATCCTTGTCCCCTGTACCTCTGCCTCCGACTTTGTCTCCTGCCCCTCTGTTTCTGTCTGTGTCTCTGTACCTGTCTCTGTGTCTTCCTCGGTCTGTGTCTCTGTCTCTGCCTCTGTCTCTGTCTCTGTCTCTGTCTCTGTCTCTGTCTCTGTCTCTGTCTCTTCCTCTGTCTCTGTCTCCGTCTCTGTCCCTGGCTCTGTCTCTGCCTCTGTCTCCGTCTCTATCTCTGTCTCGGTCTTTCTCTCCGTCTCTGTCTCTGTCTCTGTCTCTGTCTCTGTCACTGCCTCTGTCTCTGTCTCTGTCTCTGTCTCTGCCTCTGTCTCCGTCTCTGTCTCTGTTTCTGTCTCTGACTCTGTCTCTTTGTCTCTGTCTCTGCATCCCTGCCTCCGTGCCTATGTCTCTATGTCTCTGTCTCTGTCTCTGACTCTGTCTCAGTCTCTGTCTCTGTCTGTGTCTCTGTCTCTGCCTCCGTCTCTGTGTCTTTATCTGCCTCTGTCTCTGTCTCTGTCTCCCTCCCTGCCATTGTCTCTGTCTCTGTCTCTGGCTCTGTCTCTGTCTCTGTCTCTCTCTCTGTCTCCGTCTCTGTCTCTGTCTCTGTCGCTGTCTCTCCCTCTGTCTCTGTCTCTGTCTCCGTCCCTAGCTCTGTCTCTGCCTCTGTCTCTGTCTCTGTCTCTGTCTCTGCCTCTGTCTCCGTCTCTGTCTCTGTTTCTGTCTCTGACTCTGTCTCTTTGTCTCTGTCTCTGCATCCCTGCCTCCGTGCCTATGTCTCTATATCTCTGTCTCTGTCTCTGACTCTGTCTCAGTCTCTGTCTCTGTCTGTGTCTCTGTCTCTGCCTCCGTCTCTTTTTTTGTATCTGCCTCTGTCTCTGTCTCTGTCTCCCTCTCTGCCATTGTCTCTGTCTCTGTCTCTGTCTCTGTCTCGGTCTTTGTCTCTGTCTCTGTCTCTGCCTCTGTCTCTGTCTCTGTCTCTGTCTCTGTCTCTGTCTCTGTCTCTGTCCCTGTCTCTGTCTCTGTCTCTGTCTCTGCCTCCGTCTCTGTCTCTGTCTCTGTCTCTGTCTCTGTCTCTGTCTCTGTCTCTGTCTCTGCCTCTGTCTCTGTCTCTGTCTCTGTCTCTGTCTCTGTCTCTGTCTCTGTCCCTGTCTCTGTCTCTGTCTCTGTCTCTGCCTCCGTCTCCGACTCTGTCTCTGTCTCTGTCTCTGCCTCTGTCTCTGTCTCAGTCTCTGTCTCTGTCTCCGTCTTTGTGTCCGTACTTGTCTCCGTCTTTGTCCCCTGCCCCTCTGCCTCCGACCTTGTCTCCTGCCCCTCTGTATCTGTCTGTGTCTCTGTCTCTCCCTCTGTCTTTGTCTCTGTCTCTACCTCGGTCTGTGTCTCTGTCCCTGCCTCTGTTTCTGTCTCTGTCTCTGTCCCTGCCTCTGTTTCTGTCTCTGTCTCTGTCTCTGTCTCTGTCTCTGTCTCTGTCTCTGTCTCTGTCTCTGTCTCTGTCTCTGTCTCTGTCTCTGTCTCTGTCTCTGTCTCTGTCTCTGTCTCTGTCTCTGTCTCTGTCTCTGTCTCTGTCTCTGTCTCTGTCTCTGCCTCCGTCACTGTCTCTGTCTCTGTCTCTGTCTCTGTCCCTCCCCCTGTCACTGTCGCTGACTCTGTCCCTGTCTCTTTCTATGCCTCTGTCTCTGTCTCTGTCTCCGTCTGTGTCTGTGTCTCTGTCTGTTTCTCTGTCTCTGTCTGTTTCTCTGTCTCTGTCTCTGTCTCCGTCTCCGTCTCTGTCTCTGTCTCTGTCTCTGTCTCTGCATCTGTCTCTGTCCCTGTCCCTCTCCCTGGCCCTGTCGCTGTCTCTGTCTCTGTCTCTGTCCCTGTCCCTCTCCCTGGCCCTGTCCCTCTCCCTGGCCCTGTCTCCGTCTCTGTCTCTGTCTCTGCCGCTATCTCCGTCTCCGTCTCTGTCTCTGTCTCTGTCTCTGTCTCTGTCTCTGTCTCCGTCTCTGTCGGTGTCTCTCCCTCTGACTCTGTCTCTGTCTCTGTCTCTGTCTCTGTCTCTGTCTCTGTCTCTGCCTCTGTCTCTGTCTCTGCATCTGTCTCTGTCCCTGTCCCTCTCCCTGGCCCTGTCTCCGTCTCTGTCTCTGTCTCTGCCGCTATCTCCGTCTCCGTCTCTGTCTCTGTCTCTGTCTCTGTCTCCGTCTCTGTCGCTGTCTCTCCCTCTGACTCTGTCTCTGCCTCCGTCTCTGTGTCTGTATCTGCCTCTGTCTCTGTCTCTGTCTCCCTCTCTGCCATTGTCTTTGTCTCTGTCTCTGTCTCTGTCTCTGTCTCGGTCTTTGTCTCTGTCTCTGTCTCTGCCTCTGTCTCTGTCCCCGTATCTGTCTCTGTCTCTGTTTCTGTCTCTCTCTCTGTCTCTGTCCCTGTCTCTGTCTCTGTCTCTGTCTCTGTCCCCGTCTCTGTCTCTGTCTCCGTCTTTGTCTCCGTCCTTGTCTCCGTCTTTGTCTTCTGTACCTCTGCCTCCGACTTTGTCTCCTGCCCCTCTGTCTCTGTCTGTGTCTCTGTCTCTCTCTCTGTATCTGTCTCTGTGTCTTCCTCGGTCTGTGTCTCTGTCTCTGCCCCTGTCTCTGTCTCTGTCTCTGTCTCTGTCTCTGTCTCTGTCTCTGTCTCTGTCTCTGCCTCCGTCTCTGTCTCTGTCTCTGTCTCTGTCTCTGTCTCTGTCTCTGTCTCTGCCTCTGTCTCTGTCTCTGTCTCTGTCTCTGTCTCTGTCTCTGTCTCTGTCTCTGTCCCTGTCTCTGTCTCTGTCTCTGTCTCTGCCTCCGTCTCCGACTCTGTCTCTGTCTCTGTCTCTGCCTCTGTCTCTGTCTCAGTCTCTGTCTCTGTCTCCGTCTTTGTGTCCGTACTTGTCTCCGTCTTTGTCCCCTGCCCCTCTGCCTCCGACCTTGTCTCCTGCCCCTCTGTATCTGTCTGTGTCTCTGTCTCTCCCTCTGTCTTTGTCTCTGTCTCTACCTCGGTCTGTGTCTCTGTCCCTGCCTCTGTTTCTGTCTCTGTCTCTGTCTCTGTCTCTGTCTCTGTCTCTGTCTCTGTCTCTGTCTCTGTCTCTGTCTCTGTCTCTGTCTCTGTCTCTGTCTCTGTCTCTGTCTCTGTCTCTGTCTCTGCCTCCGTCACTGTCTCTGTCTCTGTCTCTGTCTCTGTCCCTCCCCCTGTCACTGTCGCTGACTCTGTCCCTGTCTCTTTCTATGCCTCTGTCTCTGTCTCTGTCTCCGTCTGTGTCTGTGTCTCTGTCTGTTTCTCTGTCTCTGTCTGTTTCTTTGTCTCTGTCTCTGTCTCCGTCTGTGTCTGTGTCTCTGTCTGTTTCTCTGTCTCTGTCTGTTTCTCTGTCTCTGTCTCTGTCTCTTTCTCTGTCTCTGTCTCTGTCTCTGTCTCTGTCTCTGTCTCTGTCTCTGTCTCTGTCTCTGTCTCTGTCTCTGTCTCTGTCTCTGTCTCTGTCTCTGTCTCAGTCTCTGTCTCTGTCTCCGTCTTTGTGTCCGTACTTGTCTCCGTCTTTGTCCCCAGCCCCTCTGCCTCCGACCTTGTCTCCTGCCCCTCTGTATCTGTCTGTGTCTCTGTCTCTCCCTCTGTCTTTGTCTCTGTCTCTACCTCGGTCTGTGTCTCTGTCCCTGCCTCTGTTTCTGTCTCTGTCTCTGTCTCTGTCTCCGTCTCTGTCTCTGTCTCTGTCTCTGTCTCTGTCTCTGTCTCTGTCTCTGTCTCTGTCTCTGTCTCTGTCTCTGTCTCTGCCTCCGTCTCTGTCTCTGTCTCTGTCTCTGTCTCTGTCCCTCCCCCTGTCACTGTCGCTGACTCTGTCCCTGTCTCTTTCTATGCCTCTGTCTCTGTCTCTGTCTCCGTCTCTGTCCCTGGCTCTGTCTCTGCCTCTGTCTCCGTCTCTATCTCTGTCTCTGCCTCTATCTCCGTCTCCGTCTCTGTCTCTGTCTCTGTCTCTGTCTCTGTCTCTGCATCTGTCTCTGTCCCTGTCCCTCTCCCTGGCCCTGTCGCTGTCTCTGTCTCTGTCTCTGTCCCTGTCCCTCTCCCTGGCCCTGTCTCCGTCTCTGTCTCTGTCTCTGCCGCTATCTCCGTCTCCGTCTCTGTCTCTGTCTCTGTCTCTGTCTCTGTCTCTGTCTCTGGCTCTGTCTCTGTCTCTGTCTCTGTCTCTGTCTCTGTCTCTGTCTCTGTCTCTGTCTCTGTCTCCGTCTCTGTCGGTGTCTCTCCCTCTGACTCTGTCTCTGTCTCTGTCTCTGTCTCTGTCTCTGTCTCTGTCTCTGTCTCTGTCTCTGTCTCTGCATCTGTCTCTGTCCCTGTCCCTCTCCCTGGCCCTGTCGCTGTCTCTGTCTCTGTCTCTGTCCCTGTCCCTCTCCCTGGCCCTGTCTCCGTCTCTGTCTCTGTCTCTGCCGCTATCTCCGTCTCCGTCTCTGTCTCTGTCTCTGTCTCTGTCTCTGTCTCTGTCTCCGTCTCTGTCGCTGTCTCTCCCTCTGACTCTGTCTCTGCCTCCGTCTCTGTGTCTGTATCTGCCTCTGTCTCTGTCTCTGTCTCCCTCTCTGCCATTGTCTTTGTCTCTGTCTCTGTCTCTGTCTCTGTCTCTGTCTCGGTCTTTGTCTCTGTCTCTGTCTCTGCCTCTGTCTCTGTCCCCGTATCTGTCTCTGTCTCTGTTTCTGTCTCTCTCTCTGTCTCTGTCCCTGTCTCTGTCTCTGTCTCTGTCTCTGTCCCCGTCTCTGTCTCTGTCTCCGTCTTTGTCTCCGTCCTTGTCTCCGTCTTTGTCTTCTGTACCTCTGCCTCCGACTTTGTCTCCTGCCCCTCTGTCTCTGTCTGTGTCTCTGTCTCTCTCTCTGTATCTGTCTCTGTGTCTTCCTCGGTCTGTGCCTCTGTCTCTGCCCCTGTCTCTGTCTCTGTCTCTGTCTCTGTCTCTGTCTCTGTCTCTGTCTCTTTCTCTGTCTCTGTCTCTGTCTCTGCCTCCGTCTCTGTCTCTGTCTCTGTCTCTGTCTCTGTCTCTGTCTCTGTCTCTGTCTCTGACTCTGTCTCTGTCTCTGCCTCCGTCTCTGTCTCTGTCTCTGCCTCTGTCACTGTCTCTGTCTCTGTCTCCGTTCCTGCGTCTGGCTCTGTCTCCGTTTCTGTGTCTGGCTCTGTCCCTGTCTCTGTCCCCGTCGCCGTCTTCATCTCTGTCTCTGTCTCTGTCTCTGTCTCTGTCTCTGTCTCTGTCTCTGTCTCTGTCTCTGTGTCTGTCTCTGCCTCTGTCTCCGCCTCTGTCTCTGTCTCTGTTTCTGTCTCTGTCTCTGTCTCTGTCCCTGCCTCTGTCTCTGCCTCTGTCTCCGTCTCTGTCTCTGTCTCTGCCTCTATCTCCGTCTCCGTCTCTGTCTCTGTCTCTGTCTCTATCTCTGTCTCTGTCTCTGTCTTTGTCTCTGTCTCTGTCTCTGTCTCTGTCTCTGTCTCTGTCTCTGTCTCTGCCTCTGTCTCTGTCTCTGTCACTGTCTCTGTCTCTGTCTCTGTCTCTGTCTCTGTCTCTGTCTCTGTCTCTGTCTCTGTCTCTGTCTCTGTCTCTGTCTCTGTCTCCGTCTCTGTCGGTGTCTCTCCCTCTGACTCTGTCTCTGTCTCTGCCTCCGTCTCTGTCTCTGTCTCTGTCTCTGTCTCTGTCTCTGTCTCTGTCGCTGTCTCTTCCTCTGTCTCTGTCTCCGTCTCTGTCCCTGGCTCTGTCTCTGCCTCTGTCTCTGTCTCCGTCTCTGTCGCTGTTTCGGTCTTTGTCTCCGTCTCTGTTTCTGTCTCTGTCTCTGTCTCTGTCTCTGTCTCTGTCTCTGTCTCTGTCTCTGTCTCTGTCTCTGTCTCTGTCTCTGTCTCTGTCTCTGTCTCTGTCTCTGTCACTGTCTCTGTCTCTGTCTCTGTCTCTGTCTCTGTCACTGTCTCTGTCTCTGTCTCTGTCTCTGTCTCTGTCTCTGTCTCTGTCTCTGTCTCTGTCTCTGTCTCTGTCTCTGTCTCTGTCTCTGTCTCTGTCTCTGTCTCTGTCTCTGTCTCTGTCTCTGTGTCTCTGTCTCTGGGTCTCTGCCTGTGTGTCTCTGCCTCTGTCTCTTTGTCTCTGTATCAGTTTCTCTGCCTCCGTGCCTATGTCTCTGTGTCTCTGTCTCTGTCTCTGTCTCCCTGTCTCTGTCTCTGCCTCTGTCTCTGTCACTGTCTCCGTCTCCGTCTCTGGCTCTGTCCCTGTCTCTGTCCCCGTCGCCGTCTTCATCTCTGTCTCTGTCTCTGTCTCTGTCTCTGTCTCTGTCTCTGTCTCTGTCTCTGTCTCTGCCTCTGTCTCTGTCTCTGTTCATGTGTCTGTCTCTGTCTCTGTCTCTGGGTCTCTGTCTGTGTGTCTCTGCCTCTGTCTCTTTGTCTCTGTCTCTGCATCTCTGCCTCCGTGCCTATGTCTCTATGTCTCTGTCTCTGTCTCTGCCTCTGTCTCTGTCTGTGTCTCTGCCTCTGTCTCTGTCTCTGTCTCTGTATCTGTCTCTGTCTCTTCCTCTGTCTCTGTCTCCGTCTCTGTCCCTGGCTCTGTCTCTGCCTCTGTCTCCGTCTCTATCTCTGTCTCTGCCTCTATCTCCGTCTCCGTCTCTGTCTCTGTCTCTGGGTCTCTGTCTGTGTGTCTCTGCCTCTGTCTCTTTGTCTCTGTCTCTGCATCTCTGCCTCCGTGCCTATGTCTCTATGTCTCTGTCTCTGTCTCTGCCTCTGTCTCTGTCTGTGTCTCTGCCTCCGTCTCTGTGTCTGTCTCTGCCACTGTCTGCGACTCTGTCTCTGTTTCTGTCTCTGTCTCTGTCTCTGTCTCTGTCTCTGTCTCTGTCTCTGTCTCTGTCTCTGCCTCTGTCTCTGTCCCTGTCCCTCTCCCTGGCCCTGTCGCTGTCTCTGTCTCTGTCTCTGTCCCTGTCCCTCTCCCTGGCCCTGTCTCCGTCTCTGTCTCTGTCTCTGCCTCTATCTCCGTCTCCGTCTCTGTCTCTGTCTCTGTCTCTGTCTCTGTCTCTGTCTCTGTCTCTGTCTCTGTCTCTGTCTCTGTCTCTGTCTCTGTCTCCGTCTCTGTCGCTGTCTCTCCCTCTGTCTCTGTCTCTGTCTCTGTCTCTGTGTCTCTGCCTCTGCATCTCTGTCTCTGTGTCTCCGTCTCTGTGTCTCTGCCTCTGTCAATGTGTCTCGGTCTCTGTGAATCTCTCTCTCTCTGTCTCTGTCCCTGTCCCTCTCCTTGTCCCTGTCTCTGTCTCTGTCTCTGTCTCTGTCTCTGTGTCTGTCTCTGTCTCTGTCTCTGTCTCTGTCTCTGTCTCTGTCTCTGTCTCTGTCTCTGCCTCTGTCTCTGTCTCTGTCTCTGTCTCTGTCTCTGTCTCTGTCTCTGTCTCTGTCCCTGTCTCTGTCTCTGTCTCTGTCTCTGCCTCCGTCTCTGTCTCTGTCTCTGTCTCTGTCTCTGTCTCTGTCTCTGTCTCTGTCTCTGCCTCTGTCTCTGTCTCTGTCTCTGTCTCTGTCTCTGTCTCTGTCTCTGTCCCTGTCTCTGTCTCTGTCTCTGTCTCTGCCTCCGTCTCCGACTCTGTCTCTGTCTCTGTCTCTGCCTCTGTCTCTGTCTCAGTCTCTGTCTCTGTCTCCGTCTTTGTGTCCGTACTTGTCTCCGTCTTTGTCCCCTGCCCCTCTGCCTCCGACCTTGTCTCCTGCCCCTCTGTATCTGTCTGTGTCTCTGTCTCTCCCTCTGTCTTTGTCTCTGTCTCTACCTCGGTCTGTGTCTCTGTCCCTGCCTCTGTTTCTGTCTCTGTCTCTGTCTCTGTCTCTGTCTCTGTCTCTGTCTCTGTCTCTGTCTCTGTCTCTGTCTCTGTCTCTGTCTCTGTCTCTGTCTCTGTCTCTGTCTCTGTCTCTGTCTCTGCCTCCGTCACTGTCTCTGTCTCTGTCTCTGTCTCTGTCCCTCCCCCTGTCACTGTCGCTGACTCTGTCCCTGTCTCTTTCTATGCCTCTGTCTCTGTCTCTGTCTCCGTCTGTGTCTGTGTCTCTGTCTGTTTCTCTGTCTCTGTCTGTTTCTTTGTCTCTGTCTCTGTCTCCGTCTGTGTCTGTGTCTCTGTCTGTTTCTCTGTCTCTGTCTGTTTCTCTGTCTCTGTCTCTGTCTCTTTCTCTGTCTCTGTCTCTGTCTCTGTCTCTGTCTCTGTCTCTGTCTCTGTCTCTGTCTCTGTCTCTGTCTCTGTCTCTGTCTCTGTCTCTGTCTCTGTCTCAGTCTCTGTCTCTGTCTCCGTCTTTGTGTCCGTACTTGTCTCCGTCTTTGTCCCCAGCCCCTCTGCCTCCGACCTTGTCTCCTGCCCCTCTGTATCTGTCTGTGTCTCTGTCTCTCCCTCTGTCTTTGTCTCTGTCTCTACCTCGGTCTGTGTCTCTGTCCCTGCCTCTGTTTCTGTCTCTGTCTCTGTCTCTGTCTCCGTCTCTGTCTCTGTCTCTGTCTCTGTCTCTGTCTCTGTCTCTGTCTCTGTCTCTGTCTCTGTCTCTGTCTCTGTCTCTGCCTCCGTCTCTGTCTCTGTCTCTGTCTCTGTCTCTGTCCCTCCCCCTGTCACTGTCGCTGACTCTGTCCCTGTCTCTTTCTATGCCTCTGTCTCTGTCTCTGTCTCCGTCTCTGTCCCTGGCTCTGTCTCTGCCTCTGTCTCCGTCTCTATCTCTGTCTCTGCCTCTATCTCCGTCTCCGTCTCTGTCTCTGTCTCTGTCTCTGTCTCTGTCTCTGCATCTGTCTCTGTCCCTGTCCCTCTCCCTGGCCCTGTCGCTGTCTCTGTCTCTGTCTCTGTCCCTGTCCCTCTCCCTGGCCCTGTCTCCGTCTCTGTCTCTGTCTCTGCCGCTATCTCCGTCTCCGTCTCTGTCTCTGTCTCTGTCTCTGTCTCTGTCTCTGTCTCTGGCTCTGTCTCTGTCTCTGTCTCTGTCTCTGTCTCTGTCTCTGTCTCTGTCTCTGTCTCTGTCTCCGTCTCTGTCGGTGTCTCTCCCTCTGACTCTGTCTCTGTCTCTGTCTCTGTCTCTGTCTCTGTCTCTGTCTCTGTCTCTGTCTCTGTCTCTGCATCTGTCTCTGTCCCTGTCCCTCTCCCTGGCCCTGTCGCTGTCTCTGTCTCTGTCTCTGTCCCTGTCCCTCTCCCTGGCCCTGTCTCCGTCTCTGTCTCTGTCTCTGCCGCTATCTCCGTCTCCGTCTCTGTCTCTGTCTCTGTCTCTGTCTCTGTCTCTGTCTCCGTCTCTGTCGCTGTCTCTCCCTCTGACTCTGTCTCTGCCTCCGTCTCTGTGTCTGTATCTGCCTCTGTCTCTGTCTCTGTCTCCCTCTCTGCCATTGTCTTTGTCTCTGTCTCTGTCTCTGTCTCTGTCTCTGTCTCGGTCTTTGTCTCTGTCTCTGTCTCTGCCTCTGTCTCTGTCCCCGTATCTGTCTCTGTCTCTGTTTCTGTCTCTCTCTCTGTCTCTGTCCCTGTCTCTGTCTCTGTCTCTGTCTCTGTCCCCGTCTCTGTCTCTGTCTCCGTCTTTGTCTCCGTCCTTGTCTCCGTCTTTGTCTTCTGTACCTCTGCCTCCGACTTTGTCTCCTGCCCCTCTGTCTCTGTCTGTGTCTCTGTCTCTCTCTCTGTATCTGTCTCTGTGTCTTCCTCGGTCTGTGCCTCTGTCTCTGCCCCTGTCTCTGTCTCTGTCTCTGTCTCTGTCTCTGTCTCTGTCTCTGTCTCTGTCTCTTTCTCTGTCTCTGTCTCTGTCTCTGCCTCCGTCTCTGTCTCTGTCTCTGTCTCTGTCTCTGTCTCTGTCTCTGTCTCTGTCTCTGACTCTGTCTCTGTCTCTGCCTCCGTCTCTGTCTCTGTCTCTGCCTCTGTCACTGTCTCTGTCTCTGTCTCCGTTCCTGCGTCTGGCTCTGTCTCCGTTTCTGTGTCTGGCTCTGTCCCTGTCTCTGTCCCCGTCGCCGTCTTCATCTCTGTCTCTGTCTCTGTCTCTGTCTCTGTCTCTGTCTCTGTCTCTGTCTCTGTCTCTGTGTCTGTCTCTGCCTCTGTCTCCGCCTCTGTCTCTGTCTCTGTTTCTGTCTCTGTCTCTGTCTCTGTCCCTGCCTCTGTCTCTGCCTCTGTCTCCGTCTCTGTCTCTGTCTCTGCCTCTATCTCCGTCTCCGTCTCTGTCTCTGTCTCTGTCTCTATCTCTGTCTCTGTCTCTGTCTTTGTCTCTGTCTCTGTCTCTGTCTCTGTCTCTGTCTCTGTCTCTGTCTCTGCCTCTGTCTCTGTCTCTGTCACTGTCTCTGTCTCTGTCTCTGTCTCTGTCTCTGTCTCTGTCTCTGTCTCTGTCTCTGTCTCTGTCTCTGTCTCTGTCTCTGTCTCCGTCTCTGTCGGTGTCTCTCCCTCTGACTCTGTCTCTGTCTCTGCCTCCGTCTCTGTCTCTGTCTCTGTCTCTGTCTCTGTCTCTGTCTCTGTCGCTGTCTCTTCCTCTGTCTCTGTCTCCGTCTCTGTCCCTGGCTCTGTCTCTGCCTCTGTCTCTGTCTCCGTCTCTGTCGCTGTTTCGGTCTTTGTCTCCGTCTCTGTTTCTGTCTCTGTCTCTGTCTCTGTCTCTGTCTCTGTCTCTGTCTCTGTCTCTGTCTCTGTCTCTGTCTCTGTCTCTGTCTCTGTCTCTGTCTCTGTCACTGTCTCTGTCTCTGTCTCTGTCTCTGTCTCTGTCACTGTCTCTGTCTCTGTCTCTGTCTCTGTCTCTGTCTCTGTCTCTGTCTCTGTCTCTGTCTCTGTCTCTGTCTCTGTCTCTGTCTCTGTCTCTGTCTCTGTCTCTGTCTCTGTCTCTGTCTCTGTGTCTCTGTCTCTGGGTCTCTGCCTGTGTGTCTCTGCCTCTGTCTCTTTGTCTCTGTATCAGTTTCTCTGCCTCCGTGCCTATGTCTCTGTGTCTCTGTCTCTGTCTCTGTCTCCCTGTCTCTGTCTCTGCCTCTGTCTCTGTCACTGTCTCCGTCTCCGTCTCTGGCTCTGTCCCTGTCTCTGTCCCCGTCGCCGTCTTCATCTCTGTCTCTGTCTCTGTCTCTGTCTCTGTCTCTGTCTCTGTCTCTGTCTCTGTCTCTGCCTCTGTCTCTGTCTCTGTTCATGTGTCTGTCTCTGTCTCTGTCTCTGGGTCTCTGTCTGTGTGTCTCTGCCTCTGTCTCTTTGTCTCTGTCTCTGCATCTCTGCCTCCGTGCCTATGTCTCTATGTCTCTGTCTCTGTCTCTGCCTCTGTCTCTGTCTGTGTCTCTGCCTCTGTCTCTGTCTCTGTCTCTGTATCTGTCTCTGTCTCTTCCTCTGTCTCTGTCTCCGTCTCTGTCCCTGGCTCTGTCTCTGCCTCTGTCTCCGTCTCTATCTCTGTCTCTGCCTCTATCTCCGTCTCCGTCTCTGTCTCTGTCTCTGGGTCTCTGTCTGTGTGTCTCTGCCTCTGTCTCTTTGTCTCTGTCTCTGCATCTCTGCCTCCGTGCCTATGTCTCTATGTCTCTGTCTCTGTCTCTGCCTCTGTCTCTGTCTGTGTCTCTGCCTCCGTCTCTGTGTCTGTCTCTGCCACTGTCTGCGACTCTGTCTCTGTTTCTGTCTCTGTCTCTGTCTCTGTCTCTGTCTCTGTCTCTGTCTCTGTCTCTGTCTCTGCCTCTGTCTCTGTCCCTGTCCCTCTCCCTGGCCCTGTCGCTGTCTCTGTCTCTGTCTCTGTCCCTGTCCCTCTCCCTGGCCCTGTCTCCGTCTCTGTCTCTGTCTCTGCCTCTATCTCCGTCTCCGTCTCTGTCTCTGTCTCTGTCTCTGTCTCTGTCTCTGTCTCTGTCTCTGTCTCTGTCTCTGTCTCTGTCTCTGTCTCTGTCTCCGTCTCTGTCGCTGTCTCTCCCTCTGTCTCTGTCTCTGTCTCTGTCTCTGTGTCTCTGCCTCTGCATCTCTGTCTCTGTGTCTCCGTCTCTGTGTCTCTGCCTCTGTCAATGTGTCTCGGTCTCTGTGAATCTCTCTCTCTCTGTCTCTGTCCCTGTCCCTCTCCTTGTCCCTGTCTCTGTCTCTGTCTCTGTCTCTGTCTCTGTGTCTGTCTCTGTCTCTGTCTCTGTCTCTGTCTCTGTCTCTGTCTCTGTCTCTGTCTCTGCCTCTGTCTCTGTCTCTGTCTCTGTCTCTGTCTCTGTCTCTGTCTCTGTCTCTGTCCCTGTCTCTGTCTCTGTCTCTGTCTCTGCCTCCGTCTCTGTCTCTGTCTCTGTCTCTGTCTCTGTCTCTGTCTCTGTCTCTGTCTCTGCCTCTGTCTCTGTCTCTGTCTCTGTCTCTGTCTCTGTCTCTGTCTCTGTCCCTGTCTCTGTCTCTGTCTCTGTCTCTGCCTCCGTCTCCGACTCTGTCTCTGTCTCTGTCTCTGCCTCTGTCTCTGTCTCAGTCTCTGTCTCTGTCTCCGTCTTTGTGTCCGTACTTGTCTCCGTCTTTGTCCCCTGCCCCTCTGCCTCCGACCTTGTCTCCTGCCCCTCTGTATCTGTCTGTGTCTCTGTCTCTCCCTCTGTCTTTGTCTCTGTCTCTACCTCGGTCTGTGTCTCTGTCCCTGCCTCTGTTTCTGTCTCTGTCTCTGTCTCTGTCTCTGTCTCTGTCTCTGTCTCTGTCTCTGTCTCTGTCTCTGTCTCTGTCTCTGTCTCTGTCTCTGTCTCTGTCTCTGTCTCTGTCTCTGTCTCTGTCTCTGTCTCTGTCTCTGTCTCTGTCTCTGTCTCTGTCTCTGTCTCTGTCTCTGCCTCCGTCACTGTCTCTGTCTCTGTCTCTGTCTCTGTCCCTCCCCCTGTCACTGTCGCTGACTCTGTCCCTGTCTCTTTCTATGCCTCTGTCTCTGTCTCTGTCTCCGTCTGTGTCTGTGTCTCTGTCTGTTTCTCTGTCTCTGTCTGTTTCTCTGTCTCTGTCTCTGTCTCTGTCTCTGTCTCTGTCTCTGTCTCTGTCTCTGTCTCTGTCTCTGTCTCTGTCTCTGTCTCTGTCTCAGTCTCTGTCTCTGTCTCCGTCTTTGTGTCCGTACTTGTCTCCGTCTTTGTCCCCTGCCCCTCTGCCTCCGACCTTGTCTCCTGCCCCTCTGTATCTGTCTGTGTCTCTGTCTCTCCCTCTGTCTTTGTCTCTGTCTCTACCTCGGTCTGTGTCTCTGTCCCTGCCTCTGTTTCTGTCTCTGTCTCTGTCTCTGTCTCCGTCTCTGTCTCTGTCTCTGTCTCTGTCTCTGTCTCTGTCTCTGTCTCTGTCTCTGTCTCTGTCTCTGTCTCTGTCTCTGCCTCCGTCTCTGTCTCTGTCTCTGTCTCCGTCTCTGTCCCTCCCCCTGTCACTGTCGCTGACTCTGTCCCTGTCTCTTTCTATGCCTCTGTCTCTGTCTCTGTCTCCGTCTCTGTCTCTGTCTCTGTCTCTGTCTCTGTCTCTGTCTCTGTCTCTGTCTCTGTCTCTGTCTCTGTCTCTGTCTCTGTCTCTGTCTCTGTCTCTGTCTCTGTCTCTGTCTCTGTCTCTGTCTCTGTCTCTGTCTCTGTCTCTGTCTCTGTCTCTGTCTCTGTCTCTGTCTCTGTCTCTGTCTCTGTCTCTGTCTCTGTCTCTGTCTCTGTCTCTGTCTCTGTCTCTCTCTCTATCTCTGTCTCTGACTCTGTCTCTGTCTGTGTCTCTGTCCCTGCCTCTGTTTCTGTCTCTGTCTCTGTCTCTGTCTCTGCCTCTATCTCCGTCTCCGTCTCTGTGTCTGTCTCTGCCTCTGTCTCTGTCTCTGCCTCCGTCTCTGTGTCTGTCTCTATCACTGCCTCTGTCTCTGCATCTCTGTCTCCGTGTCTCCGTCTCTGTGTCTCTGCCTCTGTCATTGTGTCTCGGTCTCTGTGAATCTCTCTGTCTCTGTCTCTGTCTCCGTGTCTCTGTCTCTCGGTCTCTGTCTGAGTGTCTCTGCCTCTATCTCTTTGTCTCTGCATCAGTTTCTCTGCCTCCGGGCCTATGTCTCTGTGTCTCCGTCTCTGTCTCTGTCTCTGTCTCTGCCTCTATCTCCGTCTCTGTCTCTGTCTCTGTCTCTGTCTCTGTCTCTGTCTCTGTCTCTGTCTCTGTCTCTGTCTCTGTCTCTGTCTCTGTCTCTGTCTCTGTCTCTGTCTCTGTCTCTGTCTCTGTCACTGCCTCTGTCTCTGTCTCTGTCTCTGTCTCTGTATCTGTCGCTGTCTCTTCCTCTGTCTCTGTCTCCGTCTCTGTCCCTGGCTCTGTCTCTGTCTCTGTCTCTGTCTCTGTCTCTGTGTCTGTCGCTGTCTCTCCCTCTGTCTCCGTCTTTGTCTCCGTCCTTGTCTCCATCTTTGTCTCCTGTACCTCTGCCTCCGACTTTGTCTCCTGCCCCTCTGTCTCTGTCTGTGTCTCTGTATCTGTCTCTGTGTCTTCCTCGGTCTGTGTCTCTGTCTCTGCCTCTGTCTCTGTCTCTGTCTCTGTCTCTGTCTCTGTCTCTGTCTCTGTCGCTGTCTCTGTCTCTTCCTCTGTCTCTGTCTCCGTCTCTGTCCCTGGCTCTGTCTCTGCCTCTGTCTCCGTCTCTATCTCTGTCTCGGTCTTTCTCTCCGTCTCTGTCTCTGTCTCTGTCTCTGTCTCTGTCACTGCCTCTGTCTCTGTCTCTGTCTCTGTCTCTGCCTCTGTCTCCGTCTCTGTCTCTGTTTCTGTCTCTGACTCTGTCTCTTTGTCTCTGTCTCTGCATCCCAGCCTCCGTGCCTATGTCTCTATGTCTCTGTCTCTGACTCTGTCTCAGTCTCTGTCTCTGTCTGTGTCTCTGTCTCTGCCTCCGTCTCTGTGTCTTTATCTGCCTCTGTCTCTGTCTCTGTCTCCCTCCCTGCCATTGTCTCTGTCTCTGTCTCTGTCTCTCTCTCTGTCTCCGTCTCTGTCTCTGTCTCTGTCGCTGTCTCTCCCTCTGTCTCTGTCTCTGTCTCCGTCCCTAGCTCTGTCTCTGCCTCTGTCTCTGTCTCTGTCTCTGTCTCTGCCTCTGTCTCCGTCTCTGTCTCTGTTTCTGTCTCTGACTCTGTCTCTTTGTCTCTGTCTCTGCATCCCTGCCTCCGTGTCTATGTCTCTATATCTCTGCCTCTGTCTCTGACTCTGTCTCAGTCTCTGTCTCTGTCTGTGTCTCTGTCTCTGCCTCCGTCTCTGTGTCTGTATCTGCCTCTGTCTCTGTCTCTGTCTCCCTCTCTGCCATTGTCTCTGTCTCTGTCTCTGTCTCTGTCTCGGTCTTTGTCTCTGTCTCTGTCTCTGCCTCTGTCTCTGTCCCCGTATCTGTCTCTGTCTCTGTTTCTGTCCCTCTCTCTGTCTCTGTCCCTGTCTCTGTCTCTGTCTCCGTCTTTGTCTCCGTCCTTGTCTCCGTCTTTGTCTTCTGTACCTCTGCCTCCGACTTTGTCTCCTGCCCCTCTGTCTCTGTCTGTGTCTCTGTCTCTGTCCCCGTTTCTGTCCCTGTCCCCCTCCCTGGCCCTGTCGCTGTCTCTTCCTCTGTCTCTGTCTCCGTCTCTGTCCCTGGCTCTGTCTCTGTCTCTGTCTCTGTCTCTGTCTCTGTCTCTGTCTCTGTCTCTGTCTCTGTCTCTGTCTCTGTCTCTGTCTCTGTCTCTGTCTCTGCCTCCGTCTCTGTCTCTGTCTCTGTCTCTCTCTCTGTCCCTGTCTCTGTCTCTGTCTCTGTCTCTGTCTCTGTCTCTGTCTCTGTCCCTCCCCCTGTCACTGTCGCTGACTCTGTCCCTGTCTCTTTCTATGCCTCTGTCTCTGTCTCTGTCTCCGTCTCTGTCTCTGTCTCTGTCTCTGTCTCTGTCTCTGTCTCTGTCTCTGTCTCTGTCTCTGTCTTTGTCTCTGTCTCTACCTCGGTCTGTGTCTCTGTCCCTGCCTCTGTTTCTGTCTCTGTCTCTGTCTCTGTCTCTGTCTCTGTCTCCGTCTGTGTCTGTGTCTCTGTCTGTTTCTCTGTCTCTGTCTGTTTCTCTGTCTCTGTCTCTGTCTCTGTCTCTGTCTCTGTCTCTGTCTCTGTCTCTGTCTCTGTCTCTGTCTCTGTCTCTGTCTCTGTCTCTGTCTCTGTCTCTGTCTCTGTCTCTGTCTCTGTCTCTGTCTCTGTCTCTGTCTCTGTCTCTGTCTCTGTCTCTGTCTCTGTCTCTGTCTCTGTCTCTGTCTCTGTCTCTGTCTCTGTCTCTGTCTCTGTCTCTGTCTCTGTCCCTGTCTCTGTCTCTGCATCTCTGTCTCTGTGTCTCCGTCTCTGTGTCTCTGCCTCTGTCATTGTATCTCGGTCTCTGTGAATCTCTCTGTCTCTGTCTCTGTCTCTGTGTCTCCGTTTCTCGGTCTCTGTCTGAGTGTCTCTGCCTCTGTCTCTTTGTTTCTGCATCAGTTTCTCTGCCTCCGGGCCTATGTCTCTGTGTCTCTGTCTCTGTCTCTGTCTCCGTCTCTGTCCCTGTCCCCCTCCCTGGCCCTGTCGCTGTCTCTGTCTCTGTCTCTGTCTATGCATCTGTCTCTGTCTCTGTCTCTGTCTCTGTCTCTGTCTCCGTCTCTGTCCCTGTCTCTGTCTGTGTCTCTGTCTCTGTCTCTGTCTCTGTCTCCGTCTCTGTCCCTGGCTCTGTCTCTGCCTCTGTGTCGGTCTCCGCCACTGTCTGCGTCTCTGTCTCTGTCTCTGCCTCTATCTCCGTCTCCGTCTCTGTCTCTGTCTCTGTCTCTGTCTCTGTCTCTGTCACTGCCTTTGTCTCTGCCTCCGTCTCTGTCTCTGTCTCTGCCTCTGTCACTGTCTCTGTCTCTGTCCCCGTTTCTGTGTCTGGCTCTGGCTCTGTCCCTGTCTCTGGCCCCGTCGCCGTCTTCATCTCTGTCTGTGTCTCTGTCTCTGTCTCTGTTTATGTGTCTGCTCTGTCTCTGTCTCTGTGTCTCTGCCTCTGTCTCTGTGTCTCTGTCTCGGTGACTCTGTCTCTGTGTCTCTTTCCCTGAATCTCTGTCTATTTGTCTCTGTCTCTGAGTCCCTGTCCCGGTGTCTGTGTCTCTGT
Source organism: Megachile willughbiella (assembly GCA_945859595.2). NCBI lineage: Eukaryota > Metazoa > Arthropoda > Insecta > Hymenoptera > Megachilidae > Megachile > Megachile willughbiella. The sequence goes on along the minus strand of CAMAOD020000201.1, from coordinate 2,611,343 downwards.
CTCTGTGTCACTGCCTCTGCGTCTCTGTCTCTGTGTATCTGTCTCTGCATCGCTGTCTCTGTGTCTATGTCTCTGTGCATCTGTCTCTGTGTCCCTGTCTCTCCCTGTGTCTCCATCTCTGTCTCTCTGTCTCTGTGTCGCTGGCTCTGTGTCACTGCCCCTGCGTCTCTGTCTCTGTGTCTGTCTCTCTGTCTCTGTGTCTCTGTCTCTGTGTCACTGTCTCTGCGTCTCTGTCTCTGTGTCTGTGTCTCTGTCACTGTGTCTCGTTCTCTCTGTCCCTCTCTCTGTCTCCGTCTTGGTGTCTGTGTCTCTGGGTCTCTGTCTCTGTCTATGCATCTGTCTCTGTCTCCGTCTCTGTCTCTGTCTCTGTCTGTGTCTCTCTCTGTCTCTGTCTCTGTCTCTGTCTCCGTCTCTGTCTCTGTCTTTGTCTGTGTCTCTGTCTCTGTCTCTGACTCTGTCTCTGTCTCTGTCTGTTTCTCTGTCTCTGGGTCTGTCTCTGTCTCTGTCTCTGTTTCTGCCTCTGTCTCTGTCTCTGTCTCTGTCTCTGTCTCTGTCCCTGTCTCTGTCTCTGTCTCTGTCTCTGTCTGTTTCTCTGTCTCTGTGTCTGTCTCTGTCTCTGTCTCTGTCTCTGTCTCCGTCCCTAGCTCTGTACCTGCCTCTGTCTCTGTCTCTGTCTCTGTCTCTGCCTCTGTCTCCGTCTCTGTCTCTGTTTCTGTCTCTGACTCTGTCTCTTTGTCTCTGTCTCTGCATCCCTGCCTCCGTGCCTATGTCTCTATATCTCTGTCTCTGTCTCTGACTCTGTCTCAGTCTCTGTCTCTGCCTGTGTCTCTGTCTCTGCCTCCGTCTCTGTGTCTGTATCTGCCTCTGTCTCTGTCTCTGTCACCCTCTCTGCCATTGTCTCTGTCTCTGTCTCTGTCTCTGTCTCGGTCTTTGTCTCTGTCTCTGTCTCTGCCTCTGTCTCTGTCTCTGTCTCTGTCTCTGTCTCTGTCTCTGTCTCTGTCTCTGTCCCTGTCTCTGTCTCTGTCTCTGTCTCTGCCTCCGTCTCTGTCTCTGTCTCTGTCTCTGTCTCTGTCTCTGTCTCTGTCTCTGTCTCTGCCTCTGTCTCTGTCTCTGTCTCTGTCTCTGTCTCTGTCTCTGTCTCTGTCTCTGTCCCTGTCTCTGTCTCTGTCTCTGTCTCTGCCTCCGTCTCCGACTCTGTCTCTGTCTCTGTCTCTGCCTCTGTCTCTGTCTCAGTCTCTGTCTCTGTCTCCGTCTTTGTGTCCGTACTTGTCTCCGTCTTTGTCCCCTGCCCCTCTGCCTGCGACCTTGTCTCCTGCCCCTCTGTATCTGTCTGTGTCTCTGTCTCTCCCTCTGTCTTTGTCTCTGTCTCTACCTCGGTCTGTGTATCTGTCCCTGCCTCTGTTTCTGTCTCTGTCTCTGTCTCTGTCTCTGTCTCTGTCTCTGTCTCTGTCTCTGTCTCTGTCTCTGTCTCTGTCTCTGTCTCTGTCTCAGTCTCTGTCTCTGTCTCCGTCTTTGTGTCCGTACTTGTCACCGTCTTTGTCCCCTGCCCCTCTGCCTCCGACCTTGTCTCCTGCCCCTCTGTATCTGTCTGTGTCTCTGTCTCTCCCTCTGTCTTTGTCTCTGTCTCTACCTCGGTCTGTGTCTCTGTCCCTGCCTCTGTTTCTGTCTCTGTCTCTGTCTCTGTCTCTGTCTCTGTCTCTGTCTCTGTCTCTGTCTCTGTCTCTGTCTCTGTCTCTGTCTCTGTCTCTGTCTCTGTCTCTGTCTCTGTCTCTGTCTCTGTCTCTGTCTCTGTCTCTGTCTCTGCCTCCGTCTCTGTCTCTGTCTCTGTCTCTGTCTCTGTCTCTGTCCCTCCCCCTGTCACTGTCGCTGACTCTGTCCCTGTCTCTTTCTATGCCTCTGTCTCTGTCTCTGTCTCCGTCTCTGTCTCTGTCTCTGTCTCTGTCTCTGTCTCTGTCTCTGTCTCTGTCTCTGTCTCTGTCTCTCTCTCTATCTCTGTCTCTGTCTCTGTCTCTGTCTGTGTCTCTGTCCCTGCCTCTGTTTCTGTCTCTGTCTCTGTCTCTGTCTCTGCCTCTATCTCCGTCTCCGTCTCTGTGTCTGTCTCTGCCTCTGTCTCTGTCTCTGCCTCCATCTCTGTGTCTGTCTCTATCACTGCCTCTGTCTCTGCATCTCTGTCTCTGTGTCTCCGTCTCTGTGTCTCTGCCTCTGTCATTGTGTCTCGGTCTCCGTGAATCTCTCTGTCTCTGTCTCTGTCTCTGTGTCTCTGTCTCTCGGTCTCTGTCTGAGTGTCTCTGCCTCTATCTCTTTGTCTCTGCATCAGTTTCTCTGCCTCCGGGCCTATGTCTCTGTGTCTCTGTCTCTGTCTCAGTCTCTGTCTCTGTCTCTGTCTCTGTCCCTGTCTCCGTCTCTGTCTCTGTCTCTGTCTCTGTCTCTGTCACTGTCTCTGTCTCTGTCTCTGTCTCTGTCTCTGTCTCTGTATCTGTCTCTGTCTCTTCCTCTGTCCCTGTCTCCGTCTCTGTCCCTGTCTCTGTCTCTGTCTCTGTCTCTGTCTCTGTCTCTGTCTCTGTCTCTGTCTCTGTCTCTGTCTCTGTCTCTGTCTCTGTCTCTGTCTCTGTCTCTGTCTCTGTCTCTGTCTCTGTCTCTGTCTCTGTCTCTGTCTCTGTCTCTGTCTCTGTCTCTGTCTCTGTCTCTGTCTCTGTCTCTGTCTCTGCATCTCTGTCTCTGTGTCTCCGTCTCTGTGTCTCTGCCTCTGTCATTGTATCTCGGTCTCTGTGAATCTCTCTGTCTCTGTCTCTGTCTCTGTGTCTCCGTTTCTCGGTCTCTGTCTGAGTGTCTCTGCCTCTGTCTCTTTGTTTCTGCATCAGTTTCTCTGCCTCCGGGCCTATGTCTCTGTGTCTCTGTCTCTGTCTCTGTCTCCGTCTCTGTCCCTGTCCCCCTCCCTGGCCCTGTCGCTGTCTCTGTCTCTGTCTCTGTCTATGCATCTGTCTCTGTCTCTGTCTCTGTCTCTGTCTCTGTCTCCGTCTCTGTCCCTGTCTCTGTCTGTGTCTCTGTCCCTGCCTCTGTTTCTGTCTCTGTCTCTGTCTCTGTCTCTGATTCTATCTCCGTCTCCGTCTCTGTGTCTGTCTCTGCCTCTGTCTCTGTCTCTGCCTCCATCTCTGTGTCTGTCTCTATCACTGCCTCTGTCTCTGCATCTCTGTCTCTGTGTCTCCGTCTCTGTGTCTCTGCCTCTGTCATTGTGTCTCGGTCTCCGTGAATCTCTCTGTCTCTGTCTCTGTCTCTGTGTCTCTGTCTCTCGGTCTCTGTCTGAGTGTCTCTGCCTCTATCTCTTTGTCTCTGCATCAGTTTCTCTGCCTCCGGGCCTATGTCTCTGTGTCTCTGTCTCTGTCTCAGTCTCTGTCTCTGTCTCTGTCTCTGTCTCTGTCTCTGTCTCTGTCTCTGTCTCTGTCTCTGTCTCTGTCTCTGTCTCTGTCTCTGTCTCTGTCTCTGTCTCTGTCTCTGTCTCTGTCTCTGTCTCTGTCTCTGTCTCTGTCTCTGTCTCTGTCTCTGTCTCTGTCTCTGTCTCTGTCTCTGTCTCTGTCTCTGTCTCTGTCTCTGTCTCTGTCTCTGTCTCTGTCTCTGTCTCTGTCTCTGTCTCTGTCTCTGTCTCTCTCTCTATCTCTGCCTCTGTCTCTGTCTCTGTCTGTGTCTCTGTCCCTGCCTCTGTTTCTGTCTCTGTCTCTGTCTCTGTCTCTGCCTCTATCTCCGTCTCCGTCTTTGTGTCTGTCTCTGCCTCTGTCTCTGTCTCTGCCTCCGTCTCTGTGTCTGTCTCCATCACTGCCTCTGTCTCTGCATCTCTGTCTCTGTGTCTCCGTCTCTGTGTCTCTGCCTCTGTCATTGTGTCTCGGTCTCTGTGAATCTCTCTGTCTCTGTCTCTGTCTCTGTGTCTCCGTCTCTCGGTCTCTGTCTGAGTGTCTCTGCCTCTGTCTCTTTGTTTCTGCATCAGTTTCTCTGCCTCCGGGCCTATGTCTCTGTGTCTCTGTCTCTGTCTCCGTCTCTGTCCCTGTCCCCCTCCCTGGCCCTGTCGCTGTCTCTGTCTCTGTCTCTGTCTATGCATCTGTCTCTGTCTCTGTCTCTGTCTCTGTCTCTGTCTCCGTCTCTGTCCCTGTCTCTGTCTGTGTCTCTGTCTCTGTCTCTGTCTCCGTCTCTGTCCCTGGCTCTGTCTCTGCCTCTGTGTCGGTCTCCGCCACTGTCTGCGTCTCTGTCTCTGTCTCTGCCTCTATCTCCGTCTCCGTCTCTGTCTCTGTCTCTGTCTCTGTCTCTGTCACTGCCTTTGTCTCTGCCTCCGTCTCTGTCTCTGTCTCTGCCTCTGTCACTGTCTCTGTCTCTGTCTCCGTTTCTGTGTCTGGCTCTGGCTCTGTCCCTGTCTCTGTCCCCGTCGCCGTCTTCATCTCTGTCTGTGTCTCTGTCTCTGTCTCTGTTTATGTGTCTGCTCTGTCTCTGTCTCTGTGTCTCTGCCTCTGTCTCTGTGTCTCTGTCTCGGTGACTCTGTCTCTGTGTCTCTTTCCCTGAATCTCTGTCTATTTGTCTCTGTCTCTGAGTCCCTGTCCCGGTGTCTGTGTCTCTGTCTCTGTGTCACTGCCTCTGCGTCTCTGTCTCTGTGTATCTGTCTCTGCATCGCAATCTCTGTGTCTATGTCTCTGTGCATCTGTCTCTGTGTCCCTGTCTCTCCCTGTGTCTCCATCTCTGTCTCTCTGTCTCTGTGTCGCTGGCTCTGTGTCACTGCCCCTGCGTCTCTGTCTCTGTGTCTGTCTCTCTGTCTCTGTGTCTCTGTCTCTGTGTCACTGTCTCTGCGTCTCTGTCTCTGTGTCTGTGTCTCTGTCACTGTGTCTCGTTCTCTCTGTCCCTCTCTCTGTCTCCGTCTTGGTGTCTGTGTCTCTGGGTCTCTGTCTCTGTCTATGCATCTGTCTCTGTCTCTGTCTCTGTCTCCGTCTCTGTCTCTGTCTCTGTCTGTGTCTCTCTCTCTGTCTCTGTCTCTGTCTCTGTCTCCGTCTCTGTCTCTGTCTTTGTCTGTGTCTCTGTCTCTGTCTCTGTCTCTGACTCTGTCTCTGTCTCTGTCTGTTTCTCTGTTTCTGTGTCTGTCTCTGTCTCTGTCTCTGTTTCTGCCTCTGTCTCTGTCTCTGTCTCTGTCTCTGCCTGTGTCTCAGTCTCTGCGTCTGTCTCGGTCTCTGTCTCTGTCTCTGACTCTGTCTCTGTCTCTGTCCCTGCCTCTGTCTCTGCCTCTGCCTCTGTCTCCGTCTCTGTCTCTGTCTCTGTCTCCGTCTCTGTCACTGCCTCTGTCTCTGTCTCTGTCTCTGTCTCTGTCGCTGTCTCTTCCTCTGTCTCTGTCTCCGTCTCTGTCCCTGGCTCTGTCTCTGCCTCTGTCTCCGTCTCTATCTCTGTCTCGGTCTTTGTCTCCGTCTCTGTCTCTGTCTCTGTCTCTGTCTCTGTCTGTGTCTCTGTCTCTGTCTCCGTCACTGACTATACGGCTGTCTCTGTCTCTGTTTCAGTCTCTGTCTCTGTCCCCGTCTCTGTACCTGTCCCTCTCCCTGTCACTGTCGCTGTCTCTGTCCCTGTCTCTGTCTATGCCTCTGTCTCTGTCTCTGTCTCCGTCTCTGTCTCTGTCTCTGTCAGTTTCTCTGTCTCTGTCTCTGCCTCCGTCTCTGTGTCTGTCTCTGCCACTGTCTGCGTCTCTGTCTCTGTTTCTGCCTCCGCCTCTGTCTCTGTCTCTGCCTCTGTCATTGTCTCTGTCTCTGTCTCCGTTTCTGTGTCTGGGTCTGTCCCTGTCTCTGTCCCCGTCGCCGTCTTCATTTCTGTCTCTGTCTCTGTCTCTGCCTCTTCCTCGGTCTGTGTCTCTGTCTCTGTCTCTGTATCTGTCTCCGTCTCTGTCTCTGTCTGTTTCTCTGTCTCTGTCCCTGTCCCTCTCCCTGTGCCTGTCGCTGTCTCTATCTCTGTCTCTGTCTATTCCTCTGTCTCTGTCTCTGTCTCCGTCTCTGTCTCTGCCTTTGTCTGTGTCTCTGTCTCTGTCTCTGACTCTGTCTCTGTCTCTGTCTGTTTCTCTATCTCTGTCTCTGTCTATTCCTCTGTCTCTGTCTCTGTCTCCGTCTCTGTCTCTGCCTTTGTCTGTGTCTCTGTCTCTGTCTCTGACTCTGTCTCTGTCTCTGTCTGTTTCTCTGTCTCTGTCTCTGTCTCTGTCTCTGTCTCTGTCTCTGTAACTGCCTCTGTCTCTGTCTCTGTCTCTGTCGCTGTCTCTTCCTCTGTCTCTGTCTCCGTCTCTGTCCCTGGCTCTGGCTCTGTCTCTGCCTCTGTCTCCGTCTCTATCTCTGTCTCGGTCTTTGTCTCCGTCTCTGTCTCTGTCTCTGTCTCTGTCTGTGTCTCTGTCTCTACCTCCGTCACTGACTATAGGGCTGTCTCTGTCTCTGTTTCAGTCTCTGTCTCTGTCCCCGTCTCTGTACCTGTCCCTCTCCCTGTCACTGTCGCTGTCTCTGTCCCTGTCTCTGTCTATGCCTCTGTCTCTGTCTCTGTCTCCGTCTCTGTCTCTGTCTCTGTCAGTTTCTCTGTCTCTGTCTCTGCCTCCGTCTCTGTGTCTGTCTCTGCCACTGTCTGCGTCTCTGTCTCTGTTTCTGCCTCCGCCTCTGTCTCTGTCTCTGCCTCTGTCATTGTCTCTGTCTCTGTCTCCGTTTCTGTGTCTGGCTCTGTCCCTGTCTCTGTCCCCGTCGCCGTCTTCATTTCTGTCTCCGTCTCTGTCTCTGCCTCTTCCTCGGTCTGTGTCTCTGTCTCTGTCTCTGTATCTGTCTCCGTCTCTGTCTCTGTCTGTGTCTCTGTCTCTGTCCCTGTCCCGCTCCTTGTGCCTGTCGCTGTCTCTATCTCTGTCTCTGTCTATTCCTCTGTCTCTGTCTCTGTCTCCGTCTCTGTCTCTGCCTTTGCCTGTGTCTCTGTCTCTGTCTCTGACTCTGTCTCTATCTCTGTCCCTGCCTCTGTCTCTGCCTCTGCCTCTGTCTCCGTCTCTGTCTCTGTCCCTGTCTGTGTCTCTGTCTCTGCCTCTGTCTCTGTCTTTGTCTCTGTCTCTGTCTCTGTCTCTGTCTCTGTCTCTGTCTCTGTCTCTGTCTCTGTCTCTGTCACTGCCTCTGTCTCTGTCTCTGTCTCTGTCGCTGTCTCTTCCTCTGTCTCTGTCTCCGTCTCTGTCCCTGGCTATGTCTCTGCCTCTGTCTCCGTCTCTATCTCTGTCTCGGCCTTTGTCTCCGTCTCTGTCTCTGTCTCTGTCTCTGTCTCTGTCTCTGTCTCTGTCCGTGTCTCTGTCTCTGTCTCCGTCACTGACTATACGGCTGTCTCTGTCTCTGTTTCAGTCTCTGTCTCTGTCTCCGTCTCTGTCTCTGTCTCTGTGTGTGTCTCTGTCTCTGTCTCTGTCTCTGTCTGTATCTCTGTCTCTGTCTCCGTCACTGACTATACGGCTGTCTCTGTCTCTGTTTCAGTCTCTGTCTCTGTCTCTGTCTCTGTCTCTGTCTCTGTGTCTCTGTCTCTGTCTCCGTCTCTGTCCCTGGCTATGTCTTTGCCTCTGTCTCCGTCTCTATCTCTGTCTCGGTCTTTGTCTCCGTCTCTGTCTCTGTCTCTGTCTCTGTCTCTGTCTCTGTCTCTGTCTCCGTCTCTGTCTCTGCCTTTGTCTGTGTCTCTGTCTCTGTCTCTGACTCTGTCTCTGTCTCTGTCTGTTTCTCTGTCTCTGTCTCTGTCTCTGTCTCTGTCTCTGTCTCCGTCTCTGTCTCTGTCTCTGTCCCTGTCTGTGTCTCTGTCTCTGTCTCTGTCTCTGTCTTTGTCTCTGTCTCTGTCTCTGTCTCTGTCTCTGTCTCTGTCACTGCCTCTGTCTCTGTCTCTGTCTCTGTCGCTGTCTCTTCCTCTGTCTCTGTCTCCGTCTCTGTCCCTGGCTCTGGCTCTGTCTCTGCGTCTGTCTCCGTCTCTATCTCTGTCAGTTTCTCTGTCTCTGTCTCTGCCTCCGTCTCTGTGTCTGTCTCTGCCACTGTCTGCGTCTCTGTCTCTGTTTCTGCCTCCGCCTCTGTCTCTGTCTCTGCCTCTGTCATTGTCTCTGTCTCTGTCTCCGTTTCTGTGTCTGGCTCTGTCCCTGTCTCTGTCCCCGTCGCCGTCTTCATTTCTGTCTCTGTCTCTGTCTGTATCTCTGTCTCTGTCTCCGTCACTGACTATACGGCTGTCTCTGTCTCTGTTTCAGTCTCTGCCTCTGTCTCCGCCTCTGTCTCTGTCTCTGTTTCTGTCTCTGTCTCTGTCTCTGTCCCTGCCTCTGTCTCTGCCTCTGCCTCTGTCTCCGTCTCTGTCTCTGTCTCTGCCTCTATCTCCGTCTCCGTCTCTGTCTCTGTCTCTGTCTCTGTCTCTGTGTCTGTCTCTGTCTCTGTCTCTGTCTCTGTCTCTGTCTCTGTCTCTGTCTCTGTCTCTGTATCTGTCTCTGTCTCTCTCTCTATCTCTGTCTCTGTCTCTGTCTCTGTCTGTGTCTCTGTCCCTGCCTCTGTTTCTGTCTCTGTCTCTGTCTCTGTCTCTGCCTCTATCTCCGTCTACGTCTCTGTCTCTGTCTCTGCCTCTGTCTCTGTCTCTGCCTCCGTCTCTGTGTCTGTCTCTATCTCTGTCTGCGTCTCTGTCTCTGCCTCTGTCTCTGTCTCTGTCTCTGTCTCTGTCTCTGTCTCTGTCTCTGTCTCTGTCTCTGTCTCTGTCTCTGTCTCTGTCTCTGTCTCTGTCTCTGTCTCTGTCTCTGTCTCTGTCTCTGTCTCTGTCTCTGTCTCTGTCTCTGTCTCTGTCTCCGTCTCTGTCACTGCCTCTGTCTCTGTCTCTGTCTCTGTCGCTGTCTCTTCCTCTGTCTCTGTCTCCGTCTCTGTCCCTGGCTCTGTCTCTGCCTCTGTCTCCGTCTCTATCTCTGTCTCGGTCTTTGTCTCCGTCTCTGTCTCTGTCTCTGTCTCTGTCTCTGTCTGTGTCTCTGTCTCTGTCTCCGTCACTGACTATACGGCTGTCTCTGTCTCTGTTTCAGTCTCTGTCTCTGTCCCCGTCTCTGTACCTGTCCCTCTCCCTGTCACTGTCGCTGTCTCTGTCCCTGTCTCTGTCTATGCCTCTGTCTCTGTCTCTGTCTCCGTCTCTGTCTCTGTCTCTGTCAGTTTCTCTGTCTCTGTCTCTGCCTCCGTCTCTGTGTCTGTCTCTGCCACTGTCTGCGTCTCTGTCTCTGTTTCTGCCTCCGCCTCTGTCTCTGTCTCTGCCTCTGTCATTGTCTCTGTCTCTGTCTCCGTTTCTGTGTCTGGCTCTGTCCCTGTCTCTGTCCCCGTCGCCGTCTTCATTTCTGTCTCTGTCTCTGTCTCTGCCTCTTCCTCGGTCTGTGTCTCTGTCTCTGTCTCTGTCTCTGTCTCTGTCTCTGTCTCTGTCTCTGTCTCTGTCTCTGTCTCTGTCTCTGTCTCTGTCTCTGTCTCTGTCTCTGTCTCTGTCCCGGTCCCTCTCCCTGTCACTGTCGCTGTCTCTGTCCCTGTCTCTTTCTATGCCTCTGTTTCCGTCTCTGTCTCCGTCTCCGTCTCTGTCTCTGTCTCTGTCTCCGTCTCTGTCTCTGTCTGTTTATCTGTCTCTGTCTCTGGCTCTGTCTCTGCCTCTGTCTCCGTCTCTGTCTCTGTCTCTGCCTCCGTTTCTGTCTCTGTCTCAGTCTCTGTCTCTGCCTCAGTCTCTGTCTCTGTCTCCGTCTTTGTGTCCGTCCTTGTCTCCGTCTTTGTCCCCTGCCCCTCTGCCACGGACCTTGTCTCCAGCCCCTCTGTATATGTCTGTGTCTCTGTCTCTCCCTCTGTCTTTGTCTCTGTCTCTTCCTCGGTCTGTGTCTCTGTCCCTGCCTCTGTTCCTGTCTCTGTCTCTGTCTCTGTCTCTGTCTCTGTCCCGGTCCCTCTCCCTGTCACTGTCGCTGTCTCTGTCCCTGTCTCTTTCTATGCCTCTGTCTCTGTCTCTGTCTCCGTCTCCGTCTCTGTCTCTGTCTCCGTCTCTGTCTCTGTCTGTTTCTCTGTTTCTGTCTCTGTCTCTGTCTCTGTATCTGTCTCTGTCTCTCTCTCTGTCTCTGTCTCTGTCTCTGTCTCTGTCTCTGTCCCTGTCTCTGTCTCTGTCTCTGTCTCTGTCTCTGTCTCTGTCTCTGTCTCTGTCACTGCCTCTGTCTCTGTCTCTGTCTCTGTCGCTGTCTCTTCCTCTGTCTCTGTCTCCGTCTCTGTCCCTGGCTCTGTCTCTGCCTCTGTCTCTGTCTCCGTCTCTGTCGCTGTCTCTGTCTCTGTCTCTGTCTCTGTCTCTGTCTCTGTCTCTGTCTCTGTCTCTCTCTCTGTCTCAGTTTCTGTCTCTGTCTCTGTCTCTGTCTCTGTCTCTGTCACTGTCACTGTCTCTGTCTCTGTCTCTGTCTCTGCCTCTGTCTCTGTATCTGTCTCCGTCTCTGTCTCTGTCTCTCTCTCTGTCTCTGTCTCTGTCTCTGCCTCTGTCACTGCCTCTGTCTCTGTCGCTGTCTCTGTCTCTGTCGCTGTCCCTTCATCTGTCTCTGTCTCAGTCTCTGTCTCTGTCTCTGTCTCCGTCTCTGTCTCTGTCTGTTTATCTGTCTCTGTCTCTGGCTCTGTCTCTGCCTCTGTCTCCGTCTCTGTCTCTGTCTCTGCCTCCGTTTCTGTCTCTGTCTCAGTCTCTGTCTCTGCCTCAGTCTCTGTCTCTGTCTCCGTCTTTGTGTCCGTCCTTGTCTCCGTCTTTGTCCCCTGCCCCTCTGCCACGGACCTTGTCTCCAGCCCCTCTGTATCTGTCTGTGTCTCTGTCTCTCCCTCTGTCTTTGTCTCTGTCTCTTCCTCGGTCTCTGTCTCCGTCTCTGTCCCTGGCTCTGTCTCTGTCTCTGTCTCTGTCTCTGTCTCTGTCTCTGTCTCTGTCTCTGTCTCTGCCTCTGTCTCTGTCTCTGTCGCTGTCTCTCCCTCTGTCTCTGTCTCTGTCTCAGTCCCCGTCTCCGTCTCCGACTCCATCTCTGTCTCTGTCTCTGCCTCCGTCTCTGTATCCGTCTGTGTCTCTGTCTCTGTCTCTGTCTCTGTCTCTGTCTCTGCCTCTGTCTCTGTCTCTGTCGCTGTCTCTCCCTCTGTCTCTGTCTCTGTCTCAGCCCCGTCTCCGTCTCCGACTCCATCTCTGTCTCTGTCTCTGCCTCCGTCTCTGTATCCGTCTGTGTCTCTGTCTCTGTCTCTGGGTCTCTGTCTGTGTGTCTCTGCCGCTGTCTCTTTGTCTCTGTCTCTGCTTCTCTGCCTCCGTGCCTATGTCTCTATGTCTCTGTCTCTGTCCCTGTCTCTGTTTCTGTCTCAGTCTCTGCCTCCGCCTCTGTGTTTGTCTCTGCCTCTGTCTCCGTCTCTGTCTCTGTCTCCGTCTCTGTCTCCATCTCTGTCTCTGTCTCTGTGTCTCATTCTATGTCTGTCTCCGTCTCTGCCTCCGTCTCTGTCTCCGTCTGAGTCTCTGTCTCTGTCTCTGGGTCTCTGTCTGTGTGTCTCTGCCTCTGTCTCTTTGTCTCTGTCTCTGCATCTCTGTCTCTGTGTCTCCGTCTCTGTGTCTCTGCCTCTGTCATTGTGTCTCGGTCTCTGTGTCTCTGCCTCTGTCATTGTGTCTCGGTCTCTGTGAATCTCCCTGTGTCTGTCTCTGTCTCTGTGTCTCTGTCTCTGGGTCTGTCTCTGTTTATGTGTCTGTCTCTGTCTCTGTCTCTGGGTCTCCGTCTGTGTGTTTCTGCCTCTGTCTCTTTGTCTCTGTCTCTGCATTTCTGCCTCCGTGCCTATGTTTCTATGTCTCTGTCTCTGTCTCTGTCTCTGTCTCTGTCTCTGTCTCTGTCTCTGTCTCTGTCTCTGTCTCTGTCTCTGTCTCTGTCTCTGTCTCTGTCTCTGTCTCTGTCTCTGTCTCTGTCTCTGTCTCTGTCTCTGTCTGTGTCTCTGCCTCTGTCTCGGTCTTTGTCACCGTCTCTGTTTCTGTCTCTGTCTCTGTCTCTGTCTCTGTCTCTGTCTCTGTATCTGTCTCCGTCTCTGTCTCTGTCTCTCTCTCTGTCTCTGTCTCTGTCTCTGTCTCTGTCACTGCCTCTGTCTCTGTCTCTGTCTCTGTCTCTGTCGCTGTCTCTTCCTCTGTCTCTGTCTCCGTCTCTGTCCCTGGCTCTGTCTCTGTCTCTGTCTCTGTCTCCGTCTCTGTCTCTGTCTCAGTTTCTGTCTCTATCTCCGTCTCTGTCTCTGTCTCTGTCTCTGCCTCTGTCTCTGTCCCCGCATCTGTCTCTGTCTCTGTTTCTGTCTCTGTCTCTGTCTCTGTCCCTGCCTCTGCCTCTGTCTCTGGCTCTGTCTCTGTCGCTGTCACTTCCTCGGTCTCTGTCTCCGTCTCTGTCCCTGGCTCTGTCTCTGTCTCTGTCTCTGTCTCTGTCTCTGTCTCTGTCTCTGTCTCTGTCTCTGCCTCTGTCTCTGTCTCTGTCGCTGTCTCTCCCTCTGTCTCTGTCTCTGTCTCAGCCCCGTCTCCGTCTCCGACTCCATCTCTGTCTCTGTCTCTGCCTCCGTCTCTGTATCCGTCTGTGTCTCTGTCTCTGTCTCTGGGTCTCTGTCTGTGTGTCTCTGCCGCTGTCTCTTTGTCTCTGTCTCTGCTTCTCTGCCTCCGTGCCTATGTCTCTATGTCTCTGTCTCTGTCCCTGTCTCTGTTTCTGTCTCAGTCTCTGCCTCCGCCTCTGTGTTTGTCTCTGCCTCTGTCTCCGTCTCTGTCTCTGTCTCCGTCTCCGTCTCCATCTCTGTCTCTGTCTCTGTGTCTCATTCTATGTCTGTCTCCGTCTCTGCCTCCGTCTCTGTCTCCGTCTGAGTCTCTGTCTCTGTCTCTGGGTCTCTGTCTGTGTGTCTCTGCCTCTGTCTCTTTGTCTCTGTCTCTGCATCTCTGTCTCTGTGTCTCCGTCTCTGTGTCTCTGCCTCTGTCATTGTGTCTCGGTCTCTGTGTCTCTGCCTCTGTCATTGTGTCTCGGTCTCTGTGAATCTCCCTGTGTCTGTCTCTGTCTCTGTGTCTCTGTCTCTGGGTCTGTCTCTGTTTATGTGTCTGTCTCTGTCTCTGTCTCTGGGTCTCCGTCTGTGTGTTTCTGCCTCTGTCTCTTTGTCTCTGTCTCTGCATTTCTGCCTCCGTGCCTATGTTTCTATGTCTCTGTCTCTGTCTCTGTCTCTGTCTCTGTCTCTGTCTCTGTCTCTGTCTCTGTCTCTGTCTCTGTCTCTGTCTCTGTCTCTGTCTCTGTCTCTGTCTCTGTCTCTGTCACTGCCTCTGTCTCTGTCTCTGTCTCTGTCTCTGTCTCTGCCTCTGTCTCCGTCTCTGTCTCTGTTTCTGTCTCTGACTCTGTCTCTTTGTCTCTGTCTCTGCATCCCTGCCTCCGTGCCTATGTCTCTATGTCTCTGTCTCTGTCTCTGACTCTGTCTCAGTCTCTGTCTCTGTCTGTGTCTCTGTCTCTGCCTCCGTCTCTGTGTCTTTATCTGCCTCTGTCTCTGTCTCTGTCTCCCTCTCTGCCATTGTCTCTGTCTCTGTCTCTGTCTCTGTCTCTGTCTCTCTCTCTGTCTCCGTCTCTGCCTCTGTCTCTGTCGCTGTCTCTCCCTCTGTCTCTGTCTCTGTCTCCGTCCCTAGCTCTGTCTCTGCCTCTGTCTCTGTCTCTGTCTCTGTCTCTGCCTCTGTCTCCGTCTCTGTCTCTGTTTCTGTCTCTGACTCTGTCTCAGTCTCTGTCTCTGTCTGTGTCTCTGTCTCTGCCTCCGTCTCTGTGTCTGTATCTGCCTCTGTCTCTGTCTCTGTCTCCCTCTCCGCCATTGTCTCTGTCTCTGTCTCTGTCTCTGTCTCGGTCTTTGTCTCTGTCTCTGTCTCTGCCTCTGTCTCTGTCCCCGTATCTGTCTCTGTCTCTGTTTCTGTCTCTCTCTCTGTCTCTGTCCCTGTCTCTGTCTCTGTCTCTGTCCCCGTCTCTGTCTCTGTCTCCGTCTTTGTCTCCGTCCTTGTCTCCGTCTTTGTCTTCTGTACCTCTGCCTCCGACTTTGTCTCCTGCCCCTCTGTCTCTGTCTGTGTCTCTGTCTCTCTCTCTGTATCTGTCTCTGTCTCTGTCCCTGTCTCTGTCTCTGTCTCTGTCTCTGCCTCCGTCTCTGTCTCTGTCTCTGTCTCTGTCTCTGTCTCTGTCTCTGTCTCTGTCTCTGTCTCTGTCTCTGTCTCTGTCGCTGTCTCTCCCTCTGTCTCTGCCTCTGTCTCCGTCCCTGTCTCTGTCTCTGTCTCTGTCTCTGTCTCTGCCTCTGTCTCTGTCTCAGTCTCTGTCTCTGTCTCCGTCTTTGTGTCCGTACTTGTCTCCGTCTTTGTCCCCTGCCCCTCTGCCTCCGACCTTGTCTCCTGCCCCTCTGTATCTGTCTGTGTCTCTGTCTCTCCCTCTGTCTTTGTCTCTGTCTCTACCTCGGTCTGTGTCTCTGTCCCTGCCTCTGTTTCTGTCTCTGTCTCTGTCTCTGTCTCTGTCTCTGTCTCTGTCTCTGTCTCTGTCTCTGTCTCTGTCTCTCGGTCTCTGTCTGAGTGTCTCTGCCTCTATCTCTTTGTCTCTGCATCAGTTTCTCTGCCTCCGGGCCTATGTCTCTGTGTCTCTGTCTCTGTCTCTGTCTCTGTCTCTGTCTCTGCCTCGGTCTCTGTCTCTGTCTCTGTCTCTGTCTCTGTCTCTGTCTCTGTCTCTGTCTCTGTCTCTGTCTCTGTCTCTGTCTCTGTCTCTGTCTCTGTCTCTGCCTCTGTCACTGTCTCTGTCTCTGTCTCCGTTCCTGCGTCTGGCTCTGTCCCCGTTTCTGTGTCTGGCTCTGACCCTGTCTCTGTCCCCGTCGCCGTCTTCATCTCTGTCTCTGTCTCTGTCTCTGTCTCTGTCTCTGTCTCTGTCTCTGTCTCTGTCTCTGTCTCTGTCTCTGTCTCTGTCTCTGTCTCTGTCTCTGTCTCTGTCTCTGTCTCCGTCTCTGTCCCTGGCTATGTCTCTGCCTCTGTCCCCGTCTCTATATCTGTCTCTGTCTGTGTCTCTGTCTCTGTCTCCGTCGCTGACTCTACGGCTGTCTCTGTCTCTGCCTCTGTCTGTTTCTCTGTCTCTGTCTCTGTCTCTGTCTCCGTCTCTGTCACTGCCTCTGTCTCTGTCTCTGTCTCTGTCGCTGTCTCTTCCTCTGTCTCTGTCTCCGTCTCTGTCCCTGGCTCTGTCTCTGCCTCTGTCTCCGTCTCTATCTCTGTCTCGGTCTTTGTCTCCGTCTCTGTCTCTGTCTCTGTCTCTGTCTCTGTCTGTGTCTCTGTCTCTGTCTCCGTCACTGACTATACGGCTGTCTCTGTCTCTGTTTCAGTCTCTGTCTCTGTCCCCGTCTCTGTACCTGTCCCTCTTCCTGTCACTGTCGCTGTCTCTGTCCCTGTCTCTGTCTATGCCTCTGTCTCTGTCTCTGTCTCCGTCTCTGTCTCTGTCTCAGTCAGTTTCTCTGTCTCTGTCTCTGCCTCCGTCTCTGTGTCTGTCTCTGCCACTGTCTGCGTCTCTGTCTCTGTCTCTGTCTCTGTCTCTGTCTCTGTCTCTGTCTCTGTCTCTGTCTCTGTCTCTGTCTCTGTCTCTGTCTCTGTCTCTGTCTCTGTCTCTGTCTCTGTCTCCGTCTCTGTCACTGCCTCTGTCTCTGTCTCTGTCTCTGTCGCTGTCTCTTCCTCTGTCTCTGTCTCCGTCTCTGTCCCTGGCTCTGTCTCTGCCTCTGTCTCCGTCTCTATCTCTGTCTCGGTCTTTGTCTCCGTCTCTGTCCCTGTCTCTGTCTCTGTCTCTGTCTGTGTCTCTGTCTCTGTCTCCGTCACTGACTATACGGCTGTCTCTGTCTCTGTTTCAGTCTCTGTCTCTGTCCCCGTCTCTGTACCTGTCCCTCTCCCTGTCACTGTCGCTGTCTCTGTCCCTGTCTCTGTCTATGCCTCTGTCTCTGTCTCTGTCTCCGTCTCTGTCTCTGTCTCTGTCAGTTTCTCTGTCTCTGTCTCTGCGTCCGTCTCTGTGTCTGTCTCTGCCACTGTCTGCGTCTCTGTCTCTGTTTCTGCCTCCGCCTCTGTCTCTGTCTCTGCCTCTGTCATTGTCTCTGTCTCTGTCTCCGTTTCTGTGTCTGGGTCTGTCCCTGTCTCTGTCCCCGTCGCCGTCTTCATTTCTGTCTCTGTCTCTGTCTCTGCCTCTTCCTCGGTCTGTGTCTCTGTCTCTGTCTCTGTATCTGTCTCCGTCCCTGTCTCTGTCTGTGTCTCTGTCTCTGACCCTGTCCCTCTCCCTGTGCCTGTCGCTGTCTCTATCTCTGTCTCTGTCTATTCCTCTGTCTCTGTCTCTGTCTCCGTCTCTGTCTCTGCCTTTGTCTGTGTCTCTGTCTCTGTCTCTGACTCTGTCTCTGTCTCTGTCTGTTTCTCCGTCTCTGTCTCTGTCTCTGTCTCCGTCTCTGTCTCTGTCCCTGTCTGTGTCTCTGTCTCTGTCTCTGTCTCTGTCTTTGTCTCTGTCTCTGTCTCTGTCTCTGTCTCTGTCTCTGTCACTGCCTCTGTCTCTGTCTCTGTCTCTGTCGCTGTCTCTTCCTCTGTCTCTGTCTCCGTCTCTGTCCCTGGCTCTGGCTCTGTCTCTGCCTCTGTCTCCGTCTCTATCTCTGTCTCGGTCTTTGTCTCCGTCTCTGTCTCTGTCTCTGTCTCTGTCTGTGTCTCTGTCTCTGTCTCCGTCACTGACTATACGGCTGTCTCTGTCTCTGTTTCAGTCTCTGTCTCTGTCCCCGTCTCTGTACCTGTCCCTCTCCCTGTCACTGTCGCTGTCTCTGTCCCTGTCTCTGTCTATGCCTCTGTCTCTGTCTCTGTCTCCGTCTCTGTCTCTGTATCTGTCAGTTTCTCTGTCTCTGTCTCTGCCTCCGTCTCTGTGTCTGTCTCTGCCACTGTCTGCGTCTCTGTCTCTGTTTCTGCCTCCGCCTCTGTCTCTGTCTCTGCCTCTGTCATTGTCTCTGTCTCTGTCTCCGTTTCTGTGTCTGGCTCTGTCCCTGTCTCTGTCCCCGTCGCCGTCTTCATTTCTGTCTCCGTCTCTGTCTCTGCCTCTTCCTCGGTCTGTGTCTCTGTCTCTGTCTCTGTATCTGTCTCCGTCTCTGTCTCTGTCTGTGTCTCTGTCTCTGTCCCTGTCCCGCTCCCTGTGCCTGTCGCTGTCTCTATCTCTGTCTCTGTCTATTCCTCTGTCTCTGTCTCTGTCTCCGTCTCTGTCTCTGCCTTTGCCTGTGTCTCTGTCTCTGTCTCTGACTCTGTCTCTGTCTCTGTCCCTGCCTCTGTCTCTGCCTCTGCCTCTGTCTCCGTCTCTGTCTCTGTCTCTGTCTCCGTCTCTGTCACTGCCTCTGTCTCTGTCTCTGTCTCTGTCGCTGTCTCTTCCTCTGTCTCTGTCTCCGTCTCTGTCCCTGGCTCTGTCTCTGCCTCTGTCTCCGTCTCTATCTCTGTCTCGGTCTTTGTCTCCGTCTCTGTCTCTGTCTCTGTCTCTGTCTCTGTCTCTGTCTCTGTCTCTGTCTCTGTCTGTGTCTCTGTCTCTGTCTCCGTCACTGACTATACGGCTGTCTCTGTCTCTGTTTCAGTCTCTGTCTCTGTCCCCGTCTCTGTACCTGTCCCTCTCCCTGTCACTGTCGCTGTCTCTGTCCCTGTCTCTGTCTATGCCTCTGTCTCTGTCTCTGTCTCCGTCTCTGTCTCTGTCTCTGTCAGTTTCTCTGTCTCTGTCTCTGCCTCCGTCTCTGTGTCTGTCTCTGCCACTGTCTGCGTCTCTGTCTCTGTCTCTGACTCTGTCTCTGTCTCTGTCCCTGCCTCTGTCTCTGCCTCTGCCTCTGTCTCCGTCTCTGTCTCTGTCTCTGTCTCTGTCTCTGTCTCTGTCTCTGTCACTGTCTCTGTCTCTGTCTCTGTCACTGCCTCTGTCTCTGTCTCTGTCTCTGTCGCTGTCTCTTCCTCTGTCTCTGTCTCCGTCTCTGTCCCTGGCTCTGTCTCTGCCTCTGTCTCTGTCTCCGTCTCTGTCGCTGTCTCTGTCTCTGTCTCTGTCTCTGTCTCTGTCTCTGTCTCTGTCTCTGTCTCTGTCTCTCTCTCTGTCTCAGTTTCTGTCTCTGTCTCTGTCTCTGTCTCTGTCTCTGTCACTGTCACTGTCTCTGTCTCTGTCTCTGTCTCTGCCTCTGTCTCTGTATCTGTCTCCGTCTCTGTCTCTGTCTCTCTCTCTGTCTCTGTCTCTGTCTCTGCCTCTGTCACTGCCTCTGTCTCTGTCGCTGTCTCTGTCTCTGTCGCTGTCCCTTCATCTGTCTCTGTCTCAGTCTCTGTCTCTGTCTCTGTCTCCGTCTCTGTCTCTGTCTGTTTATCTGTCTCTGTCTCTGGCTCTGTCTCTGCCTCTGTCTCCGTCTCTGTCTCTGTCTCTGCCTCCGTTTCTGTCTCTGTCTCAGTCTCTGTCTCTGCCTCAGTCTCTGTCTCTGTCTCCGTCTTTGTGTCCGTCCTTGTCTCCGTCTTTGTCCCCTGCCCCTCTGCCACGGACCTTGTCTCCAGCCCCTCTGTATCTGTCTGTGTCTCTGTCTCTCCCTCTGTCTTTGTCTCTGTCTCTTCCTCGGTCTGTGTGTCTGTCCCTGCCTCTGTTTCTGTCTCAGTCTCTGTCTCTGCCTCTGTCTCTGTCTCTGTCTCTGTCTCTGTCTCTGTCTCTGTCTCTGTCTCTGTCTCTGTCTCTGTGTCTGTCTCTGTCTCTGTCTCTGTCTCTGTCTCTGTCTCTGTCTCTGTCTCTGTCTCTGTCTCTGTCTCTGTCTCTGTCTCTGTCTCTGTCTCTGTCGCTGTCTCTTCCTCTGTCTCTGTCTCCGTCTCTGTCCCTGGCTCTGTCTCTGTCTCTGTCTCTGTCTCTGTCTCCGTCTCTGTCTCTGTCTCAGTTTCTGTCTCTATCTCCGTCTCTGTCTCTGTCTCTGTCTCTGCCTCTGTCTCTGTCCCCGCATCTGTCTCTGTCTCTGTTTCTGTCTCTGTCTCTGTCTCTGTCCCTGCCTCTGCCTCTGTCTCTGGCTCTGTCTCTGTCGCTGTCTCTTCCTCGGTCTCTGTCTCCGTCTCTGTCCCTGGCTCTGTCTCTGTCTCTGTCTCTGTCTCTGTCTCTGTCTCTGTCTCTGTCTCTGTCTCTGTCTCTGTCTCTGTCTCTGCCTCTGTCTCTGTCTCTGTCGCTGTCTCTCCCTCTGTCTCTGTCTCTGTCTCAGTCCCCGTCTCCGTCTCCGACTCCATCTCTGTCTCTGTCTCTGCCTCCGTCTCTGTATCCGTCTGTGTCTCTGTCTCTGTCTCTGGGTCTCTGTCTGTGTGTCTCTGCCGCTGTCTCTTTGTCTCTGTCTCTGCTTCTCTGCCTCCGTGCCTATGTCTCTATGTCTCTGTCTCTGTCCCTGTCTCTGTTTCTGTCTCAGTCTCTGCCTCCGCCTCTGTGTTTGTCTCTGCCTCTGTCTCCGTCTCTGTCTCTGTCTCCGTCTCTGTCTCCATCTCTGTCTCTGTCTCTGTGTCTCATTCTATGTCTGTCTCCGTCTCTGCCTCCGTCTCTGTCTCCGTCTGAGTCTCTGTCTCTGTCTCTGGGTCTCTGTCTGTGTGTCTCTGCCTCTGTCTCTTTGTCTCTGTCTCTGCATCTCTGTCTCTGTGTCTCCGTCTCTGTGTCTCTGCCTCTGTCATTGTGTCTCGGTCTCTGTGTCTCTGCCTCTGTCATTGTGTCTCGGTCTCTGTGAATCTCCCTGTGTCTGTCTCTGTCTCTGTGTCTCTGTCTCTGGGTCTGTCTCTGTTTATGTGTCTGTCTCTGTCTCTGTCTCTGGGTCTCCGTCTGTGTGTTTCTGCCTCTGTCTCTTTGTCTCTGTCTCTGCATTTCTGCCTCCGTGCCTATGTTTCTATGTCTCTGTCTCTGTCTCTGTCTCTGTCTCTGTCTCTGTCTCTGTCTCTGTCTCTGTCTCTGTCTCTGTCTCTGTCTCTGTCTCTGTCTCTGTCTCTGTCTCTGTCTCTGTCTGTGTCTCTGCCTCTGTCTCGGTCTTTGTCACCGTCTCTGTTTCTGTCTCTGTCTCTGTCTCTGTCTCTGTCTCTGTCTCTGTATCTGTCTCCGTCCCTGTCTCTGTCTCTCTCTCTGTCTCTGTCTCTGTCTCTGTCTCTGTCACTGCCTCTGTCTCTGTCTCTGTCTCTGTCTCTGTCGCTGTCTCTTCCTCTGTCTCTGTCTCCGTCTCTGTCCCTGGCTCTGTCTCTGTCTCTGTCTCTGTCTCTGTCTCCGTCTCTGTCTCTGTCTCAGTTTCTGTCTCTATCTCCGTCTCTGTCTCTGTCTCTGTCTCTGCCTCTGTCTCTGTCCCCGCATCTGTCTCTGTCTCTGTTTCTGTCTCTGTCTCTGTCTCTGTCCCTGCCTCTGCCTCTGTCTCTGGCTCTGTCTCTGTCGCTGTCTCTTCCTCGGTCTCTGTCTCCGTCTCTGTCCCTGGCTCTGTCTCTGTCTCTGTCTCTGTCTCTGTCTCTGTCTCTGTCTCTGTCTCTGTCTCTGCCTCTGTCTCTGTCTCTGTCGCTGTCTCTCCCTCTGTCTCTGTCTCTGTCTCAGCCCCGTCTCCGTCTCCGACTCCATCTCTGTCTCTGTCTCTGCCTCCGTCTCTGTATCCGTCTGTGTCTCTGTCTCTGTCTCTGGGTCTCTGTCTGTGTGTCTCTGCCGCTGTCTCTTTGTCTCTGTCTCTGCTTCTCTGCCTCCGTGCCTATGTCTCTATGTCTCTGTCTCTGTCCCTGTCTCTGTTTCTGTCTCAGTCTCTGCCTCCGCCTCTGTGTTTGTCTCTGCCTCTGTCGCCGTCTCTGTCTCTGTCTCCGTCTCCGTCTCCATCTCTGTCTCTGTCTCTGTGTCTCATTCTATGTCTGTCTCCGTCTCTGCCTCCGTCTCTGTCTCCGTCTGAGTCTCTGTCTCTGTCTCTGGGTCTCTGTCTGTGTGTCTCTGCCTCTGTCTCTTTGTCTCTGTCTCTGCATCTCTGTCTCTGTGTCTCCGTCTCTGTGTCTCTGCCTCTGTCATTGTGTCTCGGTCTCTGTGTCTCTGCCTCTGTCATTGTGTCTCGGTCGCTGTGAATCTCCCTGTGTCTGTCTCTGTCTCTGTGTCTCTGTCTCTGGGTCTGTCTCTGTTTATGTGTCTGTCTCTGTCTCTGTCTCTGGGTCTCCGTCTGTGTGTTTCTGCCTCTGTCTCTTTGTCTCTGTCTCTGCATTTCTGCCTCCGTGCCTATGTTTCTACGTCTCTGTCTCTGTCTCTGTCTCTGTCTCTGTCTCTGTCTCTGTCTCTGTCTCTGTCTCTGTCTCTGTCTCTGTCTCTGTCTCTGTCTCTGTCTCTGTCTCTGTCTCTGTCTCTGTCTCTGTCACTGCCTCTGTCTCTGTCTCTGTCTCTGTCTCTGTCTCTGCCTCTGTCTCCGTCTCTGTCTCTGTTTCTGTCTCTGACTCTGTCTCTTTGTCTCTGTCTCTGCATCCCTGCCTCCGTGCCTATGTCTCTATGTCTCTGTCTCTGTCTCTGACTCTGTCTCAGTCTCTGTCTCTGTCTGTGTCTCTGTCTCTGCCTCCGTCTCTGTGTCTGTATCTGCCTCTGTCTCTGTCTCTGTCTCCCTCTCCGCCATTGTCTCTGTCTCTGTCTCTGTCTCTGTCTCGGTCTTTGTCTCTGTCTCTGTCTCTGCCTCTGTCTCTGTCCCCGTATCTGTCTCTGTCTCTGTCTCTGTCTCTGTCTCTGTCTCTGTCTCTGTCTCTGTCTCTGTCTCTGTCTCTGTCTCTGTCTCTGTCTCTGTCTCTGTCTCTGTCTCTGTCTCCGTCTCTGTCACTGCCTCTGTCTCTGTCTCTGTCTCTGTCGCTGTCTCTTCCTCTGTCTCTGTCTCCGTCTCTGTCCCTGGCTCTGTCTCTGCCTCTGTCTCCGTCTCTATCTCTGTCTCGGTCTTTGTCTCCGTCTCTGTCTCTGTCTCTGTCTCTGTCTCTGTCTGTGTCTCTGTCTCTGTCTCCGTCACTGACTATACGGCTGTCTCTGTCTCTGTTTCAGTCTCTGTCTCTGTCCCCGTCTCTGTACCTGTCCCTCTCCCTGTCACTGTCGCTGTCTCTGTCCCTGTCTCTGTCTATGCCTCTGTCTCTGTCTCTGTCTCCGTCTCTGTCTCTGTCTCTGTCAGTTTCTCTGTCTCTGTCTCTGCCTCCGTCTCTGTGTCTGTCTCTGCCACTGTCTGCGTCTCTGTCTCTGTTTCTGCCTCCGCCTCTGTCTCTGTCTCTGCCTCTGTCATTGTCTCTGTCTCTGTCTCCGTTTCTGTGTCTGGGTCTGTCCCTGTCTCTGTCCCCGTCGCCGTCTTCATTTCTGTCTCTGTCTCTGTCTCTGCCTCTTCCTCGGTCTGTGTCTCTGTCTCTGTCTCTGTATCTGTCTCCGTCTCTGTCTCTGTCTGTGTCTCTGTCTCTGACCCTGTCCCTCTCCCTGTGCCTGTCGCTGTCTCTATCTCTGTCTCTGTCTATTCCTCTGTCTCTATCTCTGTCTCCGTCTCTGTCTCTGCCTTTGTCTGTGTCTCTGTCTCTGTCTCTGACTCTGTCTCTGTCTCTGTCTGTTTCTCTGTCTCTGTCTCTGTCTTTGTCTCTGTCTCTGTCTCTGTCTCTGTCTCTGTCTCTGTCACTGCCTCTGTCTCTGTCTCTGTCTCTGTCGCTGTCTCTTCCTCTGTCTCTGTCTCCGTCTCTGTCCCTGGCTCTGGCTCTGTCTCTGCCTCTGTCTCCGTCTCTATCTCTGTCTCGGTCTTTGTCTCCGTCTCTGTCTCTGTCTCTGTCTCTGTCTGTGTCTCTGTCTCTACCTCCGTCACTGACTATAGGGCTGTCTCTGTCTCTGTTTCAGTCTCTGTCTCTGTCCCCGTCTCTGTACCTGTCCCTCTCCCTGTCACTGTCGCTGTCTCTGTCCCTGTCTCTGTCTATGCCTCTGTCTCTGTCTCTGTCTCCGTCTCTGTCTCTGTCTCTGTCAGTTTCTCTGTCTCTGTCCCTGCCTCCGTCTCTGTGTCTGTCTCTGCCACTGTCTGCGTCTCTGTCTCTGTTTCTGCCTCCGCCTCTGTCTCTGTCTCTGCCTCTGTCATTGTCTCTGTCTCTGTCTCCGTTTCTGTGTCTGGCTCTGTCCCTGTCTCTGTCCCCGTCGCCGTCTTCATTTCTGTCTCCGTCTCTGTCTCTGCCTCTTCCTCGGTCTGTGTCTCTGTCTCTGTCTCTGTATCTGTCTCCGTCTCTGTCTCTGTCTGTGTCTCTGTCTCTGTCCCTGTCCCGCTCCCTGTGCCTGTCGCTGTCTCTATCTCTGTCTCTGTCTATTCCTCTGTCTCTGTCTCTGTCTCCGTCTCTGTCTCTGCCTTTGCCTGTGTCTCTGTCTCTGTCTCTGACTCTGTCTCTGTCTCTGTCCCTGCCTCTGTCTCTGCCTCTGCCTCTGTCTCCGTCTCTGTCTCTGTCCCTGTCTGTGTCTCTGTCTCTGCCTCTGTCTCTGTCTTTGTCTCTGTCTCTGTCTCTGTCTCTGTCTCTGTCTCTGTCTCTGTCTCTGTCTCTGTCACTGCCTCTGTCTCTGTCTCTGTCTCTGTCGCTGTCTCTTCCTCTGTCTCTGTCTCCGTCTCTGTCCCTGGCTATGTGTCTGCCTCTGTCTCCGTCTCTATCTCTGTCTCGGTCTTTGTCTCCGTCTCTGTCTCTGTCTCTGTCTCTGTCTCTGTCTCCGTCTCTGTCACTGCCTCTGTCTCTGTCTCTGTCTCTGTCGCTGTCTCTTCCTCTGTCTCTGTCTCCGTCTCTGTCCCTGGCTATGTCTCTGCCTCTGTCTCCGTCTCTATCTCTGTCTCGGTCTTTGTCTCCGTCTCTGTCTCTGTCTCTGTCTCTGTCTCTGTCTCTGTCTCTGTCTCTGTCTCTGTCTCTGTCTCTGTCTCTGTCTCTGTCTCTGTCTCTGTCCGTGTCTCTGTCTCTGTCTCCGTTACTGACTATACGGCTGTCTCTGTCTCTGTTTCAATCTCTGTCTCTGTCTCCGTCTCTGTCTCTGTCTCTGTCTGTGTCTCTGTCTCTGTCTCTGTCTCTGTCTGTATCTCTGTCTCTGTCTCCGTCACTGACTATACGGCTGTCTCTGTCTCTGTTTCAGTCTCTGTCTCTGTCTCTGTCTCTGTCTCTGTCTCTGTCTCTGTCTCTGTCTCTGTCTCTGTCTCTGTCTCTGTGTCTCTGTCTCTGTCTCCGTCTCTGTCCCTGGCTATGTCTCTGCCTCTGTCTCCGTCTCTATCTCTGTCTCGGTCTTTGTCTCCGTCTCTGTCTCTGTCTCTGTCTCTGTCTCTGTCTCTGTCTCTGTCTCTGTCTCCGTCTCTGTCTCTGCCTTTGTCTGTGTCTCTGTCTCTGTCTCTGACTCTGTCTCTGTCTCTGTCTGTTTCTCTGTCTCTGTCTCTGTCTCTGTCTCCGTCTCTGTCTCTGTCCCTGTCTGTGTCTCTGTCTCTGTCTCTGTCTCTGTCTTTGTCTCTGTCTCTGTCTCTGTCTCTGTCTCTGTCTCTGTCACTGCCTCTGTCTCTGTCTCTGTCTCTGTCGCTGTCTCTTCCTCTGTCTCTGTCTCCGTCTCTGTCCCTGGCTCTGGCTCTGTCTCTGCGTCTGTCTCCGTCTCTATCTCTGTCCACGGTCTTTGTCTCCGTCTCTGTCTCTGTCTCTGTCTCTGTCTGTGTCTCTGTCTCTGTCTCCGTCACTGACTATACGGCTGTCTCTGTCTCTGTTTCAGTCTCTGTCTCAGTCCCCGTCTCTGTACCTGTCCCTCTCCCTGTCACTGTCGCTGTCTCTGTCCCTGTCTCTGTCTATGCCTCTGTCTCTGTCTCTGTCTCCGTCTCTGTCTCTGTCTCTGTCAGTTTCTCTGTCTCTGTCTCTGCCTCCGTCTCTGTGTCTGTCTCTGCCACTGTCTGCGTCTCTGTCTCTGTTTCTGCCTCCGCCTCTGTCTCTGTCTCTGCCTCTGTCATTGTCTCTGTCTCTGTCTCCGTTTCTGTGTCTGGCTCTGTCCCTGTCTCTGTCCCCGTCGCCGTCTTCATTTCTGTCTCTGTCTCTGTCTGTATCTCTGTCTCTGTCTCCGTCACTGACTATACAGCTGTCTCTGTCTCTGTTTCAGTCTCTGTCTCTGTCTCTGTCTCTGTCTCTGTCTCTGTCTCTGTCTCTGTCTCTGTCTCTGTCTCTGTGTCTGTCTCTGCCTCTGTCTCCGCCTCTGTCTCTGTCTCTGTCTCTGTTTCTGTATCTGTCTCTGCCTCTGTCCCTGCCTCTGTCTCCGCCTCTGTCTCTGTCTCTGTTTCTGTCTCTGTCTCTGCCTCTGTCCCTGCCTCTGTCTCTGCCTCTGCCTCTGTCTCCGTCTCTGTCTCTGTCTCTGCCTCTGTCTTTGTCTCTGTCTCTGTCTCTGTCTCTGTCTCTGTCTCTGTCTCTGTCTCTGTCTCTGTCTCTGTCACTGCCTCTGTCTCTGTCTCTGTCTGTATCTCTGTCTCTGTCTCCGGCACTGACTATACGGCTGTCTCTGTCTCTGTTTCAGTCTCTGTCTCTGTCTCTGTCTCTGTCTCTGTCTCTGTCTCTGTCTCTGTCTCTGTCTCTGTCTCTGTCTCTGTCTCTGTCTCTGTGTCTGTCTCTGCCTCTGTCTCCGCCTCTGTCTCTGTCTCTGTCTCTGTTTCTGTATCTGTCTCTGTCTCTGTCCCTGCCTCTGTCTCCGCCTCTGTCTCTGTCTCTGTTTCTGTCTCTGTCTCTGTCTCTGTCCCTGCCTCTGTCTCTGCCTCTGCCTCTGTCTCCGTCTCTGTCTCGGTCTCTGCCTCTATCTCCGTCTCCGTCTCTGTCTCTGTCTCTGTCTCTGTCTCTGTGTCTGTCTCTGTCTCTGTCTCTGTCTCTGTCTCTGTCTCTGTCACTGCCTCTGTCTCTGTCTCTGTCTCTGTCGCTGTCTCTTCCTCTGTCTCTGTCTCCGTCTCTGTCCCTGGCTATGTCTCTGCCTCTGTCTCCGTCTCTATATCTGTCTCTGTCTGTGTCTCTGTCTCTGTCTCCGTCGCTGACTCTACGGCTGTCTCTGTCTCTGCCTCTGTCTGTTTCTCTGTCTCTGTCTCTGTCTCTGTCTCTGTCTCTGTATCTGTCTCTGTCTCTCTCTCTCTCTCTGTCTCTGTCTCTGTCTCTGTCTGTGTCTCTGTCCCTGCCTCTGTTTCTGTCTCTGTCTCTGTCTCTGTCTCTGCCTCTATCTCCGTCTCCGTCTCTGTCTCTGTCTCTGCCTCTGTCTCTGTCTCTGCCTCCGTCTCTGTGTCTGTCTCTATCTCTGTCTGCGTCTCTGTCTCTGCCTCTGTCTCTGTCTCTGTCTCTGTCTCTGTCTCTGTCTCTGTCTCTGTCTCGGTCTCTGTCTCTGTCTCTGTCCCCGTCTCTGTACCTGTCCCTCACCCTGTCACTGTCGCTGTCTCTGTCCCTGTCTCTGTCTATGCCTCTGTCTCTGTCACTGTCTCCGTCTCTGTCTCTGTCTCTGTCAGTTTCTCTGTCTCTGTCTCTGCCTCCGTCTCTGTGTCTGTCTCTGCCACTGTCTGCGTCTCTGTCTCTGTTTCTGCCTCCGCCTCTGTCTCTGTCTCTGCCTCTGTCATTGTCTCTGTCTCTGTCTCCGTTTCTGTGTCTGGCTCTGTCCCTGTCTCTGTCCCCGTCGCCGTCTTCATTTCTGTCTCTGTCTCTGTCTCTGCCTCTTCCTCGGTCTGTGTCTCTGTCTCTGTCTCTGTATCTGTCTCCGTCTCTGTCTCTGTCTGTGTCTCTGTCTCTGACCCTGTCCCTCTCCCTGTGCCTGTCGCTGTCTCTATCTCTGTCTCTGTCTATTCCTCTGTCTCTATCTCTGTCTCCGTCTCTGTCTCTGCCTTTGTCTGTGTCTCTGTCTCTGTCTCTGACTCTGTCTCTGTCTCTGTCTGTTTCTCTGTCTCTGTCTCTGTCTCTGTCTCCGTCTCTGTCTCTGTCCCTGTCTGTGTCTCTGTCTCTGTCTCTGTCTCTGTCTTTGTCTCTGTCTCTGTCTCTGTCTCTGTCTCTGTCTCTGTCACTGCCTCTGTCTCTGTCTCTGTCTCTGTCGCTGTCTCTTCCTCTGTCTCTGTCTCCGTCTCTGTCCCTGGCTCTGGCTCTGTCTCTGCCTCTGTCTCCGTCTCTATCTCTGTCTCGGTCTTTGTCTCCGTCTCTGTCTCTGTCTCTGTCTCTGTCTGTGTCTCTGTCTCTGTCTCCGTCACTGACTATACGGCTGTCTCTGTCTCTGTTTCAGTCTCTGTCTCTGTCCCCGTCTCTGTACCTGTCCCTCTCCCTGTCACTGTCGCTGTCTCTGTCCCTGTCTCTGTCTATGCCTCTGTCTCTGTCTCTGTCTCCGTCTCTGTCTCTGTATCTGTCAGTTTCTCTGTCTCTGTCTCTGCCTCCGTCTCTGTGTCTGTCTCTGCCACTGTCTGCGTCTCTGTCTCTGTTTCTGCCTCCGCCTCTGTCTCTGTCTCTGCCTCTGTCATTGTCTCTGTCTCTGTCTCCGTTTCTGTGTCTGGCTCTGTCCCTGTCTCTGTCCCCGTCGCCGTCTTCATTTCTGTCTCCGTCTCTGTCTCTGCCTCTTCCTCGGTCTGTGTCTCTGTCTCTGTCTCTGTATCTGTCTCCGTCTCTGTCTCTGTCTGTGTCTCTGTCTCTGTCCCTGTCCCGCTCCCTGTGCCTGTCGCTGTCTCTATCTCTGTCTCTGTCTATTCCTCTGTCTCTGTCTCTGTCTCCGTCTCTGTCTCTGCCTTTGCCTGTGTCTCTGTCTCTGTCTCTGACTCTGTCTCTGTCTCTGTCCCTGCCTCTGTCTCTGCCTCTGCCTCTGTCTCCGTCTCTGTCTCTGTCTCTGTCTCCGTCTCTGTCACTGCCTCTGTCTCTGTCTCTGTCTCTGTCGCTGTCTCTTCCTCTGTCTCTGTCTCCGTCTCTGTCCCTGGCTCTGTCTCTGCCTCTGTCTCCGTCTCTATCTCTGTCTCGGTCTTTGTCTCCGTCTCTGTCTCTGTCTCTGTCTCTGTCTCTGTCTGTGTCTCTGTCTCTGTCTCCGTCACTGACTATACGGCTGTCTCTGTCTCTGTTTCAGTCTCTGTCTCTGTCCCCGTCTCTGTACCTGTCCCTCTCCCTGTCACTGTCGCTGTCTCTGTCCCTGTCTCTGTCTATGCCTCTGTCTCTGTCTCTGTCTCCGTCTCTGTCTCTGTCTCTGTCAGTTTCTCTGGCACTGTCTCTGCCTCCGTCTCTGTGTCTGTCTCTGCCACTGTCTGCGTCTCTGTCTCTGTTTCTGCCTCCGCCTCTGTCTCTGTCTCTGCCTCTGTCATTGTCTCTGTCTCTGTCTCCGTTTCTGTGTCTGGGTCTGTCCCTGTCTCTGTCCCCGTCGCCGTCTTCATTTCTGTCTCTGTCTCTGTCTCTGCCTCTTCCTCGGTCTGTGTCTCTGTCTCTGTCTCTGTATCTGTCTCCGTCTCTGTCTCTGTCTGTGTCTCTGTCTCTGTCCCTGTCCCTCTCCCTGTGCCTGTCGCTGTCTCTATCTCTGTCTCTGTCTATTCCTCTGTCTCTGTCTCTGTCTCCGTCTCTGTCTCTGCCTTTGTCTGTGTCTCTGTCTCTGTCTCTGACTCTGTCTCTGTCTCTGTCTGTTTCTCTGTCTCTGTCTCTGTCTCTGTCTCCGTCTCTGTCTCTGCCTTTGTCTGTGTCTCTGTCTCTGTCTCTGACTCTGTCTCTGTCTCTGTCTGTTTCTCTGTCTCTGTCTCTGTCTCTGTCTCCGTCTCTGTCTCTGTCCCTGTCTGTGTCTCCGTCTCTGTCTCTGTCTCTGTCTCTGTCTGTGTCTCTGTCTCTACCTCCGTCACTGACTATAGGGCTGTCTCTGCCTCTGTTTCAGTCTCTGTCTCTGTCCCCGTCTCTGTACCTGTCCCTCTCCCTGTCACTGTCGCTGTCTCTGTCCCTGTCTCTGTCTATGCCTCTGTCTCTGTCTCTGTCTCCGACTCTGTCTCTGTCTCTGTCAGTTTCTCTGTCTCTGTCCCTGCCTCCGTCTCTGTGTCTGTCTCTGCCACTGTCTGCGTCTCTGTCTCTGTTTCTGCCTCCGCCTCTGTCTCTGTCTCTGCCTCTGTCATTGTCTCTGTCTCTGTCTCCGTTTCTGTGTCTGGCTCTGTCCCTGTCTCTGTCCCCGTCGCCGTCTTCATTTCTGTCTCCGTCTCTGTCTCTGCCTCTTCCTCGGTCTGTGTCTCTGTCTCTGTCTCTGTATCTGTCTCCGTCTCTGTCTCTGTCTGTGTCTCTGTCTCTGTCCCTGTCCCGCTCCCTGTGCCTGTCGCTGTCTCTATCTCTGTCTCTGTCTATTCCTCTGTCTCTGTCTCTGTCTCCGTCTCTGTCTCTGCCTTTGCCTGTGTCTCTGTCTCTGTCTCTGACTCTGTCTCTGTCTCTGTCCCTGCCTCTGTCTCTGCCTCTGCCTCTGTCTCCGTCTCTGTCTCTGTCCCTGTCTGTGTCTCTGTCTCTGCCTCTGTCTCTGTCTTTGTCTCTGTCTCTGTCTCTGTCTCTGTCTCTGTCTCTGTCTCTGTCTCTGTCTCTGTCACTGCCTCTGTCTCTGTCTCTGTCTCTGTCGCTGTCTCTTCCTCTGTCTCTGTCTCCGTCTCTGTCCCTGGCTATGTGTCTGCCTCTGTCTCCGTCTCTATCTCTGTCTCGGTCTTTGTCTCCGTCTCTGTCTCTGTCTCTGTCTCTGTCTCTGTCTCCGTCTCTGTCACTGCCTCTGTCTCTGTCTCTGTCTCTGTCGCTGTCTCTTCCTCTGTCTCTGTCTCCGTCTCTGTCCCTGGCTATGTCTCTGCCTCTGTCTCCGTCTCTATCTCTGTCTCGGTCTTTGTCTCCGTCTCTGTCTCTGTCTCTGTCTCTGTCTCTGTCTCTGTCTCTGTCTCTGTCTCTGTCTCTGTCTCTGTCTCTGTCTCTGTCTCTGTCTCTGTCTCTGTCTCTGTCCGTGTCTCTGTCTCTGTCTCCGTCACTGACTATACGGCTGTCTCTGTCTCTGTTTCAGTCTCTGTCTCTGTCTCCGTCTCTGTCTCTGTCTCTGTCTGTGTCTCTGTCTCTGTCTCTGTCTCTGTCTGTATCTCTGTCTCTGTCTCCGTCACTGACTATACGGCTGTCTCTGTCTCTGTTTCAGTCTCTGTCTCTGTCTCTGTCTCTGTCTCCGTCTCTGTCTCTGTCTCTGTCTCTGTCTCTGTCTCTGTCTCTGTCTCTGTCTCCGTCTCTGTCTCTGCCTTTGTCTGTGTCTCTGTCTCTGTCTCTGACTCTGTCTCTGTCTCTGTCTGTTTCTCTGTCTCTGTCTCTGTCTCTGTCTCCGTCTCTGTCTCTGTCCCTGTCTGTGTCTCTGTCTCTGTCCCTGTCTCTGTCTTTGTCTCTGTCTCTGTCTCTGTCTCTGTCTCTGTCTCTGTCTCTGTCTCTGTCACTGCCTCTGTCTCTGTCTCTGTCTCTGTCGCTGTCTCTTCCTCTGTCTCTGTCTCCGTCTCTGTCCCTGGCTCTGGCTCTGTCTCTGCGTCTGTCTCCGTCTCTATCTCTGTCTCGGTCTTTGTCTCCGTCTCTGTCTCTGTCTCTGTCTCTGTCTGTGTCTCTGTCTCTGTCTCCGTCACTGACTATACGGCTGTCTCTGTCTCTGTTTCAGTCTCTGTCTCAGTCCCCGTCTCTGTACCTGTCCCTCTCCCTGTCACTGTCGCTGTCTCTGTCCCTGTCTCTGTCTATGCCTCTGTCTCTGTCTCTGTCTCCGTCTCTGTCTCTGTCTCTGTCAGTTTCTCTGTCTCTGTCTCTGCCTCCGTCTCTGTGTCTGTCTCTGCCACTGTCTGCGTCTCTGTCTCTGTTTCTGCCTCCGCCTCTGTCTCTGTCTCTGCCTCTGTCATTGTCTCTGTCTCTGTCTCCGTTTCTGTGTCTGGCTCTGTCCCTGTCTCTGTCCCCGTCGCCGTCTTCATTTCTGTCTCTGTCTCTGTCTGTATCTCTGTCTCTGTCTCCGTCACTGACTATACAGCTGTCTCTGTCTCTGTTTCAGTCTCTGTCTCTGTCTCTGTCTCTGTCTCTGTCTCTGTCTCTGTCTCTGTCTCTGTCTCTGTCTCTGTCTCTGTCTCTGTCTCTGTGTCTGTCTCTGCCTCTGTCTCCGCCTCTGTCTCTGTCTCTGTCTCTGTTTCTGTATCTGTCTCTGCCTCTGTCCCTGCCTCTGTCTCCGCCTCTGTCTCTGTCTCTGTTTCTGTCTCTGTCTCTGTCTCTGTCCCTGCCTCTGTCTCTGCCTCTGCCTCTGTCTCCGTCTCTGTCTCTGTCTCTGCCTCTGTCTTTGTCTCTGTCTCTGTCTCTGTCTCTGTCTCTGTCTCTGTCTCTGTC
The DNA here is from genome assembly GCA_945859595.2 of Megachile willughbiella. Classification (NCBI taxonomy): domain Eukaryota; kingdom Metazoa; phylum Arthropoda; class Insecta; order Hymenoptera; family Megachilidae; genus Megachile; species Megachile willughbiella. The sequence continues at coordinate 2,580,065 of CAMAOD020000201.1, read as the reverse complement.
TCTGTCTCTGTCTCTGTCACTGCCTCTGTCTCGGTCTCTGTCTGTATCTCTGTCTCTGTCTCCGGCACTGACTATACGGCTGTCTCTGTCTCTGTTTCAGTCTCTGTCTCTGTCTCTGTCTCTGTCTCTGTCTCTGTCTCTGTCTCTGTCTCTGTCTCTGTCTCTGTCTCTGTCTCTGTCTCTGTGTCTGTCTCTGCCTCTGTCTCCGCCTCTGTCTCTGTCTCTGTCTCTGTTTCTGTATCTGTCTCTGTCTCTGTCCCTGCCTCTGTCTCCGCCTCTGTCTCTGTCTCTGTTTCTGTCTCTGTCTCTGTCTCTGTCCCTGCCTCTGTCTCTGCCTCTGCCTCTGTCTCCGTCTCTGTCTCGGTCTCTGCCTCTATCTCCGTCTCCGTCTCTGTCTCTGTCTCTGTCTCTGTCTCTGTGTCTGTCTCTGTCTCTGTCTCTGTCTCTGTCTCTGTCACTGCCTCTGTCTCTGTCTCTGTCTCTGTCGCTGTCTCTTCCTCTGTCTCTGTCTCCGTCTCTGTCCCTGGCTATGTCTCTGCCTCTGTCTCCGTCTCTATATCTGTCTCTGTCTGTGTCTCTGTCTCTGTCTCCGTCGCTGACTCTACGGCTGTCTCTGTCTCTGCCTCTGTCTGTTTCTCTGTCTCTGTCTCTGTCTCTGTCTCTGTCTCTGTATCTGTCTCTGTCTCTCTCTCTCTCTCTGTCTCTGTCTCTGTCTCTGTCTGTGTCTCTGTCCCTGCCTCTGTTTCTGTCTCTGTCTCTGTCTCTGTCTCTGCCTCTATCTCCGTCTCCGTCTCTGTCTCTGTCTCTGCCTCTGTCTCTGTCTCTGCCTCCGTCTCTGTGTCTGTCTCTATCTCTGTCTGCGTCTCTGTCTCTGCCTCTGTCTCTGTCTCTGTCTCTGTCTCTGTCTCTGTCTCTGTCTCTGTCTCTGTCTCTGTCTCTGTCTCTGTCCCCGTCTCTGTACCTGTCCCTCACCCTGTCACTGTCGCTGTCTCTGTCCCTGTCTCTGTCTATGCCTCTGTCTCTGTCTCTGTCTCCGTCTCTGTCTCTGTCTCTGTCAGTTTCTCTGTCTCTGTCTCTGCCTCCGTCTCTGTGTCTGTCTCTGCCACTGTCTGCGTCTCTGTCTCTGTTTCTGCCTCCGCCTCTGTCTCTGTCTCTGCCTCTGTCATTGTCTCTGTCTCTGTCTCCGTTTCTGTGTCTGGCTCTGTCCCTGTCTCTGTCCCCGTCGCCGTCTTCATTTCTGTCTCTGTCTCTGTCTCTGCCTCTTCCTCGGTCTGTGTCTCTGTCTCTGTCTCTGTCTCTGTCTCTGTCTCTGTCTCTGTCCCGGTCCCTCTCCCTGTCACTGTCGCTGTCTCTGTCCCTGTCTCTTTCTATGCCTCTGTTTCCGTCTCTGTCTCCGTCTCCGTCTCTGTCTCTGTCTCTGTCTCCGTCTCTGTCTCTGTCTGTTTATCTGTCTCTGTCTCTGGCTCTGTCTCTGCCTCTGTCTCCGTCTCTGTCTCTGTCTCCGCCTCCGTTTCTGTCTCTGTCTCAGTCTCTGTCTCTGCCTCAGTCTCTGTCTCTGTCTCCGTCTTTGTGTCCGTCCTTGTCTCCGTCTTTGTCCCCTGCCCCTCTGCCACGGACCTTGTCTCCAGCCCCTCTGTATATGTCTGTGTCTCTGTCTCTCCCTCTGTCTTTGTCTCTGTCTCTTCCTCGGTCTGTGTCTCTGTCCATGCCTCTGTTTCTGTCTCTGTCTCTGTCTCTGTCTCTGTCTCTGTCCCGGTCCCTCTCCCTGTCACTGTCGCTGTCTCTGTCCCTGTCTCTTTCTATGCCTCTGTCTCTGTCTCTGTCTCCGTCTCCGTCTCTGTCTCTGTCTCCGTCTCTGTCTCTGTCTGTTTCTCTGTTTCTGTCTCTGTCTCTGTATCTGTCTCTGTCTCTCTCTCTGTCTCTGTCTCTGTCTCTGTCTCTGTCCCTGTCTCTGTCTCTGTCTCTGTCTCTGTCTCTGTCTCTGTCTCTGTCACTGCCTCTGTCTCTGTCTCTGTCTCTGTCGCTGTCTCTTCCTCTGTCTCTGTCTCCGTCTCTGTCCCTGGCTCTGTCTCTGCCTCTGTCTCTGTCTCCGTCTCTGTCGCTGTCTCTGTCTCTGTCTCTGTCTCTGTCTCTGTCTCTGTCTCTCTCTCTGTCTCAGTTTCTGTCTCTGTCTCTGTCTCTGTCTCTGTCTCTGTCACTGTCACTGTCTCTGTCTCTGTCTCTGTCTCTGCCTCTGTCTCCGTCTCTGTCTCTGTCTCTCTCTCTGTCTCTGTCTCTGTCTCTGCCTCTGTCACTGCCTCTGTCTCTGTCGCTGTCTCTGTCTCTGTCGCTGTCCCTTCATCTGTCTCTGTCTCTGTCTCTGTCTCTGTCTCTGTCTCTGTCTCTGTCTGTGTCTCTGTCTCTGTCTCTCTCTCTGTCTCTGTCCCTGTCTCTGTCTCTGTCTCTGTCGCCGTCTCTGTCTCTGTCTCCGTCTTTGTCTCCTGTACCTCTGCCTCGGACTTTGTCTCCTGCCCCTCTGTCTCTGTCTGTGTCTCTGTCTCTCTCTCTGTATCTGTCTCTGTCTCTGTCTCTGTCTCTGTCCCCGTCTCTGTCTCTGTCTCCGTCTTTGTCTCCGTCCTTGTCTCTGTCTTTGTCTCCTGTACCTCTGCCTCCGACTTTGTCTCCTGCCCCTCTGTCTCTGTCTGTGTCTCTGTCTCTCTCTCTGTATCTGTCTATGTGTCTTCCTCGGTCTGTGTCTCTGTCTCTGCCTCTGTCTCTGTCTCTGTCCCTGCCTCTGTCTCTGCCTCTGTCTCTGCCTCTGTCTCTGTCTCTGTCTGTGTCTCTGTCCCCGTATCTGTCTCTGTCTCTGTTTCTGTCTCTCTCTCTGTCTCTGTCCCTGTCTCTGTCTCTGTCTCTGCCCCGTCTCTGTCACTGTCTCCGTCTTTGTCTCCGTCCTTGTCTCTGTCTTTGTCTCCTGTACCACTGCCTGCGACTTTGTCTCCTGCCCCTCTGTCTCTGTCTGTGTCTCTGTCTCTCTCTCTGTATCTGTCTCTGTGTCTTCCTCGGTCTGTGTCTCTGTCTCTGCCTCTGTCTCTGTCTCTGTCTCTGCCTCTGTCTCTGTCCCTGTCCCTCTCCCTGGCCCTGTCGCTGTCTCTGTCTCTGTCTCCGTCTATGCTTCTGTCTCTGTCTCTGTCTCTGTCTCCGTCTCTGTCTCTGTCTCTGTCTCTGTCTGTGTCTCTGTCTCTGTCTCTGTCTCCGTCTTTGTCTCCGTCCTTGTCTCCGTCTTTGTCCCCTGCCCCTCTGCCTCCGACCATGTCCCCTGCCCCTCTGTCTCTGTCTGTCTCTCTGACTCTCCCTCTGTCTTTGTCTCTGTCTCTTCCTCGGTCTGTGTCTCTGTCCCTGCCACTGTCTCTGTCTCCGTCTCTGTCTCTGTCTCTGTCTCTGTCTCTGTCTCTGTCTCTGTCTCTGCCTCTGTCTCTGCCCTGTCTCTATCTCTGTCTCTGTCGCTGTCTCTGCCTCTGTCTCAGTCCCTGCGTCTGTCTCGGTCTTTGTCTCCGTCTCTGTCTCTGTCTCTGTCTCTGTCTCTGTCTCTGTCTCTGTCTCTGTCTCTGTCTCTGCCACTGTCTCTGTCTCTGTCTCTGTCTCCGTCTCTGTGTCTGTCTCTGCCTCTGTCTCCGTCTCTGTCTCTGTCTCTGTGTCTGTCTCTGTCTCTGTCTCTGTCTCTGTCTCTGTCCCTGTCTCTGTCTCTGTCTCTGTCTCTGTCTCTGTCTCTGTCTCTGTCTCTGTCTCTGTCTCTGTCTCTGTCTCTGCCACTGTCTCTGTCTCTGTCTCTGTCTCTGTCTCTGTCTCTGTCTCTGTCTCTGTCTCTGTCTCTGTCTCTGTCTCTGTCTCTGTCTCTGTCTCTGTCTCTGTCTCTGTCTCTGTCTCTGTCTCTGTCTCTGTCTCTGTCTCTGTCTCTGTCTCTGTCTCTGTATCTGTCTCTGTCTCTGTCTCTGTCTCTGCCTCTGTCTCTGTCCCTGTACCTCTCCTTGTCCCTGTCGCTGTCTCCGTCTCTGTCTCTGTCTCTGTCTCTGCCTCTGTCTCAGTCCCTGCGTCTGTCTCGGTCTCTGTCTCTGTCTCTGTGTCTCTGTCTCTGCATGTCTGTCTCTGTGTCTCCGTCTGTGTGTCTCTGCCTCTGTCTCTGTCTCTGTCTCTGTCTCTGTCTCTGCCTCTGTCTCTGTCTCTGTCTCTGTCTCTGTCTCTGTCTCTGTCTCTGTCTCTGTCTCTGTCTCTGTCTCTGCATCTGTCTCTGCCCTGTCTCTATCTCTGTCTCTGTCGCTGTCTCTGCCTCTGTCTCAGTCCCTGCGTCTGTCTCGGTCTTTGTCTCCGTCTCTGTCTCTGTCTCTGCCTCTGTATCTGTCTCTGTCTCTGTCTCTGTCTCTGTCTCTGTCTCTGTCCCTGCCTCTGTCTCTGTCTCTGCCTCTGTCTCTGCCCTGTCTCTATCTCTGTCTCTGTCGCTGTCTCTGTCTCTGTCTCTGTCTCTGTCTCTGTCTCTGTCTCTGTCTCTGTCTCTGTCTCTGTCTCTGTCTCTGTCTCTGTCTCTGTCTCTGCCTCTGTCTCTGTCTCTGTCTCTGTCTCTGTCTCTGTCTCTGTCTCTGTCTCTGTCCCTGTCTCTGTCTCTGTCTCTGTCTCTGTCTCCGTCTTTGTCTCCGTCCTTGTCTCCGTCTTTGTCCCCTGCCCCTCTGCCTCCGACCATGTCTCCTGCTCCTCTGTCTCTGTCTGTCTCTCTGACTCTCCCTCTGTCTTTGTCTCCGTCTCTTCCTCGGTCTGTGTCTCTGTCCCTGCCTCTGTCTCTGTCTCCGTCTCTGTCTCTGTCTCTGTCCGTGTCTCTGTCTCTGTCCCTGTCTCCATCTTTGTCTCCGTCCTTGTCTCCGTCCTTGTCTCCGTCCTTGTCTCCTGTACCTCTGCCTCCGACTTTGTCTCCTGCCCCTCTGTCTCTGTCTGTGCCTCTGTCTCTCTCTCTGTATCTGTCTCTGTGTCTTCCTCGGTCTGTGTCTCTGTCTCTGCCTCTGTCTCTGTCTCTGTCTCTGTCTCTGTCTCTGTCTCTGCCTCTGTCTCTGTCCCTGTACCTCTCCTTGTCCCTGTCGCTGTCTCTGTCTCTGTCTCTGTCTCTGCCTCTGTCTCTGTCCCCGTATCTGTCTCTGACTATGTTTCTGTCTCTGTCTCGGTCTTTGTCTCTGTCTCTGTCTCTGCGTCTGTCTCTGTCCCCGTATCTGTCACTGTCTCTGTTTCTGTCTCTCTCTCTGTCTCTGTCCCTGTCTCTGCCCTGTCTCTATCTCTGTCTCTGTCGCTGTCTCTGCCTCTGTCTCAGTCCCTGCGTCTGTCTCTGCCTCTGTCTCTGTCTCTGTCCCTGTCTCTGTCTCTGTCTCTGTCTCTCCCTCTGTCTCTGTCTCTGTCTCTGTCTCTGTCTCTGTCTCTGTCTCTGTCTCTGTCTCTGTCTCTGTCTCTGTCTCTGTCTCTGTCTCTGTCGCTGTCTCTGCCTCTGTCTCAGTCCCTGCGTCTGTCTCGGTCTCTGTCTCTGTCTCTGTGTCTCTGTCTCTGCATCTCCGTCTCTGTGTCTCTGCCTCTGTCTCTGCCTCTGTCTCTGTCTCTGTCACTGTCTCTGTCTCTGTCTCTGTCTCTGTCTCTGTCTCTGTCTCTGTCTCTGTCTCTGTCTCTGTCTCTGTCTCTGTCTCAGTCTCTGTCTCTGCCTCTGTCTCTGCCCTGTCTCTATCTCTGTCTCTGTCGCTGTCTCTGCCTCTGTCTCAGTCCCTGCGTCTGTCTCAGTCCCTGCGTCTGTCTCGGTCTTTGTCTCCGTCTCTGTCTCTGTCTCTGCCTCTGTATCTGTCTCTGTCTCTCTCTCTGTCTCTGTCTCTGTCTCTGTCCCTGTCTCTGTCTCTGTCTCTGCCTCTGTCTCTGCCCTGTCTCTATCTCTGTCTCTGTCGCTGTCTCTGTCTCTGTCTCTGTCTCTGTCTCTGTCTCTGTCTCTGTCTCTGTCTCTGTCTCTCTCTCTGTCTCTGTCTCTGTCTCTGTCTCTGTCTCTGTCTCTGTCTCTGTCTCTGTCTCTGTCTCTGTCTCTGTCTCTGTCTCTGTCTCCGTCTCTGTCCCTGGCTCTGTCTCTGCCTCTGTCTCCGTCTCTGTCTCTGTCTCTGTGTCTCTGTCTCTGCATCACTGTCTCTGTGTCTCCGTCTCTGTGTCTCTGCCTCTGTCTCTGTCTCTGTCTCTGTCTCTTCCTCTGTCTCTGTCCCTGTCTCTGTCTCTGTCTCTGTCACTGTCTCTGTCTCTGTCTCTGTCCCTGTCTCTGTCTCAGTCTCTGTCTCTGTCCCCGCCTTTGTCTCCGTCCTTGTCTCCGTCTTTGTTCCCTGCCCCTCTGCCTCCGACCATGTCTCCTGCTCCTCTGTCTCTGTCTGTCTCTCTGTCTCTCCCTCTGTCTTTGTCTCTGTCTCTTCCTCGGTCTGTGTCTCTGTCCCTGCCTCTGTCTCTGTCTCTGTCTCTGTCTCTGTCTCTGTCTCTGTCTCTGTCTCTGTCTCTGTCTCTGTCTCTGTCTCTGTCTCTGTCTCTGTCTCTTTCTCTGTCTCTGTCTCTGCCTCCGTCTCTGTGTCTGTCCCTGCCTCTGTCTCTGTCTCTGTCTCTGTCTCTGTCTCTGTCTCTGTCTCTGCCTCTGTCTCTGTCTCTGTCTCTGTCTCTGTCTCTGTCTCTTTCTCTGTCTCTGTCTCTGCCTCCGTCTCTGTGTCTGTCTCAGCCTCTGTCTCCGTCTCTGTCTCTGTCTCTGTGTCTCTGTCTCTGCATCTCTGTCTCTGTGTCTCCGTCTCTGTGTCTCTGCCTCTGTCTCTGTCTCTGTCTCTGTCTCTGTCTCTGTCTCTGTCTCTGTCTCTGTCTCTGTCTCTGTCTCTGTCTCTGTCTCTGTCTCTGACTCTGTCTCTGACTCTGTCTCTGTCCCTGTCACTGTCTCTGTCTCTGTCTCTGTCCCTGTCTCTGTCTCAGTCTCTGTCTCTGTCTCCGTCCTTGTCTCCGTCCTTGTCTCCGTCTTTGTCCCCTGCCCCTCTGCCTCCGACCATGTCTCCTGCCCCTCTGTCTCTGTCTGTCTCTCTGTCTCTCCCTCTGTCTTTGTCTCTGTCTCTTCCTCGGTCTGTGTCTCTGTCCCTGCCTCTGTCTCTGTCTCTGTCTCTGCCTCCGTCTCTGTCTCTGTCTCTGTCTCTGTATCTGTCTCTGTCTCTGTCTCTGTCTCTGTCTCTGTCTCTGTCTCTGTCTCTGTCTCTGTCTCTGTCTCTGTCTCTGTCTCTGCCTCTGTCTCTGCCCTGTCTCTATCTCTGTCTCTGTCGCTGTCTCTGCCTCTGTCCCAGTCCCTGCGTCTGTCTCGGTCTTTGTCTCCGTCTCTGTCTCTGTCTCTGACTCTGTCTCTGTCTCTGTCTCTGTCTCTGTCTCTGTCTCAGTCCCTGCGTCTGTCTCGGTCTTTGTCTCCGTCTCTGTCTCTGTCTCTGACTCTGTCTCTGTCTCTGTCTCTGTCTCTGTCTCTGTCTTTGTCTCTGTCTCTGTCTCTGTCCCTGTCTCTGTCTCTGTCTCTGTCTCTGTCTCTGTCTCTGTCTCTGCCTCTGTCTCTGCCCTGTCTCTATCTCTGTCTCTGTCGCTGTCTCAGTCCCTGCGTCTGTCTCAGTCCCTGCGTCTGTCTCGGTCTTTGTCTCCGTCTCTGTCTCTGTCTCTGCCTCTGTATCTGTCTCTGTCTCTCTCTCTGTCTCTGTCTCTGTCTCTGTCCCTGTCTCTGTCTCTGTCTCTGCCTCTGTCTCTGCCCTGTCTCTATCTCTGTCTCTGTCGCTGTCTCTGTCTCTGTCTCTGTCTCTGTCTCTGTCTCTGTCTCTGTCTCTGTCTATCTCTCTGTCTCTGTCTCTGTCTCTGTCTCTGTCTCTGTCTCTGTCTCTGTCTCTGTCTCTGTCTCTGTCTCTGTCTCTGTCTCTGTCTCTGTCTCCGTCTTTGTCTCCGTCCTTGTCTCCGTCTTTGTCCCCTGCCCCTCTGCCTCCGACCATGTCTCCTGCCCCTCTGTCTCTGTCTGTCTCTCTGTCTCTCCCTCTGTCTTTGTCTCTGTCTCTTCCTCGATCTGTGTCTCTGTCCCTGCCTCTGTCTCTGTCTCTGTCTCTGCCTCCGTCTCTGTCTCTGTCTCTGTCTCTGTATCTGTCTCTGTCTCTGTCTCTGTCTCTGTCTCTGTCTCTGTCTCTGTCTCTGTCTCTGTCTCTGGCTCTGTCTCTGCCCTGTCTCTATCTCTGTCTCTGTCGCTGTCTCTGCCTCTGTCTCAGTCCCTGCGTCTGTCTCGGTCTTTGTCTCCGTCTCTGTCTCTGTCTCTGACTCTGTCTCTGTCTCTGCCTCTGTCTCTGTCTCTGTCTCTGTCTCTGTCTCTGTCTCTGTCTCTGTCTCTGTCTCTGTCTCTGTCTCTTCCTCTGTCTCTGCCTCCGTCTCTGTCTCTGTCTCTGTCTCTGTCTCTGCCTCTGTCTCCGTATCTGTCTCTGTCTCTGCCTCTATCTCCGTCTCCGTCCCTGGCTCTGTCTCTGCCTCTGTCTCCGTCTCTGTCTCTGTCTCTGGCTCTATCACCGTCTCCGTTCCTGGCTCTGACTCTGCCTCTGTCTCCGTCTCTGTCTCTGTCTCTGCCTCTGTCTCTGTCTCTGTCTCTGTCTCTGTCTCTGTCTCTGTCTCTGTCTCTGTCTCTGTCTCTGTCTCTGTCTCTGTCTCTGCCTCCGTCTCTGTGTCTGTCTCAGCCTCTGTCTCCGTCTCTGTCTCTGTCTCTGTGTCTCTGTCTCTGCATCTCTGTCTCTGTGTCTCCGTCTCTGAGTCTCTGCCTCTGTCTCTGTCTCTGTCTCTGTCTCTGTCTCTGTCTCTGTCTCTGTCTCTGTCTCTGTCTCTGTCTCTGTCTCTGTCTCTGTCTCTGTCTCTGTCTCTGTCTCTGTCTCTGCCTCTGTCTCTGTCTCCGTCTCTGTCTCTGTCTCTGTCTCTGTCTCTGTCTCTGTCTCTGTCTCTGTCTCTGTCTCTGTCTCTGTCTCTGTCTCTGTCTCTGTCTCTGTCTCTGTCCCTGTCTCTGTCTCAGTCTCTGTCTCTGTCTCCGTCTTTGTCTCCGTCCTTGTCTCCGTCTTTGTCCCCTGCCCCTCTGCCTCCGACCATGTCTCCTGCCCCTCTGTCTCTGTCTGTCTCTCTGTCTCTCCCTCTGTCTTTGTCTCTGTCTCTTCCTCGGTCTGTGTCTCTGTCCCTGCCTCTGTCTCTGTCTCTGTCTCAGCCTCCGTCTCTGTCTCTGTCTCTGTCTCTGTATCTGTCTCTGTCTCTGTCTCTGTCTCTGTCTCTGTCTCTGTCTCTGTCTCTGTCTCTGTCTCTGTCTCTGTCTCTGTCTCTGTCTCTGTCTCTGTCTCTGCCTCTGTCTCTGCCCTGTCTCTATCTCTGTCTCTGTCGCTGCCTCTGCCTCTGTCTCAGTCCCTGCGTCTGTCTCGGTCTTTGTCTCCGTCTCTGTCTCTGTCTCTGACTCTGTCTCTGTCTCTGTCTCTGTCTCTGTCTCTGTCTCTGTCTCTGTCTCTGTCCCTGTCTCTGTCTCTGTCTCTGTCCCTCTCTCTGTCTCAGTCTCTGTCTCTGTCTCCGCCATTGTCTCCGTCCTTGTCTCCGTCTTTGTCCCCTGCCCCTCTGCCTCCGACCATGTCTCCTGCCCCTCTGTCTCTGTCTGTCTCTCTGTCTCTGTCTCTGTCTCTGTCTCTGTCTCTGTCTCTGTCTCTGCCTCTGTCTCTGTCTCTGTCTCTGTCTCTGCCTCTGTCTCTGTCTCTATCTCTGTCCCTGTCTCTGTCTCTGTCTCTGTCTCTGTCTCTGTCTCTGTCTCTGTCTCTGTCTCTGTCTCTGTCTCTGTCTCTGTCTCTGTCTCTGTCTCTGTCTCTGCCTCTGTCTCTGCCCTGTCTCTATCTCTGTCTCTGTCGCTGTCTCTGCCTCTGTCTCAGTCCCTGCGTCTGTCTCGGTCTTTGTCTCCGTCTCTGTCTCTGCCTCTGTCTCTGTCTCTGTCTCTGTCTCTGTCTCTGTCTCTGTCTCTGTCTCTGTCTCTGTCTCTGTCTCTGTCTCTGTCTCTGTCTCTGTCTCTGTCTCTGTCTCTGTCTCTGTCTCTGTCTCTGTCTCTGTCTCTGTCTCTGTCTCTGTCTCTGTCTCTGTCTCTGTCTCTGTCTCTGTCTCTGTCTCTGTCTCTGTCTCTGTCTCTGTCTCTGCCTCTGTCTCCGTCTCTGTCTCTGTCTCTGTCTCTGTCTCTGTCTCTGTCCCTGTCTCTGTCTCTGTCTCTGTCTCTGTCTCTGTCTCTGTCTCTGTCTCTGTCTCTGTCTCTGTCTCTGCCTCTGTCTCCGTCTCTGTCTATGTCTCTGCCTCTATCTCCGTCTCCGTCCCTGGCTCTGTCTCTGCCTCTGTCTCTGTCTCTGTCTCGGTCTCCGTCTCTGTCTCTGTCTCTGTCTCTGTCTCTGTCTCTGTCTCTGTCTCTGTCTCTGTCTCTGTCTCTGTCTCTGTCTCTGTGTCTGTCTCTGCCTCTGTCTCCGTCTCTGTCTCTGTCTCTCTGTCTGTGTCTCTGCATCTCTGTCTCTGTGTCTCCGTCTCTGTGTCTCTGCCTCTGTCTCTGTCTCTGTCTCTGTCTCTGTCTCTGTCTCTGTCTCTGTCTCTGTCTCCGCCTTTGTCTCCGTCCTTGTCTCCGTCTTTGTCCCCTGCCCCTCTGCCTCCGACCATGTCTCCTGCCCCTCTGTCTCTGTCTGTCTCTCTGTCTCTGTCTCTGTCTCTGTCTCTGTCTCTGTCTCTGTCTCTCTCTCTGTCTCTGTCTCTGTCTCTGTCTCTGTCTCTGTCTCTGTCCCTGTCTCTGTCTCTGTCTCTGTCTCTGTCTCTGTCTCTGTCTCTGTCTCTGTCTCTGTCTCTGTCTCTGTCTCTGTCTCTGTCTCTGTCTCTGTCTCTGTCTCTGTCTCTGTCTCTGTCTCTGTCTCTGTCTCTGTCTCTGTCTCTGTCTCTGCCTCTGTCTCCGTCTCTGTCTATATCTCTGCCTCTATCTCCGTCTTCGTCCCTGGCTCTGTCTCTGCCTCTGTCTCCGTCTCTGTCTCTGTCTCTGTCTCTGTCTCTGTCTCTGTCTCTGTCTCTGTCTCTGTCTCTGTCTCTGTCTCTGTCTCTGTCTCTTCCTCTGTCTCTGTCTCCGTCTCTGTCTCTGTCTCTGTCTCTGTCTCTGCCTCTGTCTCCGTCTCTGTCTCTGTCTCTGCCTCTATCTCCGTCTCCGTCCCTGGCTCTGTCTCTGCCTCTGTCTCCGTCTCTGTCTCTGTCTCTGGCTCTATCACCGTCTCCGTTCCTGGCTCTGACTCTGCCTCTGTCTCCGTCTCTGTCTCTGTCTCTGCCTCTGTCTCTGTCTCTGTCTCTGTCTCTGTCTCTGTCTCTGTCTCTGCCTCCGTCTCTGTGTCTGTCTCAGCCTCTGTCTCCGTCTTTGTCTCCGTCCTTGTCTCCGTCTTTGTCCCCTGCCCCTCTGCCTCCGACCATGTCTCCTGCCCCTCTGTCTCTGTCTGTCTCTCTGTCTCTCCCTCTGTCTTTGTCTCTGTCTCTTCCTCGGTCTGTGTCTCTGTCCCTGCCTCTGTCTCTGTCTCTGTCTCTGCCTCCGCCTCCGTCTCTGTCTCTGTCTCTGTCTCTGTATCTGTCTCTGTCTCTGTCTCTGTCTCTGTCTCTGTCTCTGTCTCTGTCTCTGTCTCTGTCTCTGTCTCTGTCTCTGTCTCTGTCTCTGTCTCTGTCTCTGTCTGTGTCTCTGTCTCTGTCTCTGTCTCTGTCTCTGTCTCTGTCTCTGTCTCTGTCTCTGTCTCTGTCTCAGTCCCTGCGTCTGTCTCTGTCTCTGTCTCTGTCTCTGTCTCTGTCTCTGTCTCTGTCTCTGTCTCTGTCTCTGTCTCTGTCTCTGCCTCTGTCTCTGCCCTGTCACTATCTCTGTCTCTGTCGCTGTCTCTGCCTCTGTCTCAGTCCCTGCGTCTGTCTCGGTCTTTGTCTCCGTCTCTGTCTCTGTCTCTGTCTCTGTCTCTGTCTCTGTCTCTGTCCCTGTCTCTGTCTCTGTCTCTGTCTCTGTCTCTGTCTCTGTCTCTGTCTCTGTCTCTGTCTCTGTCTCTGTCTCTGTCTCTGTCTCTGTCTCTGTCTCTGTCTCTGTCTCTGTCTCTGTCTCTGTCTCTGTCTCTGTCTCTGTCTCTGTCTCTGTCTCTGTCTCTGTCTCTGTCTCTGTCTCTGTCGCTGTCTCTGCCTCTGTCTCAGTCCCAGCGTCTGTCTCGGTCTTTGTCTCCGTCTCTGTCTCTGTCTCTGTCTCTGTCTCTGTCTCTGTCTCTGTCTCTGTCTCTGTCTCTGTCTCTGTCTCTGTCTCTGTCTCTGTCTCTGTCTCTGTCTCTGTCTCTGTCTCTGTCTCTGTCTCTGTCTCTGTCTCTGCCTCCGTCTCTGTCTCTGTCTCTGTCTCTGTCTCTGCCTCTGTCTCCGCCCTGTCTCTATCCCTGTCTCTGTCGCTGCCTCTGCCTCTGTCTCAGTCCCTGCGTCTGTCTCGGTCCTTGTCTCCGTCTCTGTCTCTGTCTCTGACTCTGTCTCTGTCTCTGTCTCTGTCTCTGTCTCTGTCTCTGTCTCTGTCTCTGTCCCTGTCTCTGTCTCAGTCTCTGTCTCTGTCTCCGCCTTTGTCTCCGTCCTTGTCTCCGTCTTTGTCCCCTGCCCCTCTGCCTCCGACCATGTCTCCTGCCCCTCTGTCTCTGTCTGTCTCTCTGTCTCTGTCTCTGTCTCTGTCTCTGTCTCTGTCTCTGTCTCTCTCTCTGTCTCTGTCTCTGTCTCTGTCTCTGTCTCTGTCTCTGTCTCTGTCTCTGTCTCTATCTCTGTCCCTGTCTCTGTCTCTGTCTCTGTCTCTGTCTCTGTCTCTGTCTCTGTCTCTGTCTCTGTCTCTGTCTCTGTCTCTGTCTCTGTCTCTGTCTCTGTCTCTGTCTCTGTCTCTGCCTCTGTCTCTGCCCTGTCTCTATCTCTGTCTCTGTCGCTGTCTCTGCCTCTGTCTCAGTCCCTGCGTCTGTCTCGGTCTTTGTCTCCGTCTCTGTCTCTGTCTCTGTCTCTGTCTCTGTCTCTGTCTCTGTCCCTGTCTCTGTCTCTGTCTCTGTCTCTGTCTCTGTCTCTGCCTCTGTCTCCGTCTCTGTCTATGTCTCTGCCTCTATCTCCGTCTCCGTCCCTGGCTCTGTCTCTGCCTCTGTCTCCGTCTCTGTCTCTGTCTCTGTCTCTGTCTCTGTCTCTGTCTCTGTCTCTTCCTCTGTCTCTGTCTCTGTCTCTGTCTCTGTCTCTGTCTCTGTCATTGTCTCTGTCTCTGTCTCTGTCTCTGTCTCTGTCTCTGCCTCTGTCTCTGCCCTGTCTCTATCTCTGTCTCTGTCTCTGTCTCTGTCTCTGTCTCTGTCTCTGTCTCCGTCTCTGTCCCTGGCTCTGTCTCTGCCTCTGTCTCCGTCTCTGTCTCTGTCTCTGTGTCTCTGTCTCTGCATCACTGTCTCTGTGTCTCCGTCTCTGTGTCTCTGCCTCTGTCTCTGTCTCTGTCTCTGTCTCTTCCTCTGTCTCTGTCTCTGTCCCTGTCTCTGTCTCTGTCATTGTCTCTGTCTCTGTCTCTGTCCCTGTCACTGTCTCAGTCTCTGTCTCTGTCTCCGTCTTTGTCTCCGTCCTTGTCTCCGTCTTTGTCCCCTGCCCCTCTGCCTCCGACCATGTCTCCTGCCCCTCTGTCTCTGTCTGTCTCTCTGTCTCTCCCTCTGTCTTTGTCTCTGTCTCTTCCTCGGTCTGTGTCTCTGTCCCTGCCTCTGTCTCTGTCTCTGTCTCTGTCTCTGCCTCCGTCTCTGTCTCTGTCTCAGTCTCTGTCTCTGTCTCTGTCTCTGTCTCTGTCTCTGTCTCTGTCTCTGTCTCTGTCTCTGCCTCTGTCTCTGCCCTGTCTCTATCTCTGTCTCTGTCGCTGTCTCTGCCTCCGTCTCAGTCCCTGCGTCTGTCACGGTCTTTGTCTCCGTCTCTGTCTCTGTCTCTGTCTCTGTCTCTCTGTCTCTTCCTCTGCATCTCTGTCTCTGTGTCTCCGTCTCTGTGTCTCTGCCACTGTCTCTGTCTCTGTCTCTGTCTCTGTCTCTGTCTCCGTCTCTGTCTCTGTCTCTGTCTCTGTCTCTGTCTCTGTCTCTGTCTCTGTCTCTGTCTCTGTCTCTGTCTCTGTCTCTGTCTCTGTCTCTGTCTCCGTCTCTGTCTCTGTCTCTGTCTCTGTCTCTGTCTCTGCCTCTGTCTCCGTCTCTGTCTATGTCTCTGCCTCTATCTCCGTCTCCGTCCCTGGCTCTGTCTCTGCCTCTGTCTCCGTCCCTGGCTCTGTCTCTGCCTCTGTCAACGTCTCTGTCTCTGTCTCTGTCTCTGTCTCTGTCTCTGTCTCTGTCTCTTCCTCTGTCTCTGTCTCTGTCTCTGTCTCTGTCTCTGTCATTGTCTCTGTCTCTGTCTCTGTCTCTGTCTCTGTCTCTGCCTCTGTCTCTGCCCTGTCTCTATCTCTGTCTCTGTCTCTGTCTCTGTCTCTGTCTCTGTCTCTGTCTCCGTCTCTGTCCCTGGCTCTGTCTCTGCCTCTGTCTCCGTCTCTGTCTCTGTCTCTGTGTCTCTGTCTCTGCATCACTGTCTCTGTGTCTCCGTCTCTGTGTCTCTGCCTCTGTCTCTGTCTCTGTCTCTGTCTCTTCCTCTGTCTCTGTCTCTGTCCCTGTCTCTGTCTCTGTCATTGTCTCTGTCTCTGTCTCTGTCCCTGTCACTGTCTCAGTCTCTGTCTCTGTCTCCGTCTTTGTCTCCGTCCTTGTCTCCGTCTTTGTCCCCTGCCCCTCTGCCTCCGACCATGTCTCCTGCCCCTCTGTCTCTGTCTGTCTCTCTGTCTCTCCCTCTGTCTTTGTCTCTGTCTCTTCCTCGGTCTGTGTCTCTGTCCCTGCCTCTGTCTCTGTCTCTGTCTCTGTCTCTGCCTCCGTCTCTGTCTCTGTCTCAGTCTCTGTCTCTGTCTCTGTCTCTGTCTCTGTCTCTGTCTCTGTCTCTGTCTCTGTCTCTGTCTCTGCCTCTGTCTCTGCCCTGTCTCTATCTCTGTCTCTGTCGCTGTCTCTGCCTCCGTCTCAGTCCCTGCGTCTGTCTCGGTCTTTGTCTCCGTCTCTGTCTCTGTCTCTGTCTCTGTCTCTCTGTCTCTTCCTCTGCATCTCTGTCTCTGTGTCTCCGTCTCTGTGTCTCTGCCACTGTCTCTGTCTCTGTCTCTGTCTCTGTCTCTGTCTCCGTCTCTGTCTCTGTCTCTGTCTCTGTCTCTGTCTCTGTCTCTGTCTCTGTCTCTGTCTCTGTCTCTGACTCTGTCTCTGTCTCTGTCTCCGTCTCTGTCTCTGTCTCTGTCTCTGTCTCTGTCTCTGTCTCTGTCTCTGTCTCTGCCTCTGTCTCCGTCTCTGTCTATGTCTCTGCCTCTATCTCCGTCTCCGTCCCTGGCTCTGTCTCTGCCTCTGTCTCCGTCTCTGTCTCTGTCTCTGCCTCTATCTCCGTCTCCGTCTCTGTCTCTGTCTCTGTCTCAGTCTCTGTCTCTGTCTCTGTCTCTGTCTCTGTCTCTGTCTCTGTCTCTGTCTCTGTCTCTGTCTCTGTCTCTGCATCTCTGCCTCTGTCTCTGCCTCTGTTTCTGTCTCTGTCTCTGTCTCTGTCTCTGTCTCTGTCTCGGTCTCTGTCTCTGTCTCTGTCTCTGTCTCTGTCTCTGTCTCTGTCTCTGTCTCTGTCTCTGTCTCTGTCTCTGTCTCTGTCTCTGTCTCTGTCTCTGTCTCTGTCTCTGTCTCTGTCTCTGTCTCTGTCTCTGTCTCTGTCTCTGTCTCTGTCTCTGTCTCTGTCTCTGTCTCTGTCTCTGTCTCTGTCTCTGTCTCTGTCTCTGTCTCTGTCTCTGTCTCTGTCTCTGTCTCTGTCTCTGTCTCTGTCTCTGTCTCTGTGTCTGTCTCTGCCTCTGTCTCCGTCTCTGTCTCTGTCTCTTTGTCTCTGCCTCTGCATCTCTGTCTCTGTGTCTCCGTCTCTGTGTCTCTGCCTCTGTCTCTGCCTCTATCTCTGTCTCTGTCTCTGTCTCTGTCTCTTCCTCTGTCTCTGTCTCCGTCTCTGTCTCTGTCTCTGTCTCTGCCTCTGTCTCCGTCTCTGTCTCTGTCTCTGCCTCTATCTCCGTCTCCGTCCCTGGCTCTGTCTCTGCCTCTGTCTCCGTCTCTGTCTCTGTCTCTGCCTCTATCTCCGTCTCCGTCTCTGTCTCTGTCTCCGTCTCAGTCTCTCTCTCTGTCTCTGTCTCTGTCTCTGTCTCAGTCTCTTCCTCTGTCTCTGTCTCCGTCTCTGTCTCTGTCACTGTCTCTGTCTCTGTCTCTGTCCCTGTCTCTGTCTCAGTCTCTGTCTCTGTCTCCGCCTTTGTCTCCGTCCTTGTCTCCGTCTTTGTCCCCTGCCCCTCTGCCGCCGACCATGTCTCCTGCCCCTCTGTCTCTGTCTGTCTCTCTGTCTCTCCCTCTGTCTTTGTCTCTGTCTCTTCCTCGGTCTGTGCCTCTGTCCCTGCCTCTGTCTCTGTCTCTGCCTCTGTCTCTGTCTCTGTCTCTGTCTCTGTCTCTGTCTCTGTCTCTGTCTCCGTCTCTGTCCCTGGCTCTGTCTCTTCCTCTGTCTCTGTCTCCGTCTCTGTCCCTGGCTCTGTCTCTGCCTCTGTCTCCGTCTCTGTCTCTGTCTCCGTCTCTGTCCCTGGCTCTGTCTCTGCCTCTGTCTCCGTCTCTGTCTCTGTCTCTGTGTCTCTGTCCCTGCATCTCTGTCTCTGTGTCTCCGTCTCTGTGTCTCTGCCTCTGTCTCTGTCTCTGTCTCTGTCTCTTCCTCTGTCTCTGCCTCTGTCACTGTCTCTGTCTCTGTCCCTGTCCCTGTCTCTGTCTCAGTCTCTGTCTCTGTCTCCGTCTTTGTCTCCGTCCTTGTCTCCGTCTTTGTCCCCTGCCCCTCTGCCTCCGACCATGTCTCCTGCCCCTCTGTCTGTGTCTGTCTCTCTGTCTCTCCCTCCGTCTCTGTCTCTGTCTCTGTCTCTGCCTCCGTCTCTGTGTCTGTCTCTGCCTCTGTCTCCGTCTCTGTCTCTGTCTCTGTCTCTGTCTCTGTCTCTGTCTCTGTCTCTGTCTCTGTCTCTGTCTCTGTCTCTGTCTCTGTCTCTGTCTCTGTCTCTGTCTCTGTCTCTGTCTCTGTCTCTGTCTCTGTCTCTGTCTCTGTCTCTGTCTCTGTCTCTGTCTCTGTCTCTGTCTCTGTCTCTGTCTCTGTCTCTGTCTCTGTCTCTGTCTCTGTCTCTGTCTCTGTCTCTGTCTCTGTCTCCGTCTCTGTCCCTGGCTCTGCCTCTTCCTCTGTCTCTGTCTCTCCCTCCGTCTCTGTCTCTGTCTCTGTCTCTGCCTCCGTCTGTGTGTCTGTCTCTGCCTCTGTCTCCGTCTCTGTCTCTGTCTCTGTCTCTGTCTCTGTCTCTGTCTCTGTCTCTGTCTCTGTCCCTGTCTCTGTCTCTGTCCCTGTCTCTGTCTCTGCCTCTGTCTCTGTCACTGTCTCTGTCTCTTCCTCTGTCTCTGTCTCTGTCTCTGTCTCTGCCTCTGTCACTGTCTCTGTCTCTGTCTCTGTCCCTGTCACTGTCTCTGCCTCTGTCTCCGTCTCTGTCTCTGTCTCTTTGTCTCTGCCTCTGTCTCTGTCTCTGCCTCTGTCTCTGCCCAGTCTCTATCTCTGTCTCTGTCGCTGTCTCTGCCTCTGTCTCAGTCCCTGCGTCTGTCTCGGTCTTTGTCTCCGTCTCTGTATCTGTCTCTGTCTCTGTCTCTGTCTCTGTGTCTGTCTCTGCCTCTGTCTCCGTCTCTGCCTCCGTCTCTGTCTCTGTCTCTGTCTCTGCCTCCGTCTCTGTGTCTGTCTCTGCCTCTGTCTCCGTCTCTGTCTCTGTCTCTGTCGCTGTCTCTGTCTCTGTCTCTGTCCCTGTCTCTGTATCTGTCTCTCTCTCTGTCTCTGTCTCTGTCTCTGTCTCTGTCTCTGTCTCTGTCTCTGTCCCTGTCTCTGTCTCTGTCTCTGTCTCTGTCTCTGTCTCTGTCTCTGTCTCTGTCTCTGTCTCTGTCTCTGTCTCTGTCTCTGTCTCTTCCTCTGTCTCTGTCTCCGTCTCTGTCCCTGGCTCTGTCTCTGCCTCTGTCTCCGTCTCTGTCTCTGTCTCTGTGTCTCTGTCTCTGCATCTCCGTCTCTGTGTCTCCGTCTCTGTGTCTCTGCCTCTGTCTCTGTCTCTGTCTCTTCCTCTGTCTCTGTCTCTGTCTCTGTCTCTGTCCCTGTCACTGTCTCTGTCTCTGTCTCTGTCCCTGTCTCTGTCTCAGTCTCTGTCTCTGTCTCCGTCTTTGTCTCCGTCCTTGTCTCCGTCTTTGTCCCCTGCCCCTCTGCCTCCGACCATGTCTCCTGCCCCTCTGTCTCTGTCTCTGTCTCTGTCTCTGTCTCTGTCTCTGTCTCTGTCTCTGCATCTCTGCCTCCGTCTCTGTCTCTGTCTCTGTCTCTGTCTCTGTCTCTGTCTCTGTCTCTGTCTCTGTCTCTGTCTCGGTCTCTGTCTCTGTCTCTGTCTCTGTCTCTGTCTCTGTCTCTGTCTCTGTCTCTGTCTCTGTCTGTGTCTCTGTCTCTGTCTCTGTCTGTGCCTCTGTCTCTGCCCTCTCTCTATCTCTGTCTCTGTCGCTGTCTCTGCCTCTGTCTCAGTCCCAGCGTCTGTCTCGGTCTTTGTCTCCGTCTCTGTCTCTGTCTCTGTCTCTGTCTCTGTCTCTGTCTCTGTCTCTGTCTCTGTCTCTGTCTCTGCCTCTGTCTCTGTCTCTGTCTCTGTCTCTGTCTCTGTCTCTGTCTCTGTCTCTGTCTCTGTCTCTGTCTCTGTCTCTGTCTCTGTCTCCGTCTCTGTCCCTGGCTTTGTCTCTGCCTCTGTCTCCGTCTCCGTCTCTGTCTCTGTGTCTCTGTCTCTGCATCACTGTCTCTGTGTCTCCGTCGCTGTGTCTCTGCCTCTGTCTCTGTCTCTGTCTCTGTCTCTGTCTCTTCCTCTGTCTCTGTCTCTGTCTCTGTCTCTGTCTCTGTCTCTGTCATTGTCTCTGTCTCTGTCTCTGTCCCTGTCACTGTCTCAGTCTCTGTCTCTGTCTCCGTCTTTGTCTCCGTCCTTGTCTCCGTCTTTGTCCCCTGCCCCTCTGCCTCCGACCATGTCTCCTGCCCCTCTGTCTCTGTCTGTCTCTCTGTCTCTCCCTCTGCCTTTGTCTCTGTCTCTTCCTCGGTCTGTGTCTCTGTCCCTGCCTCTGTCTCTGTCTCTGTCTCTGTCTCTGCCTCCGTCTCTGTCTCTGTCTCTGTCTCAGTCTCTGTCTCTGTCTCTGTCTCTGTCTCTGTCTCTGTCTCTGTCTCTGTCTCTGTCTCTGTCTCTGTGTCTGTCTCTGCCTCTGTCTCTGCCCAGTCTCTATCTCTGTCTCTGTCGCTGTCTCTGCCTCTGTCTCAGTCCCTGCGTCTGTCTCGGTCTCTGTCTCTGTCTCTGTCTCTGTCTCTGTCTCTGTCTCTGTCTCTGTCTCTGTCTCTGTCTCTGTCTCTGTCTCTGTCTCTATCTCTGTCTCTGTCTCTGTCTCTGTCTCTGTCTCTGTCTCTGTCTCTGTCTCTGTCTCTGTCTCTGTCTCTGTCTCTGTCTCTGTCTCTGTCTCTGTCTCTGTCTCTGTCTCCGTCTTTGTCTCCGTCCTTGTCTCCGTCTTTGTCCCCTGCCCCTCTGCCTCCGACCATGTCTCCTGCCCCTCTGTCTCTGTCTGTCTCTCTGTCTCTCCCTCTCTCTTTGTCTCTGTCTCTTCCTCGGTCTGTGTGTCTGTCTGTGTGTCTGTCTCTGTCTCTGTCTCTGTCTCTGTCTCTGTCTCTGTCTCTGTCTCTGTCTCTGTCTCTGTCTCTGTCTCTGTCTCTGTCTCTGTCTCTGTCTCTGTCTCTGTCTCTGTCTCTGTCTCTGTCTCTGTCTCTGTCTCTGTCTCTGTCTCTGTCTCTGTCTCTGTCTCTGTCTCTGTCTCTGTCTCTGTCTCTGTCTCTGTCTCTGTCTCTGTCTCTGTCTCTGTCTCTGTCTCTGTCTCTGTCTCTGTCTCTGTCTCTGTCTCTGTCTCTGTCTCTGTCTCTGTCTCTGTCTCTGTCTCTGTCTCTGTCTCTGTCTCTGTCTCTGTCTCTGTCTCTGTCTCTGTCTCTGTCTCTGTCTCTGTCTCTGTCTCTGTCTCTGTCTCTGTCTCTGTCTCTGTCTCTGTCTCTGTCTCTGTCTCTGTCTCTGTCTCTGTCTCTGTCTCTGTCTCTGTCTCTGTCTCTGTCTCTGTCTCTGTCTCTGTCTCTGTCTCTGTCGCTGTCTCTGCCTCTGTCTCAGTCCCTGCGTCTGTCTCTGTCTCTGTCTCTGTCTCTGCCTCTGTCTCTGCCCTGTCTCTGCATCACTGTCTCTGTGTCTCCGTCTCTGTGTCTCTGCCTCTGTCTCTGTCTCTGTCTCTGTCTCTTCCTCTGTCTCTGTCTCTGTCTCTGTCTCTGTCATTGTCTCTGTCTCTGTCTCTGTCCCTGTCACTGTCTCAGTCTCTGTCTCTGTCTCCGTCTTTGTCTCCGTCCTTGTCTCCGTCTTTGTCCCCGGCCCCTCTGCGTCCGTCCATGTCTCCTGCCCCTCTGTCTCTGTCTGTCTCTCTGTCTCTCCCTCTGTCTTTGTCTCTGTCTCTTCCTCGGTCTGTGTCTCTGTCCCTGCCTCTGTCTCTGTCTCTGTCTCTGTCTCTGCCTCCGTCTCTGTCTCTGTCTCAGTCTCTGTCTCTGTCTCTGTCTCTGTCTCTGTCTCTGTCTCTGTCTCTGACTCTGTCTCTGCCTCTGTCTCTGCCTCTGTCTCTGCCCTGTCTCTATCTCTGTCTCTGTCGCTGTCTCTGCCTCTGTCTCAGTCCCTGCGTCTGTCTCGGTCTTTGTCTCCGTCTCTGTCTCTGTCTCTGTCTCTGTCTCTGTCTCTGTCTCTGTCCCTGTCTCTGTCTCTGTCTCTGTCTCTGTCTCTGTCTCTGTCTCTGTCTCTGTCTCTGTCTCTGTCTCTGTCTCTGTCTCTGTCTCTGTCTCTGTCTCTGTCTCTGTCTCTGTCTCTGTCTCTGTCTCTGTCTCTGTCTCTGTCTCTGTCTCTGTCTCTGTCTCTGTCTCTGTCTCTGTCTCTGTCTCTGTCTCTGTCTCTGTCTCTGTCTCTGTCTCTGTCTCTGTCTCTGTCTCTGTGTCTGTCTCTGCCTCTGTCTCCGTCTCTGTCTCTGTCTCTCTGTCTCTGTCTCTGCATCTCTGTCTCTGAGTCTCCGTCTCTGTGTCTCTGCCTCTGCCTCTGTCTCTGTCTCTGTCTCTGTCTCTGTCTCTGTCTGTGTCTCTGTCTCTGTCTCTGTCTCTGTCTCTGTCTCTGTCTGTGTCTCTGTCTCTGTCTCTGTCTCTGTCTCTGCCTCTGTCTCTGCCCAGTCTCTATCTCTGTCTCTGTCGCTGTCTCTGCCTCTGTCTCAGTCCCTGCGTCTGTCTCGGTCTTTGTCTCCGTCTCTGCCTCTGTCTCTGACTCTGTCTCTGTCTCTGTCTCTGTCTCTGTCTCTGTCTATGTCTCTGTCTCTGTCTCTGTCTCTGTCTCTGTCTCCGTCTCTGTCTCTGTCTCTGCCTCTATCTCCGTCTCCGTCTCTGTCTCTGTCTCTGTCTCTGTGTCTGTCTCTGCCTCTGTCTCCGTCTCTGTCTCTGTCTCTCTGTCTCTGTCTCTGCATCTCTGTCTCTGTGTCTCCGTCTCTGTGTCTCTGCCTCTGTCTCTGTCTCTGTCTCTGTCTCTGTCTCTGTCTCTGTCTCTGTCTCTGTCTCTGTCTCTGTCTCTGTCTCTGTCTCTGTCTCTGTCTCTGTCTCTGTCTCTGTCTCTGTCTCTGTCTCTGTCTCTGTCTCTGTCGCTGTCTCTGTCTCTGTCTCTGTCTCTGTCTCTGTCTCTGTCTCTGTCTCTGTCTCTGTCTCTGTCTCTGTCTCTGTCTCTGTCTCTGTCTCTGTCTCTGTCTCTGTCTCTGTCTCTGTCTCTGTCTCTGTCTCTGTCTCTGTCTCTGTCTCTGTCTCTGTCTCTGTATCTGTTACCGTCTCTGTGTCTGTCTCTGTCTCTGTCTCTGTCTCTGTCTCTGTCTCTGTCTCTGTCTCTGTCTCTGTCTCTGTCTCTGTCGCTGTCTCTGCCTCTGTCTCAGTCCCTGCGTCTGTCTCGGTCTCTGTCTCTGTCTCTGTGTCTCTGTCTCTGCATCTCTGTCTCTGTGTCTCCGTCTCTGTGTCTCTGCCTCTGTCTCTGTCTCTTTCTCTGTCTCTGTCTCTGTCTCTGTCTCTGTCTCTGCCTCTGTCTCTGCCCTGTCTCTGCATCACTGTCTCTGTGTCTCCGTCTCTGTGTCTCTGCCTCTGTCTCTGTCTCTGTCTCTGTCTCTTCCTCTGTCTCTGTCTCTGTCTCTGTCTCTGTCTCTGTCATTGTCTCTGTCTCTGTCTCTGTCCCTGTCACTGTCTCAGTCTCTGTCTCTGTCTCCGTCTTTGTCTCCGTCCTTGTCTCCGTCCATGTCTCCTGCCCCTCTGTCTCTGTCTGTCTCTCTGTCTCTCCCTCTGTCTTTGTCTCTGTCTCTTCCTCGGTCTGTGTCTCTGTCCCTGCCTCTGTCTCTGTCTCTGTCTCTGTCTCTGCCTCCGTCTCTGTCTCTGTCTCAGTCTCTGTCTCTGTCTCTGTCTCTGTCTCTGTCTCTGTCTCTGTCTCTGTCTCTGTCTCTGTCTCTGTCTCTGTCTCTGCCTCTGTCTCTGCCCTGTCTCTATCTCTGTCTCTGTCGCTGTCTCTGCCTCTGTCTCAGTCCCTGCGTCTGTCTCGGTCTTTGTCTCCGTCTCTGTCTCTGTCTCTGTCTCTGTCTCTGTCTCTGTCTCTGTCCCTGTCTCTGTCTCTGTCTCTGTCTCTGTCTCTGTCTCTGTCTCTGCCTCTGTCTCTGTCTCTGTCTCTGTCTCTGCATCTCTGTCTCTGTGTCTCCGTCTCTGTGTCTCTGCCTCTGTCTCTGTCTCTGTCTCTGTCTCTGTCTCTGTCTCTGTCTCTGTCTCTGTCTCTGTCTCTGTCTCTGTCTCTGTCTGTGTCTCTGTCTCTGTCTCTGTCTCTGTCTCTGTCTCTGTCTCAGTCCCTGCGTCTGTCTCGGTCTTTGTCTCCGTCTCGGTCTGTGTCTCTGTCTCTGTCTCTGTCTCTGTCTCTGTCTCTGTCTCTGTCTCTGTCTCTGTCTCTGTCTCTGTCTCTGTCTCTGTCTCTGTCTCTGTCTCTGTCTCTGTCTCTGTCTCTGTCTCTGTCTCTGTCTCTGTCTCTGTCTCTGTCTCTGTCTCTGTCGCTGTCTCTGTCTCTGTCTCTGTCTCTGTCTCTGTCTCTGTCTCTGTCTCTGTCTCTGTCTCTGTCTCTGTCTCTGTCTCTGTCTCTGCCTCTGTCTCTGTCTCTGTCTATGTCTCTGTCTCTGTCTCTGTCTCTGTCTCTGTATCTGTTACCGTCTCTGTCTCTGTCTCTGTCTCTGTCTCTGTCTCTGTCTCTGTCTCTGTCTCTGTCTCTGTCTCTGTCTCTGTCTCTGTCGCTGTCTCTGTCTCTGTCTCTGTTTCTGTCTCTGTCTCTGTCTCTGTCTCTGTCTCTGTCTCTGTCTCTGTCTCTGTCTCTGTCTCTGTCTCTGTCTCTGTCTCTGTCTCTGTCTCTGTCTCTGTCTCTGTCTCTGTCTCTGCCTCTGTCTCTGCCCTGTCTCTATCTCTGTCTCTGTCGCTGTCTCTGCCTCTGTCTCAGTCCCTGCGTCTGTCTCGGTCTTTGTCTCCGTCTCTGTCTCTGTCTCTGTCTCTGTCTCTGTCTCTGTCTCTGTCCCTGTCTCTGTCTCTGTCTCTGTCTCTGTCTCTGTCTCTGTCTCTGCCTCTGTCTCTGTCTCTGTCTCTGTCTCTGCATCTCTGTCTCTGTGTCTCCGTCTCTGTGTCTCTGCCTCTGTCTCTGTCTCTGTCTCTGTCTCTGTCTCTGTCTCTGTCTCTGTCTCTGTCTCTGTCTCTGTCTCTGTCTGTGTCTCTGTCTCTGTCTCTGTCTCTGTCTCTGTCTCTGTCTCAGTCCCTGCGTCTGTCTCGGTCTTTGTCTCCGTCTCGGTCTGTGTCTCTGTCTCTGTCTCTGTCTCTGTCTCTGTCTCTGTCTCTGTCTCTGTCTCTGTCTCTGTCTCTGTCTCTGTCTCTGTCTCTGTCTCTGTCTCTGTCTCTGTCTCTGTCTCTGTCTCTGTCTCTGTCTCTGTCTCTGTCTCTGTCTCTGTCTCTGTCTCTGTCTCTGTCTCTGTCTCTGTCTCTGTCTCTGTCTCTGTCTCTGTCTCTGTCGCTGTCTCTGTCTCTGTCTCTGTCTCTGTCTCTGTCTCTGTCTCTGTCTCTGTCTCTGTCTCTGTCTCTGTCTCTGTCTCTGTCTCTGTCTCTGTCTCTGTCTCTGTCGCTGTCTCTGTCTCTGTCTCTGTCTCTGTCTCTGTCTCTGTCTCTGTCTCTGTCTCTGTCTCTGTCTCTGTCTCTGTCTCTGTCTCTGTCTCTGTCGCTGTCTCTGTCTCTGTCTCTGTCTCTGTCTCTGTCTCTGTCTCTGTCTCTGTCTCTGTCTCTGTCTCTGTCTCTGTCTCTGTCTCTGTCTCTGTCTCTGTCTCTGTCTCTGTCTCTGTCTCTGTCTCTGTCCCTGTCACTGTCTCAGTCTCTGTCTCTGTCTCCGTCTTTGTCTCCGTCCTTGTTTCCGTCCATGTCTCCTGCCCCTCTGTCTCTGTCTGTCTCTCTGTCTCTCCCTCTGTCTTTGTCTCTGTCTCTTCCTCGGTCTGTGTCTCTGTCCCTGCTTCTGTCTCTGTCTCTGTCTCTGTCTCTGCCTCCGTCTCTGTCTCAGTCTCAGTCTCTGTCTCTGTCTCTGTCTCTGTCTCTGTCTCTGTCTCTGTCTCTGTCTCTGTCTCTGTCTCTGTCTCTGTCTCTGTCTCTGTCCCTGCCTCTGTCTCTGCCGTGTCTCTATCTCTGTCTCTGTCGCTGTCTCTGCCTCTGTCTCAGTCCCTGCGTCTGTCTCGGTCTTTGTCTCCGTCTCTGTCTCTGTCTCTGTCTCTGTCTCTGTCTCTGTCTCTGTCTCTGTCCCTGTCTCTGTCTCTGTCTCTGTCTCTGTCTCTGTCTCTGTCTCTGTCTCTGTCTCTGTCTCTGTCTCTGTCTCTGTCTCTGTCTCTGTCTCTGTCTCTGTCTCTGTCTCTGTCTCTGTCTCTGCCTCTGTCTCTGCCCTGTCTCTATCTCTGTCTCTGTCGCTGTCTCTGCCTCTGTCTCAGTCCCTGCGTCTGTCTCGGTCTTTGTCTCCGTCTCTGTCTCTGTCTCTGTCTCTGTCTCTGTCTCTGTCTCTGTCTCTGTCTCTGTCTCTGTCTCTGTCTCTGTCTCTGTCTCTGTCTCTGTCTCTGTCTCTGTCTCTGTCTCTGTCTCTGTCTCTGTCTCTGTCTCTGTCTCTGTCTCTGTCTCCGTCTCCGTCTCGGTCTCCGTCTCTGTCTCTGTCTCTGTCTCTGTCTCTGTCTCTGTCTCTGTCTCTGTCTCTGTCTCTGTCTCTGTCTCTGTCTCTGTCTCTGTCTCTGTCTCTGTCTCTGTCTCTGTCTCTGTCTCTGTCTCTGTCTCTGTCTCTGTCTCTGTCTCTGTCTCTGTCTCTGTCTCTGTCTCTGTCTCTGTCTCTGTCTCTGTCTCTGTCTCTGTCTCTGTCTCTGTCTCTGTCTCTGTCTCTGTCTCTGTCTCTGTCTCTGTCTCTGTCTCTGTCTCTGTCTCTGTCGCTGTCTCTGCCTCTGTCTCAGTCCCTGCGTCTGTCTCGGTCTCTGTCTCTGTCTCTGTGTCTCTGTCTCTGCATCTCTGTCTCTGTGTCTCCGTCTCTGTGTCTCTGCCTCTGTCTCTGTCTCTTTCTCTGTCTCGGTCTCTGTCTCTGTCTCTATCTCTGCCTCTGTCTCTGCCCTGACTCTGCATCACTGTCTCTGTGTCTCCGTCTCTGTGTCTCTGCCTCTGTCTCTGTCTCTTCCTCTGTCTCTGTCTCTGTCTCTGTCTCTGTCTCTGTCTGTGTCTCTGTCTCTGTCTCTGTCTCTGTCTCTGTCTCTGTCTCTGTCTCTGTCTCAGTCCCTGCGTCTGTCTCGGTCTTTGTCTCCGTCTCTGTCTCTGTCTCTGTCTCTGTCTCTGTCTCTGTCTCTGTCTCTGTCTCTGTCACTGTCTCTGCCTCTGTCTCTGTCTCTGTCTCTGTCTCTGTCTCTGTCTCTGTCTCTGTCTCTGTATCTGTTACCGTCTCTGTGTCTGTCTCTGTCTCTGTCTCTGTCTCTGTCTCTGTCTCTGTCTCTGTCTCTGTCTCTGTCTCTGTCTCTGTCTCTGTCGCTGTCTCTGCCTCTGTCTCAGTCCCTGCGTCTGTCTCGGTCTCTGTCTCTGTCTCTGTGTCTCTGTCTCTGCATCTCTGTCTCTGTGTCTCCGTCTCTGTGTCTCTGCCTCTGTCTCTGTCTCTTTCTCTGTCTCTGTCTCTGTCTCTGTCTCTGTCTCTGCCTCTGTCTCTGCCCTGTCTCTGCATCACTGTCTCTGTGTCTCCGTCTCTGTGTCTCTGCCTCTGTCTCTGTCTCTGTCTCTGTCTCTTCCTCTGTCTCTGTCTCTGTCTCTGTCTCTGTCTCTGTCATTGTCTCTGTCTCTGTCTCTGTCCCTGTCACTGTCTCAGTCTCTGTCTCTGTCTCCGTCTTTGTCTCCGTCCTTGTCTCCGTCCATGTCTCCTGCCCCTCTGTCTCTGTCTGTCTCTCTGTCTCTCCCTCTGTCTTTGTCTCTGTCTCTTCCTCGGTCTGTGTCTCTGTCCCTGCCTCTGTCTCTGTCTCTGCCCTGTCTCTATCTCTGTCTCTGTCGCTGTCTCTGCCTCTGTCTCAGTCCCTGCGTCTGTCTCGGTCTTTGTCTCCGTCTCTGTCTCTGTCTCTGTCTCTGTCTCTGTCTCTGTCTCTGTCCCTGTCTCTGTCTCTGTCTCTGTCTCTGTCTCTGTCTCTGTCTCTGCCTCTGTCTCTGTCTCTGTCTCTGTCTCTGCATCTCTGTCTCTGTGTCTCCGTCTCTGTGTCTCTGCCTCTGTCTCTGTCTCTGTCTCTGTCTCTGTCTCTGTCTCTGTCTCTGTCTCTGTCTCTGTCTCTGTCTGTGTCTCTGTCTCTGTCTCTGTCTCTGTCTCTGTCTCTGTCTCAGTCCCTGCGTCTGTCTCGGTCTTTGTCTCCGTCTCGGTCTGTGTCTCTGTCTCTGTCTCTGTCTCTGTCTCTGTCTCTGTCTCTGTCTCTGTCTCTGTCTCTGTCTCTGTCTCTGTCTCTGTCTCTGTCTCTGTCTCTGTCTCTGTCTCTGTCTCTGTCTCTGTCTCTGTCTCTGTCTCTGTCTCTGTCTCTGTCTCTGTCTCTGTCTCTGTCTCTGTCTCTGTCTCTGTCGCTGTCTCTGTCTCTGTCTCTGTCTCTGTCTCTGTCTCTGTCTCTGTCTCTGTCTCTGTCTCTGTCTCTGTCTCTGTCTCTGTCTCTGTCTCTGCCTCTGTCTCTGTCTCTGTCTATGTCTCTGTCTCTGTCTCTGTCTCTGTCTCTGTATCTGTTACCGTCTCTGTCTCTGTCTCTGTCTCTGTCTCTGTCTCTGTCTCTGTCTCTGTCTCTGTCTCTGTCTCTGTCTCTGTCTCTGTCTCTGTCTCTGTCTCTGTCTCTGTCTCTGTCGCTGTCTCTGTCTCTGTCTCTGTTTCTGTCTCTGTCTCTGTCTCTGTCTCTGTCTCTGTCTCTGTCTCTGTCTCTGTCTCTGTCTCTGTCTCTGTCTCTGTCTCTGTCTCTGTCTCTGTCTCTGTCTCTGTCTCTGTCTCTGTCTCTGTCCCTGTCACTGTCTCAGTCTCTGTCTCTGTCTCCGTCTTTGTCTCCGTCCTTGTTTCCGTCCATGTCTCCTGCCCCTCTGTCTCTGTCTGTCTCTCTGTCTCTCCCTCTGTCTTTGTCTCTGTCTCTTCCTCGGTCTGTGTCTCTGTCCCTGCCTCTGTCTCTGTCTCTGTCTCTGTCTCTGCCTCCGTCTCTGTCTCAGTCTCAGTCTCTGTCTCTGTCTCTGTCTCTGTCTCTGTCTCTGTCTCTGTCTCTGTCTCTGTCTCTGTCTCTGTCTCTGTCCCTGCCTCTGTCTCTGCCGTGTCTCTATCTCTGTCTCTGTCGCTGTCTCTGCCTCTGTCTCAGTCCCTGCGTCTGTCTCGGTCTTTGTCTCCGTCTCTGTCTCTGTCTCTGTCTCTGTCTCTGTCTCTGTCCCTGTCTCTGTCTCTGTCTCTGTCTCTGTCTCTGTCTCTGTCTCTGTCTCTGTCTCTGTCTCTGTCTCTGTCTCTGTCTCTGTCTCTGTCTCTGTCTCTGTCTCTGTCTCTGCCTCTGTCTCTGCCCTGTCTCTATCTCTGTCTCTGTCGCTGTCTCTGCCTCTGTCTCAGTCCCTGCGTCTGTCTCGGTCTTTGTCTCCGTCTCTGTCTCTGTCTCTGTCTCTGTCTCTGTCTCTGTCTCTGTCTCTGTCTCTGTCTCTGTCTCTGTCTCTGTCTCTGTCTCTGTCTCTGTCTCTGTCTCTGTCTCTGTCTCTGTCTCTGTCTCTGTCTCTGTCTCCGTCTCCGTCTCGGTCTCCGTCTCTGTCTCTGTCTCTGTCTCTGTCTCTGTCTCTGTCTCTGTCTCTGTCTCTGTCTCTGTCTCTGTCTCTGTCTCTGTCTCTGTCTCTGTCTCTGTCTCTGTCTCTGTCTCTGTCTCTGTCTCTGTCTCTGTCTCTGTCTCTGTCTCTGTCTCTGTCTCTGTCTCTGTCTCTGTCTCTGTCTCTGTCTCTGTCTCTGTCTCTGTCTCTG
Source organism: Megachile willughbiella (assembly GCA_945859595.2). Lineage (NCBI taxonomy): Eukaryota > Metazoa > Arthropoda > Insecta > Hymenoptera > Megachilidae > Megachile > Megachile willughbiella. Next base: position 2,551,285 of record CAMAOD020000201.1, on the reverse strand, counting down.
TCTCTGTCTCTGTCTCTGTCTCTGTCTCTGTCGCTGTCTCTGCCTCTGTCTCAGTCCCTGCGTCTGTCTCGGTCTCTGTCTCTGTCTCTGTGTCTCTGTCTCTGCATCTCTGTCTCTGTGTCTCCGTCTCTGTGTCTCTGCCTCTGTCTCTGTCTCTTTCTCTGTCTCGGTCTCTGTCTCTGTCTCTATCTCTGCCTCTGTCTCTGCCCTGACTCTGCATCACTGTCTCTGTGTCTCCGTCTCTGTGTCTCTGCCTCTGTCTCTGTCTCTTCCTCTGTCTCTGTCTCTGTCTCTGTCTCTGTCTCTGTCTGTGTCTCTGTCTCTGTCTCTGTCTCTGTCTCTGTCTCTGTCTCTGTCTCTGTCTCTGTCTCAGTCCCTGCGTCTGTCTCGGTCTTTGTCTCCGTCTCTGTCTCTGTCTCTGTCTCTGTCTCTGTCTCTGTCTCTGTCTCTGTCACTGTCTCTGCCTCTGTCTCTGTCTCTGTCTCTGTCTCTGTCTCTGTCTCTGTCTCTGTCTCTGTCTCTGTCTCTGTCTCTGTCTCTGTCTCTGTCTCTGTCTCTGTCTCTGTCTCTGTCTCTGTCTCTGTCTCTGTCTCTGTCTCTGTCTCTGTCTCTGTCTCTGTCTCTGTCTCTGTCTCTGTCTCTGTCTCTGTCTCTGTCTCTGCCTCTGTCTCTGCCCAGTCTCTATCTCTGTCTCTGTCGCTGTCTCTGCCTCTGTCTCAGTCCCTGCGTCTGTCTCGGTCTTTGTCTCCGTCTCTGTCTCTGTCTCTGACTCTGTCTCTGTCTCTGTCTCTGTCTCTGTCTCTGTCTCTGTCTCTGTCTCTGTCTCTGTCTCTGTCTCTGTCTCTGTCTCTTCCTCTGTCTCTGTCTCCGTCTCTGTCTCTGTCTCTGTCTCTGCCTCTGTCTCCGTCTCTGTCTCTGTCTCTGCCTCTATCTCCGTCTCCGTCTCTGTCTCTGTCTCTGTCTCTGTGTCTGTCTCTGCCTCTGTCTCCGTCTCTGTCTCTGTCTCTCTGTCTGTGTCTCTGCATCTCTGTCTCTGTGTCTCCGTCTCTGTGTCTCTGCCTCTGTCTCTGTCTCTGTCTCTGTCTCTGTCTCTGTCTCTGTCTCTGTCTCTGTCTCTGTCTCTGTCTCTGTCTCTGTCTCTGTCTCTGTCTCTGTCTCTGTCTCTGTCTCAGTCCCTGCGTCTGTCTCGGTCTTTGTCTCCGTCTCTGTCTCCGTCTCTGTCTCTGTCTCTGCCTCTATCTCCGTCTCCGTCTCTGTCTCTGTCTCTGTCTCTGTCTCAGTCTCTGTCTCTGTCTCTGTCTCTGTCTCTGTCTCTGTCTCTGTCTCTGCATCTCTGCCTCTGTCTCTGTCTCTGTCTCTGTCTCTGTCTCTGTCTCTGTCTCTGTCTCTGTCTCTGTCTCGGTCTCTGTCTCTGTCTCTGTCTCTGTCTCTGTCTCTGTCTCTGTCTCTGTCTCTGTCTCTGTCTCTGTCTCTGTCTCTGTCTCTGTCTCTGTCTCTGTCTCTGTCTCTGTGTCTGTCTCTGCCTCTGTCTCCGTCTCTGTCTCTGTCTCTCTGTCTCTGCCTCTGCATCTCTGTCTCTGTGTCTCCGTCTCTGTGTCTCTGCCTCTGTCTCTGTCTCTGTCTCTCTCTCTATCTCTGTCTCCGTCTCTGTCTCTGTCTCTGTGTCTCTGTCTCTGCGTCTCTGTCTCTGTGTCTCCGTCTCTCTGTCTCTGTCTCTGTCTCTGTCTATGTCTCTGTCTCTGCCTCTGTCTCTGCCCTGTCTATATCTCTGTCTCTGCCTCCGTCTCTGTGTCTGTCTCTGTATCTGTCTCCGTCTCTGTCTCTGTCTCTGTCTCTGTCTCTGTCTCTGTCTCTGTCTCTGTCCCTGTCTCTGTATCTGTCTCTGTCTCTGTCTCTGTCTCTGTCTCTGTCTCTGTCTCTGTCTCTGTCTCTGTCTCCGTCTTTGTCTCCGTCCTTGTCTCTGTCTTTGTCTCCTGTACCTCTGCCTCCGACTTTGTCTCCTGCCCCTCTGTCTCTGTCTGTGTCTCTGTCTCTCTCTCTGTATCTGTCTCTGTGTCTTCCTCGGTCTGTGTCTCTGTCCCTGCCTCTGTCTCTGTCTTTGTCTCTGTCTCTGTCTCTGCCTCTGTCTCTGTCCCTGAACCTCTCCTTGTCCCTGTCGCTGTCTCTGTCTCTGTCTCTGTCTCTGCCTCTGTCTCTGTCCCCGTATCTGTCTCTGACTATGTTTCTGTCTCTGTCTCTGTCTTTGTCTCTGCCTCTGTCTCAGTCCCTGCGTCTGTCTCGGTCTCTGTCTCCGTCTCTGTCTCTGTCTCTGTCTCTGTCTCTGTCTCTGCCTCTGTCCCTGTCTCAGTCTCTGTCTATGTCTCTGTCTCTGTCTCTGCCTCCGTCTCTGTGTCTGTCTCTGCCTCTGTCTCCGTCTCTGTCTCTGTCTCTGTGTCTGTCTCTGTCTCTGTCTCTGTCTCTGTCTCTGTCTCTGTCTCTGTCTCTGTCTCTGTCTCTGTCTCTGTCTCTGTCTCTGTCTCTGTCTCTGTCTCTGCATCTGTCTCCGTCTCTGTCTCTGTCTCTGCCTCTACCTCCGTCTCCGTCCCTGGCTCTGTCTCTGCCTCTGTCTCCGTCTCTGTCTCTGTCTCTACCTCTATCTCCGTCTCCGTCTCTGTCTCTGTCTCTGTCTCTGTCTCTGTCTCTGTCTCTGTCTCTGTCTCTGTCTCTGTCTCTTCCTCTGTCTCCGTCTCTGTCTCTGTCTCTGTCTCTGTCTCTGTCTCTGTCTCTGTCTCTGTCTCCGTCTCTGTCTCTGTCTCTGCCTCCGTCTCTGTCTCAGTCTCTGTCTCTGTCTCTGTCTCTGTCTCTGTCTCTGTCTCTGTCTCTGTCTCTGTCTCTGTCTCTGTCGCTGTCTCTGTCTCTGTCTCTGTCTCTGTCTCTGTCTCTGTCTCTGTCTCTGTCTCTGTCTCTGTCTCTGTCTCTGTCTCTGTCTCTGTCTCTGCCTCTGTCTCTGTCTCTGTCTCTGTCTCTGTCTCTGTCTCTGTCTCTGTCTCTGTATCTGTTACCGTCTCTGTCTCTGTCTCTGTCTCTGTCTCTGTCTCTGTCTCTGTCTCTGTCTCTGTCTCTGTCTCTGTCTCTGCCTCTGTCTCTGTCTCTGTCTCTGTCTCTGTCTCTGTCTCTGTCTCTGTCTCTGTCTCTGTCTCTGTCTCTGTCTCTGTCTCTGTCTCTGTCTCTGTCTCTGTCTCTGTCTCTGTCTCTGTCTCTGTCTCTGTCTCTGTCTCTGTCTCTGTCTCTGTCTCTGTCTCTGTCTCTGTAGCTGTCTCTGTCTCCGTCTCTGACTCTGTCCCTGTCTCTGTCTCTCTCACTGTCTCTGTCTCTGTCTCTGTCCCTGTCTCTGTCTCAGTCTCTGTCCCTGTCTCCGTCTTTGTCTCCGTCCTTGTCTCCGTCTTTGTCCCCTGCCCCTCTGCCTCCGACCATGTCCCCTGCCCCTCTGTCTCTGTCTGTCTCTCTGTCTCTCCCTCTGTCTTTGTCTCTGTCTCATCCTCGGTCTGTGTCTCTGTCCCTGCCACTGTCTCTGTCTCTGTCTCTGCCTCTGTCTCTGTCTCTGTCTCTGTCTCTGTCTCTGTCTCTGTCTCTGTCTGTGTGTGTGTCTCTGTCTCTGTCTCTGTCTCTGTCTCTGTCTCTGTCTCTGTCTCTGTCTCTGTCTCTGCCTCTGTCTCTGCCTCTGTCTCCGTCTCTGTCTATGTCCCTGCCTCTATCTCCGTCTCCGTCCCTGGCTCTGTCTCTGTCTCTGTCTCTGTCTCTGTCTCTGCCTCTATCTCCGTCTCCGTCTCTGTCTCTGTCTCAGTCTCTGTCTCTGTCTCTGTCTCTGTCTCTGTCTCTGTCTCTGTCTCTTCCTCTGTCTCTGTCTCCGTCTGTGTCTCTGTCCCTGTCTCTGTCTCTGTCTCTGTCTCTGTCTCTGTCTCTCTGTGTCTGCCTCTGTCTCCGTCTCTGTCTATGTCCCTGCCTCTATCTCCGTCACCGTCCCTGGCTCTGTCTCTGCCTCTGTCTCTGTCTCTGTCTCTGTCTCTGCCTCTATCTCCGTCTCTGTGTCTGTCTCTGTCTCTGTCTCTGTCTCTGTCTCTGTCTCTGTCTCTGTCTCTGTCTCTGTCTCTGTCTCTGTCTCTGTCTCTGTCTCTGTCTCTGTCTCTGTCTCTGTCTCTGTCTCTGTCTGTGTCTCTGTCTCTGTCTCTGTCTCTGTCTCTGTCTCTGTCTCTGTCTCTGTCTCTGTCTCTGTCTCTGCCTCTGCCTCCGTCTCTGTCTCTGTCTCTGCCTCTATCTCCGTCTCCGTCCCTGGCTCTGTCTCTGCCTCTGTCTCCGTCTCTGTCTCTGTCTCTGCCTCTATCTCCGTCTCCGTCCCTGGCTCTGTCTCTGCCTCTGTCTCCGTCTCTGTCTCTGTCTCTGCCTCTATCTCCGTCTCCGTCTCTGTCTCTGTCTCTGTCTCAGTCTCTGTATCTGTCTCTGTCTCTGTCTCTGTCTCTGTCTCTGTCTCTGTCTCTGTCTCTGTCTCTGTCTCTGTCTCTGTCTCTGTCTCTGTCTCTGTCTCTGTCTCTGTCTCTGTCTCTGTCTCTGTCTCTGTCTCTGTCTCTGTCTCTGTCTCTGTCTCTGTCTTTGTCTCTGTCTCTGTCTCTGTCTCTGTCTCTGTCTCTGTCTCTGTCTCTGTCTCTGTCTCTGTCTCTGTCTCTGTCTCTGTCTCTGTCTCTGTCTCTGTCTCTGTCTCTGTCTCTGTCTCTGTCTCTGTCTCTGTCTCTGTCTCTGTCTCTGTCTCTGTCTCTGTCTCTGTCTCTGTCTCTGTCTCTGTCTCTGTCTCTGCCTCTGTCTCCGTCTCTGTCTCTGTCTCTGCCTCTATCTCCGTCTCCGTCCCTGGCTCTGTCTCCGTCCCTGGCTCTGTCTCTGCCTCTGTCTCCGTCTCTGTCTCTGTCTCTGCCTCTATCTCCGTCTCCGTCTCTGTCTCTGTCTCTGTCTCAGTCTCTGTCTCTGTCTCTGTCTGTGTCTCTGTCTCTGTCTCTTCCTCTGTCTCTGTCTCCGTCTCTGTCTCTGTCCCTGTCTCTGTCTCTGTCACTGTCTCTGTCTCTGTCTCTGTCCCTGTCTCTGTCTCAGTTTCTGTCCCTGTCTCCGTCTTTGTCTCCGTCCTTGTCTCCGTCTTTGTCCCCTGCCCCTCTGCCTCCGACCATGTCTCCTGCCCCTCTGTCTCTGTCTGTCTCTCTGTCTCTCCCTCTGTCTTTGTCTCTGTCTCTTCCTCGGTCTGTGTCTCTGTCCCTGCCACTGTCTCTGTCTCTGTCTCTGTCTCTGTCTCTGCCTCTGTCTCTGACTCTGCCTCTGTCTCTGTCTCTGTCTCTGTCTCTGTCTCTGTCTCTGTCTCTGTCTCTGTCTCTGTCTCTGTCTCTGTCTCTGTCTCTGTCTCTGTCTCTGTCTCTGTCTCTGTCTCTGTCTCTGTCTCTGTCTCCGTCTCTGTCTATGTCTCTGTCTCTGTCTCTTTCTCTGTCTCTGTCTCTGCCTCTGTCTCTGTCTCTGTCTCTGTCTCTGCCTCTGTCTCTGACTCTGCCTCTGTCTCTGTCTCTGTCTCTGTCTCTGTCTCTGTCTCTGTCTCTGTCTCTGTCTCTGTCTCTGTCTCTGTCTCTGTCTCTGTCTCTGTCTCTGTCTCTGTCTCTGTCTCTGTAGCTGTCTCTGCCTCTGTCTCAGTCCCTGCGTCTGTCTCGGTCTCTGTCTCTGTCTCTGTGTCTCTGTCTCTGCATCTCTGTCTCTGTGTCTCCGTCTCTGTGTCTCTGCCTCTGTCTCTGTCTCTGTCTCTGTCTCTGTCTCTGTCTCTGTCTCAGTCCCTGCGTCTGTCTCTGTCTCTGTCTCTGTCTCTGTCTCTGTCTCTGTCTCTGTCTCTGTCTCTGTCTCTGTCTCTGTCTCTGTCTCTGTCTCTGTCTCTGTCTCTGTCTCTGTCTCTGTCTCTGTCTCTGCCTCTGTCTCCGTCTCTGTCTCTGTCGCTGCCTCTATCTCCGTCTCCGTCCCTGGCTCTGTCTCTGCCTCTGTCTCCGTCTCTGTCTCTGTCTCTGCCTCTATCTCCGTCTCCGTCTCTGTCTCTGTCTCTGTCTCAGTCTCTGTCTCTGTCTCTGTCTCTGTCTCTGTCTCTGTCTCTGTCTCTGTCTCTGTCTCTGTCTCTGTCTCTGTCTCTGTCTCTGTCTCTGTCTCTGTCTCTGTCTCTGTCTCTGTCTCTGTCTCTGTCTCTGTCTCTGTCTCTGTCACTGCCTCTGTCGCCGTCTCTGTCTCTGTCTCTGCCTCTGTCTCCGTCTCTGTCTCTGTTTCTGTCTCTGACTCTGCATCCCTGCCTCCGTGCCTATGTCTCTATGTCTCTGTCTCTGTCTCTGACTCTGTCTCAGTCTCTGTCTCTGTCTGTGTCTCTGTCTCTGCCTCCGTCTCTGTGACTTTATCTGCCTCTGTCTCTGTCTCTGTCTCCCTCTCTGCCATTGTCTCTGTCTCTGTCTCTGTCTCTGTCTCTGTCTCTCTCTCTGTCTCCGTCTCTGTCTCTGTCTCTGTCGCTGTCTCTCCCTCTGTCTCTGTCTCTGTCTCTGTCTCTTCCTCTGTCTCTGTCTCCGTCTCTGTCCCTGGCTCTGTCTCTGCCTCTGTCTCCGTCTCTATCTCTGTCTCTGCCTCTATCTCCGTCTCCGTCTCTGTCTCTGTCTCTGTCTCTGTCTCTGTCTCTGTCTCTGTCTCTGTCTCTGTCTCTGTCTCTGTCTCTGCATCTGTCTCCGTCTCTGTCTCCATCTCTGCCTCTATCTCTGTCTCCGTCTCTGTCTCTGTCTCTGCCTCTATCTCCGTCTCCGTCCCTGACTCTGTCTCTGCCTCTGTCTCCGTCTCTGTCTCTGTCTCTGCCTCTATCTCCGTCTCCGTCTCCGTCTCTGTCTCTGTCTCTGTCTCAGTCTCTGTCTCTGTCTCTGCCTCTGTCTCTGTCTCTGTCTCAGTCTCAGTCCCTGTCTCCGTCTTTGTCTCCGTCCTTGTCTCCGTCTTTGTCCCCTGCCCCTCTGCCTCCGACCATGTCTCCTGCCCCTCTGTCTCTGTCTGTCTCTCTGTCTCTCCCTCTGTCTTTGTCTCTGTCTCTTCCTCGGTCTGTGTCTCTGTCCCTGCCACTGTCTCTGTCTCTGTCTCTGTCTCTGTCTCTGTCTCTGTCTCTGTCTCTGTCTCTGTCTCTGTCTTTGTCTCTGTCTCTGTCTCTGTCTCTGTCTCTGTCTCTGTCTCTGTCTCTGTCTCTGTCTCTGTCTCTGTCTCTGTCTCTGTCTCTGTCTCTGTCTCTGTCTCTGTCTCTGTCTCTGTCTCTGTCTCTGTCTCTGTCTCTGTCTCTGTCTCTGTCTCTGTCTCTGTCTCTGTCTCTGTCTCTGTCTCTGTCTCTGCCTCTGTCTCCGTCTCTGTCTCTGTCTCTGCCTCTATCTCCGTCTCCGTCCCTGGCTCTGTCTCCGTCCCTGGCTCTGTCTCTGCCTCTGTCTCCGTCTCTGTCTCTGTCTCTGCCTCTATCTCCGTCTCCGTCTCTGTCTCTGTCTCTGTCTCAGTCTCTGTCTCTGTCTCTGTCTGTGTCTCTGTCTCTGTCTCTTCCTCTGTCTCTGTCTCCGTCTCTGTCTCTGTCCCTGTCTCTGTCTCTGTCACTGTCTCTGTCTCTGTCTCTGTCCCTGTCTCTGTCTCAGTTTCTGTCCCTGTCTCCGTCTTTGTCTCCGTCCTTGTCTCCGTCTTTGTCCCCTGCCCCTCTGCCTCCGACCATGTCTCCTGCCCCTCTGTCTCTGTCTGTCTCTCTGTCTCTCCCTCTGTCTTTGTCTCTGTCTCTTCCTCGGTCTGTGTCTCTGTCCCTGCCACTGTCTCTGTCTCTGTCTCTGTCTCTGTCTCTGCCTCTGTCTCTGACTCTGCCTCTGTCTCTGTCTCTGTCTCTGTCTCTGTCTCTGTCTCTGTCTCTGTCTCTGTCTCTGTCTCTGTCTCTGTCTCTGTCTCTGTCTCTGTCTCTGTCTCTGTCTCTGTCTCTGTCTCTGTCTCTGTCTCCGTCTCTGTCTATGTCTCTGTCTCTGTCTCTTTCTCTGTCTCTGTCTCTGCCTCTGTCTCTGTCTCTGTCTCTGTCTCTGCCTCTGTCTCTGACTCTGCCTCTGTCTCTGTCTCTGTCTCTGTCTCTGTCTCTGTCTCTGTCTCTGTCTCTGTCTCTGTCTCTGTCTCTGTCTCTGTCTCTGTCTCTGTCTCTGTCTCTGTCTCTGTAGCTGTCTCTGCCTCTGTCTCAGTCCCTGCGTCTGTCTCGGTCTCTGTCTCTGTCTCTGTGTCTCTGTCTCTGCATCTCTGTCTCTGTGTCTCCGTCTCTGTGTCTCTGCCTCTGTCTCTGTCTCTGTCTCTGTCTCTGTCTCTGTCTCTGTCTCAGTCCCTGCGTCTGTCTCTGTCTCTGTCTCTGTCTCTGTCTCTGTCTCTGTCTCTGTCTCTGTCTCTGTCTCTGTCTCTGTCTCTGTCTCTGTCTCTGTCTCTGTCTCTGTCTCTGTCTCTGTCTCTGCCTCTGTCTCCGTCTCTGTCTCTGTCGCTGCCTCTATCTCCGTCTCCGTCCCTGGCTCTGTCTCTGCCTCTGTCTCCGTCTCTGTCTCTGTCTCTGCCTCTATCTCCGTCTCCGTCTCTGTCTCTGTCTCTGTCTCAGTCTCTGTCTCTGTCTCTGTCTCTGTCTCTGTCTCTGTCTCTGTCTCTGTCTCTGTCTCTGTCTCTGTCTCTGTCTCTGTCTCTGTCTCTGTCTCTGTCTCTGTCTCTGTCTCTGTCTCTGTCTCTGTCTCTGTCTCTGTCACTGCCTCTGTCGCCGTCTCTGTCTCTGTCTCTGCCTCTGTCTCCGTCTCTGTCTCTGTTTCTGTCTCTGACTCTGCATCCCTGCCTCCGTGCCTATGTCTCTATGTCTCTGTCTCTGTCTCTGACTCTGTCTCAGTCTCTGTCTCTGTCTGTGTCTCTGTCTCTGCCTCCGTCTCTGTGACTTTATCTGCCTCTGTCTCTGTCTCTGTCTCCCTCTCTGCCATTGTCTCTGTCTCTGTCTCTGTCTCTGTCTCTGTCTCTCTCTCTGTCTCCGTCTCTGTCTCTGTCTCTGTCGCTGTCTCTCCCTCTGTCTCTGTCTCTGTCTCTGTCTCTTCCTCTGTCTCTGTCTCCGTCTCTGTCCCTGGCTCTGTCTCTGCCTCTGTCTCCGTCTCTATCTCTGTCTCTGCCTCTATCTCCGTCTCCGTCTCTGTCTCTGTCTCTGTCTCTGTCTCTGTCTCTGTCTCTGTCTCTGTCTCTGTCTCTGTCTCTGTCTCTGCATCTGTCTCCGTCTCTGTCTCCATCTCTGCCTCTATCTCTGTCTCCGTCTCTGTCTCTGTCTCTGCCTCTATCTCCGTCTCCGTCCCTGACTCTGTCTCTGCCTCTGTCTCCGTCTCTGTCTCTGTCTCTGCCTCTATCTCCGTCTCCGTCTCTGTCTCTGTCTCTGTCTCAGTCTCTGTCTCTGTCTCTGCCTCTGTCTCTGTCTCTGTCTCAGTCTCAGTCCCTGTCTCCGTCTTTGTCTCCGTCCTTGTCTCCGTCTTTGTCCCCTGCCCCTCTGCCTCCGACCATGTCTCCTGCCCCTCTGTCTCTGTCTGTCTCTCTGTCTCTCCCTCTGTCTTTGTCTCTGTCTCTTCCTCGGTCTGTGTCTCTGTCCCTGCCACTGTCTCTGTCTCTGTCTCTGTCTCTGTCTCTGTCTCTGTCTCTGTCTCTGTCTCTGTCTCTGTCTTTGTCTCTGTCTCTGTCTCTGTCTCTGTCTCTGTCTCTGTCTCTGTCTCTGTCTCTGTCTCTGTCTCTGTCTCTGTCTCTGTCTCTGTCTCTGTCTCTGTCTCTGTCTCTGTCTCTGTCTCTGTCTCTGTCTCTGTCTCTGTCTCTGTCTCTGTCTCTGTCTCTGTCTCTGTCTCTGTCTCTGTCTCTGTCTCTGTCTCTGTCTCTGCCTCTGTCTCCGTCTCTGTCTCTGTCTCTGCCTCTATCTCCGTCTCCGTCCCTGGCTCTGTCTCCGTCCCTGGCTCTGTCTCTGCCTCTGTCTCCGTCTCTGTCTCTGTCTCTGCCTCTATCTCCGTCTCCGTCTCTGTCTCTGTCTCTGTCTCAGTCTCTGTCTCTGTCTCTGTCTGTGTCTCTGTCTCTGTCTCTTCCTCTGTCTCTGTCTCCGTCTCTGTCTCTGTCCCTGTCTCTGTCTCTGTCACTGTCTCTGTCTCTGTCTCTGTCCCTGTCTCTGTCTCAGTTTCTGTCCCTGTCTCCGTCTTTGTCTCCGTCCTTGTCTCCGTCTTTGTCCCCTGCCCCTCTGCCTCCGACCATGTCTCCTGCCCCTCTGTCTCTGTCTGTCTCTCTGTCTCTCCCTCTGTCTTTGTCTCTGTCTCTTCCTCGGTCTGTGTCTCTGTCCCTGCCACTGTCTCTGTCTCTGTCTCTGTCTCTGTCTCTGCCTCTGTCTCTGACTCTGCCTCTGTCTCTGTCTCTGTCTCTGTCTCTGTCTCTGTCTCTGTCTCTGTCTCTGTCTCTGTCTCTGTCTCTGTCTCTGTCTCTGTCTCTGTCTCTGTCTCTGTCTCTGTCTCTGTCTCTGTCTCCGTCTCTGTCTATGTCTCTGTCTCTGTCTCTTTCTCTGTCTCTGTCTCTGCCTCTGTCTCTGTCTCTGTCTCTGTCTCTGCCTCTGTCTCTGACTCTGCCTCTGTCTCTGTCTCTGTCTCTGTCTCTGTCTCTGTCTCTGTCTCTGTCTCTGTCTCTGTCTCTGTCTCTGTCTCTGTCTCTGTCTCTGTCTCTGTCTCTGTCTCTGTCTCTGTAGCTGTCTCTGCCTCTGTCTCAGTCCCTGCGTCTGTCTCGGTCTCTGTCTCTGTCTCTGTGTCTCTGTCTCTGCATCTCTGTCTCTGTGTCTCCGTCTCTGTGTCTCTGCCTCTGTCTCTGTCTCTGTCTCTGTCTCTGTCTCTGTCTCTGTCTCAGTCCCTGCGTCTGTCTCTGTCTCTGTCTCTGTCTCTGTCTCTGTCTCTGTCTCTGTCTCTGTCTCTGTCTCTGTCTCTGTCTCTGTCTCTGTCTCTGTCTCTGTCTCTGTCTCTGTCTCTGTCTCTGCCTCTGTCTCCGTCTCTGTCTCTGTCGCTGCCTCTATCTCCGTCTCCGTCCCTGGCTCTGTCTCTGCCTCTGTCTCCGTCTCTGTCTCTGTCTCTGCCTCTATCTCCGTCTCCGTCTCTGTCTCTGTCTCTGTCTCAGTCTCTGTCTCTGTCTCTGTCTCTGTCTCTGTCTCTGTCTCTGTCTCTGTCTCTGTCTCTGTCTCTGTCTCTGTCTCTGTCTCTGTCTCTGTCTCTGTCTCTGTCTCTGTCTCTGTCTCTGTCTCTGTCTCTGTCTCTGTCACTGCCTCTGTCGCCGTCTCTGTCTCTGTCTCTGCCTCTGTCTCCGTCTCTGTCTCTGTTTCTGTCTCTGACTCTGCATCCCTGCCTCCGTGCCTATGTCTCTATGTCTCTGTCTCTGTCTCTGACTCTGTCTCAGTCTCTGTCTCTGTCTGTGTCTCTGTCTCTGCCTCCGTCTCTGTGACTTTATCTGCCTCTGTCTCTGTCTCTGTCTCCCTCTCTGCCATTGTCTCTGTCTCTGTCTCTGTCTCTGTCTCTGTCTCTCTCTCTGTCTCCGTCTCTGTCTCTGTCTCTGTCGCTGTCTCTCCCTCTGTCTCTGTCTCTGTCTCTGTCTCTTCCTCTGTCTCTGTCTCCGTCTCTGTCCCTGGCTCTGTCTCTGCCTCTGTCTCCGTCTCTATCTCTGTCTCTGCCTCTATCTCCGTCTCCGTCTCTGTCTCTGTCTCTGTCTCTGTCTCTGTCTCTGTCTCTGTCTCTGTCTCTGTCTCTGTCTCTGTCTCTGCATCTGTCTCCGTCTCTGTCTCCATCTCTGCCTCTATCTCTGTCTCCGTCTCTGTCTCTGTCTCTGCCTCTATCTCCGTCTCCGTCCCTGACTCTGTCTCTGCCTCTGTCTCCGTCTCTGTCTCTGTCTCTGCCTCTATCTCCGTCTCCGTCTCTGTCTCTGTCTCTGTCTCAGTCTCTGTCTCTGTCTCTGCCTCTGTCTCTGTCTCTGTCTCAGTCTCAGTCCCTGTCTCCGTCTTTGTCTCCGTCCTTGTCTCCGTCTTTGTCCCCTGCCCCTCTGCCTCCGACCATGTCTCCTGCCCCTCTGTCTCTGTCTGTCTCTCTGTCTCTCCCTCTGTCTTTGTCTCTGTCTCTTCCTCGGTCTGTGTCTCTGTCCCTGCCACTGTCTCTGTCTCTGTCTCTGTCTCTGTCTCTGTCTCTGTCTCTGTCTCTGTCTCTGTCTCTGTCTCTGTCTCTGTCTGTGTCTGTGTCTCTGTCTCTGTCTCTGTCTCTGTCTCTGTCTCTGTCTCTGTCTCTGTCTCTGTCTCTGTCTCGGTCTCTGTCTCTGTCTCTGTCCCTGTCTCCGCCTCTGTCTCCGTATCTGTCTATGTTCCTGCCCCTATCTCCGTCTCCGTCCCTGGCTCTGTCTCTGCCTCTGTCTCCGTCTCCGTCTCCGTCCCTGACTCTGTCTCTGCCTCTGTCTCCGTCTCTGTCTCTGTCTCTGCCTCTATCTCCGTCTCCGTCTCTGTCTCTGTCTCTGTCTCAGTCTCTGTCTCTGTCTCTGCCTCTGTCTCTGTCTCTGTCTCAGTCTCAGTCCCTGTCTCCGTCTTTGTCTCCGTCCTTGTCTCCGTCTTTGTCCCCTGCCCCTCTGCCTCCGACCATGTCTCCTGCCCCTCTGTCTCTGTCTGTCTCTCTGTCTCTCCCTCTGTCTTTGTCTCTGTCTCTTCCTCGGTCTGTGTCTCTGTCCCTGCCACTGTCTCTGTCTCTGTCTCTGTCTCTGTCTCTGTCTCTGTCTCTGTCTCTGTCTCTGTCTCTGTCTCTGTCTCTGTCTGTGTCTGTGTCTCTGTCTCTGTCTCTGTCTCTGTCTCTGTCTCTGTCTCTGTCTCTGTCTCTGTCTCTGTCTCGGTCTCTGTCTCTGTCTCTGTCCCTGTCTCCGCCTCTGTCTCCGTATCTGTCTATGTTCCTGCCCCTATCTCCGTCTCCGTCCCTGGCTCTGTCTCTGCCTCTGTCTCCGTCTCTGTCTCTGTCTCTGCCTCTATCTCCGTCTCTGTGTCTGTCTCTGCCTCTGTCTCCGTCTCTGTCTCTGTCTCTGTCTCTGTCTCTGTCTCTGTCTCTGTCTCTGTCTCTGTCTCTGTCTCTGTCTCTGTCTCTGCCTCTGTCTCTGTCTCTGTCTCTGTCTCTGTCTCTGCCTCTATCTCCGTCTCCGTCTCTGTCTCTGTCTCTGTCTCAGTCTCTGTATCTGTCTCTGTCTCTGTCTCTGTCTCTGTTTCTGTCTCTGTCTCTGTCTCTGTCTCTGTCTCTGTCTCTGTCTCTGTCTCTGCATCTGTCTCCGTCTCTGTCTCTGTCTCTGTCTCTGTCTCTGTCTCTGTCTCTGTCTCTGTCTCCGTCTTTGTCTCCGTCCTTGTCTCCGTCTTTGTCCCCTGCCCCTCTGCCTCCGACCATGTCTCCTGCCCCTCTGTCTCTGTCTGTCTCTCTGTCTCTCCCTCTGTCTTTGTCTCTGTCTCTTCCTCGTTCTGTGTCTCTGTCCCTGCCACTGTCTCTGTCTCTGTCTCTGTTTCTGTCTCTGTCTCTGTCCCTGTCTCTGTCTCTGTCTCTGTCTGTGTCTGTGTCTCTGTCTCTGTCTCTGTCTCTGTCTCTGTCTCTGTCTCTGTCTCTGTCTCTGTCTCTGTCTCTGTCTCTGTCTCTGTCTCTGTCTCTGTCTCTGTCTCTGTCTCTGTCTCTGTCTCTGTCTCTGTCTCTGTCTCTGTCTCTGTCTCTGTCTGTGTCTCTGCCTCTGTCTCCGTCTCTGTCTATGTCCCTGCCTCTATCTCCGTCTCCGTCCCTGGCTCTGTCTCTGCCTCTGTCTCCGTCTCTGTCTCTGTCTCTGCCTCTATCTCCGTCTCTGTGTCTGTCTCTGCCTCTGTCTCTGCCCTGTCTCTATCTCTCTCTCTGTCGCTGTCTATGCCTCTGTCTCAGTCCCTGCGTCTGTCTCTGTCTCTGTCTCTGTCTCTGTCTCTGTCTCTGTCTCTGTCTCTGTCTCTGTCTCTGTCTCTGTCTCTGTCTCTGTCTCTGTCTCTGTCTCTGTCTCTGTCTCTGTCTCTGTCTCTGCCTCTGTCTCCGTCTCTGTCTCTGTCGCTGCCTCTATCTCCGTCTCCGTCCCTGGCTCTGTCTCTGCCTCTGTCTCCGTCTCTGTCTCTGTCCCTGCCTCTATCTCCATCTCCGTCTCTGTCTCTGTCTCTGTCTCAGTCTCTGTCTCTGTCTCTGTCTCTGTCTCTGTCTCTGTCTCTGTCTCTGTCTCTGTCTCTGTCTCTGTCTCTGTCTCTGTCTCTGTCTCTGTCTCTGTCTCTGTCTCTGTCTCTGTCTCTGTCTCTGTCTCTGTCTCTGTCTCTGTCTCTGTCTCTGTCTCTGTCTCTGTCTCTGTCTCTGTCTCTGTCTCTGTCTCTGTATCTGCCTCTGTCTCCGTCTCTGTCTATGTCTCTGCCTCTAACTCCGTCTCCGTCCCTGGCTCTGTCTCTGCCTCTGTCTCCGTCTCTGTCTCTGTCTCTGCCTCTATCTCGGTCTCCGTCTCTGTCTCTGTCTCTGTCTCAGTCTCTGTCTCTGTCTCTGTCTGTGTCTCTGTCTCTGTCTCTTCCTCTGTCTCTGTCTCCGTCTCTGTCTCTGTCCCTGTCTCTGTCTCTGTCACTGTCTCTGTCTCTGTCTCTGTCCCTGTCTCTGTCTCAGTTTCTGTCCCTGTCTCCGTCTTTGTCTCCGTCCTTGTCTCCGTCTTTGTCCCCTGCCCCTCTGCCTCCGACCATGTCTCCTGCCCCTCTGTCTCTGTCTGTCTCTCTGTCTCTCCCTCTGTCTTTGTCTCTGTCTCTTCCTCGGTCTGTGTCTCTGTCCCTGCCACTGTCTCTGTCTCTGTCTCTGTCTCTGCCTCTGTCTCTGACTCTGCCTCTGTCTCTGTCTCTGTCTCTGTCTCTGTCTCTGTCTCTGTCTCTGTCTCTGTCTCTGTCTCTGTCTCTGTCTCTGTCTCTGTCTCTGTCTCTGTCTCTGTCTCTGTCTCTGTCTCTGTCTCTGTCTCTGTCTCCGTCTCTGTCTATGTCTCTGTCTCTGTCTCTGTCTCTGTCTCTGTCTCTGCCTCTGTCTCTGTCTCTGTCTCTGTCTCTGCCTCTGTCTCTGACTCTGCCTCTGTCTCTGTCTCTGTCTCTGTCTCTGTCTCTGTCTCTGTCTCTGTCTCTGTCTCTGTCTCTGTCTCTGTCTCCGTCTCTGTAGCTGTCTCTGCCTCTGTCTCAGTCCCTGCGTCTGTCTCGGTCTCTGTCTCTGTCTCTGTGTCTCTGTCTCTGCATCTCTGTCTCTGTGTCTCCGTCTCTGTGTCTCTGCCTCTGTCTCTGTCTCTGTCTCTGTGTCTGTCTCTGTCTCTGTCTCAGTCCCTGCGTCTGTCTCTGTCGCTGCCTCTATCTCCGTCTCCGTCCCTGGCTCTGTCTCTGCCTCTGTCTCCGTCTCTGTCTCTGTCTCTGCCTCTATCTCCGTCTCCGTCTCTGTCTCTGTCTCTGTCTCAGTCTCTGTCTCTGTCTCTGTCTCTGTCTCTGTCTCTGTCTCTGTCTCTGTCTCTGTCTCTGTCTCTGTCTCTGTCTCTGTCTCTGTCTCTGTCTCTGTCTCTGTCTCTGTCTCTGTCTCTGTCTCTGTCTCTGTCTCTGTCTCTGTCTCTGTCTCTGTCTCTGTCTCTGTCTCTGTCTCTGTCTCTGTCTCTGTCTCTGCATCTGTCTCCGTCTCTGTCTCCATCTCTGCCTCTATCTCTGTCTCCGTCTCTGTCTCTGTCTCTGCCTCTATCTCCGTCTCCGTCCCTGACTCTGTCTCTGCCTCTGTCTCCGTCTCTGTCTCTGTCTCTGCCTCTATCTCCGTCTCCGTCTCTGTCTCTGTCTCTGTCTCAGTCTCTGTCTCTGTCTCTGCCTCTGTCTCTGTCTCTGTCTCAGTCTCAGTCCCTGTCTCCGTCTTTGTCTCCGTCCTTGTCTCCGTCTTTGTCCCCTGCCCCTCTGCCTCCGACCATGTCTCCTGCCCCTCTGTCTCTGTCTGTCTCTCTGTCTCTCCCTCTGTCTTTGTCTCTGTCTCTTCCTCGGTCTGTGTCTCTGTCCCTGCCACTGTCTCTGTCTCTGTCTCTGTCTCTGTCTCTGTCTCTGTCTCTGTCTCTGTCTCTGTCTCTGTCTCTGTCTCTGTCTCTGTCTGTGTCTGTGTCTCTGTCTCTGTCTCTGTCTCTGTCTCTGTCTCTGTCTCTGTCTCTGTCTCGGTCTCTGTCTCTGTCTCTGTCCCTGTCTCCGCCTCTGTCTCCGTATCTGTCTATGTTCCTGCCCCTATCTCCGTCTCCGTCCCTGGCTCTGTCTCTGCCTCTGTCTCCGTCTCTGTCTCTGTCTCTGCCTCTATCTCCGTCTCTGTGTCTGTCTCTGCCTCTGTCTCCGTCTCTGTCTCTGTCTCTGTCTCTGTCTCTGTCTCAGTCTCTGTCTCTGTCTCTGTCTCTGTCTCTGTCTCTGTCTCTGTCTCTGTCTCTGTCTCTGTCTCTGTCTCTGTCTCTGTCTCTGTCTCTGTCTCTGTCTCTGTCTCTGTCTCCGTCTCTGTCTCTGTCTCTGCCTCTATCTCCGTCTCCGTCTCTGTCTCTGTCTCTGTCTCAGTCTCTGTCTCTGTCTCTGCCTCTGTCTCTGTCTCTGTCTCAGTCTCAGTCCCTGTCTCCGTCTTTGTCTCCGTCCTTGTCTCCGTCTTTGTCCCCTGCCCCTCTGCCTCCGACCATGTCTCCTGCCCCTCTGTCTCTGTCTGTCTCTCTGTCTCTCCCTCTGTCTTTGTCTCTGTCTCTTCCTCGGTCTGTGTCTCTGTCCCTGCCACTGTCTCTGTCTCTGTCTCTGTCTCTGTCTCTGTCTCTGTCTCTGTCTCTGTCTCTGTCTCTGTCTCTGTCTCTGTCTCTGTCTGTGTCTGTGTCTCTGTCTCTGTCTCTGTCTCTGTCTCTGTCTCTGTCTCTGTCTCTGTCTCGGTCTCTGTCTCTGTCTCTGTCCCTGTCTCCGCCTCTGTCTCCGTATCTGTCTATGTTCCTGCCCCTATCTCCGTCTCCGTCCCTGGCTCTGTCTCTGCCTCTGTCTCCGTCTCTGTCTCTGTCTCTGCCTCTATCTCCGTCTCTGTGTCTGTCTCTGCCTCTGTCTCCGTCTCTGTCTCTGTCTCTGTCTCTGTCTCTGTCTCTGTCTCTGTCTCTGTCTCTGTCTCTGTCTCTGTCTCTGTCTCTGTCTCTGTCTCTGTCTCTGTCTCTGCCTCTGTCTCTGTCTCTGTCTCTGTCTCTGTCTCTGTCTCTGTCTCTGTCTCTGTCTCTGTCTCTGTCTCTGTCTCTGTCTCTGTCTCTGTCTCTGTCTCTGTCTCTGTCTCTGTCTCTGTCTCTGTCTCTGTCTCTGTCTCTGTCTCTGTCTCTGTCTCTGTCTCTGTCTCTGCCTCTGTCTCCGTCTCTGTCTCTGTCGCTGCCTCTATCTCCGTCTCCGTCCCTGGCTCTGTCTCTGCCTCTGTCTCCGTCTCTGTCTCTGTCTCTGCCTCTATCTCCGTCTCCGTCTCTGTCTCTGTCTCTGTCTCAGTCTCTGTCTCTGTCTCTGTCTCTGTCTCTGTCTCTGTCTCTGTCTCTGTCTCTGTCTCTGTCTCTGTCTCTGTCTCTGTCTCTGTCTCTGTCTCTGTCTCTGTCTCTGTCTCTGTCTCTGTCTCTGTCTCTGTCTCTGTCTCTGTCACTGCCTCTGTCGCCGTCTCTGTCTCTGTCTCTGCCTCTGTCTCCGTCTCTGTCTCTGTTTCTGTCTCTGACTCTGCATCCCTGCCTCCGTGCCTATGTCTCTATGTCTCTGTCTCTGTCTCTGACTCTGTCTCAGTCTCTGTCTCTGTCTGTGTCTCTGTCTCTGCCTCCGTCTCTGTGACTTTATCTGCCTCTGTCTCTGTCTCTGTCTCCCTCTCTGCCATTGTCTCTGTCTCTGTCTCTGTCTCTGTCTCTGTCTCTCTCTCTGTCTTCGTCTCTGTCTCTGTCTCTGTCGCTGTCTCTCCCTCTGTCTCTGTCTCTGTCTCTGTCTCTTCCTCTGTCTCTGTCTCCGTCTCTGTCCCTGGCTCTGTCTCTGCCTCTGTCTCCGTCTCTATCTCTGTCTCTGCCTCTATCTCCGTCTCCGTCTCTGTCTCTGTCTCTGTCTCTGTCTCTGTCTCTGTCTCTGTCTCTGTCTCTGTCTCTGTCTCTGCATCTGTCTCCGTCTCTGTCTCCATCTCTGCCTCTATCTCTGTCTCCGTCTCTGTCTCTGTCTCTGCCTCTATCTCCGTCTCCGTCCCTGACTCTGTCTCTGCCTCTGTCTCCGTCTCTGTCTCTGTCTCTGCCTCTATCTCCGTCTCCGTCTCTGTCTCTGTCTCTGTCTCAGTCTCTGTCTCTGTCTCTGCCTCTGTCTCTGTCTCTGTCTCAGTCTCAGTCCCTGTCTCCGTCTTTGTCTCCGTCCTTGTCTCCGTCTTTGTCCCCTGCCCCTCTGCCACCGACCATGTCTCCTGCCCCTCTGTCTCTGTCTGTCTCTCTGTCTCTCCCTCTGTCTTTGTCTCTGTCTCTTCCTCGGTCTGTGTCTCTGTCCCTGCCACTGTCTCTGTCTCTGTCTCTGTCTCTGTCTCTGTCTCTGTCTCTGTCTCTGTCTCTGTCTCTGTCTCTGTCTCTGTCTGTGTCTGTGTCTCTGTCTCTGTCTCTGTCTCTGTCTCTGTCTCTGTCTCTGTCTCTGTCTCTGTCTCTGTCTCGGTCTCTGTCTCTGTCTCTGTCCCTGTCTCCGCCTCTGTCTCCGTATCTGTCTATGTTCCTGCCCCTATCTCCGTCTCCGTCCCTGGCTCTGTCTCTGCCTCTGTCTCCGTCTCTGTCTCTGTCTCTGCCTCTATCTCCGTCTCTGTGTCTGTCTCTGCCTCTGTCTCCGTCTCTGTCTCTGTCTCTGTCTCTGTCTCTGTCTCTGTCTCTGTCTCTGTCTCTGTCTCTGTCTCTGTCTCTGTCTCTGCCTCTGTCTCTGTCTCTGTCTCTGTCTCTGTCTCTGTCTCTGTCTCTGTCTCTGTCTCTGTCTCTGTCTCTGTCTCTGTCTCTGTCTCTGTCTCTGTCTCTGTCTCTGTCTCTGTCTCTGTCTCTGTCTCTGTCTCTGTCTCTGTCTCTGTCTCTGTCTCTGTCTCTGTCTCTGTCTCTGTCTCTGTAGCTGTCTCTGCCTCTGTCTCAGTCCCTGCGTCTGTCTCGGTCTCTGTCTCTGTCTCTGTGTCTCTGTCTCTGCATCTCTGTCTCTGTGTCTCCGTCTCTGTGTCTCTGCCTCTGTCTCTGTCTCTGTCTCTGTCTCTGTCTCTGTCTCTGTCTCTGTCTCTGTCTCTGTCTCTGTCTCTGTCTCTGTCTCTGTCTCTGTCTCTGCCTCTGTCTCTGCCCTGTCTCTATCTCTGTCTCTGTCGCTGTCTCTGCCTCTGCCTCAGTCCCTGCGTCTGTCTCGGTCTTTGTCTCCGTCTCTGTCTCTGTCTCTGCCTCTGTCTCTGTCTCTGTCTCTGTCTCTGTCTCTGTCTCTGTCTCTGCCTCTGTCTCTGCCCTGTCTCTATCTCTGTCTCTGTCGCTGTCTCTGCCTCTGTCTCAGTCCCTGCGTCTGTCTCGGTCTCTGTCTCTGTCTCTGCCTCTGTCTCCGTCTCTGTCTATGTCCCTGCCTCTATCTCCGTCTCCGTCCCTGGCTCTGTCTCTGCCTCTGTCTCCGTCTCTGTCTCTGTCTCTGCCTCTATCTCCGTCTCTGTGTCTGTCTCTGCCTCTGTCTCCGTCTCTGTCTCTGTCTCTGTCTCTGTCTCTGTCTCTGTCTCCGTCTCTGTCTCTGTCTCTGTCTCTGTCTCTGTCTCTGTCTCTGTCTCTGTCTCTGTCTCTGTCTCTGTCTCTGTCTCTGTCTCTGTCTCTGTCTCTGTCTCTGTCTCTGCCTCTGTCTCCGTCTCTGTCTCTGTCTCTGCCTCTATCTCCGTCTCCGTCCCTGGCTCTTTCTCTGCCTCTGTCTCCGTCTCTGTCTCTGTCTCTGCCTCTATCTCCGTCTCCGTCTCTGTCTCTGTCTCTGTCTCAGTCTCTGTATCTGTCTCTGTCTCTGTCTCTGTCTCTGTTTCTGTCTCTGTCTCTGTCTCTGTCTCTGTCTCTGTCTCTGTCTCTGTCTCTGCATCTGTCTCCGTCTCTGTCTCTGTCTCTGTCTCTGTCTCTGTCTCTGTCTCTGTCTCTGTCTCTGTCTCCGTCTTTGTCTCCGTCCTTGTCTCCGTCTTTGTCCCCTGCCCCTCTGCCTCCGACCATGTCTCCTGCCCCTCTGTCTCTGTCTGTCTCTCTGTCTCTCCCTCTGTCTTTGTCTCTGTCTCTTCCTCGGTCTGTGTCTCTGTCCCTGCCACTGTCTCTGTCTCTGTCTCTGTTTCTGTCTCTGTCTCTGTCCCTGTCTCTGTCTCTGTCTCTGTCTGTGTCTGTGTCTCTGTCTCTGTCTCTGTCTCTGTCTCTGTCTCTGTCTCTGTCTCTGTCTCTGTCTCTGTCTCTGTCTCTGTCTCTGTCTCTGTCTCTGTCTCTGTCTCTGTCTCTGTCTCTGTCTCTGTCTCTGTCTCTGTCTCTGTCTCTGTCTGTGTCTCTGCCTCTGTCTCCGTCTCTGTCTATGTCCCTGCCTCTATCTCCGTCTCCGTCCCTGGCTCTGTCTCTGCCTCTGTCTCCGTCTCTGTCTCTGTCTCTGCCTCTATCTCCGTCTCTGTGTCTGTCTCTGCCTCTGTCTCTGCCCTGTCTCTATCTCTCTCTCTGTCGCTGTCTATGCCTCTGTCTCAGTCCCTGCGTCTGTCTCTGTCTCTGTCTCTGTCTCTGTCTCTGTCTCTGTCTCTGTCTCTGTCTCTGTCTCTGTCTCTGTCTCTGTCTCTGTCTCTGTCTCTGTCTCTGTCTCTGTCTCTGTCTCTGTCTCTGCCTCTGTCTCCGTCTCTGTCTCTGTCGCTGCCTCTATCTCCGTCTCCGTCCCTGGCTCTGTCTCTGCCTCTGTCTCCGTCTCTGTCTCTGTCTCTGCCTCTATCTCCGTCTCCGTCTCTGTCTCTGTCTCTGTCTCAGTCTCTGTCTCTGTCTCTGTCTCTGTCTCTGTCTCTGTCTCTGTCTCTGTCTCTGTCTCTGTCTCTGTCTCTGTCTCTGTCTCTGTCTCTGTCTCTGTCTCTGTCTCTGTCTCTGTCTCTGTCTCTGTCTCTGTCTCTGTCTCTGTCTCTGTCTCTGTCTCTGCCTCTGTCTCCGTCTCTGTATATGTCCCTGCCTCTATCTCCGTCTCCGTCCCTGGGTCTGACTCTGCCTCTGTCTCCGTCTCTGTCTCTGTCTCTGCCTCTATCTCCGTCTCTGTGTCTGTCTCTGCCTCTGTCTCCGTCTCTGTCTCTGTCTCTGTCTCTGTCTCTGTCTCTGTCTCTGTCTCTGCCTCTGTCTCTGTCTCTGTCTCTGTCTCTGTCTCTGTCTCTGTCTCTGTCTCTGTCTCTGTCTCTGTCTCTGTCTCTGTCTCTGTCTCTGTCTCTGTCTCTGTCTCTGTCTCTGTCTCTGTCTCTGTCTCTGTCTCTGTCTCTGTCTCTGTCTCTGTAGCTGTCTCTGCCTCTGTCTCTGTCCCTGCGTCTGTCTCGGTCTCTGTCTCTGTCTCTGTGTCTCTGTCTCTGCATCTCTGTCTCTGTGTCTCCGTCTCTGTGTCTCTGCCTCTGTCTCTGCCCTGTCTCTATCTCTGTCTCTGTCGCTGTCTCTGCCACTGTCTCAGTCCCTGCGTCTGTCTCGGTCTCTGTCTCTGTCTCTGTCTCTGTCTCTGTCTCTGTCTCTTCTCTGTCTCTGTCTCTGTCTCTGTCTCTGTCTCTGTCTCTGTCTCTGTCTCTGTCTCTGTCTCTGTCTCTGTCTCTGTATCTGCCTCTGTCTCTGTCTCTGTCTCTGTCTCTGTCTCTGTCTCTGTCTCTGTCTCTGTCTCTGTCTCTGTCTGAGTCTCTGTCTCTGTCTCTGTCTCTGTCTCTGTCTCTGTCTCTGTCTCTGTCTCTTCCTCTGTCTCTGTCTCCGTCTCTGTCTCTGTCCCTGTCTCTGTCTCTGTCAATGTCTCTGTCTCTGTCTCTGTCCCTGTCTCTGTCTCAGTCTCTGTCTCTGTCTCCGTCTTTGTCTCCGTCCTTGTCTCCGTCTTTGTCCCCTGCCCCTCTGCCTCCGACCATGTCTCCTGCCCCTCTGTCTCCGTCTGTCTCTCTGTCTCTCTCTCTGTCTTTGTCTCTGTCTCTTCCTCGGTCTGTGTCTCTGTCCCTGCCACTGTCTCTGTCTCTGTCTCTGTCTCTCTCTCTGCCTCTGTCTCTGTCTCTGTCTCTGTCTCTGTCTCTGTCTCTGTCTCTGTCTCTGTCTCTGTCTCTGTCTCTGTCTCTGTCTCTGTCTCTGTCTCTGTCTCTGTCTCTGCCTCTGTCTCAGTCCCTGCGTCTGTCTCGGTCTCTGTCTCTGCCTCTGTCTCTGTCTCTGTCTCTGTCTCTGTCTCTGTCTCTGTCTCTGTCTCTTCCTCTGTCTCTGTCTCCGTCTCTGTCTCTGTCCCTGTCTCTGTCTCTGTCACTATCTCTGTCTCTGTCTCTGTCCCTGTCTCTGTCTCAGTCTCTGTCCCTGTCTCCGTCTTTGTCTCCGTCCTTGTCTCCGTCTTTGTCCCCTGCCCCTCTGCCTCCGACCATGTCCCCTGCCCCTCTGTCTCTGTCCGTCTCTCTGTCTCTCCCTCTGTCTTTGTCTCTGTCTCTTCCTCGGTCTGTGTCTCTGTCCCTGCCACTGTCTCTGTCTCTGTCTCTGTCTCTGTCTCTGTCTCTGTCTCTGTCTCTGTCTCGTTCTCTGTCTCTGTCTCTGTCTCTGTCTCTGTCTCTGTCTCTGTCTCTGTCTCTGTCTCTGTCTCTGTCTCTGTCTCTGTCTCTGTCTCTGTCTCTGTCTCTGTCTCTGTCTCTGTCTCTGTCTCTGTCTCTGTCTCTGTCTCTGTCTCTGCCTCTGTCTCCGTCTCTGTCTATGTCCCTGCCTCTATCTCCGTCTCCGTCCCTGGCTCTGTCTCTGCCTCTGTCTCTGTCTCTGTCTCTGTCTCTGCCTCTATCTCCGTCTCTGTGTCTGTCTCTGTCTCTGTCTCTGTCTCTGTCTCTGTCTCCGTCTCTGTCTCTGTCTCTGTCTCTGTCTCTGCCTCTATCTCTGTCTCCGTCTCTGTCTCCTTCTCTGCCTCTATCTCCGTCTCCGTCCCTGGCTCTGTCTCTGCCTGTGTCTCCGTCTCTGTCTCTGTCTCTGCCTCTATCTCCGTCTCCGTCTCTGTCTCTGTCTCTGTCTCTGTCTCTGTCTCTGTCTCTGTCTCTGTCTCTGTCTCTGTCTCTGCCTCTGTCTCTGTCTCTGTCTCTGTCTCTGTCTCTGTCTCTGTCTCAGTCTCTGTCTCTGTCTCTGTCTCTGTCTCTGTCTCTGTCTCTGTCTCTGTCTCTGTCTCTGTCTCTGTCTCTGTCTCTGTCTCTGTCTCTGTCTCTGTCTCTGTCTCTGTCTCTGTCTCTGTCTCTGTCTCTGCCTCTGTCTCTGTCTCTGTCACTGTCTCTGTCTCTGTCTCTGTCTCTGCATCTGTCTCCGTCTCTGTCTCTGTCTCTGCCTCTATCTCTGTCTCCGTCTCTGTCTCTGTCTCTGCCTCTATCTCCGTCTCCGTCCCTGGCTCTGTCTCTGTCTCTGTCTCTGTCTCTGTCTCTGTCTCTGTCTCTGTCTCTGTCTCTGTCTCTGTCTCTGTCTCTGTCTCTGCCTCTGTCTCCGTCTCTGTCTCTGTCTCTGCGTCTATCTCCGTCTCCGTCCCTGGCTCTGTCTCTGCCTCTGTCTCCGTCTCTGTCTCTGTCTCGGCCTCTATCTCCGTCTCCGTCTCTGTCTCTGTCTCTGTCTCAGTCTCTGTATCTGTCTCTGTCTCTGTCTCTGTCTCTGTCTCTGTCTCTGTCTCTGTCTCTGTCTCTGTCTCTGTCTCTGTCTCTGCATCTGTCTCCGTCTCTGTCTCTGTCTCTGCCTCTACCTCCGTCTCCGTCCCTGGCTCTGTCTCTGCCTCTGTCTGCGTCTCTGTCTCTGTCTCTGCCTCTATCTCCGTCTCCGTCTCTGTCTCTGTCTCTTCCTCTGTCTCTGTCTCCGTCTCTGTCTCTGTCCCTGTCTCTGTCTCTGTCACTGTCTCTGTCTCTGTCTCTGTCCTTGTCTCTGTCTCAGTCTCTGTCCCTGTCTCCGTCTTTGTCACCGTCCTTGTCTCCGTCTTTGTCCCCTGCCCCTCTGCCTCCGACCATGTCTCCTGCCCCTCTGTCTCTGTCTGTCTCTCTGTCTCTCCCTCTGTCTTTGTCTCTGTCTCTTTCTCGGTCTGTGTCTCTGTCCCTGCCACTGTCTCTGTCTCTGTCTCTGTCTCTGTCTCTGTCTCTGTCTCTGTCTCTGTCTCTGTCTCTGTCTCTGTCTCTGTCTGTGTCTGTGTCTGTGTCTCTGTCTCTGTCTCTGTCTCTGTCTCTGTCTCTGTCTCTGTCTCCGTCTCTGTCTCTGTCTCTGTCTCTGTCTCTGTCTCTGTCTCTGTCTCTGTCTCTGTCTCTGTCTCTGTCTCTGTCTCTGTCTCTGTCTCTGTCTCTGTCTCTGTCTCTGTCTCTGTCTCTGTCTCTGTCTCTGTCTCTGTCTCTGTCTCTGTCTCTGTCTCTGTCTCTGTCTCTGTCTCTGTCTCTGTCTCTGTCTCTGCCTCTGTCTCCGTCTCTGTCTATGTCTCTGCCTCTAACTCCGTCTCCGTCCCTGGCTCTGTCTCTGCCTCTGTCTCCGTCTCTGTCTCTGTCTCTGCCTCTATCTCCGTCTCCGTCTCTGTCTCTGTCTCTGTCTCAGTCTCTGTCTCTGTCTCTGTCTCTGTCTCTGTCTCTGTCTCTTCCTCTGTCTCTGTCTCCGTCTCTGTCTCTGTCCCTGTCTCTGTCTCTGTCACTGTCTCTGTCTCTGTCTCTGTCCCTGTCTCTGTCTCAGTTTCTGTCCCTGTCTCCGTCTTTGTCTCCGTCCTTGTCTCCGTCTTTGTCCCCTGCCCCTCTGCCTCCGACCATGTCTCCTGCCCCTCTGTCTCTGTCTGTCTCTCTGTCTCTCCCTCTGTCTTTGTCTCTGTCTCTTCCTCGGTCTGTGTCTCTGTCCCTGCCTCTATCTCCGTCTCCGTCCCTGGCTCTGTCTCTGCCTCTGTCTCTGTCTCTGTCTGTGTCTCTGCCTCTATCTCCGTCTCTGTGTCTGTCTCTGTCTCTGTCTCTGTCTCTGTCTCTGTCTCCGTCTCTGTCTCTGTCTCTGTCTCTGTCTCTGCCTCTATCTCTGTCACCGTCTCTGTCTCCTTCTCTGCCTCTATCTCCGTCTCCGTCCCTGGCTCTGTCTCTGCCTGTGTCTCCGTCTCTGTCTCTGTCTCTGCCTCTATCTCCGTCTCCGTCTCTGTCTCTGTCTCTGTCTCTGTCTCTGTCTCTGTCTCTGTCTCTGTCTCTGTCTCTGTCTCTGCCTCTGTCTCTGTCTCTGTCTCTGTCTCTGTCTCAGTCTCTGTCTCTGTCTCTGTCTCTGTCTCTGTCTCTGTCTCTGTCTCTGTCTCTGTCTCTGTCTCTGTCTCTGTCTCTGTCTCTGTCTCTGTCGATGTCTCTGTCTCTGTCTCTGTCTCTGTCTCTGTCTCTGCCTCTGTCTCTGTCTCTGTCACTGTCTCTGTCTCTGTCTCTGTCTCTGCATCTGTCTCCGTCTATGTCTCTGTCTCTGCCTCTATCTCTGTCTCCGTCTCTGTCTCTGTCTCTGCCTCTATCTCCGTCTCCGTCCCTGGCTCTGTCTCTGTCTCTGTCTCTGTCTCTGTCTCTGTCTCTGTCTCTGTCTCTGTCTCTGTCTCTGCCTCTGTCTCCGTCTCTGTCTCTGTCTCTGCCTCTATCTCCGTCTCCGTCCCTGGCTCTGTCTCTGCCTCTGTCTCCGTCTCTGTCTCTGTCTCTGCCTCTATCTCCGTCTCCGTCTCTGTCTCTGTCTCTGTCTCAGTCTCTGTATCTGTCTCTGTCTCTGTCTCTGTCTCTGTCTCTGTCTCTGTCTCTGTCTCTGTCTCTGTCTCTGTCTCTGTCTCTGTCTCTGCATCTGTCTCCGTCTCTGTCTCTGTCTCTGCCTCTACCTCCGTCTCCGTCCCTGGCTCTGTCTCTGCCTCTGTCTGTGTCTCTGTCTCTGTCTCTGCCTCTATCTCCGTCTCCGTCTCTGTCTCTGTCTCTTCCTCTGTCTCTGTCTCCGTCTCTGTCTCTGTCCCTGTCTCTGTCTCTGTCACTGTCTCTGTCTCTGTCTCTGTCCTTGTCTCTGTCTCAGTCTCTGTCCCTGTCTCCGTCTTTGTCACCGTCCTTGTCTCCGTCTTTGTCCCCTGCCCCTCTGCCTCCGACCATGTCTCCTGCCCCTCTGTCTCTGTCTGTCTCTCTGTCTCTCCCTCTGTCTTTGTCTCTGTCTCTTCCTCGGTCTGTGTCTCTGTCCCTGCCACTGTCTCTGTCTCTGTCTCTGTCTCTGTCTCTGTCTCTGTCTCTGTCTCTGCCTCCGTCTCTGTGTCTGTCTCTGCCTCTGTCTCCGTCTCTGTCTCTGTCTCTGTGTCTCTGTCTCTGCATCTCTGTCTCTGTGTCTCCGTCTCTGTGTCTCTGTCTCTGTCTCTGTCTCTGTCTCTGTCTCTGTCTCTGTCTCTGTCTCTGTCTCTGTCTCTGTCTCTGTCTCTGCCTCTGTCTCAGTCCCTGCGTCTGTCTCGGTCTCTGTCTCTGCCTCTGTCTCTGTCTCTGTCTCTGTCTCTGTCTCTGTCTCTGTCTCTGTCTCTGTCTCTTCCTCTGTCTCTGTCTCCGTCTCTGTCTCTGTCCCTGTCTCTGTCTCTGTCACTATCTCTGTCTCTGTCTCTGTCCCTGTCTCTGTCTCAGTCTCTGTCCCTGTCTCCGTCTTTGTCTCCGTCCTTGTCTCCGTCTTTGTCCCCTGCCCCTCTGCCTCCGACCATGTCCCCTGCCCCTCTGTCTCTGTCCGTCTCTCTGTCTCTCCCTCTGTCTTTGTCTCTGTCTCTTCCTCGGTCTGTGTCTCTGTCCCTGCCACTGTCTCTGTCTCTGTCTCTGTCTCTGTCTCTGTCTCTGTCTCTGTCTCTGTCTCGTTCTCTGTCTCTGTCTCTGTCTCTGTCTCTGTCTCTGTCTCTGTCTCTGTCTCTGTCTCTGTCTCTGTCTCTGTCTCTGTCTCTGTCTCTGTCTCTGTCTCTGTCTCTGTCTCTGTCTCTGTCTCTGTCTCTGTCTCTGTCTCTGTCTCTGTCTCTGCCTCTGTCTCCGTCTCTGTCTATGTCCCTGCCTCTATCTCCGTCTCCGTCCCTGGCTCTGTCTCTGCCTCTGTCTCTGTCTCTGTCTCTGTCTCTGCCTCTATCTCCGTCTCTGTGTCTGTCTCTGTCTCTGTCTCTGTCTCTGTCTCTGTCTCCGTCTCTGTCTCTGTCTCTGTCTCTGTCTCTGCCTCTATCTCTGTCTCCGTCTCTGTCTCCTTCTCTGCCTCTATCTCCGTCTCCGTCCCTGGCTCTGTCTCTGCCTGTGTCTCCGTCTCTGTCTCTGTCTCTGCCTCTATCTCCGTCTCCGTCTCTGTCTCTGTCTCTGTCTCTGTCTCTGTCTCTGTCTCTGTCTCTGTCTCTGTCTCTGTCTCTGCCTCTGTCTCTGTCTCTGTCTCTGTCTCTGTCTCTGTCTCTGTCTCAGTCTCTGTCTCTGTCTCTGTCTCTGTCTCTGTCTCTGTCTCTGTCTCTGTCTCTGTCTCTGTCTCTGTCTCTGTCTCTGTCTCTGTCTCTGTCTCTGTCTCTGTCTCTGTCTCTGTCTCTGTCTCTGTCTCTGCCTCTGTCTCTGTCTCTGTCACTGTCTCTGTCTCTGTCTCTGTCTCTGCATCTGTCTCCGTCTCTGTCTCTGTCTCTGCCTCTATCTCTGTCTCCGTCTCTGTCTCTGTCTCTGCCTCTATCTCCGTCTCCGTCCCTGGCTCTGTCTCTGTCTCTGTCTCTGTCTCTGTCTCTGTCTCTGTCTCTGTCTCTGTCTCTGTCTCTGTCTCTGTCTCTGTCTCTGCCTCTGTCTCCGTCTCTGTCTCTGTCTCTGCCTCTATCTCCGTCTCCGTCCCTGGCTCTGTCTCTGCCTCTGTCTCCGTCTCTGTCTCTGTCTCTGCCTCTATCTCCGTCTCCGTCTCTGTCTCTGTCTCTGTCTCAGTCTCTGTATCTGTCTCTGTCTCTGTCTCTGTCTCTGTCTCTGTCTCTGTCTCTGTCTCTGTCTCTGTCTCTGTCTCTGTCTCTGCATCTGTCTCCGTCTCTGTCTCTGTCTCTGCCTCTACCTCCGTCTCCGTCCCTGGCTCTGTCTCTGCCTCTGTCTGCGTCTCTGTCTCTGTCTCTGCCTCTATCTCCGTCTCCGTCTCTGTCTCTGTCTCTTCCTCTGTCTCTGTCTCCGTCTCTGTCTCTGTCCCTGTCTCTGTCTCTGTCACTGTCTCTGTCTCTGTCTCTGTCCTTGTCTCTGTCTCAGTCTCTGTCCCTGTCTCCGTCTTTGTCACCGTCCTTGTCTCCGTCTTTGTCCCCTGCCCCTCTGCCTCCGACCATGTCTCCTGCCCCTCTGTCTCTGTCTGTCTCTCTGTCTCTCCCTCTGTCTTTGTCTCTGTCTCTTTCTCGGTCTGTGTCTCTGTCCCTGCCACTGTCTCTGTCTCTGTCTCTGTCTCTGTCTCTGTCTCTGTCTCTGTCTCTGTCTCTGTCTCTGTCTCTGTCTCTGTCTGTGTCTGTGTCTGTGTCTCTGTCTCTGTCTCTGTCTCTGTCTCTGTCTCTGTCTCTGTCTCCGTCTCTGTCTCTGTCTCTGTCTCTGTCTCTGTCTCTGTCTCTGTCTCTGTCTCTGTCTCTGTCTCTGTCTCTGTCTCTGTCTCTGTCTCTGTCTCTGTCTCTGTCTCTGTCTCTGTCTCTGTCTCTGTCTCTGTCTCTGTCTCTGTCTCTGTCTCTGTCTCTGTCTCTGTCTCTGTCTCTGTCTCTGTCTCTGTCTCTGCCTCTGTCTCCGTCTCTGTCTATGTCTCTGCCTCTAACTCCGTCTCCGTCCCTGGCTCTGTCTCTGCCTCTGTCTCCGTCTCTGTCTCTGTCTCTGCCTCTATCTCCGTCTCCGTCTCTGTCTCTGTCTCTGTCTCAGTCTCTGTCTCTGTCTCTGTCTCTGTCTCTGTCTCTGTCTCTTCCTCTGTCTCTGTCTCCGTCTCTGTCTCTGTCCCTGTCTCTGTCTCTGTCACTGTCTCTGTCTCTGTCTCTGTCCCTGTCTCTGTCTCAGTTTCTGTCCCTGTCTCCGTCTTTGTCTCCGTCCTTGTCTCCGTCTTTGTCCCCTGCCCCTCTGCCTCCGACCATGTCTCCTGCCCCTCTGTCTCTGTCTGTCTCTCTGTCTCTCCCTCTGTCTTTGTCTCTGTCTCTTCCTCGGTCTGTGTCTCTGTCCCTGCCTCTATCTCCGTCTCCGTCCCTGGCTCTGTCTCTGCCTCTGTCTCTGTCTCTGTCTGTGTCTCTGCCTCTATCTCCGTCTCTGTGTCTGTCTCTGTCTCTGTCTCTGTCTCTGTCTCTGTCTCCGTCTCTGTCTCTGTCTCTGTCTCTGTCTCTGCCTCTATCTCTGTCACCGTCTCTGTCTCCTTCTCTGCCTCTATCTCCGTCTCCGTCCCTGGCTCTGTCTCTGCCTGTGTCTCCGTCTCTGTCTCTGTCTCTGCCTCTATCTCCGTCTCCGTCTCTGTCTCTGTCTCTGTCTCTGTCTCTGTCTCTGTCTCTGTCTCTGTCTCTGTCTCTGTCTCTGCCTCTGTCTCTGTCTCTGTCTCTGTCTCTGTCTCAGTCTCTGTCTCTGTCTCTGTCTCTGTCTCTGTCTCTGTCTCTGTCTCTGTCTCTGTCTCTGTCTCTGTCTCTGTCTCTGTCTCTGTCTCTGTCGATGTCTCTGTCTCTGTCTCTGTCTCTGTCTCTGTCTCTGCCTCTGTCTCTGTCTCTGTCACTGTCTCTGTCTCTGTCTCTGTCTCTGCATCTGTCTCCGTCTATGTCTCTGTCTCTGCCTCTACCTCTGTCTCCGTCTCTGTCTCTGTCTCTGCCTCTATCTCCGTCTCCGTCCCTGGCTCTGTCTCTGTCTCTGTCTCTGTCTCTGTCTCTGTCTCTGTCTCTGTCTCTGTCTCTGTCTCTGCCTCTGTCTCCGTCTCTGTCTCTGTCTCTGCCTCTATCTCCGTCTCCGTCCCTGGCTCTGTCTCTGCCTCTGTCTCCGTCTCTGTCTCTGTCTCTGCCTCTATCTCCGTCTCCGTCTCTGTCTCTGTCTCTGTCTCAGTCTCTGTATCTGTCTCTGTCTCTGTCTCTGTCTCTGTCTCTGTCTCTGTCTCTGTCTCTGTCTCTGTCTCTGTCTCTGTCTCTGTCTCTGCATCTGTCTCCGTCTCTGTCTCTGTCTCTGCCTCTACCTCCGTCTCCGTCCCTGGCTCTGTCTCTGCCTCTGTCTGTGTCTCTGTCTCTGTCTCTGCCTCTATCTCCGTCTCCGTCTCTGTCTCTGTCTCTTCCTCTGTCTCTGTCTCCGTCTCTGTCTCTGTCCCTGTCTCTGTCTCTGTCACTGTCTCTGTCTCTGTCTCTGTCCTTGTCTCTGTCTCAGTCTCTGTCCCTGTCTCCGTCTTTGTCACCGTCCTTGTCTCCGTCTTTGTCCCCTGCCCCTCTGCCTCCGACCATGTCTCCTGCCCCTCTGTCTCTGTCTGTCTCTCTGTCTCTCCCTCTGTCTTTGTCTCTGTCTCTTCCTCGGTCTGTGTCTCTGTCCCTGCCACTGTCTCTGTCTCTGTCTCTGTCTCTGTCTCTGTCTCTGTCTCTGTCTCTGCCTCCGTCTCTGTGTCTGTCTCTGCCTCTGTCTCCGTCTCTGTCTCTGTCTCTGTGTCTCTGTCTCTGCATCTCTGTCTCTGTGTCTCCGTCTCTGTGTCTCTGTCTCTGTCTCTGTCTCTGCCTCTGTCACTGTCTCTGTCTCTGTCTCTGTCCCTGTCTCTGTGTCTGTCTCTGCCTCTGTCTCCGTCTCTGTCTCTGTCTCTGTCTCTGTCTCTGTCTCTGTCTCTGTCTCTGTCCCTGTCTCTGTATCTGTCTCTGTCTCTGTCTCTGTCTCTGTCTCTGTCTCTGTCTCTGTCTCTGTCTCTGTCTCTGTCTCTGTCTCTGTCTCTGTCTCTGTCTCTGTCTCTGTCTCTGTCTCTGTCTCTGTCTCTGTCTCTGTCTCTGTCTCTGTCTCTGTCACTGTCTCTGTCTCTGTCTCGGTCTCTGTCTCTGTCTCCGTCTCTGTCCCTGGCTCTGCCTCTTCCTCTGTCTCTGTCTCCGTCTCTGTCCCTGGCTCTGTCTCTGCCTCTGTCTCCGTCTCTGTCTCTGTCTCTGTCTCTGTGTCTCTGTCCCTGCATCTCTGTCTCTGTGTCTCCGTCTCTGTGTCTCTGCCTCTGCCTCTGTCTCTGTCTCTGTCTCTTCCTCTGTCTCTGTCTCTGTCTCTGTCTCTGTCTCTGCCTCCGTCTCTGTGTCTGTCTCTGCCTCTGTCTCCGTCTCTGTCTCTGTCTCTGTGTCTCTGTCTCTGCATCTCTGTCTCTGTGTCTCCGTCTCTGTGTCTCTGTCTCTGTCTCTGTCTCTGTCTCTGTCTCTGTCTCTGTCTCTGTCTCTGTCTCTGTCTCTGTCTCTGTCTCTGTCTCTGTCTCTGTCTCTGCCTCTATCTCCGTCTCCGTCTCTGTCTCTGTCTCTGTCTCAGTCTCTGTATCTGTCTCTGTCTCTGTCTCTGTCTCTGTCTCTGTCTCTGTCTCTGTCTCTGTCTCTGTCTCTGTCTCTGTCTCTGTCTCTGCATCTGTCTCCGTCTCTGTCTCTGTCTCTGCCTCTACCTCCGTCTCCGTCCCTGGCTCTGTCTCTGCCTCTGTCTGCGTCTCTGTCTCTGTCTCTGCCTCTATCTCCGTCTCCGTCTCTGTCTCTGTCTCTTCCTCTGTCTCTGTCTCCGTCTCTGTCTCTGTCCCTGTCTCTGTCTCTGTCACTGTCTCTGTCTCTGTCTCTGTCCTTGTCTCTGTCTCAGTCTCTGTCCCTGTCTCCGTCTTTGTCACCGTCCTTGTCTCCGTCTTTGTCCCCTGCCCCTCTGCCTCCGACCATGTCTCCTGCCCCTCTGTCTCTGTCTGTCTCTCTGTCTCTCCCTCTGTCTTTGTCTCTGTCTCTTCCTCGGTCTGTGTCTCTGTCCCTGCCACTGTCTCTGTCTCTGTCTCTGTCTCTGTCTCTGTCTCTGTCTCTGTCTCTGTCTCTGT
This sequence comes from Megachile willughbiella, assembly GCA_945859595.2. Lineage (NCBI taxonomy): Eukaryota > Metazoa > Arthropoda > Insecta > Hymenoptera > Megachilidae > Megachile > Megachile willughbiella. The sequence continues at coordinate 2,519,071 of CAMAOD020000201.1, read as the reverse complement.
CTCTGCCTCCGTCTCTGTGTCTGTCTCTGCCTCTGTCTCCGTCTCTGTCTCTGTCTCTGTGTCTCTGTCTCTGCATCTCTGTCTCTGTGTCTCCGTCTCTGTGTCTCTGTCTCTGTCTCTGTCTCTGCCTCTGTCACTGTCTCTGTCTCTGTCTCTGTCCCTGTCTCTGTGTCTGTCTCTGCCTCTGTCTCCGTCTCTGTCTCTGTCTCTGTCTCTGTCTCTGTCTCTGTCTCTGTCTCTGTCCCTGTCTCGGTATCTGTCTCTGTCTCTGTCTCTGTCTCTGTCTCTGTCTCTGTCTCTGTCTCTGTCTCTGTCTCTGTCTCTGTCTCTGTCTCTGTCTCTGTCTCTGTCTCTGTCTCTGTCTCTGTCTCTGTCTCTGTCTCTGTCTCTGTCTCTGTCTCTTCCTCTGTCTCTGTCTCTGTCTCTGTCTCTGTCTCTGCCTCCGTCTCTGTGTCTGTCTCTGCCTCTGTCTCCGTCTCTGTCTCTGTCTCTGTGTCTCTGTCTCTGCATCTCTGTCTCTGTGTCTCCGTCTCTGTGTCTCTGTCTCTGTCTCTGTCTCTGCCTCCGTCTCTGTGTCTGTCTCTGCCTCTGTCTCTCCCTCTGTCTTTGTCTCTGTCTCTTCCTCGGTCTGTGCCTCTGTCCCTGCCTCTGTCTCTGTCTCTGCCTCTGTCTCTGCCTCCGTCTCTGTGTCTGTCTCTGCCTCTGTATCTCCCTCTGTCTTTGTCTCTGTCTCTTCCTCGGTCTGTGCCTCTGTCCCTGCCTCTGTCTCTGTCTCTGCCTCTGTCTCTGTCTCTGTCTCTGTCTCCGTCTTTGTCTCCGTCATTGTCTCCGTCTTTGTCCCCTGCCCCTCTGCCTCCGACCATGTCTCCTGCCCCTCTGTCTGTGTCTGTCTCTCTGTCTCTCCCTCCGTCTCTGTCTCTGTCTCTGTCTCTGCCTCCATCTCTGTGTCTGTCTCTGCCTCTGTCTCTCCCTCTGTCTTTGTCTCTGTCTCTTCCTCGGTCTGTGCCTCTGTCCCTGCCTCTGTCTCTGTCTCTGCCTCTGTCTCTGTCTCTGTCTCTGTCTCTGTCTCTGTCTCTGTCTCTGTCTCTGTCTCTGTCTCTGTCTCTGTCTCTGTCTCTGTCTCTGTCTCTGTCTCTGTCTCTGCCTCTGTCTCTGTCTCCGTCTCTGTCCCTGGCTCTGCCTCTTCCTCTGTCTCTGTCTCCGTCTCTGTCCCTGCCTCTGTCTCTGCCTCTGTCTCCGTCTCTGTCTCTGTCTCTGTGTCTCTGTCCCTGCATCTCTGTCTCTGTGTCTCCGTCTCTGTCTCTGTCTCTGTCTCTGTCTCTGTCTCTGTCTCTGTCTCTGTCTCGGTCTCTGTCTCTGTCTCCGTCTCTGTCCCTGGCTCTGCCTCTTCCTCTGTCTCTGTCTCCGTCTCTGTCCCTGGCTCTGTCTCTGCCTCTGTCTCCGTCTCTGTCTCTGTCTCTGTCTCTGTGTCTCTGTCCCTGCATCTCTGTCTCTGTGTCTCCGTCTCTGTGTCTCTGCCTCTGCCTCTGTCTCTGTCTCTGTCTCTTCCTCTGTCTCTGTCTCTGTCTCTGTCTCTGTCTCTGCCTCCGTCTCTGTGTCTGTCTCTGCCTCTGTCTCCGTCTCTGTCTCTGTCTCTGTGTCTCTGTCTCTGCATCTCTGTCTCTGTGTCTCCGTCTCTGTGTCTCTGTCTCTGTCTCTGTCTCTGCCTCCGTCTCTGTGTCTGTCTCTGCCTCTGTCTCTCCCTCTGTCTTTGTCTCTGTCTCTTCCTCGGTCTGTGCCTCTGTCCCTGCCTCTGTCTCTGTCTCTGCCTCTGTCTCTGCCTCCGTCTCTGTGTCTGTCTCTGCCTCTGTCTCTCCCTCTGTCTTTGTCTCTGTCTCTTCCTCGGTCTGTGCCTCTGTCCCTGCCTCTGTCTCTGTCTCTGCCTCTGTCTCTGTCTCTGTCTCTGTCTCTGTCTCTGTCTCTGTCTCTGTCTGTGTCTCTGTCTCTGTCTCTGTCTCTGTCTCTGTCTCTGTCTCTGTCTCTGTCTCTGTCTCTGTCTCTGTCTCTGTCTCTGTCTCTGCCTCCGTCTCTGTGTCTGTCTCTGCCTCTGTCTCCGTCTCTGTCTCTGTCTCTGTGTCTCTGTCTCTGCATCTCTGTCTCTGTGTCTCCGTCTCTGTGTCTCTGTCTCTGTCTCTGTCTCTGCCTCTGTCACTGTCTCTGTCTCTGTCTCTGTCCCTGTCTCTGTGTCTGTCTCTGCCTCTGTCTCCGTCTCTGTCTCTGTCTCTGTCTCTGTCTCCGTCCCTGTCTCTGTCCCTGTCTCTGTATCTGTCTCTGTCTCTGTCTCTGTCTCTGTCTCTGTCTCTGTCTCTGTCTCTGTCTCTGTCTCTGTCTCTGTCTCTGTCTCTGTCTCTGTCTCTGTCTCTGTCTCTGTCTCTGTCTCTGTCTCTGTCTCTGTCTCCGTCTCTGTCCCTGGCTCTGCCTCTTCCTCTGTCTCTGTCTCCGTCTCTGTCCCTGGCTCTGTCTCTGCCTCTGTCTCCGTCTCTGTCTCTGGCTCTGTGTCTCTGTCCCTGCATCTCTGTCTCTGTGTCTCCGTCTCTGTGTCTCTGCCTCTGCCTCTGTCTCTGTCTCTGTCTCTGTCTCTGTCTCTGTCTCTGTCTCTGTCTGTGTCTCTGTCTCTGTCTCTGTCTCTGTCTCTGTCTCTGTCTCTGTCTCTGCCTCCGTCTGTGTGTCTGTCTCTGCCTCTGTCTCCGTCTCTGTCTCTGTCTCTGTGTCTCTGTCTCTGCATCTCTGTCTCTGTGTCTCCGTCTCTGTGTCTCTGTCTCTGTCTCTGTCTCTGCCTCTGTCACTGTCTCTGTCTCTGTCTCTGTCCCTGTCTCTGTGTCTGTCTCTGCCTCTGTCTCCGTCTCTGTCTCTGTCTCTGTCTCTGTCTCTGTCCCTGTCTCTGTCCCTGTCTCTGTATCTGTCTCTGTCTCTGTCTCTGTCTCTGTCTCTGTCTCTGTCTCTGTCTCTGTCTCTGTCTCTGTCTCTGTCTCTGTCTCTGTCTCTGTCTCTGTCTCTGTCTCTGTCTCTGTCTCTGTCTCTGTCTCTGTCTCTGTCTCTGTCTCTGTCTCTGTCTCCGTCTCTGTCCCTGGCTCTGCCTCTTCCTCTGTCTCTGTCTCCGTCTCTGTCCCTGGCTCTGTCTCTGCCTCTGTCTCCGTCTCTGTCTCTGTCTCTGTGTCTCTGTCCCTGCATCTCTGTCTCTGTGTCTCCGTCTCTGTGTCTCTGCCTCTGCCTCTGTCTCTGTCTCTGTCTCTTCCTCTGTCTCTGTCTCTGTCTCTGTCTCTGCCTCTGTCACTGTCTCTGTCTCTGTCTCTGTCTCTGTCCCTGTCCCTGTCTCTGTCTCAGTCTCTGTCTCTGTCTCCGTCTTTGTCTCCGTCCTTGTCTCCGTCTTTGTCCCCTGCCCCTCTGCCTCCGACCATGTCTCCTGCCCCTCTGTCTGTGTCTGTCTCTCTGTCTCTCCCTCCGTCTCTGTCTCTGTCTCTGTCTCTGCCTCCGTCTGTGTGTCTGTCTCTGCCTCTGTCTCCGTCTCTGTCTCTGTCTCTGTCTCTGTCTCTGTCTGTGTCTCTGTCTCTGTCTCTGTCTCTGTCTCTGTCTCTGTCTCTGTCTCTGTCTCTGTCTCTGTCTCTGTCTCTGTCTCTGTCTCTGTCTCTGTCTCTGTCTCTGTCTCTGCCTCCGTCTCTGTGTCTGTCTCTGCCTCTGTCTCTGTCTCTGTCTCTGTCTCTGTGTCTCTGTCTCTGCATCTCTGTCTCTGTGTCTCCGTATCTGTGTCTCTGCCTCTGTCTCTGTCTCTGTCTCTGTCTCTGTCTCTGTCTCTGTCTCTGTCTCTGTCTCTGTCTCTGTCTCTGTCTCTGACTCTGTCTATGTCTCTGTCTCTATCTCTGCATCTCTGCCTCTGTCTCTGTCTCTGTCTCTGTCTCTGTCTCTGTCTCTGTCTCTGTCTCTGTCTCTGTCTCTGTCTCTGTCTCTGTCTCTGTCTCCGTCTCTGTCTCTGTCCCTGTCTCTGTCTCTGTCTCTGTCTCTGTCTCTGTCTCTGTCTCTGTCTCTGTCTCTGTCCCTGTCTCTGTCCCTGTCTCTGTATCTGTCTCTGTCTCTGTCTCTGTCTCTGTCTCTGTCTCTGTCTCTGTCTCTGTCTCTGTCTCCGTCTCTGTCTCTGTCCCTGTCTCTGTCTCTGTCTCTGTCTCTGTCTCTGTCTCTGTATCTGTATCTGTCTCTGTCTCTGTCGCTGTCTCTGCCTCTGTCTCAGTCCCTGCGTCGGTCTCGGTCTCTGTCTCTGTCTCCGCGTCTCTGTCTCTGTGCCTCTGTCTCGGTCTCTGTGTCGGTCTCTGTGTCTCTGTCTCTGTGTCTCTGTCTCTGTGTCTCTGTCTCTGTGTCTCTGTCTCTGTGTCTCTGTCTCTGTGTCTCTGTCTCTGTGTCTCCGTCTCCGTGTTTCTCTCTCTGTGTCTCTGTCTCTGTGTCCCTGTCTCTGTGTCTCTGTGTCTCTGTCTCTGCGTCTCTGTCTCTGTGTCTCTGTCACTGTGTCTCTGTCTCTGTGTCTCTGCCTCTGTGTCTCTGTCTCTGTCTCTGTCTCTGTGTCTCTGCCTCTGTGTCTCTGTCTCTGTCTCTGTCTCTGTGTCTCCGTCTCTGTGTCTCTGTCTCTCTCACTTTGTCCCTGTCCCTGTGTCTCCGTCTCCGTGAATAGGTCTCTGTGTCTCGGTCTATGTGTCTCTGTCTCTGTGCCTCTGCCTCTGTGTCTATGCCTCTGTCTCTGTCACTCTGTCTCTGTGTCTCTGCCTCCGTGTCTCTGTCTCTGTGTCTCTGTCTCTCTGTCTCTGTCTCTCTCTCTCTGTGTCTCTGTCTCTGTATCCCTGTCTCTGTGTCTATGCCTCTGTCCGTGTGTCTCTGTCTCCGTGCCTCTGTGTCTGTGTATCTGTCTCTGTGTCTCTGTCTCTGTGTCTCCGTCACTGTCTCTGTGTCTCTGTCTCTGAGTCGCTGTCTCTGAATCTCTGTCTCAGTGTCTCTGTCTTTGTGTTTATGTCACTGTGTCTCTGTCTCTGTGTCTCTGTCTCTGTGTCTCTGTCTCTGTGTCTCTGCCTCTGTGTCTCTGTCTCTGTGTGTCTGTCTCTGTGTCGCTGTCTCTGTGTCTCTGTCTCTGTGTATCTGTCTCTGTGTCTCTGTGTCTGTCTCTGTCTCTGTGTCTACGTCTCTGTTTCTCTCTCCCTGTGTCACGGTCTCTGTGTTTCTGTCTCTGCGTCTCTGTGTCTCTGTCTCTGTGTCTCTGTCTCTGTGTCTCTGTCCCTGTATCTCCGTCTCCGTGTTTCTCTCTCTGTGTCTCTGTCTCTGTGTCCCTGTCTCTGTGTCTCTGTCTCTGTGTCTCTGTCTCTGTGTCCCTGTCTCTGTGTCTCTGCCTCTGTGTCTCTGCCTCTGTGTCTCTGTCTCTGTCTCTGCCTCTGTGTCTCTGCCTCTGTGTCTCTGTCTCTGTCTCTGTCTCTGTGTCTACGTCTCTGTTTCTCTCTCCCTGTGACACGGTCTCTGTGTTTCTGTCTCTGCGTCTCTGTGTCTCTGTCTCTGTGTCTCTGTCCCTGTGTCTCTGTCTCTGTCTCTGTGCCTCTATCTCTGTGTATCTGTCTCTGTGTCTCTGTGTCCGTGTCTCTGCCTCAGTGTCTCTGTCTCTTTTTTCTCTGTCTCTGTGTATCTGTCTCTGTGTCTCTGTCTCTGTGTCTCTGTGCCTCTGTCTCTGTCTCTCTCTCTCCGTGTCTCTGTCTCTGTGCCTCTGTCTCTGTGTCTATGCCTCTGTCCGCGTGTCTCTGTACCTGTGTCTCCGTCTCTGTGTGTCGGTCTCTATGTCTCTGTCTCTGTGTCTCTGCCTCTGTGCCTCTGTCTCGGTGTCTCTGTCCCTGTGTCCCCTCCTCTGTGTCACTGTCTCTGTGTCTCTGTCTCCGCGTCTCTGTCTCTGTGCCTCTGTCTCGGTCTCTGTGTCTCTGTCTCTGTGTCTCTGTCTCTGTGTCTCTGTCTCTGTGCCTCTGTCCCTGTATCTCCGTCTCCGTGTTTCTCTCTCTGTGTCTGTGTCTCTGTGTCCCTGTCTCTGTGTCTCTGTCTCTGTGTCTCTGTCTCTGTGTCTCTGTCTCTGTCTCTGTCACTGTGTCTCTGCCTCTGTGTCTCTGTCTCTGTCTCTGTCTCTGTGTCTACGTCTCTGTTTCTCTCTCCCTGTGTCACGGTCTCTGTGTTTCTGTCTCTGCGTCTCTGTGTCTCTGTCTCTGTGTCTCTGTCCCTGTGTCTCTGTCTCTGTCTCTGTGTCTCTGTCTCTGTGTCTCTGTCTCTGTGTCTCTGTCTCTGTGTCTCTGTCTCTGTGTCTCTGTCTCTGTGTCTCTGTCTCTGTGTCTCTGTCTCTATGTGTCTGTCTCTGTCTCTGTTTCTCTTTCTCTGTGTCTCTGTCTCTGTGTTTCTCTCTTTATGTATCTGTCTCTGTGTCTCTGTCTCTGTGAATCTGTCTCTGAGTCTCTGTCTCTGTGTCTCTGTCTCTGTGTCTCTGTCTCTGTGTCTCTGTCTCTGTGTCTCTGCCTCTGTGTCTCTGTCTCTGTGTCTCTGTCTCTGTGTCTCTGTCTCTGTGTCTCTGTCTCTGTGTCTCTGTCTCTGTGTCTCTGTCTCTGTGTCTCTGTCTCTGTGTCTCTGTCTCTGTGTCTCTGTCTCTGTGTCTCTGTCTCTGTGTCTCTGTCTCTGTGTCTCTGTCTCTGTGTCTCTGTCTCTGTGTCTCTGTCTCTATGTGTCTGTCTCTGTCTCCGTTTCTCTTTCTCTGTGTCTCTGTCTCTGTGTCTCTGTCCCAGTATCTCCGTCTCTGTGTTTCTCTCTCTGTGTCTCTGTCTCTGTGTCCCTGTCTCTGTGTCTCTGTCTCTGTGTCTCTGTCTCTGTGTCTCTGTCCCTGTGTATCTGTCTCTGTGTCTCTGTCTCTGTGTCTCTGTCTCTATGTCTCTGTCTCTGTCTCTGTTTCTCTTTCTCTGTGTCTCTGTCTCCGTGTCTCTGTCTCTATGTCTCTGTCTCTGTCTCTGTTTCTCTTTCTCTGTGTCTCTGTCTCTGTGTCTCTGTCTCTGAGTCTCCGTCTCTGTGTCTCTGTCTCCGTGTCTCCGTCCCTGTGTCTCTGTCTCTGTCTCTGTGCCTCTATCTCTGTGTATCTGTCTCTGTGTCTCTGTGTCCGTGTCTCTGCCTCAGTGTCTCTGTCTCTTTTTTCTCTGTCTCTGTGTCTCTGTCTCCGTCTCTGTGTCTCGGTCTATGTGTCCCTGTCTCTGTGCCTCTGCCTCTGTGTCAATGCCTCTGTCTCTGTCTGTCTGTCTCTGTGTCTCTGCCTCCGGGTCTCTGTCTCTGTGTCTCCGTCTCTCTGTCTCTGTCTCTCTCTCTCTGTGTCTCTGTCTCTGTGTCCCTGTCTCTGTGACTATGCCTCTGTCCGTGTGTCTCTGTGCCTGTGTCCCCGTCTCTGTGTGTCGGTCTCTGCGTCTCTGCCTCTGTGTCTCTGTCTCGGTGTCTCTGTCCCTGTGTCACTGTCCCTCTGACTCTGTCTCTGTGTCACTGTGTCTGAATCTCTGTCACTGTGTCTCTGTCTCTGTGTTTCTCTCTTTATGTATCTGTCTCTGTGTCTCTGTCTCTGTGAATCTGTCTCTGAGTCTCTGTCTCTGTGTCTCTGTCTCTGTGTCTCTGTCTCTGTGTCTCTGACTCTGTGTGTCTGTCTCTGTGTCTCTGTCTCTGTGTCTCTCTCTCTGTGTCTCTGTCTCTGAGTCTCTGTCTCTGTGTCTCTGTCTCTGTGTCTCCGTCTCTGTGTATTTGTCTCTGTCTCTGTCTCTGTGTCTACGCCTCTGTTTCTCTCTCCCTGTGTCACGGTCTCTGTGTTTCTGTCTCTGCGTCTCCGTGACTCTGTCTCTGTGTATCTGTCTCTGTGTCTCTGTCTCTGTGTCGCTGTGCCTCTGTCTCTGTCTCTCTCTCTCCGTGTCTCTGTCTCTGTGCCTCTGTCTCTGTGTCTATGCCTCTGTCCGCGTGTCTCTGTACCTGTGTCTCCGTCTCTGTGTGTCGGTCTCTATGTCTCTGCCTCTGTGTCTCTGATTCGGTGTTTCTGTCCCTGTGTCACTGTCCCTCTGACTCTGTCTCCGTGTCACTGTGTCTGAATCTCTTTCTCTGTGTCTCTGTCTCTGTGTCTCTGTCTCTGTGTCTCTGTCTCTGTGTCTCTGCCTCTGTGTCTCTGTCTCTATGTCTCTGTCTCTGTGTCTCTGTCTCTGTGTCGCTGTCTCTGTGTCTCTGTCTCTGTGTATCTGTCTCTGTGTCTCTGTCTCTGTCTCTGTCTCTGTGTCTACATCTCTGTTTCTCTCTCCCTGTGTCACGGTCTCTGAGTTTCTGTCTCTGCGTCTCTGTGTCTCTGTCTCTGTGTATCTGTCCTGTATCTCTGTCTCTGTGTCTCTGTCTCTGTGTCTCTGTCTCGGTGTCTCTGTCCCTGTGTCCCCTCCTCTGTGTCACTGTCTCTGTGTCTCTGTCTCCGTGTCTCTGTCTCTGTGTCTCTGTCTCGGTGTCTCTGTCTCTGTGTCTCTGTCTCGGTGTCTCTGTCCCTGTGTCTCTGTCTCTGTGCCTCTGTCTCGGTCTCTGTGTCTCTGTCTCTGTGTCTCTGACGCTGTGTCTCCGTCTCTGCGTCTCTGTCTCTGTGTCTCTGTCTCTGTGTTTCTGTCATTATGTCTCTGTCTCTGTGTCTCTGTCTCTGTGAATCTGCGTCTGTGTCTATGCCTCTGTCTCTGTCTCTCTGTCTCTGTCTCTCTGCCTCCGTGTCTCTGTCTCTGTGTCTCTGTCTCTCTGTCTCTGTCTCTCTCTCTCTGTGTCTCTGTCTCTGTGTCCCTGTCTCTGTGTCTATGCCTCTGTCCGTGTGTCTCTGTAACCGTGTCTCCGTCTCTGTGTGTCGGTCTCTATGTCTCTGCCTCTGTGTCTCTGTATAGGTGTCTCTGTCCCTGTGTCACTGTCCCTCCGACTCTGTCTCTGTGTCACTGTGTCTGAATCTCTGTCTCTGTGTCTCTGTCTCTGTGTCTCTGTGTCTCTGTCTCTGTGTCTCTGTCTCTGTGCCTCTGTCTCGGTCTCTGTGTCTCTGTCTCTGTGTCTCTGTCTCTGTGTCTCTGTCTCTGTGTCTCTGTCCCTGTATCTCCGTCTCCCTGTTTCTCTCTCTGTGTCTCTGTCTCCGCGTCTCTGTCTCTGTGCCTCTGTCTCGGTCTCTGTGTCTCTGTCTCTGTGTCTCTGTCTCTGTGTCTCTGTCTCTGTGTCTCTGTCCCTGTGTCTCTGTCCCTGTATCTCCGTCTCCGTGTTTCTCTCTCTGTGTCTCTGTCTCTGTGTCCCTGTCTCTGTGTCTCTGTCTCTGTGTCTCTGTCTCTGTGTCTCTGTCTCTGTGTCTCTGTCTCTGTGTCTCTGTCTCTGTGTCTCTGTCTCTGTGTCTCTGCCTCTGTGTCTCTGTCTCTGTCTCTGTCACTGTGTCTCTGCCTCTGTGTCTCTGTCTCTGTCTCTGTCTCTGTGTCTACGTCTCTGTTTCTCTCTCCCTGTGTCACGGTCTCTGTGTTTCTGTCTCTGCGTCTCTGTGTCTCTGTCTCTGTGTATCTGTCCCTGTGTCTCCGTCTCTGCTTCACTGTCCCTCTGACTCTGTCTCTGTGTCTCTGTCTCTGAGTCTCTCTCTCTGTGTCCCTGTCCCTCTGTCTCTGTCTCTGTATCTGTCTCTGTGTCTATGTCTCTGTTTCTCTCTCCGTGTGTCACGGTCTCTGTGTTTCTGTCTCTGCGTCTCTGTGTCTCTGTCTCTGTCTCTGTCTCTGTCACTGTGTCTCTGCCTCTGTGTCTCTGTCTCTGTCTCTGTCTCTGTGTCTACGTCTCTGTTTCTCTCTCCCTGTGTCACGGTCTCTGTGTTTCTGTCTCTGCGTCTCTGTGTCTCTGTCTCTGTGTCTCTGTCCCTGTGTCTCTGTCTCTGTCTCTGTGTCTCTGTCTCTGTGTCTCTGTCTCTGTGTCTCTGTCTCTGTGTCTCTGTCTCTGTGTCTCTGTCTCTGTGTCTCTGTCTCTGTGTCTCTGTCTCTGTGTCTCTGTCTCTATGTGTCTGTCTCTGTCTCTGTTTCTCTTTCTCTGTGTCTCTGTCTCTGTGTCTCTGTCCCAGTATCTCCGTCTCTGTGTTTCTCTCTCTGTGTCTCTGTCTCTGTGTCCCTGTCTCTGTGTCTCTGTCTCTGTGTCTCTGTCTCTGTGTCTCTGTCTCTGTGTCTCTGTCTCTGTGTATCTGTCTCTGTGTCTCTGTCTCTGTGTCTCTGTGCCTCTGTCTCTGTCTCTCTCTGTCCGTGTCTCTGTCTCTGTGCCTCTGTCTCTGTGTCTATGCCTCTGTCCGCGTGTCTCTGTACCTGTGTCTCCGTCTCCGTGTGCCGGTCTCTATGTCTCTGTCTCTGTGTCTCTGCCTCTGTGTCTCTGTCTCGGTGTCTCTGTCCCTGTGTCCCCTCCTCTGTGTCACTGTCTCTGTGTCTCTGTCTCCGCGTCTCTGTCTCTGTGCCTCTGTCTCGGTCTCTGTGTCTCTGTATCTGTGTCTCTGTCTCTGTGTCTCTGTCTCTGTGTCTCTGTCTCTGTGTCTCTGTCCCTGTATCTCCGTCTCCGTGTTTCTCTCTCTGTGTCTCTGTCTCTGTGTCCCTGTCTCTGTGTCTCTGTCTCTTTGTCTCTGTCTCTGTGTCCCTGTCTCTGTGTCTCTGTCTCTGTGTCTCTGTCTCTCTGTCTCTGTCTCTGTGTCTCTGTCTCTGTGTCTCTGTCTCTGTGTCTCTGTCTCTGTGTCTCTGTCTCTGTGTCTCTGTCTCTGTGTCTCTGTCTCTGTGTCTCTGTCTCTGTGTCTCTGTCTCTGTGTCTCTGTCTCTGTGTCTCTGTCTCTGTGTCTCTGTCTCTGTGTCTCTGTCTCTGTGTCCCTGTCTCTGTGTCTCTGTCTCTGTGTCTCTGTCTCTGTGTCTCTGTCTCTGTGTATCTGTCTCTGTGTCTCTGTCTCTGTGTCTCTGTCCCTATGTCTCTGTCTCTGTCTCTGTTTCTCTTTCTCTGTGTCTCTGTCTCTGTGTCTCTGTCTCTATGTCTCTGTCTCTGTCTCTGTTTCTCTTTCTCTGTGTCTCTGTCCCTGAGTCTCCGTCTCTGTGTCTCTGTCTCCGTGTCTCCGTCCCTGTGTCTCTGTCTCTGTCTCTGTGCCTCTATCTCTGTGTGTCTGTCTCTGTGTCTCTGTGTCCGTGTCTCTGCCTCAGTGTCTCTGTCTCTTTTTTCTCTGTCTCTGTGTCTCTGTCTCTGTCTCTGTGTCTCTGTCTCTGTGTATCTGTCCTGTATCTCTGTCTCTGTGTCTCTGTCTCTGTGTCTCTGTCTCTGTGTCTCTCTCTCTGTGTCTCTGTCTCTGAGTCTCTGTCTCTGTGTCTCTGTCTCTGTGTCTCCGTCTCTGTGTATTTGTCTCTGTCTCTGTCTCTGTGTCTACGCCTCTGTTTCTCTCTCCCTGTGTCACGGTCTCTGTGTTTCTGCCTCTGCGTCTCCGTGTCTCTGTCTCTGTGTCTCTGTCTCTATGTCTCTGTCTCTGTCTCTGTTTCTCTTTCTCTGTGTCTCTGTCTCTGTGTCTCTGTCCCTGAGTCTCCGTCTCTGTGTCTCTGTCTCCGTGTCTCCGTCCCTGTGTCTCTGTCTCTGTCTCTGTGCCTCTATCTCTGTGTGTCTGTCTCTGTGTCTCTGTGTCCGTGTCTCTGCCTCAGTGTCTCTGTCTCTTTTTTCTCTGTCTCTGTGTCTCTGTCTCTGTCTCTGTGTCTCGGTCTCTATGTCTCTGTCTCTGTGTCTCTGCCTCTGTGTCTCTGTCTCGATGTCTCTGTCCCTGTGTCTCCGTCTCTGTGTTACTCTCTGTGTATCTGTGTCTCTGTGTCTGTGTCACCGTGTCCCTGTCTCCGTCCCTATGTCTCTGTTTCTGTGTATCTGTCTCTGTGACTCTGTCTCCCTCTCGGTCTCTGTTTCTCTTTCTCTGTGTCTCTGTCTCTGTGTCTCTATACCTGTGTCTCCTTCTCTGTGTTTCTCCCTCTGTGTCTCTGTCTCTGCTTCTCTTTCGCTGTGTCTCTGTCTCTGTGTCTCTATACCTGTGTCTCCTTCTCTGTGTTTCTCTCTCTGTGCCTCTGTCTCTGTGTACCTGTCTCTGTGTCTCCGTCACTGTCTCTGTGTCTCTGTCTCTGAGTCTCTGTCTCTGAACCGCTGTCTCTGTGTCTCTGTCTCCGTGTCTCTGTCTCTGTGTCTCTGTCTCTGTGTCTCTGTCCCTGTGTCTCTGTCTCTGTGTCTCTGTCTCTGTCTCTCTGCCTCCGTGTCTCTGTCTCTGTGTCTCTGTGTCTCTGTCTCTCTGTCTCTGTCTCTCTCTCTCTGTGTCTCTGTCTCTGTGTCCCTGTCTCTGTGTCTATGCCTCTGTCCGTGTGTCTCTGTACCTGTGTCTCCGTCTCTGTGTGTCGGTCTCTATGTCTCTGCCTCTGTGTCTCTGATTCGGTGTCTCTGTCCCTGTGTCACTGTCCCTCTGACTCTGTCTCCGTGTCACTGTGTCTGAATCTCTTTCTCTGTGTCTCTGTCTCTGTGTCTCTGTCTCTGTCTCTGTGTCTCTGTCTCTGTGTCTCTGCCTCTGTGTCTCTGTCTCTATGTCTCTGTCTCTGTGTCTCTGTCTCTATGTCTCTGTCTCTGTCTCTGTTTCTCTTTCTCTGTGTCTCTGTCTCTGTGTCTCTGTCCCTGAGTCTCCGTCTCTGTGTCTCTGTCTCCGTGTCTCCGTCCCTGTGTCTCTGTCTCTGTCTCTGTGCCTCTATCTCTGTGTGTCTGACTCTGTGTCTCTGTGTCCGTGTCTCTGCCTCAGTGTCTCTGTCTCTTTTTTCTCTGTCTCTGTGTCTCTGTCTCTGTCTCTGTGTCTCGGTCTATGTGTCTCTGTCTCTGTGTCTCTGACTCTGTGTCTCTGTCTCTGTGTCTCTGTCTCTGTGTCTCTCTCTCTGTGTCTCTGTCTCTGAGTCTCTGTCTCTGTGTCTCTGTCTCTGTGTCTCCGTCTCTGTGTATTTGTCTCTGTCTCTGTCTCTGTGTCTACGCCTCTGTTTCTCTCTCCCTGTGTCACGGTCTCTGTGTTTCTGTCTCTGCGTCTCCGTGTCTCTGTCTCTGTGTATCTGTCTCTGTGTCTCTGTCTCTGTGTCTCTGTGCCTCTGTCTCTGTCTCTCTCTCTCCGTGTCTCTGTCTCTGTGCCTCTGTCTCTGTGTCTATGCCTCTGTCCGCGTGTCTCTGTACTTGTGTCTCCGTCTCTGTGTGTCGGTCTCTATGTCTCTGTCTCTGTGTCTCTGCCTCTGTGTCTCTGTCTCGATGTCTCTGTCCCTGTGTCTCCGTCTCTGTGTTACTCTCTGTGTATCTGTGTCTCTGTGTCTGTGTCACCGTATCCCTGTCTCCGTCCCTATGTCTCTGTTTCTGTGTATCTGTCTCTGTGACTCTGTCTCCCTCTCGGTCTCTGTTTCTCTTTCTCTGTGTCTCTGTCTCTGTGTCTCTATACCTGTGTCTCCTTCTCTGTGTTTCTCTCTCTGTGTCTCTGTCTCTGCTTCTCTTTCGCTGTGTCTCTGTCTCTGTGTCTCTGTCTCTGTGTCCCTGTCTCTGTGTCTATGCCTCTGTCCGTGTGTCTCTGTACCTGTGTCTCCGTCTCTGTGTGTCGGTCACTATGTCTCTGCCTCTGTGTCTCTGATTCGGTGTCTCTGTCCCTGTGTCACTGTCCCTCTGACTCTGTCTCCGTGTCACTGTGTCTGAATCTCTTTCTCTGTGTCTCTGTCTCTGTGTCTCTGTCTCTGTCCTGTATCTCTGTCTCTGTGTCTCTGTCTCTGTGTCTCTGTCTCTGTGTCTCTGTCTCTGTGTCTCTGTCTCTGTGTCTCTGTCTCTGTGTCTCTGTCTCTGTGTCTCCGTCTCTGTGTCTCTGTCTCTGTGTCTCTGTCTCTGTGTATCTGTCTCTGTGTCTCTGTCTCTGTCTCTGTCTCTGTGTCTACGTCTCTGTTTCTCTCTCCCTGTGTCACGGTCTCTGAGTTTCTGTCTCTGCGTCTCTGTGTCTCTGTCTCTGTGTATCTGTCCTGTATCTCTGTCTCTGTGTCTCTGTCTCTGTGTCTCTGTCTCGGTGTCTCTGTCCCTGTGTCCCCTACTCTGTGTCACTGTCTCTGTGTCTCTGTCTCCGTGTCTCTGTCTCTGTGCCTCTGTCTCGGTCTCTGTGTCTCTGTCTCTGTGTCTCTGTCGCTGTGTCTCCGTCTCTGCGTCTCTGTCTCTGTGTCTCTGTCTCTGTGTTTCTGTCATTATGTCTCTGTCTCTGTGTCTCTGTCTCTGTGAATCTGCCTCTGTGTCTATGCCTCTGTCTCTGTCTCTCTGTCTCTGTCTCTCTGCCTCCGTGTCTCTGTCTCTGTGTCTCTGTCTCTCTGTCTCTGTCTCTCTTTCTCTGTGTCTCTGTCTCTGTGTCCCTGTCTCTGTGTCTATGCCTCTGTCCGTGTGTCTCTGTAACCGTGTCTCCGTCTCTGTGTGTCGGTCTCTATGTCTCTGCCTCTGTGTCTCTGTATAGGTGTCTCTGTCCCTGTGTCACTGTCCCTCCGACTCTGTCTCTGTGTCACTGTGTCTGAATCTCTGTCTCTGTCTCTGTCTCTGTTTCTCTTTCTCTGTGTCTCTGTCTCTGTGTCTCTGCCCCTGTGTCTCCGTCTCTGTGTCTCTGTCTCCGTATCTCCGTCCCTGTGTCTCTGTCTCTGTCTCTGTGCCTCTATCTCTGTGTATCTGTCTCTGTGTCTCTGTCTCCGTGTCTCTGCCTCAGTGTCTCTGTCTCTTTTTTCTCTGTCTCTGTGTCTCTGTCTCCGTCCCTGTGTCTCCGCCTCTGTGTCCCTGTCCCTCTGTCTCTCTCTCTGTGTCCCTGTCCCTCTGTCTCTGTCTCTGTGTCTCTGTCTCTGTGTCTCTGTCTCTGTGTCTCTGTCCCTGTATCTCCGTCTCCGTGTTTCTCTCTCTGTGTCTCTGTCTCTGTGTCCCTGTCTCTGTGTCTCTGTGTCTCTGTGTCTCTGTGTCTCTGTCTCTGTGTCTCTGTCTCTGTGTCTCTGTCTCTTTTTCTCTGTCTCTGTTTCTCTGTCTCCGTCTCTGTGTCTCGGTCTATGTGTCTCTGTCTCTGTGCCTCTGCCTCTGTGTCTATGCCTCTGTCTCTGTCTGTCTGTCTCTGTGTCTCTGCCTCCGTGTCTCTGTCTCTGTGTCTTCGTCTCTCTGTCTCTGTCTCTCTCTCTCTGTGTCTCTGTCTCTGTGTCCCTGTCTCTGTGTCTATGCCTCTGTCCGTGTGTCTCTGTGGCTGTGTCCCCGTCTCTGTGTGTCGGTCTCTGTGTCTCTGCCTCTGTCTCTACGTCTCTGTTTCTCTCTCCCTGTGTCACGGCCTCTGTGTTTCTGTCTCTGCGTCTCTGTGTGTCTGTCTCTGTGTATCTGTCCTGTATCTCCATCTCTGTGTCTCTGTCTCTGTGTCTCTGTCTCGGTGTCTCTGTCCCTGTGTCCCCTCCTCTGTGTCACTGTCTCTGTGTCTCTGTCTCCGCGTTTCTGTCTCTGTGCCTCTGTCTCGGTTTCTGTGTCTCTGTCTCTGTGTCTCTGTCTCTGTGTCTCTGTCTCTGTGTCTCTGTCCCTGTATCTCCGTCTCCGTGTTTCTCTCTCTGTGTCTCTGTCTCTGTGTCCCTGTCTCTGCGTCTCTGTGTCTCTGTGTCTCTGTGTCTCTGTCTCTGTGTCTCTGTCTCTGTGTCTCTGTCTCTGTGTCTCTGTCTCTGTGTCTCTGCCTCTGTGTCTCTGTCTCTATGTCTCTGTCTCTGTGTCTCTGTCTCCGTGTCGCTGTCTCTGTGTCTCTGTCTCTGTGACTCTGTCTCTGTGTCTCTGTCTCGGTGTCTCTGTCTCTGTGTCTCTGTCTCTGTGTCTCTGTCTCTGTGTCTCTGTCTCTGTGTCTCTGTCTCTGTGTCTCAGTCTCTGTATCTCTGTCTCTGTGTCTCTGTCTCTGTGTCTCTGTCTCTGTGTCTCTGTCTCTGTGTCTCTGTCTCTGTGTCTCTGTCTCTGTGGCTCTGCCTCTGTGTCTCTGTTTCTGTGTCTCTACACCTGTGTCTCCTTCTCTGTGTTTCTCTCTCTGTGTGTCTGGCTCTGTTTCTCTTTCTCTGTGTCTCTGTCTCTGTGTCTCTATACCTGTGTCTCCTTCTCTGTGTTTCTCTCTCTGTGTCTCCGTCTCCGTGTCCCTGTCTCTGTGTCTCTGTCTCTGAGTCTCTGTCCCTGTGCCTCTGTCTCGGTCTCTGTGTCTCTGTCTCTGTGTCTCTGTCGCTGTGTCTCCGTCTCTGCGTCTCTGTCTCTGTGTCTCTGTCTCTGTGTTTCTGTCATTATATCTCTGTCTCTGTCTCTCTGCCTCCGTGAATCTGCCTCTGTGTCTATGCCTCTGTCTCTGTCTCTCTGTCTCTGTCTCTCTGCCTCCGTGTCTCTGTCTCTGCGTCTCTGTCTCTCTGTCTCTGTCTCTCTCTCTCTCTGTCTCTGTCTCTGTGTCCCTGTCTCTGTGTCTATGCCTCTGTCCGTGTGTCTCTGTACCCGTGTCTCCGTCTCTGTGTGTCGGTCTCTATGTCTCTGCCTCTGTGTCTCTGTATAGGTGTCTCTGTCCCTGTGTCACTGTCCCTCTGACTCTGTCTCTGTGTCACTGTGTCTGAATCTCTGTCTCTGTGTCTCTGTCTCTGTGTCTCTGTCTCTGTGTCTCTGTCTCTGTGTCTCTGTCTCTGTGTCTCTGTCTCTGTGTCTCTGTCTCCATGTCTCTGCCTCTGTGTCTCTGTCTCTGTGTCTCTGTCTCTGTGACTCTGTCTCTGTGTCGCTGTCCCTGTGTCTCTGTCTCTGTGTCTCTGTCTCTGTGTCTCTGTCTCTGTGTCTCTGTCTCTGTCTCTGTCTGTGTGTCTACGTCTCTGTTTCTCTCTCCCTGTGTCACGGTCTCTGTGTTTCTGTCTCTGCGTCTCTGTGTCTCTGTCTCTGTGTATCTGTCCCTGTGTCTCCGTCTCTGCTTCACTGTCCCTCTGACTCTGTCTCTGTGTCACTGTGTCTGAATCTCTGTCTCTGTGTCTCTGTCTCTGAGTCTCTCTCTCTGTGTCCCTGTCCCTCTGTCTCTGTCTCTGGCTCTGTCTCTGTGTGTATGTCTCTGTTTCTCTCTCCCTGTGTCACGGTCTCTGTGTTTCTGTCTCTGCGTCTCTGTGTCTCTGTCTGTGTGTCTCTGTCTCTGTGTCTCTGTCTCTATGTGTCTGTCTCTGTCTCTGTGTCTCTGTCTCTGTGTCTCTGTCTCTGTGTCTCTGTCTCTGTGTCTCTGTCTCTGTGTCTCTGTCTCTGTGTCTCTGTCTCTGTGTCTCTGTCTCTGTGTCTCTGCCTCTGTGTCTCTGTTTCTGTGTCTCTACACCTGTGTCTCCTTATCTGTGTTTCTCTCTCTGTGTGTCTGTCTCTGTTTCTCTTTCTCTGTGTCTCTGTCTCTGTGTCTCTATACCTGTGTCTCCTTCTCTGTGTTTCTCTCTCTGTGTCTCCGTCTCTGTGTCCCTGTCTCTGTGTCTCTGTCTCTGAGTCTCTGTCTCTGTGCCTCTGTCTCTGTGTATCTGTTTATGTGTCTCTGTCTCTGTGTCTCCGTCACTGTCTCTGTGTCTCTGTCTCTGAGTCTCTGTCTCTGAATCTCTGTCTCTGTGTCTCTGTCTCTGTGTCTCTGTCTCTGTGTCTCTGACTCTGTGTCTCTGTCTCCGTGTCTCTGCCTCTGTGTCTCTGTCTCTGTGTCTCCGTCACTGTCTCTGTGTCTCTGTCTCTGAGTCTCTGTCTCTTAATCTCTCTCTCTGTGTCTCTGCCTCTGTGTTTATGCCTCTGTCTCTGTCTCCCTGTGTCACGGTCTCTGTGTCTCTGTCTCTGTGTCTCTGTCTCTGTGTCTCTGTCTCTGTGTCTCTGTCTCTATGTCCATGACTCTGTGTCTCTATCTCTGTGTCTCTGTCTCTGTGTCCCTGTCTCTGTGTCTATGCCTCTGTCCGTGTGTCTCTGTGGCTGTGACCCGTCTCTGTCTCTGCGTCTCTGTGTCTCTGTCTCTGTATCTCTGTCTCTGTGTCTCTGTCTCTGTATCTCTGTCTCTGTGTCTCTGTCTCTGTGTCTCTGTCTCTGTGTCTCTGTCTCTGTGTCTCTGTCTCTGTGTCTCTGTCTCTGTGTCTCTGCCTCTGTGTCTCCGTCTCTGTGTCTCTGTCTCTGTGTCTCTGTCTCTGTGTCTCTGTCTCTGTGTCTCTGTCTCTATGTCCATGACTCTGTGTCTCTATCTCTGTGTCTCTGTCTCTGTGTCTATGCCTCCGTCCGTGTGTCTCTGTGGCTGTGTCCCCGTCTCTGTGTGTCAGTCTCTGTGTATCTGCCTCTGTGTCTCTGTCTCGGTGTCTCTGTCCCTGTGTCCCGGTCTCTGCTTCACTGTCCCTCTGACTCTGTCTCTGTGTCACTGTGTCTGAATCTCTGTCTCTGTGTCTCTGTCTCTGAGTCTCTCTCTCTGTGTCCCTGTCCCTCTGTCTCTGTATCTGTGTCTCTGTTTCTGTGTATCTGTCTCTGTGACTCTGTCTCTCTCACGGTCTCTGTTTCTCTTTCTCTGTGTCTCTACACCTGTGTCTCCTTCTCTGTGTTTCTCTCTCTGTGTGTCTGTCTCTGTTTCTCTTTCTCTGTGTCTCTGTCTCTGTGTCTCTATACCTGTGTCTCCTTCTCTGCGTTTCTCTCTCTGTGTCTCCGTCTCTGTGTCCCTGTCTCTGTGTCTCTGTCTCTGAGTCTCTGTCTCTGTGCCTCTGTCTCTGTGTATCTGTTTCTGTGTCTCTGTCTCTGTGTCTCCGTCACTGTCTCTGTGTCTCTGTCTCTGAGTCTCTGTCTCTGAATCTCTGTCTCTGTGTATCTGTCTCTGTGTCTCTGTCTCTGTGTCTCTGTCTCTGTGTCTCTGTCTCTGTGTCTCTGTCTCCGTGTCTCTGTCTCTGTGTCTCTGTCTCTGTGTTTCTGTCTCTGTGTCACTGTCTCTGAATCTCTGTGTCTGTGTCTCTGTCTCTGAGTCTCTGTCTCTGTGCCTCTGTCTCTGTGTATCTGTCTCTGTGTCTCTGGCTCTGTGTCTCCGTCACTGTCTCTGTGTCTCTGTCTCTGAGTCTCTGTCTCTTAATCTCTCTCTCTGTGTCTCTGCCTCTGTGTTTATGCCTCTCTCTCTGTCTCCCTGTGTCACGGTCTCTGCGTCTCTCTCTCTGCGTCTCTGTGTCTCTGTCTCTGTATCTCTGTCTCTGTCTCTATGTCTCTGTCTCTGTCTCTGTTTCTCTTTCTCTGTGTCTCTACACCTGTGTCTCCTTCTCTGTGTTTCTCTCTCTGTGTGTCTGTCTCTGTTTCTCTTTCTCTGTGTCTCTGTCTCTGTGTCTCTATACCTGTGTCTCCTTCTCTGTGTTTCTCTCTCTGTGTCTCCGTCTCTGTGTCCCTGTCTCTGTGGCTCTGTCTCTGAGTCTCTGTCTCTGTGCCTCTGTCTCTGTGTATCTGTTTCTGTGTCTCTGTCTCTGTGTCTCCGCCACTGTCTCTGTGTCTCTGTCTCTGAGTCTCTGTCTCTGAATCTCTGTCTCTGTGTCTCTGTCTCTGTGTCTCTGTCTCTGTGTCTCTGTCTCTGTGTCTCTGTCTCTGTGTCTCTGTCTCCGTGTCTCTGTCTCTGTGTCTCTGTCTCTGTGTCTCTGTCTCTGTGTCTCTGTCTCTGTGTCTCTGTCTCTGTGTCTCTGTCTCTGTGTCACTGTCTCTGAATCTCTGTCTCTGTGTCTCTGTCTCTGAGTCTCTGTCTCTGTGCCTGTGTCTCTGTGCATCTGTCTCTGTGTCTCTGTCTCTGTGTCTCTGTCTCTGTGTCTCTGTCTCCGTGTCTCTGTCTCTGTGTCTCTGTCTCTGTGTCTCTGTCTCTGTGTCACTGTCTCTGAATCTCTGTCTCTGTGTCTCTGTCTCTGATCTCTGTCTCTGTGCCTCTGTCTCTGTGTATCTGTCTCTGAGTCTCTGTCTCTTAATCTCTCTCTCTGTGTCTCTGCCTCTGTGTTTATGCCTCTGTCTCTGTCTCCCTGTGTCACGGTCTCTGCGTCTCTCTCTCTGCGTCTCTGTGTCTCTTTCTCTGTATCTCTGTCTCTGTCTCTATGTCTCTGTCTCTGTCTCTGTTTCTCTTTCTCTGTGTCTCTGTCTCTGTGTCTCTGCCCCTGTGTCTCCGTCTCTGTGTCTCTGTCTCCGTATCTCCGTCCCTGTGTCTCTGTCTCTGTCTCTGTGCCTCTATCTCTGTGTATCTGTCTCTGTGTCTCTGTCTCCGTGTCTCTGCCTCAGTGTCTCTGTCTCTTTTTTCTCTGTCTCTGTGTCTCTGCCTCCGTCTCTGTGTCTCGGTCTATGTGTCTCCGTCTCTGTGCCTCTGCTTCTGTGTCTATGCCTCTGTCTCTGTCTCTCTGTCTCTGTGTCTCTGCCTCCGTGTCTCTGTCTCTGTGTCTCTGTCTCTCTGTCTCTGTCTCTCTCTCTCTGTATCTCTGTCTCCGTGTCCCTGTCTCTGTGTCTATGCCTCTGTCCGTATGTCTCTGTCTCTGTGTCTCTGTCTCTGTGTCTCTGTCTCTGTGTCTCTGTCTCTGTGTCTCTGTCTCCGTGTCTCTGTCTCTGTGTCTCTGTCTCTGTGTCTCTGTCTCTGTGTCTCTGTCTCTGTGTCCCTGTCTCTGTGTCTCTGTCTCTGTGTCTCTGTCTCTGTGTCTCTGTCTCTGTGTCTCTGTCTCTGTGTCACTGTCTCTGAATCTCTGTCTCTGTGTCTCTGTCTCTGAGTCTCTGTCTCTGTGCCTCTGTCTCTGTGTATCTGTCTCTGTGTCTCTGTCTCTGTGTCTCTGTCTCTGTGTCTCTGTCTCCGTGTCTCTGTCTCTGTGTCTCTGTCTCTGTGTCTCTGTCTCTGTGTCACTGTCTCTGAATCTCTGTCTCTGTGTCTCTGTCTCTGAGTCTCTGTCTCTGTGCCTCTGTCTCTGTGTATCTGTCTCTGTGTCTCTGCCTCTGTGTCTCCGTCACTGTCTCTGTGTCTCTGTCTCTGAGTCTCTGTCTCTTAATCTCTCTCTCTGTGTCTCTGCCTCTGTGTTTATGCCTCTGTCTCTGTCTCCCTGTGTCACGGTCTCTGCGTCTCTCTCTCTGCGTCTCTGTGTCTCTGTCTCTGTATCTCTGTCTCTGTCTCTATGTCTCTGTCTCTGCCTCTGTTTCTCTTTCTCTGTGTCTCTGTCTCTGTGTCTCTGCCCCTGTGTCTCCGTCTCTGTGTCTCTGTCTCCGTATCTCCGTCCCTGTGTCTCTGTCTCTGTCTCTGTGCCTCTGTCTGTGTGTATCTGTTTCTGTGTATCTGTCTCTGTGTCTCTGTCTCTGTGTCACTGTCTCTGAATCTCTGTCTCTGTGTCTCTGTCTCTGAGTCTCTGTCTCTGTGCCTCTGTCTCTGTGTATCTGTCTCTGTGTCGCTGTCTCTCTGTCTCTGTCTCTCTCTCTCTGTATCTCTGTCTCTGTGTCCCTGTCTCTGTGTCTATGCCTCTGTCCGTGTGTCTCTGTACCTGTGTCTCTGTCTCTGTGTCTCTGTCTCTGTGTCTCTGTCTCTGTGTCTCTGTCTCTGTGTCTCTGTCTCTGTGTCTCTGTCTCTGTGTCTCTGTCTCTGAGTCTCTGTCTCTGTGCCTCTGTCTCTGTGTATCTGTCTCTGTGTCTCTGTCTCTGTGTCTCTGTCTCTGTGTCTCTGTCTCCGTGTCTCTGTCTCTGTGTCTCTGTCTCTGTGTCTCTG
Source organism: Megachile willughbiella (assembly GCA_945859595.2). Lineage (NCBI taxonomy): Eukaryota > Metazoa > Arthropoda > Insecta > Hymenoptera > Megachilidae > Megachile > Megachile willughbiella. The sequence goes on along the minus strand of CAMAOD020000201.1, from coordinate 2,497,284 downwards.
TCTCTGTGTCACTGTCTCTGAATCTCTGTCTCTGTGTCTCTGTCTCTGAGTCTCTGTCTCTGTGCCTCTGTCTCTGTGTATCTGTCTCTGTGTCTCTGCCTCTGTGTCTCCGTCACTGTCTCTGTGTCTCTGTCTCTGAGTCTCTGTCTCTTAATCTCTCTCTCTGTGTCTCTGCCTCTGTGTTTATGCCTCTGTCTCTGTCTCCCTGTGTCACGGTCTCTGCGTCTCTCTCTCTGCGTCTCTGTGTCTCTGTCTCTGTATCTCTGTCTCTGTCTCTATGTCTCTGTCTCTGCCTCTGTTTCTCTTTCTCTGTGTCTCTGTCTCTGTGTCTCTGCCCCTGTGTCTCCGTCTCTGTGTCTCTGTCTCCGTATCTCCGTCCCTGTGTCTCTGTCTCTGTCTCTGTGCCTCTGTCTGTGTGTATCTGTTTCTGTGTCTCTGTCTCTGTGTCTCTGTCTCTGTGTCACTGTCTCTGAATCTCTGTCTCTGTGTCTCTGTCTCTGAGTCTCTGTCTCTGTGCCTCTGTCTCTGTGTATCTGTCTCTGTGTCGCTGTCTCTCTGTCTCTGTCTCTCTCTCTCTGTATCTCTGTCTCTGTGTCCCTGTCTCTGTGTCTATGCCTCTGTCCGTGTGTCTCTGTACCTGTGTCTCTGTCTCTGTGTCTCTGTCTCTGTGTCTCTGTCTCTGTGTCTCTGTCTCTGTGTCTCTGTCTCTGTGTCTCTGTCTCTGTGTCTCTGTCTCTGTGTCTCCGTCTCTGTGTCTCTGTCTCTGTGTCTCTGTCTCTGTGTCTCTGTCTCTGTGTCTCTGTCTCTATGTCCATGACTCTGTGTCTCTATCTCTGTGTCTCTGTCTCTGTGTCTATGCCTCTGTCCGTGTGTCTCTGTGGCTGTGTCCCCGTCTCTGTGTGTCAGTCTCTGTGTCTCTGCCTCTGTGTCTCTGTCTCGGTGTCTCTGTCCCTGTGTCCCCGTCTCTGCTTCACTGTCCCTCTGACTCTGTCTCTGTGTCACTGTGTCTGAATCTCTGTCTCTGTGTCTCTGTCTCTGAGTCTCTCTCTCTGTGTCCCTGTCCCTCTGTCTCTGTATCTGTGTCTTTGTTTCTGTGTATCTGTCTCTGTGACTCTGTCTCTCTCTCGGTCTCTGTTTCTCTTTCTCTGTGTCTCTACACCTGTGTCTCCTTCTCTGTGTTTCTCTCTCTGTGTGTCTGTCTCTGTTTCTCTTTCTCTGTGTCTCTGTCTCTGTGTCTCTATACCTGTGTCTCCTTCTCTGTGTTTCTCTCTCTGTGTCTCCGTCTCTGTGTCCCTGTCTCTGTGTCTCTGTCTCTGAGTCTCTGTCTCTGTGCCTCTGTCTCTGTGTATCTGTTTCTGTGTCTCTGTCTCTGTGTCTCCGTCACTGTCTCTGTGTCTCTGTCTCTGAGTCTCTGTCTCTGAATCTCTGTCTCTGTGTATCTGTCTCTGTGTCTCTGTCTCTGTGTCTCTGTCTCTGTGTCTCTGTCTCTGTGTCTCTGTCTCTGTGTCTCTGTCTCTGTGTCTCTGTCTCCGTGTCTCTGTCTCTGTGTCTCTGTCTCTGTGTCTCTGTCTCTGTGTCTCTGTCTCTGTGTCACTGTCTCTGAATCTCTGTCTCTGTGTCTCTGTCTCTGAGTCTCTGTCTCTGTGCCTCTGTCTCTGTGTATCTGTCTCTGTGTCTCTGGCTCTGTGTCTCCGTCACTGTCTCTGTGTCTCTGTCTCTGAGTCTCTGTCTCTTAATCTCTCTCTCTGTGTCTCTGCCTCTGTGTTTATGCCTCTGTCTCTGTCTCCCTGTGTCACGGTCTCTGCGTCTCTCTCTCTGCGTCTCTGTGTCTCTGTCTCTGTATCTCTGTCTCTGTCTCTATGTCTCTGTCTCTGTCTCTGTTTCTCTTTATCTGTGTCTCCGTCTCTGTGTCTCTGCCCCTGTGTCTCCGTCTCTGTGTCTCTGTCTCCGTATCTCCGTCCCTGTGTCTCTGTCTCTGTCTCTGTGCCTCTATCTCTGTGTATCTGTCTCTGTGTCTCTGTCTCCGTGTCTCTGCCTCAGTGTCTCTGTCTCTTTTTTCTCTGTCTCTGTGTCTCTGTCTCCGTCTCTGTGTCTCGGTCTATGTGTCTCCGTCTCTGTGCCTCTGCCTCTGTGTCTATGCCTCTGTCTCTGTCTCTCTGTCTCTGTGTCTCTGCCTCCGTGTCTCTGTCTCTGTGTCTCTGTCTCTCTGTCTCTGTCTCTCTCTCTCTGTATCTCTGTCTCTGTGTCCCTGTCTCTGTGTCTATGCCTCTGTCCGTGTGTCTCTGTACCTGTGTCTCTGTCTCTGTGTCTCTGTCTCTGAGTCTCTGTCTCTGTGCCTCTGTCTCTGTGTATCTGTCTCTGTGTCTCTGTCTCTGTGTCTCTGTCTCTGTGTCTCTGTCTCTATGTCCATGACTCTGTGTCTCTATCTCTGTGTCTCTGTCTCTGTGTCTATGCCTCTGTCCGTGTGTCTCTGTGGCTGTGTCCCCGTCTCTGTGTGTCAGTCTCTGTGTCTCTGTCTCTGTGTCTCTGTCTCGGTGTCTCTGTCTCCGTGTCTTTGTCTCTGTGTCTCTGTCTCTGTGTCTCCGTTTCTGTGTCTCTGTCTCTGTGTCTCTGTCTGTGTGTCTCTGTCTCTGTGTCTCTGTCTCTGTGTCTCTGTCTCTGTGTCTCTGTCTCTGTGTCTCTGTCTCTGTGTCTCCGTTTCTGTGTCTCTGTCTCTGTGTCTCTGTCTGTGTGTCTCTGTCTCTGTGTCTCTGTCTCTATGTCCATGACTCTGTGTCTCTATCTCTGTGTCTCTGTCTCTGTGTCCCTGTCTCTGTGTCTATGCCTCTGTCCGTGTGTCTCTGTGGCTGTGTCCCCGTCTCTGTGTGTCAGTCTCTGTGTCTCTGCCTCTGTGTCTCTGTCTCGGTGTCTCTGTCCCTGTGTCCCCGTCTCGGCTTCACTGTCCCTCTGACTCTGTCTCTGTGTCACTGTGTCTGAATCTCTGTCTCTGTGTCTCTGTCTCTGAGTCTCTCTCTCTGTGTCCCTGTCCCTCTGTCTCTGTATCTGTGTCTCTGTTTCTGTGTATCAGTCCATGTGACTCCGTCACTGTCTCTGTGTCTCTGTCTCTGAGTCTCTGTCTCTGAATATCTGTCTCTGTGTCTCTGTCTCTGTGTCTCTGTCTCTGTGTCTCTGTCTCTGTGTCTCTGTCTCTGTGTCTCTGTCTCTGTGTCTCTGTCTCTGTGTCTCTGTCTCTGTGTCTCTATACCTGTGTCTCCTTCTCTGTGTTTCTCTCTCTGTGTCTCCGTCTCTGTGTCCCTGTCTCTGTGTCTCTGTCTCTGAGTCTCTGTCTCTGTGCCTCTGTCTCTGTGTATCTGTTTCTGTGTCTCTGTCTCTGTGTCTCCGTCACTGTCTCTGTGTCTCTGTCTCTGTGTCTCTGTCTCTGTGTCACTGTCTCTGAATCTCTGTCCCTGTGTCTCTCTCTCTGAGTCTCTGTCTCTGTGCCTCTGTATCTGTGTATCTGTCTCTGTGTCTCTGGCTCTGTGTCTCCGTCACTGTCTCTGTGTCTCTGTCTCTGAGTCTCTGTCTCTTAATCTCTCTCTCTGTGTCTCTGCCTCTGTGTTTATGCCTCTGTCTCTGTCTCCCTGTGTCACGGTCTCTGCGTCTCTCTCTCTGCGTCTCTGTGTCTCTGTCTCTGTATCTCTGTCTCTGTCTCTATGTCTCTGTCTCTGTCTCTGTTTCTCTTTCTCTGTGTCTCTGTCTCTGTGTCTCTGCCCCTGTGTCTCCTTCTCTGTGTCTCTGTCTCCGTATCTCCGTCCCTGTGTCTCTGTCTCCGTCTCTGTGCCTCTATCTCTGTGTATCTGTCTCTGTGTCTCTGTCTCCGTGTCTCTGCCTCAGTGTCTCTGTCTCTTTTTTCTCTGTCTCTGTGTCTCTGTCTCCGTCTCTGTGTCTCGGTCTATGTGTCTCCGTCTCTGTGCCTCTGCCTCTGTGTCTATGCCTCTGTCTATGTCTCTCTGTCTCTGTGTCTCTGCCTCCGTGTCTCTGTCTCTGTGTCTCTGTCTCTCTGTCTCTGTCTCTCTCTCTCTGTATCTCTGTCTCTGTGTCCCTGTCTCTGTGTCTATGCCTCTGTCCGTGTGTCTCTGTACCTGTGTCTCTGTCTCTGTGTCTCTGTATCTGTGTCTCTGTCTCTGTGTCTCTGTTTCGGTGTCTCTGTCCCTGTGTCCCCTCCTCTGTGTCACTGTCTCTGTGTCTCTGTCTCTGTGCCTCTGTCTCTGTGTTTCTCTCTTTATGTATCTGTCTCTGTGTCTCTGTCTCTGTGAATCTGTCTCTGAGTCTCTGTCTCTGTGTCTCTGTCTCTGTGTCTCTGTCTCTGTGTCTCCGTCTCTGTGTCTCTGACTCTGTGTCCCTGTCTCTGTGTCTCTGTCTCTGTGTCTCTCTCTCTGTGTCTCTGTCTCTGAGTCTCTGTCTCTGTGTCTCTGTCTCTGGGTCTCCGTCTCTGTGTATTTGTCTCTGTCTCTGTCTCTGTGTCTACGCCTCTGTTTCTCTCTCCCTGTGTCACGGTCTCTGTGTTTCTGTCTCTGCGTCTCCGCGTCTCTGTCCCTGTGTATCTGTCTCTGTATCTCTGTCTCTGTGTCTCTGTGCCTCTGTCTCTGTCTCTCTCTCTCCGTGTCTCTGTCTCTGTGCCTCTGTCTCTGTGTCTATGCCTCTGTCCGCGTGTCTCTGTACCTGTGTCTCCGTCTCTGTGTGTCGGTCTCTATGTCTCTGTCTCTGTGTCTCTGCCTCTGTGTCTCTGTCTCGATGTCTCTGTCCCTGTGTCTCCGTCTCTGTGTTACTCTCTGTGTATCTGTGTCTCTGTGTCTGTGTCACCGTGTCCCTGTCTCCGTCCCTATGTCTCTGTTTCTGTGTATCTGTCTCTGTGACTCTGTCTCTCTCTCGGTCTCTGTTTCTCTTTCTCCGTGTCTCTGTCTCTGTGTCTCTATACCCGTGTCTCCTTCTCTGTGTTTCACTCTCTGTGTCTCTGTCTCTGTTTCTCTTTCGCTGTGTCTCTGTCTCTGTGTCTCTATACCTGTGTCTCCTTCTCTGTGTTTCTCTCTCTGTGCCTCTGTCTCTGTGTATCTGTCTCTGTGTCTCCGTCACTGTCTCTGTGTCTCTGTCTCTGTGTCTCTGTCTCTGTATCTCTGTCTCTGTGTCTCTGTCTCTGTGTCTCTGTCTCTGTGTCTCTGCCTCTGTGTCTCTGTCTCGATGTCTCTGTCCCTGTGTCTCCGTCTCTGTGTCACTGTCTGTGTATCTGTGTCTCTGTGTCTGTCTCACCGTGTACCTGTCTCCGTCCCTATGTCTCTGTCTCTGGGTCTCTGTCTCTGTGAATCTGTCTCTGTGTTTCTGTCTCTGTGTCTCTGGCCCTGTGTCTACGTCTCTGTATCTCTGTCCCTCTGACACTGTCTCTGTGTCACTTTGTCTGAATATCTGTCTCTGTGTCTCTGTCTCTCTGTCTCTGTCTCTGTGTCTATGTCACTGTTTCTCTCTCCCTGTGTCACGGTCTCTGTGTCTCTGTCTCTGCGTCTCTGTGTCTCTGTCTCTGTATCTCTCTCTCTGTGTCTCTGTCTCTGCGTATCTGTCTCTGTGTCTCTGTCTCTGTCTCTGTCTCTGTCTCTGTGTCTATGTCTCTGTTTCTCTCTCCCTGTGTCACGGTCTCTGTGTCTCTGTCTCTGTCTCTCTCTCTCTGTGTCTCTGTCTCTGTGTCCCTGTCTCTGTGTCTCTGCCTCTGTGTTTCTGTCTCTGTGATTCTGTCCTTGTGTCTCTGTCTCTGTGTCTCTGTCTCTGTGTCTCTGTCGCTGTGTCTCTGCCTCTGTGTCTCTGTCTCTGTGTCTCTGTCTCTGTGAATCTGTCTCTGTGTTTCTGTCTCTGTGTCTCTGGCCCTGTGTCTCCCTCTCTGTGTCTCCGTCTCTGTGTCTCTGTCTCTGTGTCTCTGTCGCTGTGTCTCTGTCTCTGTGTCTCTGTCTCTGTGCCACTGTCTCTGAATCTCTGTCTCTGTGTCCCTGACTCTGCATCTCTGTCCCTGTGTCTCCGTCTCCGTGAAATGGTCTCTGTGTCTCGGTCTATGTGTCTCTGTCTCTGTGCCTCTGCCTCTGTGTCTATTCCTCTGTCTCTGTCTCTCTGTCTCTGTCTCTCTGCCTCCGTGTCTCTGTCTCTGTGTCTCTGTCTCTCTGTCTCTGTCTCTCTCTCTCTGTGTCTCTGTCTCTGTGTCCCTGTCTCTGTGTCTACGCCTCTGTCCGTGTTTCTCTGTACCTGTGTCTCCGTCTCTGTGTGTCGGTCTCTATGTTTCTGCCTCTTTGTCTCTGTATCGGTGTCTCTGTCCCTGTGTCACTGTCCCTCTGACTCTGTCTCTGTGTCACTGTGTCTGAATCTCTGCCTCTGTGTCTCTGTCTCTGTGTCTCTGTCTCTGTGTCTCTGTCTCTGTGTCTCTGTCTCTGTGTCTCTGTCGCTGTGTCTCTGCCTCTGTGTCTCTGTCTCTGTGTCTCTGTCTCTGTGTCTCTGTCTCTGTGTCTCTGTCTCTGTGTCTCTGTCTCTGTGTCTCTGTCTCTGTGTCTCTGTCCCTGTATCTCCGTCTGTGTGTTTCTCTCTCTGTGTCTCTGTCTCTGTGTCCCTGTATCTGTGTCTCTGTCTCTGTGTCTCTGTCTCTGTGTATCTGTCTCTGTGTCTCTGTCTCTGTGTCTCTGTCTCTGAGTCTCTGTCTCTGTGCCTCTGTCTCTGTGTATCTGTCTCTGTGTCTCTGTCTCTGTGTCTCCGTCACTGTCTCTGTGTCTCTGTCTCTGAGTCTCTGTCTCTTAATCTCTCTCTCTGTGTCTCTGCCTCTGTGTTTATGCCTCTGTCTCTGTCTCCCTGTGTCACGGTCTCTGCGTCTCTGTCTCTGCGTCTCTGTGTCTCTGTCTCTGTATCTCTGTCTCTGTGTCTCTTTCTCTGTGTCTCTGTCTCTGCGTCTCTGTCCCTGAGTCTCCGTCTCCGTGTCTCTGTCTCCGTGTCTCCGTCCCTGTGTCTCTGTCTCTGTCTCTGTGCCTCTATCTCTGTGTATCTGTCTCTGTGTCTCTGTGTCCGTGTCTCTGCCTCAGTGTCTCTGTCTCTTTTTTCTCTGTCTCTGTGTCTCTGTCTCCGTCTCTGTGTCTCGGTCTATGTGTCTCTGTCTCTGTGCCTCTGCCTCTGTGTCTATGCCTCTGTCTCTGTCTGTCTGTCTCTGTGTCTCTGCCTCCGTGTCTCTGTCTCTGTGTCTCCGTCTCTCTGTCTCTGTCTCCCTCTCTCTGTGTCTCTGTCTCTGTGTCCCTGTCTCTGTGTCTATGCCTCTGTCCGTGTGTCTCTGTGCCTGTGTCCCCGTCTCTGTGTGTCGGTCTCTGTGGTCTCTGCCTCTGTGTCTACGTCTCTGTTTCTCTCTCCCTGTGTCACGGTCTCTGTGTTTCTGTCTCTGCGTCTCTGTGTCTCTGTCTCTGTGTATCTGTCCTGTATCTCCATCTCTGTGTCTCTGTCTCTGTGTCTCGGTCTCGGTGTCTCTGTCCCTGTGTCCCCTCCTCTGTGTCACTGTCTCTGTGTCTCTGTCTCCGCGTCTCTGTCAATGTGCCTCTGTCTCGGTCTCTGTGTCTCTGTCTCTGTGTCTCTGTCTCTGTGTCTCTGTCTCTGTGTCTCTGTCTCTGTGTCTCTGTCTCTGTGTCTCTGTCCCTGTATCTCCGTCTCCGTGTTTCTCTCTCTGTGTCTCTGTCTCTGTGTCCCTGTCTCTGTGTCTCTGTGTCTCTGTGTCTCTGTGTCTCTGTCTCTGTGTCTCTGTCTCTGTGTCTCTGTCTCTGTGTCTCTGTCTCTGTGTCTCTGCCTCTGTGTCTCTGTCTCTGTCTCTGTCTCTGTCTCTGTCTCTGTGTCTCTGTCTCTGTGTCTCTGCCTCCGTGTCTCTGTCTCTGTGTCTCTGTCTCTCTGTCTCTGTCTCTCTCTCTCTCTGTCTCTGTCTCTGTATCCCTGTCTCTGTGTCTATGCCTCTGTCCGTGTGTCTCTGTCTCCGTGCCTCTGTCTCTGTGTATCTGTCTCTGTGTCTCTGTCTCTGTGTCCCCGTCACTGCCTCTGTGTCCCTGTCTCTGAGTCGCTGTCTCTGAATCTCTGTCTCAGTGTCTCTGTCTTTGTGTTTATGTCACTGTGTCTCTGTCTCTGTGTCTCTGTCTCTGTGTCTCTGTCTCTGTGTCTCTGTCTCTGTGTCTCTGTCTCTGTGTCCCTGTCTCTGTGTCACTGTCTCTGAATCTCTGTCTCTGTGTCCCTGACTCTGCGTCTCTGTCCCTGTGTCTCCGTCTCCGTGAATTGGTCTCTGTGTCTCGGTATATGTGTCTCTGTCTCTGTGCCTCTGCCGCTATGTCTATGCCTCTGTCTCTGTCTCTCTCTCTCTGTGTCTCTGTCTCTGTGTCCCTGTCTCTGTGTCTATGCCTCTGTCCGTGTGTCTCTGTACCTGTGTCTCCGTCTCTGTGTGTCGGTCTCTATGTCTCTGCCTCTGTGTCTCTGATTCGGTGTCTCTGTCCCTGTGTCACTGTCCCTCTGACTCTGTCTCTGTGTCACTGTGTCTGAATCTCTTTCTCTGTGTCTCTGTCTCTGTGTCTCTGTCTCTGTGTCTCTGTCTCTGTGTCTCTGCCTCTGTGTCTCTGTCTCTGTGTCTCTGTCTCTGTGTCTCTGTCTCTGTGTCTCTGTCTCTGTGTCTCTGTCTCTGTGTCTCTGTCTCTGTGTCTCTGTCTCTGTGTCTCTGCCTCTGTGTCTCTGTCTCTGTCCCTGTCTCTGTGTCTCTGCCTCTGTGTCTCTGTCTCTGTCTCTGTCTCTGTGTCTACGTCTCTGTTTCTCTCTCCCTGTGTCACGGTCTCTGTGTTTCTGTCTCTGCGTTTCTGTGTCTCTGTCCCTGTGTCTCTGTCTCTGTCTCTGTGCCTCTATCTCTGTGTATCTGTCTCTGTGTCTCTGTGTCCGTGTCTCTGCCTCAGTGGCTCTGTCTCTTTTTTCTCTGTCTCTGTGTCTCTGTCTCTGTGTCTCCGTCTCTGTGTATTTGTCTCTGTCTCTGTCTCTGTGTCTACGCCTCTGTTTCTCCCTCCCTGTGTCACGGTCTCTGTGTTTCTGTCTCTGCGTCTCCGTGTCTCTGTCTCTGTGTCTCTCTCTCTGTGTCTCTGTCTCTGAGTCTCTGTCTCTGTGTCTCTGTCTCTGGGTCTCCGTCTCTGTGTATTTGTCTCTGTCTCTGTCTCTGTGTCTACGCCTCTGTTTCTCTCTCCCTGTGTCACGGTCTCTGTGTTTCTGTCTCTGCGTCTCCGAGTCTCTGTCCCTGTGTATCTGTCTCTGTATCTCTGTCTCTGTGTCTCTGTGCCTCTGTCTCTGTCTCTCTCTCTCCGTGTCTCTGTCTCTGTGTCTCTGTCTCTCTGTCTCTGTCTCTCTCTCTCTGTGTCTCTGTCTCTGTGTCCCTGTCTCTGTGTCTATGCCTCTGTCCGTGTGTCTCTGTACCTGTGTCTCCGTCTCTGTGTGTCGGTCTCTATGTCTCTGCCTCTGTGTCTCTGATTCGGTGTCTCTGTCCCTGTGTCACTGTCCCTCTGACTCTGTCTCTGTGTCACTGTGTCTGAATCTCTTTCTCTGTGTCTCTGTCTCTGTGTCTCTGTCTCTGTGTCTCTTTCTCTGTGTCTCTGTCTCTGCGTCTCTGTCCCTGAGTCTCCGTCTCCGTGTCTCTGTCTCCGTGTCTCCGTCCCTGTGTCTCTGTCTCTGTCTCTGTGCCTCTATCTCTGTGTATCTGTCTCTGTGTCTCTGTGTCCGTGTCTCTGCCTCAGTGTCTCTGTCTCTTTTTTCTCTGTCTCTGTGTCTCTGTCTCCGTCTCTGTGTCTCGGTCTATGTGTCTCTGTCTCTGTGCCTCTGCCTCTGTGTCTATGCCTCTGTCTCTGTCTGTCTGTCTCTGTGTCTCTGCCTCAGTGTCTCTGTCTCTTTTTTCTCTGTCTCTGTGTCTCTGTCTCCGTCTCTGTGTCTCGGTCTATGTGTCTCTGTCTCTGTGCCTCTGCCTCTGTGTCTATGCCTCTGTCTCTGTCTGTCTGTCTCTGTGTCTCTGCCTCCGTGTCTCTGTCTCTGTGTCTCCGTCTCTCTGTCTCTGTCTCTCTCTCTCTGTGTCTCTGTCTCTGTGTCCCTGTCTCTGTGTCTATGCCTCTGTCCGTGTGTCTCTGTGCCTGTGTCCCCGTCTCTGTGTGTCGGTCTCTGTGGTCTCTGCCTCTGTGTCTACGTCTCTGTTTCTCTCTCCCTGTGTCACGGTCTCTGTGTTTCTGTCTCTGCGTCTCTGTGTCTCTGTCTCTGTGTATCTGTCCTGTATCTCCATCTCTGTGTCTCTGTCTCTGTGTCTCGGTCTCGGTGTCTCTGTCCCTGTGTCCCCTCCTCTGTGTCACTGTCTCTGTGTCTCTGTCTCCGCGTCTCCGTCAATGTGCCTCTGTCTCGGTCTCTGTGTCTCTGTCTCTGTGTCTCTGTCTCTGTGTCTCTGTCTCTGTGTCTCTGTCTCTGTGTCTCTGTCTCTGTGTCTCTGTCCCTGTATCTCCGTCTCCGTGTTTCTCTCTCTGTGTCTCTGTCTCTGTGTCCCTGTCTCTGTGTCTCTGTGTCTCTGTGTCTCTGTGTCTCTGTCTCTGTGTCTCTGTCTCTGTGTCTCTGTCTCTGTGTCTCTGTCTCTGTGTCTCTGCCTCTGTGTCTCTGTCTCTGTCTCTGTCTCTGTCTCTGTCTCTGTGTCTCTGTCTCTGTGTCTCTGCCTCCGTGTCTCTGTCTCTGTGTCTCTGTCTCTCTGTCTCTGTCTCTCTCTCTCTGTGTCTCTGTCTCTGTATCCCTGTCTCTGTGTCTATGCCTCTGTCCGTGTGTCTCTGTCTCCGTGCCTCTGTCTCTGTGTATCTGTCTCTGTGTCTCTGTCTCTGTGTCCCCGTCACTGTCTCTGTGTCCCTGTCTCTGAGTCGCTGTCTCTGAATCTCTGTCTCAGTGTCTCTGTCTTTGTGTTTATGTCACTGTGTCTCTGTCTCTGTGTCTCGGTCTATGTGTCTCTGTCTCTGTGCCTCTGCCTCTGTGTCTATGCCTCTGTCTCTGTCTGTCTGTCTCTGTGTCTCTGCCTCAGTGTCTCTGTCTCTTTTTTCTCTGTCTCTGTGTCTCTGTCTCCGTCTCTGTGTCTCGGTCTATGTGTCTCTGTCTCTGTGCCTCTGCCTCTGTGTCTATGCCTCTGTCTCTGTCTGTCTGTCTCTGTGTCTCTGCCTCCGTGTCTCTGTCTCTGTGTCTCCGTCTCTCTGTCTCTGTCTCTCTCTCTCTGTGTCTCTGTCTCTGTGTCCCTGTCTCTGTGTCTATGCCTCTGTCCGTGTGTCTCTGTGCCTGTGTCCCCGTCTCTGTGTGTCGGTCTCTGTGGTCTCTGCCTCTGTGTCTACGTCTCTGTTTCTCTCTCCCTGTGTCACGGTCTCTGTGTTTCTGTCTCTGCGTCTCTGTGTCTCTGTCTCTGTGTATCTGTCCTGTATCTCCATCTCTGTGTCTCTGTCTCTGTGTCTCGGTCTCGGTGTCTCTGTCCCTGTGTCCCCTCCTCTGTGTCACTGTCTCTGTGTCTCTGTCTCCGCGTCTCTGTCAATGTGCCTCTGTCTCGGTCTCTGTGTCTCTGTCTCTGTGTCTCTGTCTCTGTGTCTCTGTCTCTGTGTCTCTGTCTCTGTGTCTCTGTCTCTGTGTCTCTGTCTCTGTGTCTCTGTCTCTGTGTCTCTGTCCCTGTATCTCCGTCTCCGTGTTTCTCTCTCTGTGTCTCTGTCTCTGTGTCCCTGTCTCTGTGTCTCTGTGTCTCTGTGTCTCTGTGTCTCTGTCTCTGTGTCTCTGTCTCTGTGTCTCTGTCTCTGTGTCTCTGTCTCTGTGTCTCTGCCTCTGTGTCTCTGTCTCTGTCTCTGTCTCTGTCTCTGTCTCTGTCTCTGTGTCTCTGTCTCTGTGTCTCTGCCTCCGTGTCTCTGTCTCTGTGTCTCTGTCTCTCTGTCTCTGTCTCTCTCTCTCTGTGTCTCTGTCTCTGTATCCCTGTCTCTGTGTCTATGCCTCTGTCCGTGTGTCTCTGTCTCCGTGCCTCTGTCTCTGTGTATCTGTCTCTGTGTCTCTGTCTCTGTGTCCCCGTCACTGTCTCTGTGTCCCTGTCTCTGAGTCGCTGTCTCTGAATCTCTGTCTCAGTGTCTCTGTCTTTGTGTTTATGTCACTGTGTCTCTGTCTCTGTGTCTCTGTCTCTGTGTCTCTGTCTCTGTGTCTCTGTCTCTGTGTCTCTGTCTCTGTGTCTCTGTCTCTGTGTCCCTGTCTCTGTGTCACTGTCTCTGAATCTCTGTCTCTGTGTCCCTGACTCTGCGTCTCTGTCCCTGTGTCTCCGTCTCCGTGAATTGGTCTCTGTGTCTCGGTATATGTGTCTCTGTCTCTGTGCCTCTGCCGCTGTGTCTATGCCTCTGTCTCTGTCTCTCTGTCTCTGTCTCTCTGCCTCCGTGTCTCTGTCTCTGTGTCTCTGTCTCTCTGTCTCTGTCTCTCTCTCTCTGTGTCTCTGTCTCTGTGTCCCTGTCTCTGTGTCTATGCCTCTGTCCGTGTGTCTCTGTACCTGTGTCTCCGTCTCTGTGTGTCGGTCTCTATGTCTCTGCCTCTGTGTCTCTGATTCGGTGTCTCTGTCCCTGTGTCACTGTCCCTCTGACTCTGTCTCTGTGTCACTGTGTCTGAATCTCTTTCTCTGTGTCTCTGTCTCTGTGTCTCTGTCTCTGTGTCTCTGTCTCTGTGTCTCTGCCTCTGTGTCTCTGTCTCTGTGTCTCTGTCTCTGTGTCGCTGTCTCTGTGTCTCTGTCTCTGTGTATCTGTCTCTGTGTCTCTGTCTCTGTCTCTGTGTCTACGTCTCTGTTTCTCTCTCCCTGTGTCACGGTCTCTGTGTTTCTGTCTCTGCGTCTCTGCGTCTCTGTCTCTGTGTATCAGTCCTGTATCTCCATCTCTGTGTCTCTGTCTCTGTGTATCAGTCCTGTATCTCCATCTCTGTGTCTCTGTCTCTGTGTCTCTGTCTCTGTGTCTCTGTCTCGGTGTCTCTGTCCCTGTGTCCCCTCCTCTGTGTCACTGTCTCTGTGTATCTGTCTCTGCGTCTCTGTCTCTGTACCTCTGTCTCGGTCTCTGTGTCTCTGTCTCTGTGTCTCTGTCCCTGTATCTCCGTCTCCGTGTTTCTCTCTCTGTGTCTCTGTCTCTGTGTCTCTGTCTCTGGGTCTCCGTCTCTGTGTATTTGTCTCTGTCTCTGTCTCTGTGTCTACGCCTCTGTTTCTCTCTCCCTGTGTCACGGTCTCTGTGTTTCTGTCTCTGCGTCTCCGCGTCTCTGTCCCTGTGTATCTGTCTCTGTATCTCTGTCTCTGTGTCTCTGTGCCTCTGTCTCTGTCTCTCTCTCTCCGTGTCTCTGTCTCTGTGTCTCTGTCTCTCTGTCTCTGTCTCTCTCTCTCTGTGTCTCTGTCTCTGTGTCCCTGTCTCTGTGTCTATGCCTCTGTCCGTGTGTCTCTGTACCTGTGTCTCCGTCTCTGTGTGTCGGTCTCTATGTCTCTGCCTCTGTGTCTCTGATTCGGTGTCTCTGTCCCTGTGTCACTGTCCCTCTGACTCTGTCTCTGTGTCACTGTGTCTGAATCTCTTTCTCTGTGTCTCTGTCTCTGTGTCTCTGTCTCTGTGTCTCTTTCTCTGTGTCTCTGTCTCTGTGTCTCTGCCTCTGTGTCTCTGTCTCTGTCCCTGTCTCTGTGTCTCTGCCTCTGTGTCTCTGTCTCTGTCTCTGTCTCTGTGTCTACGTCTCTGTTTCTCTCTCCCTGTGTCACGGTCTCTGTGTTTCTGTCTCTGCGTTTCTGTGTCTCTGTCCCTGTGTCTCTGTCTCTGTCTCTGTGCCTCTATCTCTGTGTATCTGTCTCTGTGTCTCTGTGTCCGTGTCTCTGCCTCAGTGGCTCTGTCTCTTTTTTCTCTGTCTCTGTGTCTCTGTCTCTGTGTCTCCGTCTCTGTGTATTTGTCTCTGTCTCTGTCTCTGTGTCTACGCCTCTGTTTCTCCCTCCCTGTGTCACGGTCTCTGTGTTTCTGTCTCTGCGTCTCCGTGTCTCTGTCTCTGTGTCTCTCTCTCTGTGTCTCTGTCTCTGAGTCTCTGTCTCTGTGTCTCTGTCTCTGGGTCTCCGTCTCTGTGTATTTGTCTCTGTCTCTGTCTCTGTGTCTACGCCTCTGTTTCTCTCTCCCTGTGTCACGGTCTCTGTGTTTCTGTCTCTGCGTCTCCGCGTCTCTGTCCCTGTGTATCTGTCTCTGTATCTCTGTCTCTGTGTCTCTGTGACTCTCTCTCCGTGTCTCTGTCTCTGTGCCTCTGTCTCTGTGTCTATGCCTCTGTCCGCGTGTCTCTGTACCCGTGTCTCCGTCTCTGTGTGTCGGTGTCTATGTCTCTGTCTCTGTGTCTCTGCCTCTGTGTCTCTGTCTCGATGTCTCTGTCCCTGTGTCTCCGTCTCTGTGTTACTCTCTGTGTATCTGTGTCTCTGTGTCTGTGTCACCGTGTCCCTGTCTCCGTCCCTATGTCTCTGTTTCTGTGTATCTGTCTCTGTGACTCTGTCTCTCTCTCGGTCTCTGTTTCTCTTTCTCTGTGTCTCTGTCTCTGTGTCTCTATACCCGTGTCTCCTTCTCTGTGTTTCTCTCTCTGTGTCTCTGTCTCTGTTTCTCTTTCGCTGTGTCTCTGTCTCTGTGTGTCTATACCTGTGTCTCCTTCTCTGTGTTTCTCTCTCTGTGCCTCTGTCTCTGTGTATCTGTCTCTGTGTCTCTGTCTCTGAGTCTCTGTCTCTTAATCTCTCTCTCTGTGTCTCTGCCTCTGTGTTTATGCCTCTGTCACTGTCTCCCTGTGTCACGGTCTCTGTGTCTCTGTCTCTGCGTCTCTGTGTCTCTGTCTCTGTATCTCTGTCTCTGTGTCTCTTTCTCTGTGTCTCTGTCTCTGCGTCTCTGTCCCTGAGTCTCCGTCTCTGTGTCTCTGTCTCCGTGTCTCCGTCCCTGGTGTCTCTGTCTCTGTCTCTGTGCCTCTATCTCTGTGTATCTGTCTCTGTGTCTCTGTGTCCGTGTCTCTGCCTCAGTGTCTCTGTCTCTTTTTTCTCTGTCTCTGTGTCTGTCTCCGTCTCTGTGTCTCGGTCTATGTGTCTCTGTCTCTGTGCCTCTGCCTCTGTGTCTATGCCTCTGTCTCTGTCTGTCTGTCTCTGTGTCTCTGCCTCAGTGTCTCTGTCTCTTTTTTCTCTGTCTCTGTGTCTCTGTCTCCGTCTCTGTGTCTCGGTCTATGTGTCTCTGTCTCTGTACCTCTGCCTCTGTGTCTATGCCTCTGTCTCTGTCTGTCTGTCTCTGTGTCTCTGCCTCCGTGTCTCTGTCTCTGTGTCTCCGTCTCTCTGTCTCTGTCTCTCTCTCTCTGTGTCTCTGTCTCTGTGTCCCTGTCTCTGTGTCTATGCCTCTGTCCGTGTGTCTCTGTGCCTGTGTCCCCGTCTCTGTGTGTCGGTCTCTGTGTCTCTGCCTCTGTGTCTACGTCTCTGTTTCTCTCTCCCTGTGTCACGGTCTCTGTGTTTCTGTCTCTGCGTCTCTGTGTCTCTGTCTCTGTGTATCTGTCCTGTATCTCCATCTCTGTGTCTCTGTCTCTGTGTCTCTGTCTCGGTGTCTCTGTCCCTGTGTCCCCTCCTCTGTGTCACTGTCTCTGTGTCTCTGTCTCCGCGTCTCTGTCTCTGTGCCTCTGTCTCGGTCTCTGTGCCTCTGTCTCTGTGTCTCTGTCTCTGTGTCTCTGTCTCTGTGTCTCTGTCCCTGTATCTCCGTCTCCGTATTTCTCTCTCTGTGTCTCTGTCTCTGTGTCCCTGTCTCTGTGTCTCTGTGTCTCTGTGTCTCTGTGTCTCTGTCTCTGTGTCTCTGTCTCTGTTTCTCTGTCTCTGTGTCTCTGTCTCTGTGTCTCTGCCTCTGTGTCTCTGTCTCTGTCTCTGTCTCTGTCTCTGTCTCTGTGTCTCTGCCTCTGTGTCTCTGTCTCTGTCTCTGTCTCTGTGTCTCGGTCTATGTGTCTCTGTCTCTGTGCCTCTGCCTCTGTGTCTATGCCTCTGTCTCTGTCTCTCTGTCTCTGTGTCTCTGCCTCCGTGTCTCTGTCTCTGTGTCACTGTCTCTCTATCTCTGTCTCTCTCTCTCTGTGTCTCTGTCTCTGTATCCCTGTCTCTGTGTCTATGCCTCTGTCCGTGTGTCTCTGTCTCCGTGCCTCTGTCTCTGTGTCTCTGCCTCAGTGTCTCTGTCTCTTTTTTCTCTGTCTCTGTGTCTCTGTCTCCGTCTCTGTGTCTCGGTCTATGTGTCTCTGTCTCTGTACCTCTGCCTCTGTGTCTATGCCTCTGTCTCTGTCTGTCTGTCTCTGTGTCTCTGTCTCGGTGTCTCTGTCCCTGTGTCCCCTCCTCTGTGTCACTGTCTCTGTGTCTCTGTCTCCGCGTCTCTGTCTCTGTGCCTCTGTCTCGGTCTCTGTGTCTCTGTCTCTGTGTCTCTGTCTCTGTGTCTCTGTCCCTGTATCTCCGTCTCCGTATTTCTCTCTCTGTGTCTCTGTCTCTGTGTCCCTGTCTCTGTGTCTCTGTGTCTCTGTGTCTCTGTGTCTCTGTCTCTGTGTCTCTGTCTCTGTGTCTCTGTCTCTGTGTCTCTGTCTCTGTGTCTCTGCCTCTGTGTCTCTGTCTCTGTCTCTGTCTCTGTCTCTGTCTCTGTGTCTCTGCCTCTGTGTCTCTGTCTCTGTCTCTGTCTCTGTGTCTCGGTCTATGTGTCTCTGTCTCTGTGCCTCTGCCTCTGTGTCTATGCCTCTGTCTCTGTCTCTCTGTCTCTGTGTCTCTGCCTCCGTGTCTCTGTCTCTGTGTCACTGTCTCTCTGTCTCTGTCTCTCTCTCTCTGTGTCTCTGTCTCTGTATCCCTGTCTCTGTGTCTATGCCTCTGTCCGTGTGTCTCTGTCTCCGTGCCTCTGTCTCTGTGTATCTGTCTCTGTGTCCCTGTCTCTGTATCTCTGTCTCTGTGTCTCTGTCTCTGTGTCTCTGTCTCTGTGTCTCTGTCTCTGTGTCTCTGTCTCTGTGTCTCTGCCTCTGTGTCTCTGTCTCTGACCCTGTCTCTGTGTCTCTGCCTCTGTGTCTCTGTCTCTGTCTCTGTCTCTGTGTCTACGTCTCTGTTTCTCTCTCCCTGTGTCACGGTCTCTGTGTTTCTGTCTCTGCGTTTCTGTGTCTCTGTCCCTGTGTCTCTGTCTCTGTCTCTGTGCCTCTATCTCTGTGTATCTGTCTCTGTGTCTCTGTGTCCGTGTCTCTGCCTCAGTGGCTCTGTCTCTTTTTTCTCTGTCTCTGTGTCTCTGTCTCTGTGTCTCCGTCTCTGTGTATTTGTCTCTGTCTCTGTCTCTGTGTCTACGCCTCTGTTTCTCCCTCCCTGTGTCACGGTCTCTGTGTTTCTGTCTCTGCGTCTCCGTGTCTCTGTCTCTGTGTCTCCCTCTCTGTGTCTCTGTCTCTGAGTCTCTGTCTCTGTGTCTCTGTCTCTGGGTCTCCGTCTCTGTGTATTTGTCTCTGTCTCTGTCTCTGTGTCTACGCCTCTGTTTCTCTCTCCCTGTGTCACGGTCTCTGTGTTTCTGTCTCTGCGTCTCCGCGTCTCTGTCCCTGTGTATCTGTCTCTGTATCTCTGTCTCTGTGTCTCTGTGCCTCTGTCTCTGTCTCTCTCTCTCCGTGTCTCTGTCTCTGTGCCTCTGTCTCTGTGTCTATGCCTCTGTCCGCGTGTCTCTGTACCCGTGTCTCCGTCTCTGTGTGTCGGTGTCTATGTCTCTGTCTCTGTGTCTCTGCCTCTGTGTCTCTGTCTCGATGTCTCTGTCCCTGTGTCTCCGTCTCTGTGTTACTCTCTGTGTATCTGTGTCTCTGTGTCTGTGTCACCGTGTCCCTGTCTCCGTCCCTATGTCTCTGTTTCTGTGTATCTGTCTCTGTGACTCTGTCTCTCTCTCGGTCTCTGTTTCTCTTTCTCTGTGTCTCTGTCTCTGTGTCTCTATACCCGTGTCTCCTTCTCTGTGTTTCTCTCTCTGTGTCTCTGTCTCTGTTTCTCTTTCGCTGTGTCTCTGTCTCTGTGTGTCTATACCTGTGTCTCCTTCTCTGTGTTTCTCTCTCTGTGCCTCTGTCTCTGTGTATCTGTCTCTGTGTCTCTGTCTCTGAGTCTCTGTCTCTTAATCTCTCTCTCTGTGTCTCTGCCTCTGTGTTTATGCCTCTGTCACTGTCTCCCTGTGTCACGGTCTCTGTGTCTCTGTCTCTGCGTCTCTGTGTCTCTGTCTCTGTATCTCTGTCTCTGTGTCTCTTTCTCTGTGTCTCTGTCTCTGCGTCTCTGTCCCTGAGTCTCCGTCTCTGTGTCTCTGTCTCCGTGTCTCCGTCCCTGGTGTCTCTGTCTCTGTCTCTGTGCCTCTATCTCTGTGTATCTGTCTCTGTGTCTCTGTGTCCGTGTCTCTGCCTCAGTGTCTCTGTCTCTTTTTTCTCTGTCTCTGTGTCTGTCTCCGTCTCTGTGTCTCGGTCTATGTGTCTCTGTCTCTGTGCCTCTGCCTCTGTGTCTATGCCTCTGTCTCTGTCTGTCTGTCTCTGTGTCTCTGCCTCAGTGTCTCTGTCTCTTTTTTCTCTGTCTCTGTGTCTCTGTCTCCGTCTCTGTGTCTCGGTCTATGTGTCTCTGTCTCTGTACCTCTGCCTCTGTGTCTATGCCTCTGTCTCTGTCTGTCTGTCTCTGTGTCTCTGCCTCCGTGTCTCTGTCTCTGTGTCTCCGTCTCTCTGTCTCTGTCTCTCTCTCTCTGTGTCTCTGTCTCTGTGTCCCTGTCTCTGTGTCTATGCCTCTGTCCGTGTGTCTCTGTGCCTGTGTCCCCGTCTCTGTGTGTCGGTCTCTGTGTCTCTGCCTCTGTGTCTACGTCTCTGTTTCTCTCTCCCTGTGTCACGGTCTCTGTGTTTCTGTCTCTGCGTCTCTGTGTCTCTGTCTCTGTGTATCTGTCCTGTATCTCCATCTCTGTGTCTCTGTCTCTGTGTCTCTGTCTCGGTGTCTCTGTCCCTGTGTCCCCTCCTCTGTGTCACTGTCTCTGTGTCTCTGTCTCCGCGTCTCTGTCTCTGTGCCTCTGTCTCGGTCTCTGTGCCTCTGTCTCTGTGTCTCTGTCTCTGTGTCTCTGTCTCTGTGTCTCTGTCCCTGTATCTCCGTCTCCGTATTTCTCTCTCTGTGTCTCTGTCTCTGTGTCCCTGTCTCTGTGTCTCTGTGTCTCTGTGTCTCTGTGTCTCTGTCTCTGTGTCTCTGTCTCTGTTTCTCTGTCTCTGTGTCTCTGTCTCTGTGTCTCTGCCTCTGTGTCTCTGTCTCTGTCTCTGTCTCTGTCTCTGTCTCTGTGTCTCTGCCTCTGTGTCTCTGTCTCTGTCTCTGTCTCTGTGTCTCGGTCTATGTGTCTCTGTCTCTGTGCCTCTGCCTCTGTGTCTATGCCTCTGTCTCTGTCTCTCTGTCTCTGTGTCTCTGCCTCCGTGTCTCTGTCTCTGTGTCACTGTCTCTCTATCTCTGTCTCTCTCTCTCTGTGTCTCTGTCTCTGTATCCCTGTCTCTGTGTCTATGCCTCTGTCCGTGTGTCTCTGTCTCCGTGCCTCTGTCTCTGTGTCTCTGCCTCAGTGTCTCTGTCTCTTTTTTCTCTGTCTCTGTGTCTCTGTCTCCGTCTCTGTGTCTCGGTCTATGTGTCTCTGTCTCTGTACCTCTGCCTCTGTGTCTATGCCTCTGTCTCTGTCTGTCTGTCTCTGTGTCTCTGTCTCGGTGTCTCTGTCCCTGTGTCCCCTCCTCTGTGTCACTGTCTCTGTGTCTCTGTCTCCGCGTCTCTGTCTCTGTGCCTCTGTCTCGGTCTCTGTGTCTCTGTCTCTGTGTCTCTGTCTCTGTGTCTCTGTCCCTGTATCTCCGTCTCCGTATTTCTCTCTCTGTGTCTCTGTCTCTGTGTCCCTGTCTCTGTGTCTCTGTGTCTCTGTGTCTCTGTGTCTCTGTCTCTGTGTCTCTGTCTCTGTGTCTCTGTCTCTGTGTCTCTGTCTCTGTGTCTCTGCCTCTGTGTTTCTGTCTCTGTCTCTGTCTCTGTCTCTGTCTCTGTGTCTCTGCCTCTGTGTCTCTGTCTCTGTCTCTGTCTCTGTGTCTCGGTCTATGTGTCTCTGTCTCTGTGCCTCTGCCTCTGTGTCTATGCCTCTGTCTCTGTCTCTCTGTCTCTGTGTCTCTGCCTCCGTGTCTCTGTCTCTGTGTCACTGTCTCTCTGTCTCTGTCTCTCTCTCTCTGTGTCTCTGTCTCTGTATCCCTGTCTCTGTGTCTATGCCTCTGTCCGTGTGTCTCTGTCTCCGTGCCTCTGTCTCTGTGTATCTGTCTCTGTGTCCCTGTCTCTGTATCTCTGTCTCTGTGTCTCTGTCTCTGTGTCTCTGTCTCTGTGTCTCTGTCTCTGTGTCTCTGTCTCTGTGTCTCTGCCTCTGTGTCTCTGTCTCTGACCCTGTCTCTGTGTCTCTGCCTCTGTGTCTCTGTCTCTGTCTCTGTCTCTGTGTCTACGTCTCTGTTTCTCTCTCCCTGTGTCACGGTCTCTGTGTTTCTGTCTCTGCGTTTCTGTGTCTCTGTCCCTGTGTCTCTGTCTCTGTCTCTGTGCCTCTATCTCTGTGTATCTGTCTCTGTGTCTCTGTGTCCGTGTCTCTGCCTCAGTGGCTCTGTCTCTTTTTTCTCTGTCTCTGTGTCTCTGTCTCTGTGTCTCCGTCTCTGTGTATTTGTCTCTGTCTCTGTCTCTGTGTCTACGCCTCTGTTTCTCCCTCCCTGTGTCACGGTCTCTGTGTTTCTGTCTCTGCGTCTCCGTGTCTCTGTCTCTGTGTCTCTCTCTCTGTGTCTCTGTCTCTGAGTCTCTGTCTCTGTGTCTCTGTCTCTGGGTCTCCGTCTCTGTGTATTTGTCTCTGTCTCTGTCTCTGTGTCTACGCCTCTGTTTCTCTCTCCCTGTGTCACGGTCTCTGTGTTTCTGTCTCTGCGTCTCCGCGTCTCTGTCTCTGTGTATCTGTCTCTGTATCTCTGTCTCTGTGTCTCTGTGCCTCTGTCTCTGTCTCTCTCTCTCCGTGTCTCTGTCTCTGTGCCTCTGTCTCTGTGTCTATGCCTCTGTCCGCGTGTCTCTGTACCCGTGTCTCCGTCTCTGTGTGTCGGTGTCTATGTCTCTGTCTCTGTGTCTCTGCCTCTGTGTCTCTGTCTCGATGTCTCTGTCCCTGTGTCTCCGTCTCTGTGTTACTCTCTGTGTATCTGTGTCTCTGTGTCTGTGTCACCGTGTCCCTGTCTCCGTCCCTATGTCTCTGTTTCTGTGTATCTGTCTCTGTGACTCTGTCTCTCTCTCGGTCTCTGTTTCTCTTTCTCTGTGTCTCTGTCTCTGTGTCTCTATACCCGTGTCTCCTTCTCTGTGTTTCTCTCTCTGTGTCTCTGTCTCTGTTTCTCTTTCGCTGTGTCTCTGTCTCTGTGTGTCTATACCTGTGTCTCCTTCTCTGTGTTTCTCTCTCTGTGCCTCTGTCTCTGTGTATCTGTCTCTGTGTCTCTGTCTCTGAGTCTCTGTCTCTTAATCTCTCTCTCTGTGTCTCTGCCTCTGTGTTTATGCCTCTGTCACTGTCTCCCTGTGTCACGGTCTCTGCGTCTCTGTCTCTGCGTCTCTGTGTCTCTGTCTCTGTATCTCTGTCTCTGTGTCTCTTTCTCTGTGTCTCTGTCTCTGCGTCTCTGTCCCTGAGTCTCCGTCTCTGTGTCTCTGTCTCCGTGTCTCCGTCCCTGTGTCTCTGTCTCTGTCTCTGTGCCTCTATCTCTGTGTATCTGTCTCTGTGTCTCTGTGTCCGTGTCTCTGCCTCAGTGTCTCTGTCTCTTTTTTCTCTGTCTCTGTGTCTGTCTCCGTCTCTGTGTCTCGGTCTATGTGTCTCTGTCTCTGTGCCTCTGCCTCTGTGTCTATGCCTCTGTCTCTGTCTGTCTGTCTCTGTGTCTCTGCCTCTGTGTCTCTGTCTCCGTCTCTGTGTCTCGGTCTATGTGTCTCTGTCTCTGTACCTCTGCCTCTGTGTCTATGCCTCTGTCTCTGTCTGTCTGTCTCTGTGTCTCTGCCTCCGTGTCTCTGTCTCTGTGTCTCCGTCTCTCTGTCTCTGTCTCTCTCTCTCTGTGTCTCTGTCTCTGTGTCCCTGTCTCTGTGTCTATGCCTCTGTCCGTGTGTCTCTGTGCCTGTGTCCCCGTCTCTGTGTGTCGGTCTCTGTGTCTCTGCCTCTGTTTCTCTTTCGCTGTGTCTCTGTCTCTGTGTCTCTATACCTGTGTCTCCTTCTCTGTGTTTCTCTCTCTGTGCCTCTGTCTCTGTGTATCTGTCTCTGTGTCTCCGTCACTGTCTCTGTGTCTCTGTCTCTGTATCTCTGTCTCTGTGTCTCTTTCTCTGTGTCTCTGTCTCTGCGTCTCTGTTCCTGAGTCTCCGTCTCTGTGTCTCTGTCTCCGTGTCTCCGTCCCTGTGTCTCTGTCTCTGTCTCTGTGCCTCTATCTCTGTGTATCTGTCTCTGTGTCTCTGTGTCCGTGTCTCTGCCTCAGTGTCTCTGTCTCTTTTTTCTCTGTCTCTGTGTCTCTGTCTCCGTCTCTGTGTCTCGGTCTATGTGTCTCTGTCTCTGTGCCTCTGCCTCTGTGTCTATGCCTCTGTCTCTGTCTGTCTGTCTCTGTGTTTCTGCCTCAGTGTCTCTGTCTCTTTTTTCTCTGTCTCTCTGTCTCTGTCTCCGTCTCTGTGTCTCGGTCTATGTGTCTCTGTCTCTGTGCCTCTGCCTCTGTGTCTATGCCTCTGTCTCTGTCTGTCTGTCTCTGTGTCTCTGCCTCCGTGTCTCTGTCTCTGTGTCTCCGTCTCTCTGTCTCTGTCTCTCTCTCTCTGTGTCTCTGTCTCTGTGTCCCTGTCTCTGTGTCTATGCCTCTGTCCGTGTGTTTCTGTGCCTGTGTCCCCGTCTCTGTGTGTCGGTCTCTGTGTCTCTGCCTCTGTGTCTACGTCTCTGTTTCTCTCTCCCTGTGTCACGGTCTCTGTGTTTCTGTCTCTGCGTCTCTGTGTCTCTGTCTCTGTGTATCTGTCCTGTATCTCCATCTCTGTGTCTCTGTCTCTGTGTCTCTGTCTCGGTGTCTCTGTCCCTGTGTCCCCTCCTCTGTGTCACTGTCTCTGTGTCTCTGTCTCCGCGTCTCTGTCTCTGTGCCTCTGTCTCGGTCTCTGTGTCTCTGTCTCTGTGTCTCTGTCTCTGTGTCTCTGTCTCTGTGTCTCTGTCTCTGCGTATCTGTCTCTGTGTCTCTGTCTCTGTCTCTCTGTGTCTCTGTCTCTGCGTATCTGTCTCTGTGTCTCTGTCTCTGTCTCTGTGTATCTGTCTCTGTGTCTCTGTGTCCGTGTCTCTGCCTCAGTGTCTCTGTCTCTTTTTTCTCTGTCTCTGTGTCTCTGTCTCCGTCTCTGTGTCTCGGTCTATGTGTCTCTGTCTCTGTGCCTCTGCCTCTGTGTCTATGCCTCTGTCTCTGTCTCTCTGTCTCTGTGTCTCTGCCTCCGTGTCTCTGTCTCTGTGTCTCTGTCTCTCTGTCTCTGTCTCTCTCTCTCTGTGTCTCTGTCTCTGTATCCCTGTCTCTGTGTCTATGCCTCTGTCCGTGTGTCTCTGTCTCCGTGCATCTGTCTCTGTGTATCTGTCTCTGTGTCTCTGTCTCTGTGTCCCCGTCACTGTCTCTGTGTCCCTGTCTCTGAGTCGCTGTCTCTGAATCTCTGTCTCAGTGTCTCTGTCTTTGTGTTTATGTCACTGTGTCTCTGTCTCTGTGTCTCTGTCTCTGTGTCTCTGTCTCTGTGTCTCTGTCTCTGTGTCTCTGTCTCTGTGTCTCTGTTTCTGTGTCTCTGTCTCTATGTCTCTGTCTCTGTGTCCCTGTCTCTGTGTCACTGTCTCTGAATCTCTGTCTCTGTGTCCCTGACTCTGCGTCTCTGTCCCTGTGTCTCCGTCGCCGTGAGTTGGTCTCCGTGTCTCGGTCTATGTGTCTCTGTCTCTGTGCCTCTGCCGCTGTGTCTATGCCTCTGTCTCTGTCTCTCTGTCTCTGTCTCTCTGCCTCCGTGTCTCTGTCTCTGTGTCTCTGTTTCTCTGTCTCTGTCTCTCTCTCTCTGTGTCTCTGTCTCTGTGTCCCTGTCTCTGTGTCTATGCCTCTGTCCGTGTGTCTCTGTACCTGTGTCTCCGTCTCTGTGTGTCGGTCTCTATGTCTCTGCCTCTGTGTCTCTGATTCGGTGTCTCTGTCCCTGTGTCACTGTCCCTCTGACTCTGTCTCTGTGTCACTGTGTCTCTGTCTCTGTGTCTCTGTCTCTGTGTCTCTGCCTCTGTGTCTCTGTCTCTGTGTCTCTGTCTCTGTGTCGCTGTCTCTGTGTCTCTGTCTCTGTGTATCTGTCTCTGTGTCTCTGTCTCTGTCTCTGTCTCTGTGTCTACGTCTCTGTTTCTCTCTCCCTGTGTCACGGTCTCTGTGTTTCTGTCTCTGCGTCTCTGTGTCTCTGTCTCTGTGTATCAGTCCTGTATCTCCATCTCTGTGTCTCTGTCTCTGTGTCTCTGTCTCTGTGTCTCTGTCTCGGTGTCTCTGTCCCTGTGTCCCCTCCTCTGTGTCACTGTCTCTGTGTATCTGTCTCTGCGTCTCTGTCTCTGTACCTCTGTCTCGGTCTCTGTGTCTCTGTCTCTGTGTCTCTGTCCCTGTATCTCCGTCTCCGTGTTTCTCTCTCTGTGTCTCTGTCTCTGTGTCCCTGTCTCTGTGTCTCTGTCTCTGTGTCTCTGTCTCTGTGTCTCTGTCTCTGTGTCTCTGTCTCTGTGTCTCTGTCTCTGTGTCTCTGTCTCTGTGTCTCTGCCTCTGTGTCTCTGTCTCCGTCTCTGTCTCTGGCTCTGTGTCTCTGCCTCTGTGTCTCTGTCTCTGTCTCTGTCTCTGTGTCTCCGTCTCTGTGTCTCTGTCTCTCTCACTTTGTCCCTGTCCCTGCGTCTCTGTCCCTGCGTCTCCGTCTCCGTGAATAGGTCTCAGTGTCTCGGTCTATGTGTCTCTGTCTCTGTGCCTCTGCCTCTGTGTCTATGCCTCTGTCTCTGTCTCTCTGTCTCTGTGCCTCTGCCTCCGTGTCTCTGTCTCTGTGTCTCTGTCTCTCTGTCTCTGTCTCTCTCTCTCTGTGTCTCTGTCTCTGTGTCTCTGTCTCTGTGTCTCTGTCTCTGTGTCTCTGTCTCTGTGTCTCTGTCTCTGTGTCTCTGCCTCTGTGTCTCTGTCTCTGTGTCTCTGTCTCTGTGTCGCTGTCTCTGTGTCTCTGTCTCTGTGTATCTGTCTCTGTGTCTCTGTCTCTGTCTCTGTCTCTGTGTCTACGTCTCTGTTTCTCTCTCCCTGTGTCACGGTCTCTGTGTTTCTGTCTCTGCGTCTCTGTGTCTCTGTCTCTGTGTATCAGTCCTGTATCTCCATCTCTCTGTCTCTGTCTCTGTGTCTCTGTCTTTGTGTCTCTGTCTCGGTGTCTCTGTCCCTGTGTCCCCTCCTCTGTGTCACTGTCTCTGTGTATCTGTCTCTGCGTCTCTGTCTCTGTACCTCTGTCTCGGTCTCTGTGTCTCTGTCTCTGTGTCTCTGTCCCTGTATCTCCGTCTCCGTGTTTCTCTCTCTGTGTCTCTGTCTCTGTGTCCCTGTCTCTGTGTCTCTGTCTCTGTGTCTCTGTCTCTGTGTCTCTGTCTCTGTGTCTCTATCTCTGTGTCTCTGTCTCTGCGTCTCTGTCTCTGTGTCTCTGCCTCTGTGTCTCTGTCTCTGTCTCCGTCTCTGTGTCTCTGCCTCTGTGTCTCTGTCTCTGTCTCTGTCTCTGTGTCTACGTCTCTGTTTCTCTCTCCCTGTGTCACGGTCTCTGTGTTTCTGTCTCTGCGTCTCTGTGTCTCTGTCCCTGTGTCTCTGTCTCTGTCACTGTGCCTCTATCTCTGTGTATCTGTCTCTGTGTCTCTGTGTCCGTGTCTCTGCCTCAGTGTCTCTGTCTCTTTTTTCTCTGTCTCTGTGTCTCTGTCTCTGTGTCTCCGTCTCTGTGTATTTGTCTCTGTCTCTGTCTCTGTGTCTACGCCTCTGTTTCTCTCTCCCTGTGTCACGGTCTCTGTGTTTCTGTCTCTGCGTCTCCGTGTCTCTGTCTCTGTGTCTCTGTGCCTCTGTCTCTGTCTCTCTCTCTCCGTGTCTCTGCCTCTGTGCCTCTGTCTCTGTGTCTATGCCTCTGTCCGCGTGTGTCTGTACCTGTGTCTCCGTCTCTGTGTGTCGGTCTCTATGTCTCTGTCTCTGTGTCTCTGCCTCTGTGTCTCTGTCTCGGTGTCTCTGTCCCTGTGTCCCCTCCTCTGTGTCACTGTCTCTGTGTCTCTGTCTCCGCGTCTCTGTCTCTGTGCCTCTGTCTCGGTCTCTGTGTCTCTGTCTCTGTGTCTCTGTCTCTGTGTCTCTGTCCCTGTATCTCCGTCTCCGTGTTTCTCTCTCTGTGTCTCTGTCTCTGTGTCCCTGTCTCTGTGTCTCTGTCTCTGTGTCTCTGTCTCTGTGTCTCTGTCTCTGTGTCACTGTGTCTGAATCTCTGTCGCTGTGTCTCTGCCTCTGTGTCTCTGTCTCTGTGTCTCTGTCACTGTGAATCTGTCTCTGTGTTTCTGTCTCTGTGTCTCTGGCCCTGTGTCTCCGTCTCTGTGTCTCTGTCTCTGTGTCTCTGTCTCTGTGTCTCTGTCGCTGTGTCTCTGTCTCTGTGTCTCTGTCTCTGTGCCACTGTCTCTGAATCTCTGTCTCTGTGTCCCTGACTCTGCATCTCTGTCCCTGTGTCTCCGTCTCCGTGAAATGGTCTCTGTGTCTCGGTCTATGTGTCTCTGTCTCTGTGCCTCTGCCTCTGTGTCTATTCCTCTGTCTCTGTCTCTCTGTCTCTGTCTCTCTGCCTCCGTGTCTCTGTCTCTGTGTCTCTGTCTCTCTGTCTCTGTCTCTCTCTCTCTGTGTCTCTGTCTCCGTGTCCCTGTCTCTGTGTCTACGCCTCTGTCCGTGTTTCTCTGTACCTGTGTCTCCGTCTCTGTGTGTCGGTCTCTATGTTTCTGCCTCTTTGTCTCTGTATCGGTGTCTCTGTCCCTGTGTCACTGTCCCTCTGACTCTGTCTCTGTGTCACTGTGTCTGAATCTCTGCCTCTGTGTCTCTGTCTCTGTGTCTCTGTCTCTGTGTCTCTGTCTCTGTGTCTCTGTCTCTGTGTCTCTGTCGCTGTGTCTCTGCCTCTGTGTCTCTGTCTCTGTGTCTCTGTCTCTGTGTCTCTGTCTCTGTGTCTCTGTCTCTGTGTCTCTGTCTCTGTGTCTCTGTCTGTGTGTCTCTGTCCCTGTATCTCCGTCTGTGTGTTTCTCTCTCTGTGTCTCTGTCTCTGTGTCCCTGTCTCTGTGTCTCTGTCTCTGTGTCTCTGTCTCTGTGTATCTGTCTCTGTGTCTCTGTCTCTGTGTCTCTGTCTCTGAGTCTCTGTCTCTGTGCCTCTGTCTCTGTGTATCTGTCTCTGTGTCTCTGTCTCTGTGTCTCCGTCACTGTCTCTGTGTCTCTGTCTCTGAGTCTCTGTCTCTTAATCTCTCTCTCTGTGTCTCTGCCTCTGTGTTTATGCCTCTGTCTCTGTCTCCCTGTGTCACGGTCTCTGCGTCTCTGTCTCTGCGTCTCTGTGTCTCTGTCTCCGTATCTCTGTCTCTGTGTCTCTTTCTCTGTGTCTCTGTCTCTGCGTCTCTGTCCCTGAGTCTCCGTCTCTGTGTCTCTGTCTCCGTGTCTCCGTCCCTGTGTCTCTGTCTCTGTCTCTGTGCCTCTATCTCTGTGTATCTGTCTCTGTGTCTCTGTGTCCGTGTCTCTGCCTCAGTGTCTCTGTCTCTTTTTTCTCTGTCTCTGTGTCTCTGTCTCCGTCTCTGTGTCTCGGTCTATGTGTCTCTGTCTCTGTGCCTCTGCCTCTGTGTCTATGCCTCTGTCTCTGTCTGTCTGTCTCTGTGTCTCTGCCGCCGTGTCTCTGTCTCTGTGTCTCCGTCTCTCTGTCTCTGTCTCTCTCTCTCTGTGTCTCTGTCTCTGTGTCCCTGTCTCTGTGTCTATGCCTCTGTCCGTGTGTCTCTGTGCCTGTGTCCCCGTCTCTGTGTGTCGGTCTCTGTGTCTCTGCCTCTGTGTCTACGTCTCTGTTTCTCTCTCCCTGTGTCACGGTCTCTGTGTTTCGGTCTCTGCGTCTCTGTGTCTCTGTCTCTGTGTATCTGTCCTGTATCTCCATCTCTGTGTCTCTGTCTCTGTGTCTCTGTCTCGGTGTCTCTGTCCCTGTGTCCCCTCCTCTGTGTCACTGTCTCTGTGTCTCAGTCTCCGCGTCTCTGTCTCTGTGCCTCTGTCTCGGTCTCTGTGTCTCTGTCTCTGTGTCTCTGTCTCTGTGTCTCTGTCTCTGTGTCTCTGTCTCTGTGTCTCTGTCCCTGTATCTCCGTCTCCGTGTTTCCCTCTCTGTGTCTCTGTATCTGTGTCCCTGTCTCTGTGTCTCTGTGTCTCTGTGTCTCTGTGTCTCTGTGTCTCTGGCTCTGTGTCTCTGTCTCTGTGTCTCTGTCTCTGTGTCTCTGTCTCTGTGTCTCTGCCTCTGTGTCTCTGTCTCTGTCTCTGTCTCTGTCTCTGTCTCTGTGTCTCTGCCTCTGTGTCTCTGTCTCTGTCTCTGTCTCTGTGTCTCCGTCTCTGTGTCTCTGTCTCTCTCACTTTGTCCCTGTCCCTGCTTCTCTGTCCCTGTGTCTCCGTCTCCGTGAATAGGTCTCTGTGTCTCGGTCTATGTGTCTCTGTCTCTGTGCCTCTGCCTCTGTGTCTATGCCTCTGTCTCTGTCTCTCTGTCTCTGTGTCTCTGCCTCCGTGTCTCTGTCTCTGTGTCTCTGTCTCTCTGTCTCTGTCTCTCTCTCTCTGTGTCTCTGTCTCTGTATCCCTGTCTCTGTGTCTATGCCTCTGT
Organism: Megachile willughbiella; assembly: GCA_945859595.2. NCBI lineage: Eukaryota > Metazoa > Arthropoda > Insecta > Hymenoptera > Megachilidae > Megachile > Megachile willughbiella. The sequence continues at coordinate 2,468,381 of CAMAOD020000201.1, read as the reverse complement.
CCGTGTGTCTCTGTCTCCGTGCCTCTGTCTCTGTGTATCTGTCTCTGTGTCTCTGTCTCTGTGTCCCCGTCACTGTCTCTGTGTCCCTGTCTCTGAGTCGCTGTCTCTGAATCTCTGTCTCAGTGTCTCTGTCTTTGTGTTTATGTCACTGTGTCTCTGTCTCTGTGTCTCTGTCTCTGTGTCTCTGTCTCTGTGTCTCTGTCTCTGTGTCTCTGTCTCTGTGTCCCTGTCTCTGTGTCACTGTCTCTGAATCTCTGTCTCTGTGTCCCTGACTCTGCGTCTCTGTCCCTGTGTCTCCGTCTCCGTGAATTGGTCTCTGTGTCTCGGTCTATGTGTTTCTGTCTCTGTGCCTCTGCCGCTGTGTCTATGCCTCTGTCTCTGTCTCTCTGTCTCTGTCTCTCTACCTCCGTGTCTCTGTCTCTGTGTCTCTGTCTCTCTGTCTCTGTCTCTCTCTCTCTGTGTCTCTGTCTCTGTGTCCCTGTCTCTGTGTCTATGCCTCTGTCCGTGTGTCTCTGTACCTGTGTCTCCGTCTCTGTGTGTCGGTCTCTATGTCTCTGCCTCTGTGTCTCTGATTCGGTGTCTCTGTCCCTGTGTCACTGTCCCTCTGACTCTGTCTACGTGTCACTGTGTCTGAATCTCTTTCTCTGTGTCTCTGTCTCTGTGTCTCTGTCTCTGTGTCTCTGCCTCTGTGTCTCTGTCTCTGTGTCTCTGTCTCTGTGTCGCTGTCTCTGTGTCTCTGTCTCTGTGTATCTGTCTCTGTGTCTCTGTCTCTGTCTCTGTCTCTGTGTCTACGTCTCTGTTTCTCTCTCCCTGTGTCACGGTCTCTGTGTTTCTGTCTCTGCGTCTCTGTGTCTCTGTCTCTGTGTATCAGTCCTGCATCTCCATTTCTGTGTCTCTGTCTCTGTGTCTCTGTCTCTGTGTCCCTGTCTCGGTGTCTCTGTCCCTGTGTCCCCTCCTCTGTGTCACTGTCTCTGTGTCTCTGTCTCTGTGTCTCTGTCTCTGTGTCTCTGTCTCTGTGTATCTGTCTCTGTGTCTCTGTCTCTGTGTCTCTGTCTCTATGTCTCTGTCTCTGTCTCTGTTTCTCTTTCTCTGTGTCTCTGTCTCTGTGTCTCTGTCCCTGAGTCTCCGTCTCTGTGTCTCTGTCTCCGTGTCTCCGTCCCTGTGTCTCTGTCTCTGTCTCTGTGCCTCTATCTCTGTGTATCTGTCTCTGCGTCTCTGTGTCCGTGTCTCTGCCTCAGTGTCTCTGTCTCTTTTTTCTCTGTCTCTGTGTCTCTGTCTCCGTCTCTGTGTCTCGGTCTATGTGTCTCTGTCTCTGTGCCTCTGCCTCTGTGTCTATGCCTCTGTCTCTGTCTGTCTGTCTCTGTGTCTCTGCCTCCGTGTCTCTGTCTCTGTGTCTCCGTCTCTCTGTCTCTGTCTCTCTCTCTCTGTGTCTCTGTCTCTGTGTCCCTGTCTCTGTGACTATGCCTCTGTCCGTGTGTCTCTGTGCCTGTGTCCCCGTCCCTGTGTGTCGGTCTCTGTGTCTCTGCCTCTGTGTCTCTGTCTCGGTGTCTCTGTCCCTGTGTCACTGTCCCTCTGACTCTGTCTCTGTGTCACTGTGTCTGAATCTCTGTCACTGTGTCTCTGTCTCTGTGTTTCTCTCTTTATGTATCTGTCTCTGTGAATCTGTCTCTGAGTCTCTGTCTCTGTGTCTCTGTCTCTGTGTCTCTGGCTCTGTGTCTCTATCTCTGTGTCTCTGACTCTGTGTCCCTGTCTCTGTGTCTCTGTCTCTGTGTCTCTCTCTCTGTGTCTCTGTCTCTGAGTCTCTGTCTCTGTGTCTCTGTCTCTGGGTCTCCGTCTCTGTGTATTTGTCTCTGTCTCTGTGTCTACGCCTCTGTTTCTCTCTCCCTGTGTCACGGTCTCTGTGTTTCTGTCTCTGCGTCTCCGCGTCTCTGTCCCTGTGTATCTGTCTCTGTGTCTCTGTCTCTGTGTCTCTGTGCCTCTGTCTCTGTCTCTCTCTCTCCGTGTCTCTGTCTCTGTGTCTATGCCTCTGTCCGCGTGTCTCTGTACCTGTGTCTCCGTCTCTGTGTGTCGGTCTCTATGTCTCTGCCTCTGTGTCTCTGTCTCGATGTCTCTGTCCCTGTGTCTCCGTCTCTGTGTTACTCTCTGTGTATCTGTGTCTCTGTGTCTGTGTCACCGTGTCCCTGTCTCCGTCCCTATGTCTCTGTTTCTGTGTATCTGTCTCTGTGACTCTGTCTCTCTCTCGGTCTCTGTTTCTCTTTCTCTGTGTCTCTGTCTCTGTGTCTCTATACCCGTGTCTCCTTCTCTGTGTTTCTCTCTCTGTGTCTCTGTCTCTGTTTCTCTTTCGCTGTGTCTCTGTCTCTGTGTCTCTATACCTGTGTCTCCTTCTCTGTGTTTCTCTCTCTGTGCCTCTGTCTCTGTGTATCTGTCTCTGTGTCTCCGTCACTGTCTCTGTGTCTCTGTCTCTGAGTCTCTGTCTCTGTATCTCTGTCTCTGTGTCTCTGTCTCTGTGTCTCTGTCTCTGTGTCTCTGCCTCTGTGTCTCTGTCTCGATGTCTCTGTCCCTGTGTCTCCGTCTCTGTGTCACTGTCTGTGTATCTGTATCTCTGTGTCTGTCTCACCGTGTACCTGTCTCCGTCCCTATGTCTCTGTCTCTGGGTCTCTGTCTCTGTGAATCTGTCTCTGTGTTTCTGTCTCTGTGTATCTGTCTCTGTGTCTCTGTCTACGTGTCACTGTCTCCGTGTCTCTGTCTCGGTGTCTCTGTCTCTGTGTCTCTGCCTCTGTCTCTGTCTCTGTCTCTGTGTCTCTGTCTCTGAGTCTCTCTCTCTGTGTCTCTGTCTCTGTGCCTCTGTCTCTGTGTCTATGCCTCTGTCCGCGTGTCTCTCGTACCTGTGTCTCCGTCTCTGTGTGTCGGTCTCTATGTCTCTGTCTCTGTGTCTCTGCCTCTGTGTCTCTGTCTCGATGTCTCTGTCCCTGTGTCTCCGTCTCTGTGTTACTCTCTGTGTATCTGTGTCTCTGTGTCTGTGTCACCGTGTCCCTGTCTCCGTCCCTATGTCTCTGTTTCTGTGTATCTGTCTCTGTGACTCTGTCTCTCTCTCGGTCTCTGTTTCTCTTTCTCTGTGTCTCTGTCTCTGTGTCTCTATACCCGTGTCTCCTTCTCTGTGTTTCTCTCTCTGTGTCTCTGTCTCTGTTTCTCTTCCGCTGTGTCTCTGTCTCTGTGTCTCTATACCTGTGTCTCCTTCTCTGTGTTTCTCTCTCTGTGCCTCTGTCTCTGTGTATCTGTCTCTGTGTCTCCGTCACTGTCTCTGTGTCTCTGTCTCTGAGTCTCTGTCTCTGTATCTCTGTCTCTGTGTCTCTGTCTCTGTGTCTCTGTCTCTGTGTCTCTGCCTCTGTGTCTCTGTCTCGATGTCTCTGTCCCTGTGTCTCCGTCTCTGTGTCACTGTCTGTGTATCTGTGTCTCTGTGTCTGTCTCACCGTGTACCTGTCTCCGTCCCTATGTCTCTGTCTCTGGGTCTCTGTCTCTGTGAATCTGTCTCTGTGTTTCTGTCTCTGTGTCTCTGGCCCTGTGTCTCCGTCTCTGTATCTCTGTTCCTCTGACACTGTCTCTGTGTCACTGTGTCCGAATATCTGTCTCTGTGTCTCTGTCTCTCTGTCTCTGTCTCTGTGTCTATGTCACTGTTTCTCTCTCCCTGTGTCACGGTCTCTGTGTCTCTGTCTCTGCGTCCCTGTGTCTCTGTCTCTGTATCTCTCTCTCTGTGTCTCTGTCTCTGCGTATCTGTCTCTGTGTCTCTGTCTCTGTCTCTGTCTCTGTCTCTGTGTCTATGTCTCTGTTTCTCTCTCCCTGTGTCACGGTCTCTGTGTCTCTGTCTCTGCGTCTCTGTGTCTCTGTCTCTGTCTCTCTCTCTCTGTGTCTCTGTCTCTGTGTCCCTGTCTCTGTGTCTCTGTCTCCGCGTCTCTGTCTCTGTGCCTCTGTCTCGGTCTCTGTGTCGGTCTCTGTGTCTCTGTCTCTGTGTCCCTGTCTCTGTGTCTATGCCTCTGTCCGTGTGTCTCCGTCTCTGTGTGTCGGTCTCTATATCTCTGCCTCTGTGTCTCTGATTCGGTGTCTCTGTCCCTGTGTCACTGTCCCTCTGACTCTGTCTCTGTGTCACTGTGTCTGAATCTCTTTCTCTGTGTCTCTGTCTCTGTGTCTCTGTCTCTGTGTCTCTGCCTCTGTGTCTCTGTCTCTGTCTCTGTCTCTGTGTCTCCGTCTCTGTGTCTCTGTCTCTCTCACTTTGTCCCTGTCCCTGCGTCTCTGTCCCTGTGTCTCCGTCTCCGTGAATAGGTCTCTGTGTCTCTGTCTATGTGTCTCTGTCTCTGTGCCTCTGCCTCTGTGTCTATGCCTCTGTCTCTGTCACTCTGTCTCTGTGTCTCTGCCTCCGTGTCTCTGTCTCTGTGTCTCTGTCTCTCTGTCTCTGTCTCTCTCTCTCTGTGTCCCTGTCTCTGTATCCCTGTCTCTGTGTCTATGCCTCTGTCTCCGTGCCTCTGTGTCTGTGTATCTGTCTCTGTGTCTCTGTCTCTGTGTCTCCGTCACTGTCTCTGTGTCTCTGTCTCTGAGTCGCTGTCTCTGAATCTCTGTCTCAGTGTCTCTGTCTTTGTGTTTATGTCACTGTGTCTCTGTCTCTGTGTCTCTGTCTCTGTGTCTCTGTCTCTGTGTCTCTGTCTCTGTGTCTCTGTCTCTGTGTCTCTGTCTCTGTGTCTCTGTCTCTGCGTCTCTGTCTCTGTGTCACTGTCTCTGAATCTCTGTCTCTGTGTCCCTGACTCTGCGTCTCTGTCCCTGTGTCTCCGTCTCCGTGAATTGGTCTCTGTGTCTCGGTCTATGTGTCTCTGTCTCTGTGCCTCTGCCGCCGTGTCTATGCCTCTGTCTCTGTCTCTCTGTCTCTGTCTCTCTGCTTCCGTGTCTCTGTCTCTGTTTCTCCGTCTCTCTGTCTCTGTCTCTCTCTCTGTGTGTCTCTGTCTCTGTGTCCCTGTCTCTGTGTCTATGCCTCTGTCCGTGTGTCTCCGTCTCTGTGTGTCGGTCTCTATATCTCTGCCTCTGTGTCTCTGATTCGGTGTCTCTGTCCCTGTGTCACTGTCCCTCTGACTCTGTCTCTGTGTCACTGTGTCTGAATCTCTTTCTCTGTGTCTCTGTCTCTGTGTCTCTGTCTCTGTGTCTCTGTCTCTGTGTCTCTGCCTCTGTGTCTCTGTCTCTGTGTCTCTGTCTCTGTGTCGCTGTCTCTGTGTCTCTGTCTCTGTGTATCTGTCTCTGTGTCTCTGTCTCTGTCTCTGTCTCTGTGTCTACGTCTCTGTTTCTCTCTCCCTGTGTCACGGTCTCTGTGTTTCTGTCTCTGCGTCTCTGTGTCTCTGTCTCTGTGTCTCTGTCTCTGTGTCTCTGCCTCTGTGTCTCTGTCTCTGTCTCTGTCTCTGTGTCTACGTCTCTGTTTCTCTCTCCCTGTGTCACGGTCTCTGTGTTTCTGTCTCTGCGTCTCTGTGTCTCTGTCTCTGTGTCTCTGTCCCTGTGTCTCTGTCTCTGTGTCTCTGTCCCTGTATCTCCGTCTCCGTGTTTCCCTCTCTGTGTCTCTGTCTCTGTGTCCCTGTCTCTGTGTCTCTGTGTCTCTGTGTCTCTGTGTCTCTGGCTCTGTGTCTCTGTCTCTGTCTCTGTCTCTGTCTCTGTGTCTCTGCCTCTGTGTCTCCGTCTCTGTCTCTGTCTCTGTGTCTCCATCTCTGTGTCTCTGTCTCTCTCACTTTGTCCCTGTCCCTGCTTCTCTGTCCCTGTGTCTCCGTCTCCGTGAATAGGTCTCTGTGTCTCGGTCTATGTGTCTCTGTCTCTGTGCCTCTGCCTCTGTGTCTATGCCTCTGTCTCTGTCTCTCTGTCTCTGTGTCTCTGCCTCCGTGTCTCTGTCTCTGTGTCTCTGTCTCTCTGTCTCTGTCTCTCTCTCTCTGTGTCTCTGTCTCTGTATCCCTGTCTCTGTGTCTATGCCTCTGTCCGTGTGTCTCTGTCTCCGTGCCTCTGTCTCTGTGTATCTGTCTCTGTGTCTCTGTCTCTGTGTCCCCGTCACTGTCTCTGTGTCCCTGTCTCTGAGTCGCTGTCTCTGAATCTCTGTCTCAGTGTCTCTGTCTTTGTGTTTATGTCACTGTGTCTCTGTCTCTGTGTCTCTGTCTCTGTGTCTCTGTCTCTGTGTCTCTGTCTCTGTGTCTCTGTCTCTGTGTCTCTGTCTCTGTGTCTCTGTCTCTGTGTCCCTGTCTCTGTGTCACTGTCTCTGAATCTCTGTCTCTGTGTCCCTGACTCTGCGTCTCTGTCCCTGTGTCTCCGTCTCCGTGAATTGGTCTCTGTGTCTCGGTCTATGTGTCTCTGTCTCTGTGCCTCTGCCGCTGTGTCTATGCCTCTGTCTCTGTCTCTCTGTCTCTGTCTCTCTACCTCCGTGTCTCTGTCTCTGTGTCTCTGTCTCTCTGTCTCTGTCTCTCTCTCTCTGTGTCTCTGTCTCTGTGTCCCTGTCTCTGTGTCTATGCCTCTGTCCGTGTGTCTCTGTACCTGTGTCTCCGTCTCTGTGTGTCGGTCTCTATGTCTCTGCCTCTGTGTCTCTGATTCGGTGTCTCTGTCCCTGTGTCACTGTCCCTCTGACTCTGTCTACGGGTCACTGTGTCTGAATCTCTTTCTCTGTGTCTCTGTCTCTGTGTCTCTGTCTCTGTGTCTCTGCCTCTGTGTCTCTGTGTCTGTGTCTCTGTCTCTGTGTCGCTGTCTCTGTGTCTCTGTCTCTGTGTATCTGTCTCTGTGTCTCTGTCTCTGTCTCTGTCTCTGTGTCTACGTCTCTGTTTCTCTCTCCCTGTGTCACGGTCTCTGTGTTTCTGTCTCTGCGTCTCTGTGTCTCTGTCTCTGTGTATCAGTCCTGTATCTCCATTTCTGTGTCTCTGTCTCTGTGTCTCTGTCTCTGTGTCTCTGTCTCGGTGTCTCTGTCCCTGTGTCCCCTCCTCTGTGTCACTGTCTCTGTGTATCTGTCTCTGCGTCTCTGTCTCTGTACCTCTGTCTCGGTCTCTGTGTCTCTGTCTCTGTGTCTCTGTCTCTGTGTCTCTGTCCCTGTATCTCCGTCTCCGTGTTTCTCTCTCTGTGTCTCTGTCTCTGTGTCCCTGTCTATGTGTCTCTGTCTCTGTGTCTCTGTCTCTGTGTCTCTGTCTCTGTGTCTCTGTCTCTGTGTCTCTGTCTCTGCGTCTCTGCCTGTGTGTCTCTGTCTCTGTCTCTGTCTCTGTCTCTGTGTCTCTGCCTCTGTGTCTCTGTCTCTGTCTCTGTCTCTGTGTCTACGTCTCTGTTTCTCTCTCCCTGTGTCACGGTCTCTGTGTTTCTGTCTCTGCGTCTCTGTGTCTCTGTCCCTGTGTCTCTGTCTCTGTCTCTGTGCCTCTATCTCTGTGTATCTGTCTCTGTGTCTCTGTGTCCGTGTCTCTGCCTCAGTGTCTCTGTCTCTTTTTTCTCTGTCTCTGTGTCCCTGTCTCTGTGTCTCTGTCTCTGTGTCTCTGTCTCTGTGTCTCTGTCTCTGTGTCTCTGTCTCTGTGTCTCTGTCCCTGTGTCTCTGCCTCTGTGTCTCTGTCTCTGTCTCTGTCACTGTGTCTCTGCCTCTGTGTCTCTGTCTCTGTCTCTGTCTCTGTGTCTACGTCTCTGTTTCTCTCTCCCTGTGTCACGGTCTCTGTGTTTCTGTCTCTGCGTCTCTGTGTCTCTGTCTCTGTGTATCTGTCCCTGTGTCTCCGTCTCTGCTTCACTGTCCCTCTGACTCTGTCTCTGTGTCACTGTGTCTGAATCTCTGTCTCTGTGTCTCTGTCTCTGAGTCTCTCTCTCTGTGTCCCTGTCCCTCTGTCTCTGTCTCTGTATCTGTCTCTGTGTCTATGTCTCTGTTTCTCTCTCCGTGTGTCACGGTCTCTGTGTTTCTGTCTCTGCGTCTCTGTGTCTCTGTCTCTGTGTCTCCGTCTCTGTGTCTCTGTCTCCATGTTTCTGTCTCTGTCTCTGTTTCTCTTTCTCTGTGTCTCTGTCTCTGTGTCTCTGTCCCAGTATCTCCGTCTCTGTGTTTCTCTCTCTGTGTCTCTGTCTCTGTGTCCCTGTCTCTGTGTCTCTGTCTCTGTGTCTCTGTCTCTGTGTCTCTGTCTCTGTGTATCTGTCTCTGTGTCTCTGTCTCTGTGTCTCTGTCTCTATGTCTCTGTCTCTGTCTCTGTTTCTCTTTCTCTGTGTCTCTGTCTCTGTGTCTCTGTCCCTGAGTCTCCGTCTCTGTGTCTCTGTCTCCGTGTATCCGTCCCTGTGTCTCTGTCTCTGTCTCTGTGCCTCTATCTCTGTGTATCTGTCTCTGCGTCTCTGTGTCCGTGTCTCTGCCTCAGTGCCTCTGTCTCTTTTTTCTCTGTCTCTGTGTCTCTGTCTCCGTCTCTGTGTCTCGGTCTATGTGTCTCTGTCTCTGTGCCTCTGCCTCTGTGTCTATGCCTCTGTCTCTGTCTGTGTGTCTCTGTGTCTCTGCCTCCGTGTCTCTGTCTCTGTGTCTCCGTCTCTCTGTCTCTGTCTCTCTCTCTCTGTGTCTCTGTCTCTGTGTCCCTGTCTCTGTGACTATGCCTCTGTCCGTGTGTCTCTGTGCCTGTGTCCCGGTCCCTGTGTGTCGGTCTCTGTGTCTCTGCCTCTGTGTCTCTGTCTCGGTGTCTCTGTCCCTGTGTCACTGTCCCTCTGACTCTGTCTCTGTGTCACTGTGTCTGAATCTCTGTCACTGTGTCTCTGTCTCTGTGTTTCTCTCTTTATTTATCTGTCTCTGTGAATCTGTCTCTGAGTCTCTGTCTCTGTGTCTCTGTCTCTGTGTCTCTGGCTCTGTGTCTCTGTCTCTGTGTCTCTGACTCTGTGTCCCTGTCTCTGTGTCTCTGTCTCTGTGTCTCTCTCTCTGTGTCTCTGTCTCTGAGTCTCTGTCTCTGTGTCTCTGTCTCTGGGTCTCCGTCTCTGTGTATTTGTCTCTGTCTCTGTGTCTACGCCTCTGTTTCTCTCTCCCTGTGTCACGGTCTCTGTGTTTCTGTCTCTGCGTCTCCGCGTCTCTGTCCCTGTGTATCTGTCTCTGTGTCTCTGTCTCTGTGTCTCTGTGCCTCTGTCTCTGTCTCTCTCTCTCCGTGTCTCTGTCTCTGTGTCTATGCCTCTGTCCGCGTGTCTCTGTACCTGTGTCTCCGTCTCTGTGTGTCGGTCTCTATGTCTCTGCCTCTGTGTCTCTGTCTCGATGTCTCTGTCCCTGTGTCTCCGTCTCTGTGTTACTCTCTGTGTATCTGTGTCTCTGTGTCTGTGTCACCGTGTCCCTGTCTCCGTCCCTATGTCTCTGTTTCTGTGTATCTGTCTCTGTGACTCTGTCTCTCTCTCGGTCTCTGTTTCTCTTTCTCTGTGTCTCTGTCTCTGTGTCTCTATACCCGTGTCTCCTTCTCTGTGTTTCTCTCTCTGTGTCTCTGTCTCTGTTTCTCTTTCGCTGTGTCTCTGTCTCTGTGTCTCTATACCTGTGTCTCCTTCTCTGTGTTTCTCTCTCTGTGCCTCTGTCTCTGTGTATCTGTCTCTGTGTCTCCGTCACAGTCTCTGTGTCTCTGTCTCTGAGTCTCTGTCTCTGTATCTCTGTCTCTGTGTCTCTGTCTCTGTGTCTCTGTCTCTGTGTCTCTACCTCTGTGTCTCTGTCTCGATGTCTCTGTCCCTGTGTCTCCGTCTCTGTGTCACTGTCTGTGTATCTGTGTCTCTGTGTCTGTCTCACCGTGTACCTGTCTCCGTCCCTATGTCTCTGTCTCTGGGTCTCTGTCTCTGTGAATCTGTCTCTGTGTCTATGCCTCTGTCCGTGTGTCTCTGTACCTGTGTCTCCGTCTCTGTGTGTTGGTCTCTGTGTCTCTGCCTCTGTGTCTCTGTCTCGGTGCCTCTGTCCCTGTGTCTCCGCCTCTGTGTCCCTGTCCCTCTGTCTCTGTCTCTGTGTCTCTGTTTCTGTGTATCTGTCTGTGTGACTCTGTCTCTCTCTCGATCTCTGTTTCTCTTTCTCTGTGTCCCTGTCTCTGTGTCTCTGTGTTTCTGTCCCTGTATCTCCGTCTCTGTGTTTCTCTCTCTGTGTCTCTGTCTCTGTGTCCCTGTCTCTGTGTCTCTGTCTCTGTGTCTCTGTCTCTGTGTATCTGTCTCTGTGTCTCTGTCTCTGAGTCTCTGTCTCTATGTCTCTGTCTCTGTCTCTGTTTCTCTTTCTCTGTTTCTCTGTCTCTGTGTCTCTGGCCCTGTGTCTCCGTCTCTGTGTCTCTGTCTCCGTCCCTGTGTGTCTGTCTCCGTGTCTCTGTCTTGGTGTCTCTGTCTCTGTGTCTCTGTCTCTGTGTATCTGTCTCTGTGTCTCTGTCTCTGTGTCTCTGTCTCCATGTCTCTGTCTCTGTCTCTGTTTCTCTTTCTCTGTGTCTCTGGCTCTGTGTCTCTGTCCCTGTGTCACTGTCTCTATGCCTCTGTCTCTGTCTCTGTTTCTGTTTCTCTGTGTCCCTGTCTCTGTGTCTCTGTCTCCGTGTCTCCGTCCCTGTGTCTCTGTCTCTGTCTCTGTGCGTCTGTCTCTGTGTATCTGTATCTGTGTCTCTGTCTCTGTCTCTGTCTCTGTGTCTCTGTCCCTGTGTCTCCGTCTCTGTGTCTCTGTCTCCGTCCCTGTGTGTCTGTCTCTGTGTCTCCGTCTCCGTGTCTCCGTCCCTGTGTCTCTGTCTCTGTCTCTGTGCGTCTGTCTCTGTGTATCTGTATCTGTGTCTCTGTCTCCGTGTCTCTCCCTCAGTGTCTCCGCCTCTTTTTTCTCTGTCTCTGTGTCTCTGTCTCCGTCTCTGTGTCTCTGTCTCTGCGTCTCTGTCTCTGTGTCTACGTCCCTGTGTCTCCGTCTCTGTGTCACTGTCTCTGTGTCTCAGTCTCTGAGTCTCTGCCTCTGTGTCTCTGTCTCTGTGCCTCTGTCTCTGTGTCTCTGTCTCTGTGTCTCTGTCTCTGTGTCTCTGTCCCTGTGTCTCCGTCTCTGTGTCTCTCTCGCCGTCCCTGTGTGTCTGTCTCTGTGTCTCTGTCTCCGTGTCTCTCCCTCAGTGTCTCTGCCTCTTTTTTCTCTGTCTCTGTGTCTCTGTCTCCGTCTCTGTGTCTCTGTCTCTGTGTCTCTGTCTCTGTGTCTACGTCCCTGTGTCTCCGTCTCTGTGTCACTGTCTCTGTGCCTCAGTCTCTGAGTCTCTGCCTCTGTGTCTCTGTCTCTGTGCCTCTGTCTCTGTGTCTCTGTCTCTGTCTCTGTCTCTGTGTCTCTGTCCCTGTGTCTCCGTCTCTGTGTCTCTGTCTCCGTCCCTGTGTGTCTGTCTCTGTGTCTCCGTCTCCGTGTCTCCGTCCCTGTGTCTCTGTCTCTGTCTCTGTGCGTCTGTCTCTGTGTATCTGTATCTGTGTCTCTGTCTCCGTGTCTCTCCCTCAGTGTCTCCGCCTCTTTTTTCTCTGTCTCTGTGTCTGTGTCTCCGTCTCTGTGTCTCTGTCTCTGTGTCTCTGTCTCTGTGTCTACGTCCCTGTGTCTCCGTCTCTGTGTCACTGTCTCTGTGTCTCTGTCTCTGAGTCTCTGCCTCTGTGTCTCTGTCTCTATGCCTCCGGCTCTGCGTCTCTTTCTCTGTGTCTGAGTCTCCGTCTCTGTGTCTCTGTCTCTGTGTCTCTGTGTCTCTGTCTCTGTATCTCTGTCTCTATGTCTCCGTCTCTGTGTCTCTGTCTCTCTCACTTGGCCTCTGTCTCTGTGTCTCTGTCTCTGTGTATCTGTCTCTGTGTCTCTGTCTACGTGTCACTGTCTCCGTGTCTCTGTCTCGGTGTCTCTGTCTCTGTGTCTCTGCCTCTGTCTCTGTCTCTGTCTCTGTGTCTCTGTCTCTGAGTCTCTCTCTCTGTGTCTCTGTCTCTGTGCCTCTGTCTCTGTGTCTATGCCTCTGTCCGCGTGTCTCTCGTACCTGTGTCTCCGTCTCTGTGTGTCGGTCTCTATGTCTCTGTCTCTGTGTCTCTGCCTCTGTGTCTCTGTCTCGATGTCTCTGTCCCTGTGTCTCCGTCTCTGTGTTACTCTCTGTGTATCTGTGTCTCTGTGTCTGTGTCACCGTGTCCCTGTCTCCGTCCCTATGTCTCTGTTTCTGTGTATCTGTCTCTGTGACTCTGTCTCTCTCTCGGTCTCTGTTTCTCTTTCTCTGTGTCTCTGTCTCTGTGTCTCTATACCCGTGTCTCCTTCTCTGTGTTTCTCTCTCTGTGTCTCTGTCTCTGTTTCTCTTTCGCTGTGTCTCTGTCTCTGTGTCTCTATACCTGTGTCTCCTTCTCTGTGTTTCTCTCTCTGTGCCTCTGTCTCTGTGTATCTGTCTCTGTGTCTCCGTCACTGTCTCTGTGTCTCTGTCTCTGAGTCTCTGTCTCTGTATCTCTGTCTCTGTGTCTCTGTCTCTGTGTCTCTGTCTCTGTGTCTCTGCCTCTGTGTCTCTGTCTCGATGTCTCTGTCCCTGTGTCTCCGTCTCTGTGTCACTGTCGGTGTATCTGTGTCTCTGTGTCTGTCTCACCGTGTACCTGTCTCCATCCCTATGTCTCTGTCTCTGGGTCTCTGTCTCTGTGAATCTGTCTCTGTGTTTCTGTCTCTGTGTCTCTGGCCCTGTGTCTCCGTCTCTGTATCTCTGTTCCTCTGACACTGTCTCTGTGTCACTGTGTCCGAATATCTGGCTCTGTGTCTCTGTCTCTCTGTCTCTGTCTCTGTGTCTATGTCACTGTTTCTCTCTCCCTGTGTCACGGTCTCTGTGTCTCTGTCTCTGCGTCCCTGTGTCTCTGTCTCTGTATCTCTCTCTCTGTGTCTCTGTCTCTGCGTATCTGTCTCTGTGTCTCTGTCTCTGTCTCTGTCTCTGTCTCTGTGTCTATGTCTCTGTTTCTCTCTCCCTGTGTCACGGTCTCTGTGTCTCTGTCTCTGCGTCTCTGTATCTCTGTCTCTGTCTCTCTCTCTCTGTGTCTCTGTCTCTGTGTCCCTGTCTCTGTGTCTCTGTCTCCGCGTCTCTGTCTCTGTGCCTCTGTCTCGGTCTCTGTGTCGGTCTCTGTGTCTCTGTCTCTGTGTCCCTGTCTCTGTGTCACTGTGTCTGAATCTCTTTCTCTGTGTCTCTGTCTCTGTGTCTCTGTCTCTGTGTCTCTGCCTCTGTGTCTCTGTCTCTGTCTCTGTCTCTGCGTCTCCGTCTCTGTGTCTCTGTCTCTCTCACTTTGTCCCTGTCCCTGCGTCTCTGTCTCTGTGTCTCCGTCTCCGTGAATAGGTCTCTGTGTCTCTGTCTATGTGTCTCTGTCTCTGTGCCTCTGCCTCTGTGTCTATGCCTCTGTCTCTGTCACTCTGTCTCTGTGTCTCTGCCTCCGTGTCTCTGTCTCTGTGTCTCTGTCTCTCTGTCTCTGTCTCTCTCTCTCTGTGTCTCTGTCTCTGTATCCCTGTCTCTGTGTCTATGCCTCTGTCCGTGTGTCTCTGTCTCCGTGCCTCTGTGTCTGTGTATCTGTCTCTGTGTCTCTGTCTCTGTGTCTCCGTCACTGTCTCTGTGTCTCTGTCTCTGAGTCGCTGTCTCTGAATCTCTGTCTCAGTGTCTCTGTCTTCGTGTTTATGTCACTGTGTCTCTGTCTCTGTGTCTCTGTCTCTGTGTCTCTGTCTCTGTGTCTCTGTCTCTGTGTCTCTGTCTCTGTGTCTCTGTCTCTGTGTCTCTGTCTCTGCGTCTCTGTCTCTGTGTCTCTGTCTCTGTGTCACTGTCTCTGAATCTCTGTCTCTGTGTCCCTGACTCTGCGTCTCTGTCCCTGTGTCTCCGTCTCCGTGAATTGGTCTCTGTGTCTCGGTCTATGTGTCTCTGTCTCTGTGCCTCTGCCGCCGTGTCTATGCCACTGTCTCTGTCTCTCTGTCTCTGTCTCTCTGCTTCCGTGTCTCTGTCTCTGTTTCTCCGTCTCTCTGTCTCTGTCTCTCTCTCTGTGTGTCTCTGTCTCTGTGTCCCTGTCTCTGTGTCTATGCCTCTGTCCGTGTGTCTCCGTCTCTGTGTGTCGGTCTCTATATCTCTGCCTCTGTGTCTCTGATTCGGTGTCTCTGTCCCTGTGTCACTGTCCCTCTGACTCTGTCTCTGTGTCACTGTGTCTGAATCTCTTTCTCTGTGTCTCTGTCTCTGTGTATCTGTCTCTGTGTCTCTGTCTCTGTGTCTCTGTCTCTGTGTCTCTGCCTCTGTGTCTCTGTCTCTGTGTCTCTGTCTCTGTGTCGCTGTCTCTGTGTCTCTGTCTCTGTGTATCTGTCTCTGTGTCTCTGTCTCTGTCTCTGTCTCTGTGTCTACGTCTCTGTTTCTCTCTCCCTGTGTCACGGTCTCTGTGTTTCTGTCTCTGCGTCTCTGTGTCTCTGTTTCTGTGTCTCTGTCTCTGTGTCTCTGTCCCTGTATCTCCGTCTCCGTGTTTCTCTCTCTGTGTCTCTGTCTCTGTGTCCCTGTCTCTGTGTCTCTGTCTCTGTGTCTCTGTCTCTGTGTCTCTGTCTCTGTGTCCCTGTCTCTGTGTCTCTGCCTCTGTGTCTCTGCCTCTGTGTCTCTGTCTCTGTCTCTGTCTCTGTGTCTCTGCCTCTGTGTCTCTGTCTCTGTCTCTGTCTCTGTGTCTACGTCTCTGTTTCTCTCTCCCTGTGTCACGGTCTCTGTGTTTCTGTCTCTGCGTCTCTGTGTCTCTGTCCCTGTGTCTCTGTCTCTGTCTCTGTGCCTCTATCTCTGTGTATCTGTCTCTGTGTCTCTGTGTCCGTGTCTCTGCCTCAGTGTCTCTGTCTCTTTTTTCTCTGTCTCTGTGTATCTGTCTCTGTGTCTCTGTCTCTGTGTCTCTGTGCCTCTGTCTCTGTCTCTCTCTCTCCGTGTCTCTGTCTCTGTGCCTCTGTCTCTGTGTCTATGCCTCTGTCCGCGTGTCTCTGTACCTGTGTCTCCGTCTCTGTGTGTCGGTCTCTATGTCTCTGTCTCTGTGTCTCTGCCTCTGTGTCTCTGTCTCTGTGCCTCTGTCCCTGTATCTCCGTCTCCGTGTTTCTCTCTCTGTGTCTGTGTCTCTGTGTCCCTGTCTCTGTGTCTCTCTCTCTGTGTCTCTGTCTCTGTGTCTCTGTCTCTGTGTCTCTGTCTCTGTGTCTCTGTCTCTGTGTCTCTGCCTCTGTGTCTCTGTCTCTGTCTCTGTCACTGTGTCTCTGCCTCTGTGTCTCTGTCTCTGTCTCTGTCTCTGTGTCTACGTCTCTGTTTCTCTCTCCCTGTGTCACGGTCTCTGTGTTTCTGTCTCTGCGTCTCTGTGTCTCTGTCTCTGTGTATCTGTCCCTGTGTCTCCGTCTCTGCTTCACTGTCCCTCTGACTCTGTCTCTGTGTCACTGTGTCTGAATCTCTGTCTCTGTGTCTCTGTCTCTGAGTCTCTCTCTCTGTGTCCCTGTCCCTCTGTCTCTGTCTCTGTGTCTCTGTTTCTGTGTATCTGTCTCTGTGACTCTGTCTCTCTCTCGGTCTCTGTTTCTCTTTCTCTGTGTCCCTACACCTGTGTCTCCTTCTCTGTGTTTCTCTCTCTGTGTGTCTGTCTCTGTTTCTCTTTCTCTGTGTCTCGGTCTCTGTGTCTGTATACCTCTGTCTCCTTCTCTGTGTTTCTCTCTCTGTGTCTCCGTCTCTGTGTCCCTGTCTCTGTGTCTCTGTCTCTGAGTCTCTGTCTCTGTGCCTCTGTCTCTGTGTATCTGTTTCTGTGTCTCTGTCTCTGTGTCTCCGTCACTGTCTCTGTGTCTCTGTCTCTGAGTCTCTGTCTCTGAATCTCTGTCTCTGTGTCTCTGTCTCTTAATCTCTCTCTCTGTGTTTCTGCCTCTGTGTTTATGCCTCTGTCTCTGTCTCCCTGTGTCACGGTCTCTGCGTCTCTCTCTCTGCGTCTCTGTGTCTCTGTCTCTGTATCTCTGTCTCTGTCTCTATGTCTCTGTCTCGGTCTCTGTTTCTCTTTCTCTGTGTCTCTGTCTCTGTGTCTCTGCCCCTGTGTCTCCGTCTCTGTGTCTCTGTCTCCGTATCTCCGTCCCTGTGTCTCTGTCTCTGTCTCTGTGCCTCTATCTCTGTGTATCTGTCTCTGTGTCTCTGTCTCCGTGTCTCTGCCTCAGTGTCTCTGTCTCTTTTTTCTCTGTCTCTGTGTCTCTGTCTCCGTCTCTGTGTCTCGGTCTATGTGTCTCCGTCTCTGTGCCTCTGCCTCTGTGTCTATGCCTCTGTCTCTGTCTCTCTGTATCTGCGTCTCTGCCTCCGTGTCTCTGTCTCTGTGTCTCTGTCTCTCTGTCTCTGTCTCTCTCTCTCTGTATCTCTGTCTCTGTGTCCCTGTCTCTGTGTCTATGCCTCTGTCCGTGTGTCTCTGTACCTGTGTCTCTGTCTCTGTGTCTCTGTCTCTGTGTCTCTGTCTCTGTGTCTCTGTCTCTGTGTCTCTGTCTCTGTGTCTCTGTCTCTGTGTCTCTGTCTCTGTGTCTCTGTCTCTGTGTCTCTGTCTCTGTGTCTCTGTCTCCGTGTCTCTGTCTCTGTGTCTCTGTCTCTGTGTCTCAGTCTCTGTGTCTCTGTCTCTGTGTCACTGTCTCTGAATCTCTGTCTCTGTGTCTCTGTCTCTGTGCCTCTGTCTCTGTGTATCTGTCTCTGTGTCTCTGTCTCTGTGTCTCCGTCACTGTCTCTGTGTCTCTGTCTCTTAATCTCTCTCTCTGTGTCTCTGCCTCTGTGTTTATGCCTCTGTCTCTGTCTCCCTGTGTCACGGTCTCTGCGTCTCTGTCTCTGCGTCTCTGTGTCTCTGTCTCTGTATCTCTGTCTCTGTGTCTCTTTCTCTGTGTCTCTGTCTCTGTGTCTCTGTCCCTGAGTCTCCGTCTCTGTGTCTCTGTCTCCGTGTCTCCGTCCCTGTGTCTCTGTCTCTGTCTCTGTGCCTCTATCTCTGTGTATCTGTCTCTGTGTCGCTGTGTCCGTGTCTCTGCCTCAGTGTCTCTGTCTCTTTTTTCTCTGTCTCTGTGTCTCTGTCTCCGTCTCTGTGTCTCGGTCTATGTGTCTCTGTCTCTGTGCCTCTGCCTCTGTGTCTATGCCTCTGTCTCTGTCTGTCTGTCTCTGTGTCTCTGCCTCCGTGTCTCTGTCTCTGTGTCTCCGTCTCTCTGTCTCTGTCTCTCTCTCTCTCTGTGTCTCGGTCTCTGTGTCCCTGTCTCTGTGTCTATGCCTCTGTCCGTGTGTCTCTGTGCCTGTATCCCCGTCTCTGTGTGTCGGTCTCTGTGTCTCTGCCTCTGTGTCTACGTCTCTGTTTCTCTCTCCCTGTGTCACGGTCTCTGTGTTTCTGTCTCTGCGTCTCTGTGTCTCTGTCTCTGTGTATCTGTCCTGTATCTCCATCTCTGTGTCTCTGTCTCTGTGTCTCTGTCTCTGTGTATCTGTCCTGTATCTCCATCTCTGTGTCTCTGTCTCTGTGTCACTGTCTCTGTGTCTCTGTCTCCGCGTCTCTGTCTCTGTGCCTCTGTCTCGGTCTCTGTGTCGGTCTCTGTGTCTCTGTCTCTGTGTCTCTGTCTCTGTGTCTCTGTCTCTGTGTCTCTGTCTCTGTGTCTCTGTCTCTGTGTCTCTGTCTCTGTGTCTGTGTCCCTGTATCTCCGTCTCCGTGTTTCTCTCTCTGTGTCTCTGTCTCTGTGTCCCTGTCTCTGTGTCTCTGTGTCTCTGTCTCTGCGTCTCTGTCTCTGTGTCTCTGTCACTGTGTCTCTGTCTCTGTGTCTCTGCCTCTGTGTCTCTGTCTCTGTCTCTGTCTCTGTGTCTCTGCCTCTGTGTCTCTGTCTCTGTCTCTGTCTCTGTGTCTCCGTCTCTGTGTCTCTGTCTCTCTCACTTTGTCCCTGTCCCTGCGTCTCTGTCCCTGTGTCTCCGTCTCCGTGAATAGGTCTCTGTGTCTCGGTCTATGTGTCTCTGTCTCTGTGCCTCTGCCTCTGTGTCTATGCCTCTGTCTCTGTCACTCTGTCTCTGTGTCTCTGCCTCCGTGTCTCTGTCTCTGTGTCTCTATCTCTCTGTCTCTGTCTCTCTCTCTCTGTGTCTCTGTCTCTGTATCCCTGTCTCTGTGTCTATGCCTCTGTCCGTGTGTCTCTGTCTCCGTGCCTCTGTGTCTGTGTATCTGTCTCTGTGTCTCTGTCTCTGTGTCTCCGTCACTGTCTCTGTGTCTCTGTCTCTGAGTCGCTGTCTCTGAATCTCTGTCTCAGTGTCTCTGTCTTTGTGTTTATGTCACTGTGTCTCTGTCTCTGTGTCTCTGTCTCTGTGTCTCTGTCTCTGTGTCTCTGTCTCTGTGTCTCTGTCTCTGTGTCTCTGTCTCTGTGTCTCTGTCTCTGTGTCTCTGTCTCTGTGTCTCTGTCTCTGTGTCTCTGTCCCAGTATCTCCGTCTCTGTGTTTCTCTCTCTGTGTCTCTGTCCCTGTGTCTCTGTCTCTGTGTCTCTGTCTCTTTGTCTCTGTCTCTGTGTATCTGTCTCTGTGTCTCTGTCTCTGTATCTCTGTCTCTATGTCTCTGTCTTTGTCTCTGTTTCTCTTTCTCTGTGTCTCTGTCTCTGTGTCTCTGTCTCTATGTCTCTGTCTCTGTCTCTGTTTCTCTTTCTCTGTGTCTCTGTCTCTGTGTCTCTGTCCCTGAGTCTCCGTCTCTGTGTCTCTGTCTCCGTGTCTCCGTCCCTGTGTCTCTGTCTCTGTCTCTGTGCCTCTATCTCTGTCTATCTGTCTCTGTGTCTCTGTGTCCGTGTCTCTGCCTCAGTGTCTCTGTCTCTTTTTTCTCTGTCTCTGTGTCTCTGTCTCCGTCTCTGTGTCTCGGTCTATGTGTCTCTGTCTCTGTGCCTCTGCCTCTGTGTCAATGCCTCTGTCTCTGTCTGTCTGTCTCTGTGTCTCTGCCTCCGTGTCTCTGTCTCTGTGTCTCCGTCTCTCTGTCTCTGTCTCTCTCTCTCTGTGTCTCTGTCTCTGTGTCCCTGTCTCTGTGACTATGCCTCTGTCCGTGTGTCTCTGTGCCTGTGTCCCCGTCTCTGTGTGTCGGTCTCTGTGTCTCTGCCTCTGTGTCTCTGTCTCGGTGTCTCTGTCCCTGTGTCACTGTCCCTCTGACTCTGTCTCTGTGTCACTGTGTCTGAATCTCTGTCACTGTGTCTCTGTCTCTGTGTTTCTCTCTTTATGTATCTGTCTCTGTGTCTCTGTCTCTGTGAATCTGTCTCTGAGTCTCTGTCTCTGTGTCTCTGTCTCTGTGTCTCTGTCTCTGTGTCTCCGTCTCTGTGTCTCTGTCTCTGTGTCTCTGTCTCTGTGTCTCTGTCTCTGTGTCTCTGTCTCTGTGTCTCTGTCTCTGTGTCTCTGTCTCTGTGTCTCTGTCTCTGTGTCTCTGTCTCTGTGTCTCTGTCTCTGTGTCTCTGTCTCTGTGTCTCTGTCTCTGTGTCTCTGTCTCTATGTGTCTGTCTCTGTCTCTGTTTCTCTTTCTCTGTGTCTCTGTCTCTGTGTCTCTGTCCCAGTATCTCCGTCTCTGTGTTTCTCTCTCTGTGTCTCTGTCTCTGTGTCCCTGTCTCTGTGTCTCTGTCTCTGTGTTTCTGTCTCTGTGTCTCTGTCTCTGCGTATCTGTCTCTGTGTCTCTGTCTCTGTCTCTGTCTCTGTCTCTGTGTCTATGTCTCTGTTTCTCTCTCCCTGTGTCACGGTCTCTGTGTCTCTGTCTCTGCGTCTCTGTGTCTCTGTCTCTGTCTCTCTCTCTCTGTGTCTCTGTCTCTGTGTCCCTGTCTCTGTGTCTCTGTCTCCGCGTCTCTGTCTCTGTGCCTCTGTCTCGGTCTCTGTGTCGGTCTCTGTGTCTCTGTCTCTGTGTCCCTGTCTCTGTGTCTATGCCTCTGTCCGTGTGTCTCCGTCTCTGTGTGTCGGTCTCTATATCTCTGCCTCTGTGTCTCTGATTCGGTGTCTCTGTCCCTGTGTCACTGTCCCTCTGACTCTGTCTCTGTGTCACTGTGTCTGAATCTCTTTCTCTGTGTCTCTGTCTCTGTGTCTCTGTCTCTGTGTCTCTGCCTCTGTGTCTCTGTCTCTGTCTCTGTCTCTGTGTCTCCGTCTCTGTGTCTCTGTCTCTCTCACTTTGTCCCTGTCCCTGCGTCTCTGTCCCTGTGTCTCCGTCTCCGTGAATAGGTCTCTGTGTCTCTGTCTATGTGTCTCTGTCTCTGTGCCTCTGCCTCTGTGTCTATGCCTCTGTCTCTGTCACTCTGTCTCTGTGTCTCTGCCTCCGTGTCTCTGTCTCTGTGTCTCTGTCTCTGAGTCTCTCTCTCTGTGTCCCTGTCCCTCTGTCTCTGTCTCTGTGTCTCTGTTTCTGTGTATCTGTCTCTGTGACTCTGTCTCTCTCTCGGTCTCTGTTTCTCTTTCTCTGTGTCTCTACACCTGTGTCTCCTTCTCTGTGTTTCTCTCTCTGTGTGTCTGTCTCTGTTTCTCTTTCTCTGTGTCTCTGTCTCTGTGTCTGTATACCTCTGTCTCCTTCTCTGTGTTTCTCTCTCTGTGTCTCCGTCTCTGTGTCCCTGTCTCTGTGTCTCTGTCTCTGAGTCTCTGTCTCTGTGCCTCTGTCTCTGTGTATCTGTTTCTGTGTCTCTGTCTCTGTGTCTCCGTCACTGTCTCTGTGTCTCTGTCTCTGAGTCTCTGTCTCTGAATCTCTGTCTCCGTGTCTCTGTCTCTTAATCTCTCTCTCTGTGTTTCTGCCTCTGTGTTTATGCCTCTGTCTCTGTCTCCCTGTGTCACGGTCTCTGCGTCTCTCTCTCTGCGTCTCTGTGTCTCTGTCTCTGTATCTCTGTCTCTGTCTCTATGTCTCTGTCTCGGTCTCTGTTTCTCTTTCTCTGTGTCTCTGTCTCTGTGTCTCTGCCCCTGTGTCTCCGTCTCTGTGTCTCTGTCTCCGTATCTCCGTCCCTGTGTCTCTGTCTCTGTCTCTGTGCCTCTATCTCTGTGTATCTGTCTCTGTGTCTCTGTCTCCGTGTCTCTGCCTCAGTGTCTCTGTCTCTTTTTTCTCTGTCTCTGTGTCTCTGTCTCCGTCTCTGTGTCTCGGTCTATGTGTCTCCGTCTCTGTGCCTCTGCCTCTGTGTCTATGCCTCTGTCTCTGTCTCTCTGTATCTGTGTCTCTGCCTCCGTGTCTCTGTCTCTGTGTCTCTGTCTCTCTGTCTCTGTCTCTCTCTCTCTGTATCTCTGTCTCTGTGTCCCTGTCTCTGTGTCTATGCCTCTGTCCGTGTGTCTCTGTACCTGTGTCTCTGTCTCTGTGTCTCTGTCTCTGAATCTCTGTCTCTGTGTCTCTGTCTCTGAGTCTCTGTCTCTGTGCCTCCCTCTCTGTGTATCTGTCTCTGTGTCTCTGTCTCTGTGTCTCCGTCACTGTCTCTGTGTCTCTGTCTCTGAGTCTCTGTCTCTTAATCTCTCTCTCTGTGTCTCTGCCTCTGTGTTTATGCCTCTGTCTCTGTCTCCCTGTGTCACGGTCTCTGCGTCTCTGTCTCTGCGTCTCTGTGTCTCTGTCTCTGTATCTCTGTCTCTGTGTCTCTTTCTCTGTGTCTCTGTCTCTGTGTCTCTGTCCCTGAGTCTCCGTCTCTGTGTCTCTGTCTCCGTGTCTCCGGCCCTGTGTCTCTGTCTCTGTCTCTGTGCCTCTATCTCTGTGTATCTGTCTCTGTGTCGCTGTGTCCGTGTCTCTGCCTCAGTGTCTCTGTCTCTTTTTTCTCTGTCTCTGTGTCTCTGTCTCCGTCTCTGTGTCTCGGTCTATGTGTCTCTGTCTCTGTGCCTCTGCCTCTGTGTCTATGCCTCTGTCTCTGTCTGTCTGTCTCTGTGTCTCTGCCTCCGTGTCTCTGTCTCTGTGTCTCCGTCTCTCTGTCTCTGTCTCTCTCTCTCTCTGTGTCTCGGTCTCTGTGTCCCTGTCTCTGTGTCTATGCCTCTGTCCGTGTGTCTCTGTGCCTGTGTCCCCGTCTCTGTGTGTCGGTCTCTGTGTCTCTGCCTCTGTGTCTACGTCTCTGTTTCTCTCTCCCTGTGTCACGGTCTCTGTGTTTCTGTCTCTGCGCCTCTGTGTCTCTGTCTCTGTGTATCTGTCCTGTATCTCCATCTCTGTGTCTCTGTCTCTGTGTCTCTGTCTCTGTGTATCTGTCCTGTATCTCCATCTCTGTGTCTCTGTCTCTGTGTCACTGTCTCTGTGTCTCTGTCTCCGCGTCTCTGTCTCTGTGCCTCTGTCTCGGTCTCTGTGTCGGTCTCTGTGTCTCTGTCTCTGTGTCTCTGTCTCTGTGTCTCTGTCTCTGCGTCTCTGTCTCTGTGTCTCTGTCACTGTGTCTCTGTCTCTGTGTCTCTGCCTCTGTGTCTCTGTCTCTGTCTCTGTCTCTGTGTCTCTGCCTCTGTGTCTCTGTCTCTGTCTCTGTCTCTGTCTCTGTGTCTCCGTCTCTGTGTCTCTGTCTCTCTCACTTTGTCCCTGTCCCTGCGTCTCTGTCCCTGTGTCTCCGTCTCCGTGAATAGGTCTCTGTGTCTCGGTCTATGTGCCTCTGTCTCTGTGCCTCTGCCTCTGTGTCTATGCCTCTGTCTCCGTCACTCTGTCTCTGTGTCTCTGCCTCCGTGTCTCTGTCTCTGTGTCTCTGTCTCTCTGTCTCTGTCTCTCTCTCTCTGTGTCTCTGTCTCTGTATACCTGTCTCTGTGTCTATGCCTCTGTCCGTGTGTCTCTGTCTCCGTGCCTCTGTGTCTGTGTATCTGTCTCTGTGTCTCTGTCTCTGTGTCTCCGTCACTGTCTCTGTGTCTCTGTCTCTGAGTCGCTGTCTCTGAATCTCTGTCTCAGTGTCCCTGTCTTTGTGTTTATGTCACTGTGTCTCTGTCTCTGTGTCTCTGTCTCTGTGTCTCTGTCTCTGTGTCTCTGTCTCTGTGTCTCTGTCTCTGTTTCTCTTTCTCTGTGTCTCTGTCTCTGTGTCTCTGTCCCAGTATCTCCGTCTCTGTGTTTCTCTCTCTGTGTCTGTGTCCCTGTCTCTGTGTCTCTGTCTCTGTGTTTCTGTCTCTGTGTCTCTGTCTCTGTGTATCTGTCTCTGTGTCTCTGTCTCTGTGTCTCTGTCTCTATGTCTCTGTCTCTGTCTCTGTTTCTCTTTCTCTGTGCCTCTGTCTCTGTGTCTCTGTCTCTATGTCTCTGTCTCTGTCTCTGTTTCTCTTTCTCTGTGTCTCTGTCTCTGTGTCTCTGTCCCTGAGTCTCCGTCTCTGTGTCTCTGTCTCCGTGTCTCCGTCCCTGTGTCTCTGTCTCTGTCTCCGTGCCTCTATCTCTGTGTATCTGTCTCTGTGTCTCTGTGTCCGTGTCTCTGCCTCAGTGTCTCTGTCTCTTTTTTCTCTGTCTCTGTGTCTCTGTCAACGTCTCTGTGTCTCGGTCTATGTGTCTCTGTCTCTGTGCCTCTGCCTCTGTGTCAATGCCTCTGTCTCTGTCTGTCTGTCTCTGTGTCTCTGCCTCCGTGTCTCTGTCTCTGTGTCTCCGTCTCTCTGTCTCTGTCTCTCTCTCTCTGTGTCTCTGTCTCTGTGTCCCTGTCTCTGTGACTATGCCTCTGTCCGTGTGTCTCTGTGCCTGTGTCCCCGTCTCTGTGTGTCGGTCTCTGTGTCTCTGCCTCTGTGTCTCTGTCTCGGTGTCTCTGTCCCTGTGTCACTGTCCCTCTGACACTGTCTCTGTGTCACTGTGTCTGAATCTCTGTCACTGTGTCTCTGTCTCTGTGTTTCTCTCTTTATGTATCTGTCTCTGTGTCTCTGTCTCTGTGAATCTGTCTCTGAGTCTCTGTCTCTGTGTCTCTGTCTCTGTGTCTCTGTCTCTGTGTCTCTGTCTCTGTGTCTCTGACTCTGTGTCTCTGTCTCTGTGTCTCTGTCTCTGTGTCTCTCTCTCTGTGTCTCTGTCTCTGAGTCTCTGTCTCTGTGTCTCTGTCTCTGTGTCTCCGTCTCCGTGTATTTGTCTCTGTCTCTGTCTCTGTGTCTACGCCTCTGTTTCTCTCTCCCTGTGTCACGGTCTCTGTGTTTCTGTCTCTGCGTCTCCGTGTCTCTGTCTCTGTGTATCTGTCTCTGTGTCTCTGTCTCTGTGTCTCTGTGCCTCTGTCTCTGTCTCTCTCTCTCCGTGTCTCTGACTCTGTGCCTCTGTCCGCGTGTCTCTGTACCTGTGTCTCCGTCTCTGTGTGTCGGTCTCTATGTCTCTGTCTCTGTGTCTCTGCCTCTGTGTCTCTGTCTCGATGTCTCTGTCCCTGTGTCTCCGTCTCTGTGTTACTCTCTGTGTATCTGTGTCTCTGTGTCTGTGTCACCGTGTCCCTGTCTCCGTCCCTATGTCTCTGTCTCTGTGTATCTGTCACTGTGACTCTGTCTCTCTCTCGGTCTCTGTTTCTCTTTCTCTGTGTCTCTGTCTCTGTGTCTCTATACCTGTGTCTCCTTCTCTGTCTTTCTCTCTCTGTGTCTCTGTCTCTGTTTCTCTTTCGCTGTGTCTCTGTCTCTGTGTCTCTATACCTGTGTCTCCTTCTCTGTGTTTCTCTCTCTGTGCCTCTGTCTCTGTGTATCTGTCTCTGTGTCTCTGTCTCTGTCTCTCTGCCTCCGTGTCTCTGTCTCTGTGTCTCTGTCTCTCTGTCTCTGTCTCTCTCTCTCTGTGTCTCTGTCTCTGTGTCCCTGTCTCTGTGTCTATGCCTCTGTCCGTGTGTCTCTGTACCTGTGTCTCCGTCTCTGTGTGTCGGTCTCTATGTCTCTGCCTCTGTGTCTCTGATTCGGTGTTTCTGTCCCTGTGTCACTGTCCCTCTGACTCTGTCTCCGTGTCACTGTGTCTGTTTCTCTTTCTCTGTGTCTCTGTCTCTGTGTCTCTATACCTGTGTCTCCTTCTCTGTGTTTCTTTCTCTGTGTCTCTGTCTCTGTTTCTCTTTCGCTGTGTCTCTGTCTCTGTGTCTCTATACCTGTGTCTCCTTCTCTGTGTTTCTCTCTCTGTGCCTCTGTCTCTGTGTATCTGTCTCTGTGTCTCTGTCTCTGAGTCTCGGTCTCTGAACCGCTGTCTCTGTGTCTCTGTGTCTCTGTCTCTGTCTCTGTCTCTGTCTCTGTCACTGTGTCTCTGCCTCTGTGTCTCTGTCTCTGTCTCTGTCTCTGTGTCTACGTCTCTGTTTCTCTCTCCCTGTGTCACGGTCTCTGTGTTTCTGTCTCTGCGTCTCTGTGTCTCTGTCTCTGTGTCTCTGTCCCTGTGTCTCTGTCCCTGTCTCTGTGTCTCTGTCTCTGTGTCTCTGTCTCTGTGTCTCTGTCTCTGTGTCTCTGTCTCTGTGTCTCTGTCTCTGTGTCTCTGTCTCTGTGTCTCTGTCTCTGTGTCTCTGTCTCTGTGTCTCTGTCTCTGTGTCTCTGTCTCTGTGTCTCTGTCTCTGTGTCTCTGTCTCTGTGTCTCTGTCTCTGTGTCTCTGTCTCTGTGTCTCTGTCTCTGTGTCTCTGTCTCTGTGTCTCTGTCTCTGTGTCTCTGTCTCTGTGTCTCTGTCTCTGTGTCTCTGTCTCTGTGTCTCTGTCTCTGTGTCTCTGTCTCTGTGTCTCTGTCTCTGTGTCTCTGTCTCTATGTGTCTGTCTCTGTCTCTGTTTCTCTTTCTCTGTGTCTCTGTCTCTGTGTCTCTGTCCCAGTATCTCCGTCTCTGTGTTTCTCTCTCTGTGTCTCTGTCTCTGTGTCCCTGTCTCTGTGTCTCTGTCTCTGTGTCTCTGTCTCTGTGTCTCTGTCTCTGTGTATCTGTCTCTGTGTCTCTGTCTCTGTGTCTCTGTCTCTATGTCTCTGTCTCTGTCTCTGTTTCTCTTTCTCTGTGTCTCTGTCTCCGTCTCTGTTTCTCTTTCTATGTGTCTCTGTCTCCGTGTCTCTGTCTCTATGTCTCTGTCTCTGTCTCTGTTTCTCTTTCTCTGTGTCTCTGTGCCTCTGTCTCTGTCTCTCTCTCTCCGTGTCTCTGTCTCTGTGCCTCTGTCCGCGTGTCTCTGTACCTGTGTCTCCGTCTCTGTGTGTCGGTCTCTATGTCTCTGTCTCTGTGTCTCTGCCTCTGTGTCTCTGTCTCGATGTCTCTGTCCCTGTGTCTCCGTCTCTGTGTTACTCTCTGTGTATCTGTGTCTCTGTGTCTGTGTCACCGTGTCCCTGTCTCCGTCCCTATGTCTCTGTCTCTGTGTATCTGTCTCTGTGACTCTGTCTCTCTCTCGGTCTCTGTTTCTCTTTCGCTGTGTCTCTGTCTCTGTGTCTCTATACCTGTGTCTCCTTCTCTGTGTTTCTCTCTCTGTGCCTCTGTCTCTGTGTATCTGTCTCTGTGTCTCCGTCACTGTCTCTGTGTCTCTGTCTCTGAGTCTCTGTCTCTGAACCGCTGTCTCTGTGTCTCTGTCTCTGTGTCTCTGTCTCTGTGTCTCTGTCTCTGTGTCTCTGTCTCTGAACCGCTGTCTCTGTGTCTCTGTCTCTGTGCCTCTGTCTCGGTCTCTGTGTCGGTCTCTGTGTCTCTGTCTCTGTGTCTCTGTCTCTGTGTCTCTGTCTCTGTGTCTCTGTCTCTGTGTCTCTGTCTCTGTGTCTGTGTCCCTGTATCTCCGTCTCCGTGTTTCTCTCTCTGTGTCTCTGTCTCTGTGTCCCTGTCTCTGTGTCTCTGTGTCTCTGTCTCTGCGTCTCTGTCTCTGTGTCTCTGTCACTGTGTCTCTGTCTCTGTGTCTCTGCCTCTGTGTCTCTGTCTCTGTCTCTGTCTCTGTGTCTCTGCCTCTGTGTCTCTGTCTCTGTCTCTGTCTCTGTGTCTCCGTCTCTGTGTCTCTGTCTCTCTCACTTTGTCCCTGTCCCTGCGTCTCTGTCCCTGTGTCTCCGTCTCCGTGAATAGGTCTCTGTGTCTCGGTCTATGTGTCTCTGTCTCTGTGCCTCTGCCTCTGTGTCTATACCTCTGTCTCTGTCACTCTGTCTCTGTGTCTCTGCCTCCGTGTCTCTGTCTCTGTGTCTCTATCTCTCTGTCTCTGTCTCTCTCTCTCTGTGTCTCTGTCTCTGTATCCCTGTCTCTGTGTCTATGCCTCTGTCCGTGTGTCTCTGTCTCCGTGCCTCTGTGTCTGTGTATCTGTCTCTGTGTCTCTGTCTCTGTGTCTCCGTCACTGTCTCTGTGTCTCTGTCTCTGAGTCGCTGTCTCTGAATCTCTGTCTCAGTGTCTCTGTCTTTGTGTTTATGTCACTGTGTCTCTGTCTCTGTGTCTCTGTCTCTGTGTCTCTGTCTCTGTGTCTCTGTCTCTGTGTCTCTGTCTCTGTGTCTCTGTCTCTGTGCCTCTGTCTCTGTGTCTCTGTCTCTGTGTCTCTGTCCCAGTATCTCCGTCTCTGTGTTTCTCTCTCTGTGTCTCTGTCCCTGTGTCTCTGTCTCTGTGTCTCTGTCTCTGTGTCTCTGTCTCTGTGTATCTGTCTCTGTGTCTCTGTCTCTGTATCTCTGTCTCTATGTCTCTGTCTTTGTCTCTGTTTCTCTTTCTCTGTGTCTCTGTCTCTGTGTCTCTGTCTCTATGTCTCTGTCTCTGTCTCTGTTTCTCTTTCTCTGTGTCTCTGTCTCTGTGTCTCTGTCCCTGAGTCTCCGTCTCTGTGTCTCTGTCTCCGTGTCTCCGTCCCTGTGTCTCTGTCTCTGTCTCTGTGCCTCTATCTCTGTCTATCTGTCTCTGTGTCTCTGTGTCCGTGTCTCTGCCTCAGTGTCTCTGTCTCTTTTTTCTCTGTCTCTGTGTCTCTGTCTCCGTCTCTGTGTCTCGGTCTATGTGTCTCTGTCTCTGTGCCTCTGCCTCTGTGTCAATGCCTCTGTCTCTGTCTGTCTGTCTCTGTGTCTCTGCCTCCGTGTCTCTGTCTCTGTGTCTCCGTCTCTCTGTCTCTGTCTCTCTCTCTCTGTGTCTCTGTCTCTGTGTCCCTGTCTCTGTGACTATGCCTCTGTCCGTGTGTCTCTGTGCCTGTGTCCCCGTCTCTGTGTGTCGGTCTCTGTGTCTCTGCCTCTGTGTCTCTGTCTCGGTGTCTCTGTCCCTGTGTCACTGTCCCTCTGACTCTGTCTCTGTGTCACTGTGTCTGAATCTCTGTCACTGTGTCTCTGTCTCTGTGTTTCTCTCTTTATGTATCTGTCTCTGTGTCTCTGTCTCTGTGAATCTGTCTCTGAGTCTCTGTCTCTGTGTCTCTGTCTCTGTGTCTCTGTCTCTGTGTCTCTGTCTCTGTGTCTCTGTCTCTGTGTCTCTGTCTCTGTGTCTCTGTCTCTGTGTCTCTGTCTCTGTGTCTCTGTCTCTGTGTCTCTGTCTCTGTGTCTCTGTCTCTGTGTCTCTGTCTCTGTGTCTCTGTCTCTGTGTCTCTGTCTCTGTGTCTCTGTCTCTGTGTCTCTGTCTCTATGTGTCTGTCTCTGTGTCTCTGTCTCTATGTGTCTGTCTCTGTCTCTGTTTCTCTTTCTCTGTGTCTCTGTCTCTGTGTCTCTGTCCCAGTATCTCCGTCTCTGTGTTTCTCTCTCTGTGTCTCTGTCTCTGTGTCCCTGTCTCTGTGTCTCTGTCTCTGTGTTTCTGTCTCTGTGTCTCTGTCTCTGTGTATCTGTCTCTGTGTCTCTGTCTCTGTGTCTCTGTCTCTATGTCTCTGTCTCTGTCTCTGTTTCTCTTTCTCTGTGCCTCTGTCTCTGTGTCTCTGTCTCTATGTCTCTGTCTCTGTCTCTGTTTCTCTTTCTCTGTGTCTCTGTCTCTGTGTCTCTGTCCCTGAGTCTCCGTCTCTGTGTCTCTGTCTCCGTGTCTCCGTCCCTGTGTCTCTGTCTCTGTCTCCGTGCCTCTATCTCTGTGTATCTGTCTCTGTGTCTCTGTGTCCGTGTCTCTGCCTCAGTGTCTCTGTCTCTTTTTTCTCTGTCTCTGTGTCTCTGTCAACGTCTCTGTGTCTCGGTCTATGTGTCTCTGTCTCTGTGCCTCTGCCTCTGTGTCAATGCCTCTGTCTCTGTCTGTCTGTCTCTGTGTCTCTGCCTCCGTGTCTCTGTCTCTGTGTCTCCGTCTCTCTGTCTCTGTCTCTCTCTCTCTGTGTCTCTGTCTCTGTGTCCCTGTCTCTGTGACTATGCCTCTGTCCGTGTGTCTCTGTGCCTGTGTCCCCGTCTCTGTGTGTCGGTCTCTGTGTCTCTGCCTCTGTGTCTCTGTCTCGGTGTCTCTGTCCCTGTGTCACTGTCCCTCTGACACTGTCTCTGTGTCACTGTGTCTGAATCTCTGTCACTGTGTCTCTGTCTCTGTGTTTCTCTCTTTATGTATCTGTCTCTGTGTCTCTGTCTCTGTGAATCTGTCTCTGAGTCTCTGTCTCTGTGTCTCTGTCTCTGTGTCTCTGTCTCTGTGTCTCTGTCTCTGTGTCTCTGACTCTGTGTCTCTGTCTCTGTGTCTCTGTCTCTGTGTCTCTCTCTCTGTGTCTCTGTCTCTGAGTCTCTGTCTCTGTGTCTCTGTCTCTGTGTCTCCGTCTCCGTGTATTTGTCTCTGTCTCTGTCTCTGTGTCTACGCCTCTGTTTCTCTCTCCCTGTGTCACGGTCTCTGTGTTTCTGTCTCTGCGTCACCGTGTCTCTGTCTCTGTGTATCTGTCTCTGTGTCTCTGTCTCTGTGTCTCTGTGCCTCTGTCTCTGTCTCTCTCTCTCCGTGTCTCTGACTCTGTGCCTCTGTCCGCGTGTCTCTGTACCTGTGTCTCCGTCTCTGTGTGTCGGTCTCTATGTCTCTGTCTCTGTGTCTCTGCCTCTGTGTCTCTGTCTCGATGTCTCTGTCCCTGTGTCTCCGTCTCTGTGTTACTCTCTGTGTCTGTGTCACCGTGTCCCTGTCTCCGTCCCTATGTCTCTGTCTCTGTGTATCTGTCACTGTGACTCTGTCTCTCTCTCGGTCTCTGTTTCTCTTTCTCTGTGTCTCTGTCTCTGTGTCTCTATACCTGTGTCTCCTTCTCTGTCTTTCTCTCTCTGTGTCTCTGTCTCTGTTTCTCTTTCGCTGTGTCTCTGTCTCTGTGTCTCTATACCTGTGTCTCCTTCTCTGTGTTTCTCTCTCTGTGCCTCTGTCTCTGTGTATCTGTCTCTGTGTCTCTGTCTCTGTCTCTCTGCCTCCGTGTCTCTGTCTCTGTGTCTCTGTCTCTCTGTCTCTGTCTCTCTCTCTCTGTGTCTCTGTCTCTGTGTCCCTGTCTCTGTGTCTATGCCTCTGTCCGTGTGTCTCTGTACCTGTGTCTCCGTCTCTGTGTGTCGGTCTCTATGTCTCTGCCTCTGTGTCTCTGATTCGGTGTTTCTGTCCCTGTGTCACTGTCCCTCTGACTCTGTCTCCGTGTCACTGTGTCTGTTTCTCTTTCTCTGTGTCTCTGTCTCTGTGTCTCTATACCTGTGTCTCCTTCTCTGTGTTTCTTTCTCTGTGTCTCTGTCTCTGTTTCTCTTTCGCTGTGTCTCTGTCTCTGTGTCTCTATACCTGTGTCTCCTTCTCTGTGTTTCTCTCTCTGTGCCTCTGTCTCTGTGTATCTGTCTCTGTGTCTCCGTCACTGTCTCTGTGTCTCTGTCTCTGAGTCTCGGTCTCTGAACCGCTGTCTCTGTGTCTCTGTGTCTCTGTCTCTGTCTCTGTCTCTGTCACTGTGTCTCTGCCTCTGTGTCTCTGTCTCTGTCTCTGTCTCTGTGTCTACGTCTCTGTTTCTCTCTCCCTGTGTCACGGTCTCTGTGTTTCTGTCTCTGCGTCTCTGTGTCTCTGTCTCTGTGTCTCTGTCCCTGTGTCTCTGTCCCTGTCTCTGTGTCTCTGTCTCTGTGTCTCTGTCTCTGTGTCTCTGTCTCTGTGTCTCTGTCTCTGTGTCTCTGTCTCTGTGTCTCTGTCTCTGTGTCTCTGTCTCTGTGTCTCTGTCTCTGTGTCTCTGTCCCAGTATCTCCGTCTCTGTGTTTCTCTCTCTGTGTCTCTGTCTCTGTGTCCCTGTCTCTGTGTCTCTGTCTCTGTGTCTCTGTCTCTGTGTCTCTGTCTCTGTGTATCTGTCTCTGTGTCTCTGTCTCTGTGTCTCTGTCTCTATGTCTCTGTCTCTGTCTCGGTTTCTCTTTCTCTGTGTCTCTGTCTCCGTCTCTGTTTCTCTTTCTCTGTGTCTCTGTCTCCGTGTCTCTGTCTCTATGTCTCTGTCTCTGTCTCTGTTTCGCTTTCTCTGTGTCTCTGTGCCTCTGTCTCTGTCTCTCTCTCTCCGTGTCTCTGTCTCTGTGCCTCTGTCCGCGTGTCTCTGTACCTGTGTCTCCGTCTCTGTGTGTCGGTCTCTATGTCTCTGTCTCTGTGTCTCTGCCTCTGTGTCTCTGTCTCGATGTCTCTGTCCCTGTGTCTCCGTCTCTGTGTTACTCTCTGTGTATCTGTGTCTCTGTGTCTGTGTCACCGTGTCCCTGTCTCCGTCCCTATGTCTCTGTCTCTGTGTATCTGTCTCTGTGACTCTGTCTCTCTCTCGGTCTCTGTTTCTCTTTCTCTGTGTCTCTGTCTCTGTGTCTCTATACCTGTGTCTCCTTCTCTGTGTTTCTTTCTCTGTGTCTCTGTCTCTGTTTCTCTTTCGCTGTGTCTCTGTCTCTGTGTCTCTATACCTGTGTCTCCTTCTCTGTGTTTCTCTCTCTGTGCCTCTGTCTCTGTGTATCTGTCTCTGTGTCTCCGTCACTGTCTCTGTGTCTCTGTCTCTGAGTCTCGGTCTCTGAACCGCTGTCTCTGTGTCTCTGTCTCTGTGTCTCTGTCTCTGTGTCTCTGTCTCTGTGTCTCTGTCTCTGTGTCTCTGTCTCTGTCTCTCTGCCTCCGTGTCTCTGTCTCTGTGTCTCTGTCTCTCTGTCTCTGTCTCTCTCTCTCTGTGTCTCTGTCTCTGTGTCCCTGTCTCTGTGTCTATGCCTCTGTCCGTGTGTCTCTGTACCTGTGTCTCCGTCTCTGTGTGTCGGTCTCTATGTCTCTGCCTCTGTGTCTCTGATTCGGTGTTTCTGTCCCTGTGTCACTGTCCCTCTGACTCTGTCTCCGTGTCACTGTGTCTGAATCTCTTTCTCTGTGTCTCTGTCTCTGTGTCTCTGTCTCTGTGTCTCTGTCTCTGTGTCTCTGCCCCTGTGTCTCTGTCTCTATGTCTCTGTCTCTGTGTCTCTGTCTCTGTGTCGCTGTCTCTGTGTCTCTGTCTCTGTGTATCTGTCTCTGTGTCTCTGTCTCTGTCTCTGTCTCTGTGTCTACGTCTCTGTTTCTCTCTCCCTGTGTCACGGTCTCTGAGTTTCTGTCTCTGCGTCTCTGTGTCTCTGTCTCTGTGTATCTGTCCTGTATCTCTGTCTCTGTGTCTCTGTCTCTGTGTCTCTGTCTCGGTGTCTCTGTCCCTGTGTCCCCTCCTCTGTGTCACTGTCTCTGTGTCTCTGTCTCCGTGTCTCTGTCTCTGTGTCTCTGTCTCGGTGTCTCTGTCTCTGTGTCTCTGTCTCGGTGTCTCTGTCCCTGTGTCTCTGTCTCTGTGCCTCTGTCTCGGTCTCTGTGTCTCTGTCTCTGTGTCTCTGACGCTGTGTCTCCGTCTCTGCGTCTCTGTCTCTGTGTCTCTGTCTCTGTGTTTCTGTCATTATGTCTCTGTCTCTGTGTCTCTGTCTCTGTGAATCTGCGTCTTTGTCTATGCCCCTGTCTCTGTCTCTCTGTCTCTGTCTCTCTGCCTCCGTGTCTCTGTCTCTGTGTCTCTGTCTCTCTGTCTCTGTCTCTCTCTCTCTGTGTCTCTGTCTCTGTGTCCCTGTCTCTGTGTCTATGCCTCTGTCCGTGTGTCTCTGTAACCGTGTCTCCGTCTCTGTGTGTCGGTCTCTATGTCTCTGCCTCTGTGTCTCTGTATAGGTGTCTCTGTCCCTGTGTCACTGTCCCTCCGACTCTGTCTCTGTGTCACTGTGTCTGAATCTCTGTCTCTGTGTCTCTGTCTCTGTGTCTCTGCGTCTCTGTCTCTGTGTCTCTGTCTCTGTGCCTCTGTCTCGGTCTCTGTGTCTCTGTCTCTGTGTCTCTGTCTCTGTGTCTCTGTCCCTGTGTCTCTGTCCCTGTATCTCCGTCTCCGTGTTTCTCTCTCTGTGTCTCTGTCTCCGCGTCTCTGTCTCTGTGCCTCTGTCTCGGTCTCTGTGTCTCTGTCTCTGTGTCTCTGTCTCTGTGTCTCTGTCTCTGTGTCTCTGTCCCTGTGTCTCTGTCCCTGTATCTCCGTCTCCGTGTTTCTCTCTCTGTGTCTCTGTCTCTGTGTCCCTGTCTCTGTGTCTCTGTCTCTGTGTCTCTGTCTCTGTGTCTCTGTCTCTGTGTCTCTGTCTCTGTGTCTCTGTCTCTGTGTCTCTGTCTCTGTGTCTCTGTCTCTGTGTCTCTGTCTCTGTGTCTCTGTCTCTGTGTCTCTGTCTCTGTGTCTCTGTCTCTGTGTCTCTGTCTCTGTGTCTCTGTCTCTGTGTCTCTGTCTCTGTGTCTCTGTCTCTGTGTCTCTGTCTCTGTGTCTCTGTCTCTGTGTCTCTGTCTCTGTGTCTCTGTCCCTGTATCTCCGTCTCCGTGTTTCTCTCTCTGTGTCTCTGTCTCTGTGTCCCTGTCTCTGTGTCCCTGTCTCTGTGTCTCTGTCTCTGTGTCTCTGTCTCTGTGTCTCTGTCTCTGTGTCTCTGTCTCTGTGTCTCTGTCTCTGTGTCTCTGCCTCTGTGTCTCTGTCTCTGTCTCTGTCACTGTGTCTCTGCCTCTGTGTCTCTGTCTCTGTCTCTGTCTCTGTGTCTACGTCTCTGTTTCTCTCTCCCTGTGTCACGGTCTCTGTGTTTCTGTCTCTGCGTCTCTGTGTCTCTGTCTCTGTGTATCTGTCCCTGTGTCTCCGTCTCTGCTTCACTGTCCCTCTGACTCTGTCTCTGTGTCACTGTGTCTGACTCTCCGTCTCTGTGTCTCTGTCTCTGAGTCTCTCTCTCTGTGTCCCTGTCCCTCTGTCTCTGTCTCTGTCTCTGTATCTGTCTCTGTGTCTATGTCTCTGTTTCTCTCTCCGTGTATCACGGTCTCTGTGTTTCTGTCTCTGCGTCTCTGTGTCTCTGTCTCTGTGTCTCTGTCTCTGTGTCTCTGTCTCTGTGTCTCTGTCTCTGTGTCTCTGTCTCTGTGTCTCTGTCTCTGTGTCTCTGTCTCTGTGTCTCTGTCTCTGTGTCTCTGTCTCTGTGTCTCTGTCTCTGTGTCTCTGTCTCTGTGTCTCTGTCTCTGTGTCTCTGTCTCTGTGTCTCTGTCTCTGTGTCTCTGTCTCTGTGTCTCTGTCTCTGTGTCTCTGTCTCTGTGTCTCTGTCTCTGTGTCTCTGTCTCTGTGTCTCTGTCTCTGTGTCTCTGTCTCTGTGTCTCTGTCTCTGTGTCTCTGTCTCTGTGTCTCTGTCTCTGTGTCTCTGTCTCTGTGTCTCTGTCTCTGTGTCTCTGTCTCTGTGTCTCTGTCTCTGTGTCTCTGTCTCTGTGTCTCTGTCTCTGTGTCTCTGTCTCTGTGTCTCTGTCTCTGTGTCTCTGTCTCTGTGTCTCTGTCTCTGTGTCTCTGTCTCTGTGTCTCTGTCTCTGTGTCTCTGTCTCTGTGTCTCTGTCTCTGTGTCTCTGTCTCTGTGTCTCTGTCTCTGTGTCTCTGTCTCTGTGTCTCTGTCTCTGTGTCTCTGTCTCTGTGTCTCTGTCTCTGTGTCTCTGTCTCTGTGTCTCTGTCTCTGTGTCTCTGTCTCTGTGTCTCTGTCTCTGTGTCTCTGTCTCTGTGTCTCTGTCTCTGTGTCTCTGTCTCTATGTGTCTCGGTCTATGTGTCTCTGTCTCTGTGTCTCTGACTCTGTGTCTCTGTCTCTGTGTCTCTGTCTCTGTGTCTCTCTCTCTGTGTCTCTGTTCCTCTGACACTGTCTCTGTGTCACTGTGTCCGAATATCTGTCTCTGTGTCTCTGTCTCTCTGTCTCTGTCTCTGTGTCTATGTCACTGTTTCTCTCTCCCTGTGTCACGGTCTCTGTGTCTCTGTCTCTGCGTCCCTGTGTCTCTGTCTCTGTATCTCTCTCTCTGTGTCTCTGTCTCTGCGTATCTATCTCTGTGTCTCTGTCTCTGTCTCTGTCTCTGTCTCTGTGTCTATGTCTCTGTTTCTCTCTCCCTGTGTCACGGTCTCTGTGTCTCTGTCTCTGCGTCTCTGTGTCTCTGTCTCTGTCTCTCTCTCTCTGTGTCTCCGTCTCCGTGTTTCTCTCTCTGTGTCTCTGTCTCTGTGTCCCTGTCTCTGTGCCTCTGTCTCTGTCTCTCTCTCTCCGTGTCTCTGTCTCTGTGCCTCTGTCTCTGTGTCTATGCCTCTGTCCGCGTGTCTCTGTACCTGTGTCTCCGTCTCTGTGTGTCGGTCTCTATGTCTCTGTCTCTGTGTCTCTGCCTCTGTGTCTCTGTCTCGGTGTCTCTGTCCCTGTGTCCCCTCCTCTGTGTCACTGTCTCTGTGTCTCTGTCTCCGCGTCTCTGTCTCTGTGCCTCTGTCTCGGTCTCTGTGTCTCTGTCTCTGTGTCTCTGTCTCTGTGTCTCTGTCTCTGTGTCTCTGTCTCTGTGTCTCTGTCTCTGTGCCTCTGTCCCTGTATCTCCGTCTCCGTGTTTCTCTCTCTGTGTCTGTGTCTCTGTGTCCCTGTCACTGTGTCTCTGTCTCTGTGTCTCTGTCTCTGTGTCTCTGTCTCTGTGTCTCTGTCTCTGTGTCTCTGTCTCTGTGTCTCTGTCTCTGTGTCTCTGCCTCTGTGTCTCTGTCTCTGTCTCTGTCACTGTGTCTCTGCCTCTGTGTCTCTGTCTCTGTCTCTGTCTCTGTGTCTACGTCTCTGTTTCTCTCTCCCTGTGTCACGGTCTCTGTGTTTCTGTCTCTGCGTCTCTGTGTCTCTGTCTCTGTGTATCTGTCCCTGTGTCTCCGTCTCTGCTTCACTGTCCCTCTGACTCTGTGTCTGTGTCACTGTGTCTGAATCTCTGTCTCTGTGTCTCTGTCTCTGAGTCTCTCTCTCTGTGTCCCTGTCCCTCTGTCTCTGTCTCTGTGTCTCTGTTTCTG
Organism: Megachile willughbiella; assembly: GCA_945859595.2. Lineage (NCBI taxonomy): Eukaryota > Metazoa > Arthropoda > Insecta > Hymenoptera > Megachilidae > Megachile > Megachile willughbiella. Next base: position 2,432,558 of record CAMAOD020000201.1, on the reverse strand, counting down.
TGTATCTGTCTCTGTGACTCTGTCTCTCTCTCGGTCTCTGTTTCTCTTTCTCTGTGTCTCTACACCTGTGTCTCCTTCTCTGTGTTTCTCTCTCTGTGTGTCTGTCTCTGTTTCTCTTTCTCTGTGTCTCTGTCTCTGTGTCTGTATACCTCTGTCTCCTTCTCTGTGTTTCTCTCTCTGTGTCTCCGTCTCTGTGTCCCTGTCTCTGTGTCTCTGTCTCTGAGTCTCTGTCTCTGTGCCTCTGTCTCTGTGTATCTGTTTCTGTGTCTCTGTCTCTGTGTCTCCGTCACTGTCTCTGTGTCTCTGTCTCTGAGTCTCTGTCTCTGAATCTCTGTCTCTGTGTCTCTGTCTCTTAATCTCTCTCTCTGTGTTTCTGCCTCTGTGTTTATGCCTCTGTCTCTGTCTCCCTGTGTCACGGTCTCTGCGTCTCTCTCTCTGCGTCTCTGTGTCTCTGTCTCTGTATCTCTGTCTCTGTATCTCTGTCTCTGTCTCTATGTCTCTCTCTCGGTCTCTGTTTCTCTTTCTCTGTGTCTCTGTCTCTGTGTCTCTGCCCCTGTGTCTCCGTCTCTGTGTCTCTGTCTCCGTATCTCCGTCCCTGTGTCTCTGTCTCTGTCTCTGTGCCTCTATCTCTGTGTATCTGTCTCTGTGTCTCTGTCTCCGTGTCTCTGCCTCAGTGTCTCTGTCTCTTTTTTCTCTGTCTCTGTGTCTCTGTCTCCGTCTCTGTGTCTCGGTCTATGTGTCTCCGTCTCTGTGCCTCTGCCTCTGTGTCTATGCCTCTGTCTCTGTCTCACTGTATCTGTGTCTCTGCCTCCGTGTCTCTGTCTCTGTGTCTCTGTCACTCTGTCTCTGTCTCTCTCTCTCTGTATCTCTGTCTCTGTGTCCCTGTCTCTGTGTCTATGCCTCTGTCCGTGTGTCTCTGTACCTGTGTCTCTGTCTCTGTGTCTCTGTCTCTGTGTCTCTGTCTCTGTGTCTCTGTCTCTGTGTCTCTGTCTCTGTGTCTCTGTCTCTGCGTCTCTGTCTCCGTGTCTCTGTCTCTGTGTCTCTGTCTCCGTGTCTCTGCCTCTGTGTCTCTGTCTCCGTCTCTGTGTCTCGGTCTATGTGTCTCCGTCTCTGTGCCTCTGCCTCTGTGTCTATGCCTCTGTCTCTGTCTCTCTCTCTCCGTGTCTCTGTCTCTGTGCCTCTGTCCGCGTGTCTCTGTACCTGTGTCTCCGTCTCTGTGTGTCGGTCTCTATGTCTCTGTCTCTGTGTCTCTGCCTCTGTGTCTCTGTCTCGATGTCTCTGTCCCTGTGTCTCCGTCTCTGTGTTACTCTCTGTGTATCTGTGTCTCTGTGTCTGTGTCACCGTGTCCCTGTCTCCGTCCCTATGTCTCTGTCTCTGTGTATCTGTCTCTGTGACTCTGTCTCTCTCTCGGTCTCTGTTTCTCTTTCGCTGTGTCTCTGTCTCTGTGTCTCTATACCTGTGTCTCCTTCTCTGTGTTTCTCTCTCTGTGCCTCTGTCTCTGTGTATCTGTCTCTGTGTCTCCGTCACTGTCTCTGTGTCTCTGTCTCTGAGTCTCTGTCTCTGTGTCTCTGTCTCTCTGTCTCTGTCTCTCTCTCTCTGTGTCTCTGTCTCTGTGTCCCTGTCTCTGTGTCAATGCCTCTGTCCGTGTGTCTCTGTACCTGTGTCTCCGTCTCTGTGTGTCGGTCTCTATGTCTCTGCCTCTGTGTCTCTGATTCGGTGTTTCTGTCCCTGTGTCACTGTCCCTCTGACTCTGTCTCCGTGTCACTGTGTCTGAATCTCTTTCTCTGTGTCTCTGTCTCTGTGTCTCTGTCTCTGTGTCTCTGCCTCTGTGTCTCTGTCTCTATGTCTCTGTCTCTGTGTCTCTGTCTCTGTGTCGCTGTCTCTGTGTCTCTGTCTCTGTGTATCTGTCTCTGTGTCTCTGTCTCTGTCTCTGTCTCTGTGTCTACGTCTCTGTTTCTCTCTCCCTGTGTCACGGTCTCTGAGTTTCTGTCTCTGCGTCTCTGTGTCTCTGTCTCTGTGTATCTGTCCTGTATCTCTGTCTCTGTGTCTCTGTCCCTGTGTCTCTGTCTCGGTGTCTCTGTCCCTGTGTCCCCTCCTCTGTGTCACTGTCTCTGTGTCTCTGTCTCCGTGTCTCTGTCTCTGTGTCTCTGTCTCCGTGTCTCTGTCTCTGTGTCTCTGTCTCGGTGTCTCTGTCTCTGTGTCTCTGTCTCGGTGTCTCTGTCCCTGTGTCTCTGTCTCTGTGCCTCTGTCTCGGTCTCTGTGTCTCTGTCTCTGTGTCTCTGACGCTGTGTCTCCGTCTCTGCGTCTCTGTCTCTGTGTCTCTGTCTCTGTGTTTTTCTGTCATTATGTCTCTGTCTCTGTGTCTCTGTCTCTGTGAATCTGCGTCTGTGTCTATGCCTCTGTCTCTGTCTCTCTGTCTCTGTCACTCTGCCTCCGTGTCTCTGTCTCTGTGTCTCTGTCTCTCTGTCTCTGTCTCTCTCTCTCTGTGTCTCTGTCTCTGTGTCCCTGTCTCTGTGTCTATGCCTCTGTCCGTGTGTCTCTGTAACCGTGTCTCCGTCTCTGTGTGTCGGTCTCTATGTCTCTGCCTCTGTGTCTCTGTATAGGTGTCTCTGTCCCTGTGTCACTGTCCCTCCGACTCTGTCTCTGTGTCACTGTGTCTGAATCTCTGTCTCTGTGTCTCTGTCTCTGTGTCTCTGTGTCTCTGTCTCCGCGTCTCTGTCTCTGTGCCTCTGTCTCGGTCTCTGTGTCTCTGTCTCTGTGTCTCTGTCTCTGTGTCTCTGTCTCTGTGTCTCTGTCCCTGTGTCTCTGTCCCTGTATCTCCGTCTCCGTGTTTCTCTCTCTGTGTCTCTGTCTCTGTGTCCCTGTCTCTGTGTCTCTGTCTCTGTGTCTCTGTCTCTGTGTCTCTGTCTCTGTGTCTCTGTCTCTGTGTCTCTGTCTCTGTGTCTCTGTCTCTGTGTCTCTGCCTCTGTGTCTCTGTCTCTGTCTCTGTCACTGTGTCTCTGCCTCTGTGTCTCTGTCTCTGTCTCTGTCTCTGTGTCTACGTCTCTGTTTCTCTCTCCCTGTGTCACGGTCTCTGTGTTTCTGTCTCTGCGTCTCTGTGTCTCTGTCTCTGTGTATCTGTCCCTGTGTCTCCGTCTCTGCTTCACTGTCCCTCTGACTCTGTCTCTGTGTCTCTGTCTCTGAGTCTCTCTCTCTGTGTCCCTGTCCCTCTGTCTCTGTCTCTGTATCTGTCTCTGTGTCTATGTCTCTGTTTCTCTCTCCGTGTGTCACGGTCTCTGTGTTTCTGTCTCTGCGTCTCTGTGTCTCTGCCTCTGTCTCTGTCTCTGTCACTGTGTCTCTGCCTCTGTGTCTCTGTCTCTGTCTCTGTCTCTGTGTCTACGTCTCTGTTTCTCTCTCCCTGTGTCACGGTCTCTGTGTTTCTGTCTCTGCGTCTCTGTGTCTCTGTCTCTGTGTCTCTGTCCCTGTGTCTCTGTCTCTGTCTCTGTGTCTCTGTCTCTGTGTCTCTGTCTCTGTGTCTCTGTCTCTGTGTATCTGTCTCTGTGTCTCTGTCTCTGTGTCTCTGTCTCTACGTCTCTGTCTCTGTCTCTGTTTCTCTTTCTCTGTGTCTCTGTCTCTGTGTCCCTGTCTCTATGTCTCTGTCTCTGTCTCTGTTTCTCTTTCTCTGTGTCTCTGTCTCTGTGTCTCTCTCTCTGTGTCTCTGTTTCTGAGTCTCTGTCTCCGCGTCTCTGTCTCTGTGCCTCTGTCTCGGTCTCTGTGTCTCTGTCTCTGTGTCTCTGTCTCTGTGTCTCTGTCTCTGTGTCTCTGTCTCTGTGTCTCTGTCTCTGTGTCTCTGTCCCTGTATCTCCGTCTCCGTGTTTCTCTCTCTGTGTCTCTGTCTCTGTGTCCCTGTCTCTGTGTCTCTGTCTCTGTGTCTCTGTCTCTGTGTCTCTGTCTCTGTGTCTCTGTCTCTGTGTCTCTGTCTCTATGTGTCTGTCTCTGTCTCAGTTTCTCTTTCTCTGTGTCTCTGTCTCTGTGTCTCTGTCCCAGTATCTCCGTCTCTGTGTTTCTCTCTCTGTGTCTCTGTCTCTGTGTCCCTGTCTCTGTGTCTCTGTCTCTGTGTCTCTGTCTCTGTGTCTCTGTCTCTGTGTCTCTGTCTCTGTCTCTGTGTCTCGGTCTATGTGTCTCTGTCTCTGTGTCTCTGACTCTGTGTCTCTGTCTCTGTGTCTCTGTCTCTGTGTCTCTCTCTCTGTGTCTCAGTCTCTGAGTCTCTGTCTCTGTGTCTCTGTCTCTGTGTCTCCGTCTCTGTGTATTTGTCTCTGTCTCTGTCTCTGTGTCTACGCCTCTGTTTCTCTCTCCCTGTGTCACGGTCTCTGTGTTTCTGTCTCTGCGTCTCCGTATCTCTGTCTCTGTGTATCTGTCTCTGTGTCTCTGTCGCTGTGTCTCTGTGCCTCTGTCTCTGTCTCTCTCTCTCCGTGTCTCTGTCTCTGTGCCTCTGTCTCTGTGTCTATGCCTCTGTCCGCGTGTCTCTGTACCTGCGTCTCCGTCTCTGTGTGTCGGTCTCTATGTCTCTGTCTCTGTGTCTCTGCCTCTGTGTCTCTGTCTCGATGTCTCTGTCCCTGTGTCTCCGTCTCTGTGTTACTCTCTGTGTATCTGTGTCTCTGTGTCTGTGTCACCGTGTCCCTGTCTCCGTCCCTATGTCTCTGTTTCTGTGTATCTGTCTCTGTGACTCTGTCTCTGAACCGCTGTCTCTGTGTCTCTGTCTCTGTGTCTCTGTCTCTGTGTCTCTGTCTCTGTGTCTCTGTCTCTGTGTCTCTGTCTCTGTGTCTCTGTCTCTGTCTCTCTGTCTCCGTGTCTCTGTCTCTGTGTCTCTGTGTCTCTGTCTCTCTGTCTCTGTCTCTCTCTCTCTGTGTCTCTGTCTCTGTGTCCCTGTCTCTGTGTCTATGCCTCTGTCCGTGTGTCTCTGTACCTGTGTCTCCGTCTCTGTGTGTCGGTCTCTATGTCTCTGCCTCTGTGTCTCTGATTCGGTGTCTCTGTCCCTGTGTCACTGTCCCTCTGACTCTGTCTCCGTGTCACTGTGTCTGAATCTCTTTCTCTGTGTCTCTGACTCTGTGTCTCTGTCTCTGTGTCTCTGCCTCTGTGTCTCTGTCTCTATGTCTCTGTCTCTGTGTCTCTGTCTCTGTGTCGCTGTCTCTGTGTCTCTGTCTCGGTGTCTCTGTCTCGGTGTCTCTGTCCCTGTGTCCCCTCCTCTGTGTCACTGTCTCTGTGTCTCTGTCTCCGTGTCTCTGTCTCTGTGCCTCTGTCTCGGTCTCTGTGTCTCTGTCTCTGCGTCTCTGTCGCTGTGTCTCCGTCTCTGCGGCTCTGTCTCTGTGTCTCTGTCTCTGTGTTTCTGTCATTATGTCTCTGTCTCCGTGTCTCCGTCTCTGTGTCTCCGTCTCTGTGTCTCTGTCTCTGTGACTCTGTCTCTGTGTCTCTGTCTGTGTGAATCTGCCTCTGTGTCTATGCCTCTGTCTCTGTCTCTCTGTCTCTGTCTCTCTGCCTCCGTGTCTCTGTCTCTGTGTCTCTGTCTCTCTGTCTCTGTCTCTCTTTCTCTGTGTCTCTGTCTCTGTGTCCCTGTCTCTGTGTCTATGCCTCTGTCCGTGTGTCTCTGTAACCGTGTCTCCGTCTCTGTGTGTCGGTCTCTATGTCTCTGCCTCTGTGTCTCTGTATAGGTGTCTCTGTCCCTGTGTCACTGTCCCTCCGACTCTGTCTCTGTGTCACTGTGTCTGAATCTCTGTCTCTGTGTCTCTGTCTCTGTGTCTCTGTGTCTCTGTCTCTGTGTCTCTGTCTCTGTGTCTCTGTCTCTGTGTCTCTGTCTCTATGTCTCTGCCTCTGTGTCTCTGTCTCTGTGACTCTGTCTCTGTGTCTCTGTCTCGGTGTCTCTGTCCCTGTGTCTCTGTCTCTGTGTCTCTGTCTCTGTGTCTCTGTCTCTGTGTCTCTGTCTCTGTGTCTCTGTCTCTGTGTCTCTGTCTCTGTGTCTCTGTCTCTGTGTCTCTGCCTCTGTGTCTCTGTCTCTGTGACTCTGTCTCTGTGTCTCTGTCTCGGTGTCTCTGTCTCTGTGTCTCTATCTCTGTGTCTCTGTCTCTGTGTCTCTGTCTCTGTGTCTCTGTCTCTGTGTCTCTGTCTCTGTGTATCTGTCTCTGTGTCTCTGTCTCTGTGTCTCTGTGCCTCTGTCTCTGTCTCTCTCTCTCCGTGTCTCTGTCTCTGTGCCTCTGTCTCTGTGTCTATGCCTCTGTCCGCGTGTCTCTGTACCTGTGTCTCCGTCTCTGTGTGCCGGTCTCTATGTCTCCGTCTCTGTGTCTCTGTCTCTGTGTCTCTGTCTCTGTGTCTCTGTCTCTGTGTCTCTGTCTCTGTGTCTCTGTCTCTGTGTCTCTGTCCCTGTATCTCCGTCTCCGTGTTTCTCTCTCTGTGTCTCTGTCTCTGTGTCCCTGTCTCTGTGTCTCTGTCTCTGTGTCTCTGTCTCTGTGTCTCTGTCTCTGTGTCTCTGTCTCTGTGTCTCTGTCTCTGTGTCTCTGTCTCTGTGTCTCTGCCTCTGTGTCTCTGTCTCTGTCTCTGTCACTGTGTCTCTGCCTCTGTGTCTCTGTCTCTGTCTCTGTGTCTGTGTCTACGTCTCTGTTTCTCTCTCCCTGTGTCACGGTCTCTGTGTTTCTGTCTCTGCGTCTCTGTGTCTCTGTCTCTGTGTATCTGTCCCTGTGTCTCCGTCTCTGCTTCACTGTCCCTCTGACTCTGTCTCTGTGTCACTGTGTCTGACTCTCCGTCTCTGTGTCTCTGTCTCTGAGTCTCTCTCTCTGTGTCCCTGTCCCTCTGTCTCTGTCTCTGTATCTGTCTCTGTGTCTATGTCTCTGTTTCTCTCTCCGTGTATCACGGTCTCTGTGTTTCTGTCTCTGCGTCTCTGTGTCTCTGTCTCTGTGTATCTGTCTCTGAACCGCTGTCTCTGTGTCTCTGTCTCTGTGTCTCTGTCTCTGTGTCTCTGTCTCTGTGTCTCTGTCTCTGTGTCTCTGTCTCTGTGTCTCTGTCTCTGTCTCTCTGTCTCCGTGTCTCTGTCTCTGTGTCTCTGTGTCTCTGTCTCTCTGTCTCTGTCTCTCTCTCTCTGTGTCTCTGTCTCTGTGTCCCTGTCTCTGTGTCTATGCCTCTGTCCGTGTGTCTCTGTACCTGTGTCTCCGTCTCTGTGTGTCGGTCTCTATGTCTCTGCCTCTGTGTCTCTGATTCGGTGTCTCTGTCCCTGTGTCACTGTCCCTCTGACTCTGTCTCCGTGTCACTGTGTCTGAATCTCTTTCTCTGTGTCTCTGTCTCTGTGTCTCTGTCTCTGTGTCTCTGCCTCTGTGTCTCTGTCTCTATGTCTCTGTCTCTGTGTCTCTGTCTCTGTGTCGCTGTCTCTGTGTCTCTGTCTCGGTGTCTCTGTCTCGGTGTCTCTGTCCCTGTGTCCCCTCCTCTGTGTCACTGTCTCTGTGTCTCTGTCTCCGTGTCTCTGTCTCTGTGCCTCTGTCTCGGTCTCTGTGTCTCTGTCTCTGCGTCTCTGTCGCTGTGTCTCCGTCTCTGCGGCTCTGTCTCTGTGTCTCTGTCTCTGTGTTTCTGTCATTATGTCTCTGTCTCCGTGTCTCCGTCTCTGTGTCTCCGTCTCTGTGTCTCTGTCTCTGTGACTCTGTCTCTGTGCCTCTGTCTCGGTGTCTCTATCTCTGTGTCTCTGTCTCTGTGTCTCTGTCTCTGTGTCTCTGTCTCTGTGTCTCTGTCTCTGTGTCTCTGTCTCTGTGTCTCTGCCTCTGTGTCTCTGTCTCTGTCTCTGTCACTGTGTCTCTGCCTCTGTGTCTCTGTCTCTGTCTCTGTCTCTGTGTCTACGTCTCTGTTTCTCTCTCCCTGTGTCACGGTCTCTGTGTTTCTGTCTCTGCGTCTCTGTGTCTCTGTCTCTGTGTATCTGTCCCTGTGTCTCCGTCTCTGCTTCACTGGCCCTCTGACTCTGTCTCTGTGTCTCTGTCTCTGAGTCTCTCTCTCTGTGTCCCTGTCCCTCTGTCTCTGTCTCTGTATCTGTCTCTGTGTCTATGTCTCTGTTTCTCTCTGCGTGTGTCACGGTCTCTGTGTTTCTGTCTCTGCGTCTCTGTGTCTCTGTCTCTGTCTCTGTCTCTGTCACTGTGTCTCTGCCTCTGTGTCTCTGTCTCTGTCTCTGTCTCTGTGTCTACGTCTCTGTTTCTCTCTCCCTGTGTCACGGTCTCTGTGTTTCTGTCTCTGCGTCTCTGTGTCTCTGTCTCTGTGTCTCTGTCCCTGTGTCTCTGTCTCTGTCTCTGTGTCTCTGTCTCTGTGTCTCTGTCTCTGTGTCTCTGTCTCTGTGTCTCTGTCTCTGTGTCTCTGTCTCTGTGTCTCTGTCTCTGTGTCTCTGTCTCTGTGTCTCTGTCTCTGTGTCTCTGTCTCTGTGTCTCTGTCTCTGTGTCTCTGTCTCTGTGTCTCTGTCTCTGTGTCTCTGTCTCTATGTGTCTGTCTCTGTCTCTGTTTCTCTTTCTCTGTGTCTCTGTCTCTGTGTCTCTGTCCCAGTATCTCCGTCTCTGTGTTTCTCTCTCTGTGTCTCTGTCTCTGTGTCCCTGTCTCTGTGTCTCTGTCTCTGTGTCTCTGTCTCTGTGTCTCTGTCTCTGTGTATCTGTCTCTGTGCCTCTGTCTCTGTGTCTATGCCTCTGTCCGCGTGTCTCTGTACCTGTGTCTCCGTCTCTGTGTGTCGGTCTCTATGTCTCTGCCTCTGTGTCTCTGATTCGGTGTCTCTGTCCCTGTGTCACTGTCCCTCTGACTCTGTCTCCGTGTCACTGTGTCTGAATCTCTTTCTCTGTGTCTCTGTCTCTGTGTCTCTGTCTCTGTGTCTCTGCCTCTGTGTCTCTGTCTCTATGTCTCTGTCTCTGTGTCTCTGTCTCTGTGTCGCTGTCTCTGTGTCTCTGTCTCGGTGTCTCTGTCTCGGTGTCTCTGTCCCTGTGTCCCCTCCTCTGTGTCACTGTCTCTGTGTCTCTGTCTCCGTGTCTCTGTCTCTGTGCCTCTGTCTCGGTCTCTGTGTCTCTGTCTCTGCGTCTCTGTCGCTGTGTCTCCGTCTCTGCGGCTCTGTCTCTGTGTCTCTGTCTCTGTGTTTCTGTCATTATGTCTCTGTCTCCGTGTCTCCGTCTCTGTGTCTCCGTCTCTGTGTCTCTGTCTCTGTGACTCTGTCTCTGTGTCTCTGTCTGTGTGAATCTGCCTCTGTGTCTATGCCTCTGTCTCTGTCTCTCTGTCTCTGTCTCTCTGCCTCCGTGTCTCTGTCTCTGTGTCTCTGTCTCTCTGTCTCTGTCTCTCTTTCTCTGTGTCTCTGTCTCTGTGTCCCTGTCTCTGTGTCTATGCCTCTGTCCGTGTGTCTCTGTAACCGTGTCTCCGTCTCTGTGTGTCGGTCTCTATGTCTCTGCCTCTGTGTCTCTGTATAGGTGTCTCTGTCCCTGTGTCACTGTCCCTCCGACTCTGTCTCTGTGTCACTGTGTCTGAATCTCTGTCTCTGTGTCTCTGTCTCTGTGTCTCTGTGTCTCTGTCTCTGTGTCTCTGTCTCTGTGTCTCTGTCTCTGTGTCTCTGTCTCTATGTCTCTGCCTCTGTGTCTCTGTCTCTGTGACTCTGTCTCTGTGTCTCTGTCTCGGTGTCTCTGTCCCTGTGTCTCTGTCTCTGTGTCTCTGTCTCTGTGTCTCTGTCTCTGTGTCTCTGTCTCTGTGTCTCTGTCTCTGTGTCTCTGTCTCTGTGTCTCTGTCTCTGTGTCTCTGCCTCTGTGTCTCTGTCTCTGTGACTCTGTCTCTGTGTCTCTGTCTCGGTGTCTCTGTCTCTGTGTCTCTATCTCTGTGTCTCTGTCTCTGTGTCTCTGTCTCTGTGTCTCTGTCTCTGTGTCTCTGTCTCTGTGTATCTGTCTCTGTGTCTCTGTCTCTGTGTCTCTGTGCCTCTGTCTCTGTCTCTCTCTCTCCGTGTCTCTGTCTCTGTGCCTCTGTCTCTGTGTCTATGCCTCTGTCCGCGTGTCTCTGTACCTGTGTCTCCGTCTCTGTGTGCCGGTCTCTATGTCTCCGTCTCTGTGTCTCTGTCTCTGTGTCTCTGTCTCTGTGTCTCTGTCTCTGTGTCTCTGTCTCTGTGTCTCTGTCTCTGTGTCTCTGTCCCTGTATCTCCGTCTCCGTGTTTCTCTCTCTGTGTCTCTGTCTCTGTGTCCCTGTCTCTGTGTCTCTGTCTCTGTGTCTCTGTCTCTGTGTCTCTGTCTCTGTGTCTCTGTCTCTGTGTCTCTGTCTCTGTGTCTCTGTCTCTGTGTCTCTGCCTCTGTGTCTCTGTCTCTGTCTCTGTCACTGTGTCTCTGCCTCTGTGTCTCTGTCTCTGTCTCTGTGTCTGTGTCTACGTCTCTGTTTCTCTCTCCCTGTGTCACGGTCTCTGTGTTTCTGTCTCTGCGTCTCTGTGTCTCTGTCTCTGTGTATCTGTCCCTGTGTCTCCGTCTCTGCTTCACTGTCCCTCTGACTCTGTCTCTGTGTCACTGTGTCTGACTCTCCGTCTCTGTGTCTCTGTCTCTGAGTCTCTCTCTCTGTGTCCCTGTCCCTCTGTCTCTGTCTCTGTATCTGTCTCTGTGTCTATGTCTCTGTTTCTCTCTCCGTGTATCACGGTCTCTGTGTTTCTGTCTCTGCGTCTCTGTGTCTCTGTCTCTGTGTATCTGTCTCTGAACCGCTGTCTCTGTGTCTCTGTCTCTGTGTCTCTGTCTCTGTGTCTCTGTCTCTGTGTCTCTGTCTCTGTGTCTCTGTCTCTGTGTCTCTGTCTCTGTCTCTCTGTCTCCGTGTCTCTGTCTCTGTGTCTCTGTGTCTCTGTCTCTCTGTCTCTGTCTCTCTCTCTCTGTGTCTCTGTCTCTGTGTCCCTGTCTCTGTGTCTATGCCTCTGTCCGTGTGTCTCTGTACCTGTGTCTCCGTCTCTGTGTGTCGGTCTCTATGTCTCTGCCTCTGTGTCTCTGATTCGGTGTCTCTGTCCCTGTGTCACTGTCCCTCTGACTCTGTCTCCGTGTCACTGTGTCTGAATCTCTTTCTCTGTGTCTCTGTCTCTGTGTCTCTGTCTCTGTGTCTCTGCCTCTGTGTCTCTGTCTCTATGTCTCTGTCTCTGTGTCTCTGTCTCTGTGTCGCTGTCTCTGTGTCTCTGTCTCGGTGTCTCTGTCTCGGTGTCTCTGTCCCTGTGTCCCCTCCTCTGTGTCACTGTCTCTGTGTCTCTGTCTCCGTGTCTCTGTCTCTGTGCCTCTGTCTCGGTCTCTGTGTCTCTGTCTCTGCGTCTCTGTCGCTGTGTCTCCGTCTCTGCGGCTCTGTCTCTGTGTCTCTGTCTCTGTGTTTCTGTCATTATGTCTCTGTCTCCGTGTCTCCGTCTCTGTGTCTCCGTCTCTGTGTCTCTGTCTCTGTGACTCTGTCTCTGTGTCTCTGTCTGTGTGAATCTGCCTCTGTGTCTATGCCTCTGTCTCTGTCTCTCTGTCTCTGTCTCTCTGCCTCCGTGTCTCTGTCTCTGTGTCTCTGTCTCTCTGTCTCTGTCTCTCTTTCTCTGTGTCTCTGTCTCTGTGTCCCTGTCTCTGTGTCTATGCCTCTGTCCGTGTGTCTCTGTAACCGTGTCTCCGTCTCTGTGTGTCGGTCTCTATGTCTCTGCCTCTGTGTCTCTGTATAGGTGTCTCTGTCCCTGTGTCACTGTCCCTCCGACTCTGTCTCTGTGTCACTGTGTCTGAATCTCTGTCTCTGTGTCTCTGTCTCTGTGTCTCTGTGTCTCTGTCTCTGTGTCTCTGTCTCTGTGTCTCTGTCTCTGTGTCTCTGTCTCTATGTCTCTGCCTCTGTGTCTCTGTCTCTGTGACTCTGTCTCTGTGTCTCTGTCTCGGTGTCTCTGTCCCTGTGTCTCTGTCTCTGTGTCTCTGTCTCTGTGTCTCTGTCTCTGTGTCTCTGTCTCTGTGTCTCTGTCTCTGTGTCTCTGTCTCTGTGTCTCTGTCTCTGTGTCTCTGCCTCTGTGTCTCTGCCTCTGTGTCTCTGTCTCTGTGTCTCTGTCTCGGTGTCTCTGTCTCGGTGTCTCTATCTCTGTGTCTCTGTCTCTGTGTCTCTGTCTCTGTGTCTCTGTCTCTGTGTCTCTGTCTCTGTGTCTCTGTCTCTGTGTCTCTGCCTCTGTGTCTCTGTCTCTGTCTCTGTCACTGTGTCTCTGCCTCTGTGTCTCTGTCTCTGTCTCTGTCTCTGTGTCTACGTCTCTGTTTCTCTCTCCCTGTGTCACGGTCTCTGTGTTTCTGTCTCTGCGTCTCTGTGTCTCTGTCTCTGTGTATCTGTCCCTGTGTCTCCGTCTCTGCTTCACTGGCCCTCTGACTCTGTCTCTGTGTCTCTGTCTCTGAGTCTCTCTCTCTGTGTCCCTGTCCCTCTGTCTCTGTCTCTGTATCTGTCTCTGTGTCTATGTCTCTGTTTCTCTCTGCGTGTGTCACGGTCTCTGTGTTTCTGTCTCTGCGTCTCTGTGTCTCTGTCTCTGTCTCTGTCTCTGTCACTGTGTCTCTGCCTCTGTGTCTCTGTCTCTGTCTCTGTCTCTGTGTCTACGTCTCTGTTTCTCTCTCCCTGTGTCACGGTCTCTGTGTTTCTGTCTCTGCGTCTCTGTGTCTCTGTCTCTGTGTCTCTGTCCCTGTGTCTCTGTCTCTGTCTCTGTGTCTCTGTCTCTGTGTCTCTGTCTCTGTGTCTCTGTCTCTGTGTCTCTGTCTCTGTGTCTCTGTCTCTGTGTCTCTGTCTCTGTGTCTCTGTCTCTGTGTCTCTGTCTCTGTGTCTCTGTCTCTGTGTCTCTGTCTCTGTGTCTCTGTCTCTGTGTCTCTGTCTCTGTGTCTCTGTCTCTGTGTCTCTGTCTCTATGTGTCTGTCTCTGTCTCTGTTTCTCTTTCTCTGTGTCTCTGTCTCTGTGTCTCTGTCCCAGTATCTCCGTCTCTGTGTTTCTCTCTCTGTGTCTCTGTCTCTGTGTCCCTGTCTCTGTGTCTCTGTCTCTGTGTCTCTGTCTCTGTGTCTCTGTCTCTGTGTATCTGTCTCTGTGAATCTGCCTCTGTGTCTATGCCTCTGTCTCTGTCTCTCTGTCTCTGTCTCTCTGCCTCCGTGTCTCTGTCTCTGTGTCTCTGTCTCTCTGTCTCTGTCTCTCTTTCTCTGTGTCTCTGTCTCTGTGTCCCTGTCTCTGTGTCTATGCCTCTGTCCGTGTGTCTCTGTAACCGTGTCTCCGTCTCTGTGTGTCGGTCTCTATGTCTCTGCCTCTGTGTCTCTGTATAGGTGTCTCTGTCCCTGTGTCACTGTCCCTCCGACTCTGTCTCTGTGTCACTGTGTCTGAATCTCTGTCTCTGTGTCTCTGTCTCTGTGTCTCTGTGTCTCTGTCTCTGTGTCTCTGTCTCTGTGTCTCTGTCTCTGTGTCTCTGTCTCTATGTCTCTGCCTCTGTGTCTCTGTCTCTGTGACTCTGTCTCTGTGTCTCTGTCTCGGTGTCTCTGTCCCTGTGTCTCTGTCTCTGTGTCTCTGTCTCTGTGTCTCTGTCTCTGTGTCTCTGTCTCTGTGTCTCTGTCTCTGTGTCTCTGTCTCTGTGTCTCTGTCTCTGTGTCTCTGCCTCTGTGTCTCTGCCTCTGTGTCTCTGTCTCTGTGTCTCTGTCTCGGTGTCTCTGTCTCGGTGTCTCTATCTCTGTGTCTCTGTCTCTGTGTCTCTGTCTCTGTGTCTCTGTCTCTGTGTCTCTGTCTCTGTGTCTCTGTCTCTGTGTCTCTGCCTCTGTGTCTCTGTCTCTGTCTCTGTCACTGTGTCTCTGCCTCTGTGTCTCTGTCTCTGTCTCTGTCTCTGTGTCTACGTCTCTGTTTCTCTCTCCCTGTGTCACGGTCTCTGTGTTTCTGTCTCTGCGTCTCTGTGTCTCTGTCTCTGTGTATCTGTCCCTGTGTCTCCGTCTCTGCTTCACTGGCCCTCTGACTCTGTCTCTGTGTCTCTGTCTCTGAGTCTCTCTCTCTGTGTCCCTGTCCCTCTGTCTCTGTCTCTGTATCTGTCTCTGTGTCTATGTCTCTGTTTCTCTCTGCGTGTGTCACGGTCTCTGTGTTTCTGTCTCTGCGTCTCTGTGTCTCTGTCTCTGTCTCTGTCTCTGTCACTGTGTCTCTGCCTCTGTGTCTCTGTCTCTGTCTCTGTCTCTGTGTCTACGTCTCTGTTTCTCTCTCCCTGTGTCACGGTCTCTGTGTTTCTGTCTCTGCGTCTCTGTGTCTCTGTCTCTGTGTCTCTGTCCCTGTGTCTCTGTCTCTGTCTCTGTGTCTCTGTCTCTGTGTCTCTGTCTCTGTGTCTCTGTCTCTGTGTCTCTGTCTCTGTGTCTCTGTCTCTGTGTCTCTGTCTCTGTGTCTCTGTCTCTGTGTCTCTGTCTCTGTGTCTCTGTCTCTGTGTCTCTGTCTCTGTGTCTCTGTCTCTGTGTCTCTGTCTCTGTGTCTCTGTCTCTGTGTCTCTGTCTCTATGTGTCTGTCTCTGTCTCTGTTTCTCTTTCTCTGTGTCTCTGTCTCTGTGTCTCTGTCCCAGTATCTCCGTCTCTGTGTTTCTCTCTCTGTGTCTCTGTCTCTGTGTCCCTGTCTCTGTGTCTCTGTCTCTGTGTCTCTGTCTCTGTGTCTCTGTCTCTGTGTATCTGTCTCTGTGCCTCTGTCTCTGTGTCTATGCCTCTGTCCGCGTGTCTCTGTACCTGTGTCTCCGTCTCTGTGTGCCGGTCTCTGTGTCTCTGTCTCTGTGTCTCTGTCTCTGTGTCTCTGTCTCTGTGTCTCTGTCTCTGTGTCTCCGTCTCTGTGTCTCTGTCTCTGTGTCTCTGTCTCTGTGTCTCTGTCTCTGTGTCTCTGTCTCTATGTCCATGACTCTGTGTCTTTATCTCTGTGTCTCTGTCTCTGTGTCCCTATCTCTGTGTCTATGCCTCTGTCCGTGTGTCTCTGTGCCTGTGTCCCCGTCTCTGTGTGTCGGTCTCTGTGTCTCTGCCTCTGTGTCTCTGTCTCGGTGTCTCTGTTCCTGTGTCTCCGTCCCTGCTTCACTGTCCCTCTGACTCTGTCTCTGTGTCACTGTGTCTGAATCTCTGTCTCTGTGTCTCTGTCTCTGAGTCTCTCTCTCTGTGTCCCTGTCCCTCTGTCTCTGTCTCTGCGTCTCTGTTTCTGTGTATCTGTCTCTGAAACTCTGTCTCTGTGTCTCTGTCTCTGAGTCTCTGTCTCTGTGCCTCTGTCTCTGTGTATCTGTCTCTGTGTCTCTGTCTCTGTGTCTCCGTCACTGTCTCTGTGTCTCTGTCTCTGAGTCTCTGTCTCTTAATCTCTCTCTCTGTGTCTCTGCCTCTGTGTTTATGCCTCTGTCTCTGTCTCCCTGTGTCACGGTCTCTGCGTCTCTGTCTCTGCGTCTCTGTGTCTCTGTCTCTGTATCTGTCTCTGTGTCTATGTCTCTGTTTCTCTCTGCGTGTGTCACGGTCTCTGTGTTTCTGTCTCTGCGTCTCTGTGTCTCTGTCTCTGTCTCTGTCTCTGTCACTGTGTCTCTGCCTCTGTGTCTCTGTCTCTGTCTCTGTCTCTGTGTCTACGTCTCTGTTTCTCTCTCCCTGTGTCACGGTCTCTGTGTTTCTGTCTCTGCGTCTCTGTGTCTCTGTCTCTGTGTCTCTGTCCCTGTGTCTCTGTCTCTGTCTCTGTGTCTCTGTCTCTGTGTCTCTGTCTCTGTGTCTCTGTCTCTGTGTCTCTGTCTCTGTGTCTCTGTCTCTGTCTCTGTCTCTGTGTCTCTGTCTCTGTGTCTCTGTCTCTGTGTCTCTGTCTCTGTATCTCTGTCTCTGTGTCTCTGTCTCTGTGTCTCTGTCTCTGTGTCTCTGTCTCTATGTGTCTGTCTCTGTCTCTGTTTCTCTTTCTCTGTGTCTCTGTCTCTGTGTCTCTGTCCCAGTATCTCCGTCTCTGTGTTTCTCTCTCTGTGTCTCTGTCTCTGTGTCCCTGTCTCTGTGTCTCTGTCTCTGTGTCTCTGTCTCTGTGTCTCTGTCTCTGTGTATCTGTCTCTGTGCCTCTGTCTCTGTGTCTATGCCTCTGTCCGCGTGTCTCTGTACCTGTGTCTCCGTCTCTGTGTGCCGGTCTCTGTGTCTCTGTCTCTGTGTCTCTGTCTCTGTGTCTCTGTCTCTGTGTCTCTGTCTCTGTGTCTCTGTCTCTGTGTCTCCGTCTCTGTGTCTCTGTCTCTGTGTCTCTGTCTCTGTGTCTCTGTCTCTGTGTCTCTGTCTCTATGTCCATGACTCTGTGTCTTTATCTCTGTGTCTCTGTCTCTGTGTCCCTATCTCTGTGTCTATGCCTCTGTCCGTGTGTCTCTGTGCCTGTGTCCCCGTCTCTGTGTGTCGGTCTCTGTGTCTCTGCCTCTGTGTCTCTGTCTCGGTGTCTCTGTTCCTGTGTCTCCGTCCCTGCTTCACTGTCCCTCTGACTCTGTCTCTGTGTCACTGTGTCTGAATCTCTGTCTCTGTGTCTCTGTCTCTGAGTCTCTCTCTCTGTGTCCCTGTCCCTCTGTCTCTGTCTCTGCGTCTCTGTTTCTGTGTATCTGTCTCTGAAACTCTGTCTCTGTGTCTCTGTCTCTGAGTCTCTGTCTCTGTGCCTCTGTCTCTGTGTATCTGTCTCTGTGTCTCTGTCTCTGTGTCTCCGTCACTGTCTCTGTGTCTCTGTCTCTGAGTCTCTGTCTCTTAATCTCTCTCTCTGTGTCTCTGCCTCTGTGTTTATGCCTCTGTCTCTGTCTCCCTGTGTCACGGTCTCTGCGTCTCTGTCTCTGCGTCTCTGTGTCTCTGTCTCTGTATCTCTGTCTCTGTCTCTATGTCTCTGTCTCTGTCTCTGTTTCTCTTTCTCTGTGTCTCTGTCTCTGTGTCTCTGCCCCTGTGTCTCCGTCTCTGTGTCTCTGTCTCCGTATCTCCGTCCCTGTGTCTCTGTCTCTGTCTCTGTGCCTCTATCTCTGTGTATCTGTCTCTGTGTCTCTGTCTCCGTGTCTCTGCCTCAGTGTCTCTGTCTCTTTTTTCTCTGTCTCTGTGTCTCTGTCTCCGTCCCTGTGTCTCCGCCTCTGTGTCCCTGTCCCTCTGTCTCTCTCTCTGTGTCCCTGTCCCTCTGTCTCTGTCTCTGTCTCTGTCTCTGTGTCTATGTCTCTGTTTCTCTCTCCCTGTGTCACTGTCTCTGTGTCTCTGTCTCTGAGTCTCTGTCTCTGTGCCTCTGTCTCGGTCTCTGTGTCTCTGTCTCTGTGTCTCTGTCTCTGTGTTTCTGTCCCTGTATCTCCGTCTCCGTGTTTCTCTCTCTGTGTCTCTGTCTCTGTGTCCCTGTCTCTGTGTCTCTGTGTCTCTGTGTCTCTGTGTCTGTGTCTCTGTCTCTGTGCCTCTGTCTCGGTCTCTGTGTCTCTGTCTCTGTTTCTCTGTCTCTGTGTCTCTGTCTCTGTGTCTCTGTCCCTGTATCTCCGTCCCCGTGTTTCTCTCTCTGTGTCTCTGTCTCCGCGTCTCTGTCTCTGTGCCTCTGTCTCGGTCTCTGTGTCTCTGTCTCTGTGTCTCTGTCTCTGTGTCTCTGTCCCTGTGTCTCTGTCCCTGTATCTCCGTCTCCGTGTTTCTCTCTCTGTGTCTCTGTCTCTGTGTCCCTGTCTCTGTGTCTCTGTCTCTGTGTCTCTGTCTCTGTGTCTCTGTCTCTGTGTCTCTGTCTCTGTGTCTCTGTCTCTGTGTCTCTGTCTCTGTGTCTCTGTCTCTGTGTCTCTGTCTCTGTGTCTCTGTCTCTGTGTCTCTGCCTCTGTGTCTCTGTCTCTGTCTCTGTCACTGTGTCTCTGCCTCTGTGTCTCTGTCTCTGTCTCTGTCTCTGTGTCTACGTCTCTGTTTCTCTCTCCCTGTGTCACGGTCTCTGTGTTTCTGTCTCTGCGTCTCTGTGTCTCTGTCTCTGTGTATCTGTCCCTGTGTCTCCGTCTCTGCTTCACTGTCCCTCTGACTCTGTCTCTGTGTCTCTGTCTCTGAGTCTCTCTCTCTGTGTCCCTGTCCCTCTGTCTCTGTCTCTGTATCTGTCTCTGTGTCTATGTCTCTGTTTCTCTCTGCGTGTGTCACGGTCTCTGCGTTTCTGTCTCTGCGTCTCTGTGTCTCTGTCTCTGTCTCTGTCTCTGTCACTGTGTCTCTGCCTCTGTGTCTCTGTCTCTGTCTCTGTCTCTGTGTCTACGTCTCTGTTTCTCTCTCCCTGTGTCACGGTCTCTGTGTTTCTGTCTCTGCGTCTCTGTGTCTCTGTCTCTGTGTCTCTGTCCCTGTGTCTCTGTCTCTGTCTCTGTGTCTCTGTCTCTGTGTCTCTGTCTCTGTGTCTCTGTCTCTGTGTCTCTGTCTCTGTGTCTCTGTCTCTGTGTCTCTGTCTCTGTGTCTCTGTCTCTGTATCTCTGTCTCTGTGTCTCTGTCTCTGTGTCTCTGTCTCTGTGTCTCTGTCTCTGTGTCTCTGTCTCTATGTGTCTGTCTCTGTCTCTGTTTCTCTTTCTCTGTGTCTCTGTCTCTGTGTCTCTGTCCCAGTATCTCCGTCTCTGTGTTTCTCTCTCTGTGTCTCTGTCTCTGTGTCCCTGTCTCTGTGTCTCTGTCTCTGTGTCTCTGTCTCTGTGTCTCTGTCTCTGTGTATCTGTCTCTGTGTCTCTGTCTCTGTGTCTCTGTGCCTCTGTCTCTGTCTCTCTCTCTCCGTGTCTCTGTCTCTGTGCCTCTGTCTCTGTGTCTATGCCTCTGTCCGCGTGTCTCTGTACCTGTGTCTCCGTCTCTGTGTGCCGGTCTCTATGTCTCTGTCTCTGTGTCTCTGCCTCTGTGTCTCTGTCTCGGTGTCTCTGTCCCTGTGTCCCCTCCTCTGTGTCACTGTCTCTGTGTCTCTGTCTCCGCGTCTCTGTCTCTGTGCCTCTGTCTCGGTCTCTGTGTCTCTGTCTCTGTGTCTCTGTCTCTGTGTCTCTGTCTCTGTGTCTCTGTCTCTGTGTCTCTGTCTCTGTGTCTCTGTCCCTGTATCTCCGTCTCCGCGTTTCTCTCTCTGTGTCTCTGTCTCTGCGTCCCTGTCTCTGTGTCTCTGTCTCTGTGTCTCTGTCTCTGTGTCTCTGTCTCTGTGTCTCTGTCTCTGTGTCTCTGTCTCTGTGTCTCTGCCTCTGTGTCTCTGTCTCTGTCTCTGTCACTGTGTCTCTGCCTCTGTGTCTCTGTCTCTGTCTCTGTCTCTGTGTCTACGTCTCTGTTTCTCTCTCCCTGTGTCACGGTCTCTGTGTTTCTGTCTCTGCGTCTCTGTGTCTCTGTCTCTGTGTATCTGTCCCTGTGTCTCCGTCTCTGCTTCACTGTCCCTCTGACTCTGTCTCTGTGTCACTGTGTCTGACTCTCCGTCTCTGTGTCTCTGTCTCTGAGTCTCTCTCTCTGTGTCCCTGTCCCTCTGTCTCTGTCTCTGTATCTGTCTCTGTGTCTATGTCTCTGTTTCTCTCTGCGTGTGTCACGGTCTCTGTGTTTCTGTCTCTGCGTCTCTGTGTCTCTGTCTCTGTCTCTGTCTCTGTCACTGTGTCTCTGCCTCTGTGTCTCTGTCTCTGTCTCTGTCTCTGTGTCTACGTCTCTGTTTCTCTCTCCCTGTGTCACGGTCTCGGTGTTTCTGTCTCTGCGTCTCTGTGTCTCTGTCTCTGTGTCTCTGTCCCTGTGTCTCTGTCCCTGTCTCTGTGTCTCTGTCTCTGTGTCTCTGTCTCTGTGTCTCTGTCTCTGTGTCTCTGTCTCTGTGTCTCTGTCTCTGTGTCTCTGTCTCTGTGTCTCTGTCTCTGTATCTCTGTCTCTGTGTCTCTGTCTCTGTGTCTCTGTCTCTGTGTCTCTGTCTCTATGTGTCTGTCTCTGTCTCTGTTTCTCTTTCTCTGTGTCTCTGTCTCTGTGTCTCTGTCCCAGTATCTCCGTCTCTGTGTTTCTCTCTCTGTGTCTCTGTCTCTGTGTCCCTGTCTCTGTGTCTCTGTCTCTGTGTCTCTGTCTCTGTGTCTCTGTCTCTGTGTATCTGTCTCTGTGTCTCTGTCTCTGTGTCTCCGTCTCTGTGTCTCTGTCTCTGTGTCTCTGACTCTGTGTCTCTGTCTCTGTGTCTCTGTCTCTATGTCCATGACTCTGTGTCTCTATCTCTGTGTCTCTGTCTCTGTGTCCCTATCTCTGTGTCTATGCCTCTGTCCGTGTGTCTCTGTGCCTGTGTCCCCGTCTCTGTGTGTCGGTCTCTGTGTCTCTGCCTCTGTGTCTCTGTCTCGGTGTCTCTGTTCCTGTGTCTCCGTCCCTGCTTCACTGTCCCTCTGACTCTGTCTCTGTGTCACTGTGTCTGAATCTCTGTCTCTGTGTCTCTGTCTCTGAGTCTCTCTCTCTGTGTCCCTGTCCCTCTGTCTCTGTCTCTGCGTCTCTGTTTCTGTGTATCTGTCTCTGAATCTCTGTCTCTGTGTCTCTGTCTCTGAGTCTCTGTCTCTGTGCCTCTGTCTCTGTGTATCTGTCTCTGTGTCTCTGTCTCTGTGTCTCCGTCACTGTCTCTGTGTCTCTGTCTCTGAGTCTCTGTCTCTTAATCTCTCTCTCTGTGTCTCTGCCTCTGTGTTTATGCCTCTGTCTCTGTCTCCCTGTGTCACGGTCTCTGCGTCTCTGTCTCTGCGTCTCTGTGTCTCTGTCTCTGTATCTCTGTCTCTGTCTCTATGTCTCTGTCTCTGTCTCTGTTTCTCTTTCTCTGTGTCTCTGTCTCTGTGTCTCTGCCCCTGTGTCTCCGTCTCTGTGTCTCTGTCTCCGTATCTCCGTCCCTGTGTCTCTGTCTCTGTCTCTGTGCCTCTATCTCTGTGTATCTGTCTCTGTGTCTCTGTCTCCGTGTCTCTGCCTCAGTGTCTCTGTCTCTTTTTTCTCTGTCTCTGTGTCTCTGTCTCCGTCCCTGTGTCTCCGCCTCTGTGTCCCTGTCCCTCTGTCTCTCTCTCTGTGTCCCTGTCCCTCTGTCTCTGTCTCTGTCTCTGTCTCTGTCTCTGTGTCTATGTCTCTGTTTCTCTCTCCCTGTGTCACTGTCTCTGTGTCTCTGTCTCTGAGTCTCTGTCTCTGTGCCTCTGTCTCGGTCTCTGTGTCTCTGTCTCTGTGTCTCTGTCTCTGTGTTTCTGTCCCTGTATCTCCGTCTCCGTGTTTCTCTCTCTGTGTCTCTGTCTCTGTGTCCCTGTCTCTGTATCTCTGTGTCTCTGTGTCTCTGTGTCTGTGTCTCTGTCTCTGTGCCTCTGTCTCGGTCTCTGTGTCTCTGTCTCTGTGTCTCTGTCTCTGTGTCTCTGTCTCTGTGTCTCTGTCCCTGTATCTCCGTCCCCGTGTTTCTCTCTCTGCGTCTCTGTCTCCGCGTCTCTGTCTCTGTGCCTCTGTCTCGGTCTCTGTGTCTCTGTCTCTGTGTCTATGTCTCTGTTTCTCTCTGCGTGTGTCACGGTCTCTGTGTTTCTGTCTCTGCGTCTCTGTGTCTCTGTCTCTGTCTCTGTCTCTGTCACTGTGTCTCTGACTCTGTGTCTCTGTCTCTGTGTCTCTGTCCCTGTGTCTCTCTCTCTGTGTCTCTGTCTCTGAGTCTCTGTCTCCGCGTCTCTGTCTCTGTGCCTCTGTCTCGGTCTCTGTGTCTCTGTCTCTGTGTCTCTGTCTCTGTGTCTCTGTCTCTGTGTCTCTGTCTCTGTGTCTCTGTCCCTGTATCTCCGTCTCCGTGTTTCTCTCTCTGTGTCTCTGTCTCTGTGTCCCTGTCTCTGTGTCTCTGTCTCTGTGTCTCTGTCTCTGTGTCTCTGTCTCTGTGTCTCTGTCTCTGTGTCTCTGTCTCTGTGTCTCTGTCTCTATGTGTCTGTCTCTGTCTCAGTTTCTCTTTCTCTGTGTCTCTGTCTCTGTGTCTCTGTCCCAGTATCTCCGTCTCTGTGTTTCTCTCTCTGTGTCTCTGTCTCTGTGTCCCTGTCTCTGTGTCTCTGTCTCTGTGTCTCTGTCTCTGTGTCTCTGTCTCTGTGTCTCTGTCTCTGTCTCTGTGTCTCGGTCTATGTGTCTCTGTCTCTGTGTCTCTGACTCTGTGTCTCTGTCTCTGTGTCTCTGTCTCTGTGTCTCTCTCTCTGTGTCTCTGTCTCTGAGTCTCTGTCTCTGTGTCTCTGTCTCTGTGTCTCCGTCTCTGTGTATTTGTCTCTGTCTCTGTCTCTGTGTCTACGCCTCTGTTTCTCTCTCCCTGTGTCACGGTCTCTGTGTTTCTGTCTCTGCGTCTCCGTGTCTCTGTCTCTGTGTATCTGTCTCTGTGTCTCTGTGGCTGTGTCTCTGTGCCTCTGTCTCTGTCTCTCTCTCTCCGTGTCTCTGTCTCTGTGCCTCTGTCTCTGTGTCTATGCCTCTGTCCGCGTGTCTCTGTACCTGTGTCTCCGTCTCTGTGTGTCGGTCTCTATGTCTCTGTCTCTGTGTCTCTGCCTCTGTGTCTCTGTCTCGATGTCTCTGTCCCTGTGTCTCCGTCTCTGTGTTACTCTCTGTGTATCTGTGTCTCTGTGTCTGTGTCACCGTGTCCCTGTCTCCGTCCCTATGTCTCTGTTTCTGTGTATCTGTCTCTGTGACTCTGTCTCCATCTCGGTCTCTGTTTCTCTTTCTCTGTGTCTCTGTCTCTGTGTCTCTATACCTGTGTCTCCTTCTCTGTGTTTCTCTCTCTGTGTCTCTGTCTCTGCTTCTCTTTCGCTGTGTCTCTGTCTCTGTGTCTCTATACCTGTGTCTCCTTCTCTGTGTTTCTCTCTCTGTGCCTCTGTCTCTGTGTACCTGTCTCTGTGTCTCCGTCACTGTCTCTGTGTCTCTGTCTCTGAGTCTCTGTCTCTGAACCGCTGTCTCTGTGTCTCTGTCTCTGTGTCTCTGTCTCTGTGTCTCTGTCTCTGTGTCTCTGTCTCTGTGTCTCTGTCTCTGTGTCTCTGTCTCTGTGTCTCTGTCTCTGTGTCTCTGTCTCTGTGTCTCTGTCTCTGTGTCTCTGTCTCTGTGTCTCTGTCTCTGTGTCTCTGTCTCTGTGTCTCTGTCTCTGTGTCACTGTCTCTGAATCTCTGTCTCTGTGTCTCTGTCTCTGAGTCTCTGTCTCTGTGCCTCTGTCTCTGTGTATCTGTCTCTGTGTCTCTGGCTCTGTGTCTCCGTCACTGTCTCTGTGTCTCTGTCTCTGAGTCTCTGTCTCTTAATCTCTCTCTCTGTGTCTCTGCCTCTGTGTTTATGCCTCTGTCTCTGTCTCCCTGTGTCACGGTCTCTGCGTCTCTCTCTCTGCGTCTCTGTGTCTCTGTCTCTGTATCTCTGTCTCTGTCTCTATGTCTCTGTCTCTGTCTCTGTTTCTCTTTCTCTGTGTCTCCGTCTCTGTGTCTCTGCCCCTGTGTCTCCGTCTCTGTGTCTCTGTCTCCGTATCTCCGTCCCTGTGTCTCTGTCTCTGTCTCTGTGCCTCTATCTCTGTGTATCTGTCTCTGTGTCTCTGTCTCCGTGTCTCTGCCTCAGTGTCTCTGTCTCTTTTTTCTCTGTCGCTGTGTCTCTGTCTCCGTCTCTGTGTCTCGGTCTATGTGTCTCCGTCTCTGTGCCTCTGCCTCTGTGTCTATGCCTCTGTCTCTGTCTCTCTGTCTCTGTGTCTCTGCCTCCGTGTCTCTGTCTCTGTGTCTCTGTCTCTCTGTCTCTGTCTCTCTCTCTCTGTATCTCTGTCTCTGTGTCCCTGTCTCTGTGTCTATGCCTCTGTCCGTGTGTCTCTGTGGCTGTGTCCCCGTCTCTGTGTGTCAGTCTCTGTGTCTCTGCCTCTGTGTCTCTGTCTCGGTGTCTCTGTCCCTGTGTCCCCGTCTCTGCTTCACTGTCCCTCTGACTCTGTCTCTGTGTCACTGTGTCTGAATCTCTGTCTCTGTGTCTCTGTCTCTGAGTCTCTCTCTCTGTGTCCCTGTCCCTCTGTCTCTGTATCTGTGTCTCTGTTTCTCTTTCTCTGTGTCTCTACACCTGTGTCTCCTTCTCTGTGTTTCTCTCTCTGTGTGTCTGTCTCTGTTTCTCTTTCTCTGTGTCTCTGTCTCTGTGTCTCTATACCTGTGTCTCCTTCTCTGTGTTTCTCTCTCTGTATCTCCGTCTCTGTGTCCCTGTCTCTGTGTCTCTGTCTCTGAGTCTCTGTCTCTGTGCCTCTGTCTCTGTGTATCTGTTTCTGTGTCTCTGTCTCTGTGTCTCCGTCACTGTCTCTGTGTCTCTGTCTCTGAGTCTCTGTCTCTGAATCTCTGTCCCTGTGTCTCTGTCTCTGTGTCTCTGTCTCTGTGTCTCTGTCTCTGTGTCTCTGTCTCTGTGTCTCTGTCTCCGTGTCTTTGTCTCTGTGTCTCTGTCTCTGTGTCTCTGTCTCTGTGTCTCTGTCTCTGTGTCTCTGTCTCTGTGTCTCTGTCTCTGTGTCTCTGTCTCTGTGTCTCTGTCTCTGTGTCTCTGTCTCTGTGTCTCTGTCTCTGTGTCACTGTCTCTGAATCTCTGTCTCTGTGTCTCTGTCCGTGAGTCTCTGTCTCTGTGCCTGTGTCTCTGTGTATCTGTCTCTGTGTCTCTGTCTCTGTGTCTCTGTCTCCGTGTCTCTGTCTCTGTGTCTCTGTCTCTGTGTCTCTGTCTCTGTGTCACTGTCTCCGAATCTCTGTCTCTGTGTCTCTCTCTCTGTGTCTCTGCCTCTGTGTTTATGCCTCTGTCTCTGTCTCCCTGTGTCACGGTCTCTGCGTCTCTCTCTCTGCGTCTCTGTGTCTCTGTCTCTGTATCTCTGTCTCTGTCTCTATGTCTCTGTCTCTGTCTCTGTTTCTCTTTCTCTGTGTCTCTGTCTCTGTGTCTCTGCCCCTGTGTCTCCGTCTCTGTGTCTCTGTCTCCGTATCTCCGTCCCTGTGTCTCTGTCTCTGTCTCTGTGCCTCTATCTCTGTGTATCTGTCTCTGTGTCTCTGTCTCCGTGTCTCTGCCTCAGTGTCTCTGTCTCTTTTTTCTCTGTCTCTGTGTCTCTGCCTCCGTCTCTGTGTCTCGGTCTATGTGTCTCCGTCTCTGTGCCTCTGCCTCTGTGTCTATGCCTCTGTCTCTGTCTCTCTGTCTCTGTGTCTCTGCCTCCGTGTCTCTGTCTCTGTGTCTCTGTCTCTCTGTCTCTGTCTCTCTCTCTCTCTGTATCTCTGTCTCTGTGTCCCTGTCTCTGTGTCTATGCCTCTGTCCGTATGTCTCTGTACCTGTGTCTCTGTCTCTGTGTCTCTGTCTCTGTGTCTCTGTCTCTGTGTCTCTGTCTCTGTGTCTCTGTCTCTGTGTCTCTGTCTCTGTGTCTCTGTCTCCGTGTCTCTGTCTCTGTGTCTCTGTCTCTGTGTCTCTGTCTCTGTGTCACTGTCTCTGAATCTCTGTCTCTGTGTCTCTGTCTCTGAGTCTCTGTCTCTGTGCCTCTGTCTCTGTGTCTCTGTCTCTGTGTCTCTGTCTCTGTGTCTCTGTCTCTGTGTCTCCGTCTCTGTGTCTCTGTCTCTGTGTCTCTGTCTCTGTGTCTCTGTCTCTGTGTCTCTGTCTCTGCGTCTCTGTCTCTATGTCCATGACTCTGTGTCTCTATCTCTGTGTCTCTGTCTCTGTGTCTATGCCTCTGTCCGTGTGTCTCTGTGGCTGTGTCCCCGTCTCTGTGTGTCAGTCTCTGTGTCTCTGCCTCTGTGTCTCTGTCTCGGTGTCTCTGTCCCTGTGTCCCCGTCTCTGCTTCACTGTCCCTCTGACTCTGTCTCTGTGTCACTGTGTCTGAATCTCTGTCTCTGTGTCTCTGTCTCTGAGTCTCTCTCTCTGTGTCCCTGTCTCTCTGTCTCTGTATCTGTGTCTCTGTTTCTGTGTATCAGTCTCTGTGACTCCGTCACTGTCTCTGTGTCTCTGTCTCTGAGTCTCTGTCTCTGAATCTCTGTCTCTGTGTCTCTGTCTCTGTGTCTCTGTCTCTGTGTCTCTGTCTCTGTGTCTCTATACCTGTGTCTCCTTCTCTGTGTTTCTCTCTCTGTGTCTCCGTCTCTGTGTCCCTGTCTCTGTGTCTCTGTCTCTGAGTCTCTGTCTCTGTGCCTCTGTCTCTGTGTATCTGTTTCTGTGTCTCTGTCTCTGTGTCTCCGTCACTGTCTCTGTGTCTCTGTCTCTGTGTCTCTGTCTCTGTGTCACTGTCTCTGAATCTCTGTCCCTGTGTCTCTCTCTCTGAGTCTCTGTCTCTGTGCCTCTGTCTCTGTGTATCTGTCTCTGTGTCTCTGGCTCTGTGTCTCCGTCACTGTCTCTGTGTCTCTGTCTCTGAGTCTCTGTCTCTTAATCTCTCTCTCTGTGTCTCTGCCTCTGTGTTTATGCCTCTGTCTCTGTCTCCCTGTGTCACGGTCTCTGCGTCTCTCTCTCTGCGTCTCTGTGTCTCTGTCTCTGTATCTCTGTCTCTGTCTCTATGTCTCTGTCTCTGTCCCTGTTTCTCTTTCTCTGTGTCTCTGTCTCTGTGTCTCTGCCCCTGTGTCTCCGTCTCTGTGTCTCTGTCTCCGTATCTCCGTCCCTGTGTCTCTGTCTCCGTCTCTGTGCCTCTATCTCTGTGTATCTGTCTCTGTGTCTCTGTCTCCGTGTCTCTGCCTCAGTGTCTCTGTCTCTTTTTTCTCTGTCTCTGTGTCTCTGTCTCCGTCTCTGTGTCTCGGTCTATGTGTCTCCGTCTCTGTGCCTCTGCCTCTGTGTCTATGCCTCTGTCTCTGTCTCTCTGTATCTGTGTCTCTGCCTCCGTGTCTCTGTCTCTGTGTCTCTGTCTCTCTGTCTCTGTCTCTCTCTCTCTGTATCTCTGTCTCTGTGTCCCTGTCTCTGTGTCTATGCCTCTGTCCGTGTGTCTCTGTACCTATGTCTCTGTCTCTGTGTCTCTGTCTCTGTGTCTCTGTCTCTGTGTCTCTGTCTCTGTGTCTCTGTCTCCGTGTCTCTGTCTCTGTGTCTCTGTCTCTGTGTCTCTGTCTCTGTGTCTCTGTCTCTGTGTCACTGTCTCTGAATCTCTGTCTCTGTGTCTCTGTCTCTGAGTCTCTGTCTCTGTGCCTCTGTCTCTGTGTATCTGTCTCTGTGTCTCTGTCTCTGTGTCTCCGTCACTGTCTCTGTGTCTCTGTCTCTGAGTCTCTGTCTCTTAATCTCTCTCTCTGTGTCTCTGCCTCTGTGTTTATGCCTCTGTCTCTGTCTCCCTGTGTCACGGTCTCTGCGTCTCTGTCTCTGCGTCTCTGTGTCTCTGTCTCTGTGTATCTGTCTCTGTGTCTCTGTCTCCGTGTCTCTGCCTCAGTGTCTCTGTCTCTTTTTTCTCTGTCTCTGTGTCTCTGTCTCCGTCTCTGTGTCTCGGTCTATGTGTCTCCGTCTCTGTGCCTCTGCCTCTGTGTCTATGCCTCTGTCTCTGTCTCTCTGTCTCTGTGTCTCTGCCTCCGTGTCTCTGTCTCTGTGTCTCTGTCTCTCTGTCTCTGTGTCTCTGTCTCTGTGTCTCCGTCTCTGTGTCTCTGTCTCTGTGTCTCTGTCTCTGTGTCTCTGTCTCTGTGTCTCTGTCTCTATGTCCATGACTCTGTGTCTCTATCTCTGTGTCTCTGTCTCTGTGTCTATGCCTCTGTCCGTGTGTCTCTGTGGCTGTGTCCCCGTCTCTGTGTGTCAGTCTCTGTGTCTCTGCCTCTGTGTCTCTGTCTCGGTGTCTCTGTCCCTGTGTCCCCGTCTCTGCTTCACTGTCCCTCTGACTCTGTCTCTGTGTCACTGTGTCTGAATCTCTGTCTCTGTGTCTCTGTCTCTGAGTCTCTCTCTCTGTGTCCCTGTCCCTCTGTCTCTGTATCTGTGTCTCTGTTTCTGTGTATCAGTCTCTGTGACTCCGTCACTGTCTCTGTGTCTCTGTCTCTGAGTCTCTGTCTCTGAATCTCTGTCTCTGTGTCTCGGTCTATGTGTCTCCGTCTCTGTGCCTCTGCCTCTGTGTCTATGCCTCTGTCTCTGTCTCTCTGTATCTGTGTCTCTGCCTCCGTGTCTCTGTCTCTGTGTCTCTGTCTCTCTGTCTCTGTCTCTCTCTCTCTGTATCTCTGTCTCTGTGTCCCTGTCTCTGTGTCTATGCCTCTGTCCGTGTGTCTCTGTACCTATGTCTCTGTCTCTGTGTCTCTGTCTCTGTGTCTCTGTCCCTGTGTCTCTGTCTCTGTGTCTCTGTCTCCGTGTCTCTGTCTCTGTGTCTCTGTCTCTGTGTCTCTATACCTGTGTCTCCTTCTCTGTGTTTCTCTCTCTGTGTCTCCGTCT
Source organism: Megachile willughbiella (assembly GCA_945859595.2). NCBI lineage: Eukaryota > Metazoa > Arthropoda > Insecta > Hymenoptera > Megachilidae > Megachile > Megachile willughbiella. Next base: position 2,404,431 of record CAMAOD020000201.1, on the reverse strand, counting down.
CTGTGTCCCTGTCTCTGTGTCTCTGTCTCTGAGTCTCTGTCTCTGTGCCTCTGTCTCTGTGTATCTGTTTCTGTGTCTCTGTCTCTGTGTCTCCGTCACTGTCTCTGTGTCTCTGTCTCTGTGTCTCTGTCTCTGTGTCACTGTCTCTGAATCTCTGTCCCTGTGTCTCTCTCTCTGAGTCTCTGTCTCTGTGCCTCTGTCTCTGTGTATCTGTCTCTGTGTCTCTGGCTCTGTGTCTCCGTCACTGTCTCTGTGTCTCTGTCTCTGAGTCTCTGTCTCTTAATCTCTCTCTCTGTGTCTCTGCCTCTGTGTTTATGCCTCTGTCTCTGTCTCCCTGTGTCACGGTCTCTGCGTCTCTCTCTCTGCGTCTCTGTGTCTCTGTCTCTGTATCTCTGTCTCTGTCTCTATGTCTCTGTCTCTGTCCCTGTTTCTCTTTCTCTGTGTCTCTGTCTCTGTGTCTCTGCCCCTGTGTCTCCGTCTCTGTGTCTCTGTCTCCGTATCTCCGTCCCTGTGTCTCTGTCTCCGTCTCTGTGCCTCTATCTCTGTGTATCTGTCTCTGTGTCTCTGTCTCCGTGTCTCTGCCTCAGTGTCTCTGTCTCTTTTTTCTCTGTCTCTGTGTCTCTGTCTCCGTCTCTGTGTCTCGGTCTATGTGTCTCCGTCTCTGTGCCTCTGCCTCTGTGTCTATGCCTCTGTCTCTGTCTCTCTGTATCTGTGTCTCTGCCTCCGTGTCTCTGTCTCTGTGTCTCTGTCTCTCTGTCTCTGTCTCTCTCTCTCTGTATCTCTGTCTCTGTGTCCCTGTCTCTGTGTCTATGCCTCTGTCCGTGTGTCTCTGTACCTATGTCTCTGTCTCTGTGTCTCTGTCTCTGTGTCTCTGTCTCTGTGTCTCTGTCTCTGTGTCTCTGTCTCCGTGTCTCTGTCTCTGTGTCTCTGTCTCTGTGTCTCTGTCTCTGTGTCTCTGTCTCTGTGTCACTGTCTCTGAATCTCTGTCTCTGTGTCTCTGTCTCTGAGTCTCTGTCTCTGTGCCTCTGTCTCTGTGTATCTGTCTCTGTGTCTCTGTCTCTGTGTCTCCGTCACTGTCTCTGTGTCTCTGTCTCTGAGTCTCTGTCTCTTAATCTCTCTCTCTGTGTCTCTGCCTCTGTGTTTATGCCTCTGTCTCTGTCTCCCTGTGTCACGGTCTCTGCGTCTCTGTCTCTGCGTCTCTGTGTCTCTGTCTCTGTGTATCTGTCTCTGTGTCTCTGTCTCCGTGTCTCTGCCTCAGTGTCTCTGTCTCTTTTTTCTCTGTCTCTGTGTCTCTGTCTCCGTCTCTGTGTCTCTGTCTATGTGTCTCCGTCTCTGTGCCTCTGCCTCTGTGTCTATGCCTCTGTCTCTGTCTCTCTGTCTCTGTGTCTCTGCCTCCGTGTCTCTGTCTCTGTGTCTCTGTCTCTCTGTCTCTGTGTCTCTGTCTCTGTGTCTCCGTCTCTGTGTCTCTGTCTCTGTGTCTCTGTCTCTGTGTCTCTGTCTCTGTGTCTCTGTCTCTATGTCCATGACTCTGTGTCTCTATCTCTGTGTCTCTGTCTCTGTGTCTATGCCTCTGTCCGTGTGTCTCTGTGGCTGTGTCCCCGTCTCTGTGTGTCAGTCTCTGTGTCTCTGCCTCTGTGTCTCTGTCTCGGTGTCTCTGTCCCTGTGTCCCCGTCTCTGCTTCACTGTCCCTCTGACTCTGTCTCTGTGTCACTGTGTCTGAATCTCTGTCTCTGTGTCTCTGTCTCTGAGTCTCTCTCTCTGTGTCCCTGTCCCTCTGTCTCTGTATCTGTGTCTCTGTTTCTGTGTATCAGTCTCTGTGACTCCGTCACTGTCTCTGTGTCTCTGTCTCTGAGTCTCTGTCTCTGAATCTCTGTCTCTGTGTCTCGGTCTATGTGTCTCCGTCTCTGTGCCTCTGCCTCTGTGTCTATGCCTCTGTCTCTGTCTCTCTGTATCTGTGTCTCTGCCTCCGTGTCTCTGTCTCTGTGTCTCTGTCTCTCTGTCTCTGTCTCTCTCTCTCTGTATCTCTGTCTCTGTGTCCCTGTCTCTGTGTCTATGCCTCTGTCCGTGTGTCTCTGTACCTATGTCTCTGTCTCTGTGTCTCTGTCTCTGTGTCTCTGTCTCTGTGTCTCTGTCTCTGTGTCTCTGTCTCCGTGTCTCTGTCTCTGTGTCTCTGTCTCTGTGTCTCTATACCTGTGTCTCCTTCTCTGTGTTTCTCTCTCTGTGTCTCCGTCTCTGTGTCCCTGTCTCTGTGTCTCTGTCTCTGAGTCTCTGTCTCTGTGCCTCTGTCTCTGTGTATCTGTTTCTGTGTCTCTGTCTCTGTGTCTCCGTCACTGTCTCTGTGTCTCTGTCTCTGTGTCTCTGTCTCTGTGTCACTGTCTCTGAATCTCTGTCCCTGTGTCTCTCTATCTGAGTCTCTGTCTCTGTGCCTCTGTCTCTGTGTATCTGTGTCTGTGTCTCTGGCTCTGTGTCTCCGTCACTGTCTCTGTGTCTCTGTCTCTGAGTCTCTGTCTCTTAATCTCTCTCTCTGTGTCTCTGCCTCTGTGTTTATGCCTCTGTCTCTGTCTCCCTGTGTCACGGTCTCTGCGTCTCTCTCTCTGCGTCTCTGCGTCTCTGTGTCTCTGTCTCTGTGTATCTGTCTCTGTGTCTCTGTCTCCGTGTCTCTGCCTCAGTGTCTCTGTCTCTTTTTTCTCTGTCTCTGTGTCTCTGTCTCCGTCTCTGTGTCTCGGTCTATGTGTCTCCGTCTCTGTGCCTCTGCCTCTGTGTCTATGCCTCTGTCTCTGTCTCTCTGTCTCTGTGTCTCTGCCTCCGTGTCTCTGTCTCTGTGTCTCTGTCTCTCTGTCTCTGTCTCTCTCTCTCTGTATCTCTGTCTCTGTGTCCCTGTCTCTGTGTCTATGCCTCTGTCCGTGTGTCTCTGTACCTGTGTCTCTGTCTCTGTGTCTCTGTCTCTGTGTCTCTGTCTCTGTGTCTCTGTCTCTGTGTCTCTGTCTCTGTGTCTCTGTCTCTGTGTCTCCGTTTCTGTGTCTTTGTCTCTGTGTCTCTGTCTCTGTGTCTCTGTCTCTGTGTCTCTGTCTCTATGTCCATGACTCTGTGTCTCTATCTCTGTGTCTCTGTCTCTGTGTCCCTGTCTCTGTGTCTATGCCTCTGTCCGTGTGTCTCTGTGGCTGTGTCCCCGTCTCTGTGTGTCAGTCTCTGTGTCTCTGCCTCTGTGTCTCTGTCTCGGTGTCTCTGTCCCTGTGTCCCCGTCTCTGCTTCACTGTCCCTCTGACTCTGTCTCTGTGTCACTGTGTCTGAATCTCTGTCTCTGTGTCTCTGTCTCTGAGTCTCTCTCTCTGTGTCCCTGTCCCTCTGTCTCTGTATCTGTGTCTCTGTTTCTCTTTCTCTGTGTCTCTACACCTGTGTCTCCTTCTCTGTGTTTCTCTCTCTGTGTGTCTGTCTCTGTTTCTCTTTCTCTGTGTCTCTGTCTCTGTGTCTCTATACCTGTGTCTCCTTCTCTGTGTTTCTCTCTCTGTGTCTCCGTCTCTGTGTCCCTGTCTCTGTGTCTCTGTCTCTGAGTCTCTGTCTCTGTGCCTCTGTCTCTGTGTATCTGTTTCTGTGTCTCTGTCTCTGTGTCTCTGTCTCCGTGTCTCTGTCTCTGTGTCTCTGTCTCTGTGTCTCTGTCTCTGTGTCTCTGTCTCTGTGTCTCTGTCTCTGTGTCTCTGTCTCTGTGTCTCTGCCTCTGTGTCTCTGTCTCTGTCTCTGTCACTGTGTCTCTGCCTCTGTGTCTCTGTCTCTGTGTATCTGTCCCTGTGTCTCCGTCTCTGCTTCACTGTCCCTCTGACTCTGTCTCTGTGTCACTGTGTCTGAATCTCTGTCTCTGTGTCTCTGTCTCTGAGTCTCTCTCTCTGTGTCCCTGTCCCTCTGTCTCTGTCTCTGTCTCTGTATCTGTCTCTGTGTCTATGTCTCTGTTTCTCTCTCCGTGTGTCACGGTCTCTGTGTTTCTGTCTCTGCGTCTCTGTGTCTCTGTCTCTGTGTCTCTGTCTCTGTGTCTCTGTCTCTGTGTCTCTGTCTCTGTGTATCTGTCTCTGTGTCTCTGTCTCTGTGTCTCTGTCTCTATGTCTCTGTCTCTGTCTCTGTTTCTCTTTCTCTGTGTCTCTGTCTCTGTGTCTCTGTCCCTGAGTCTCCGTCTCTGTGTCTCTGTCTCCGTGTCTCCGTCCCTGTGTCTCTGTCTCTGTCTCTGTGCCTCTATCTCTGTGTATCTGTCTCTGTGTCTCTGTGTCCGTGTCTCTGCCTCAGCGTCTCTGTCTCTTTTTTCTCTGTCTCTGTGTCTCTGTCTCCGTCTCTGTGTCTCGGTCTATGTGTCTCTGTCTCTGTGCCTCTGCCTCTGTGTCTATGCCTCTGTCTCTGTCTGTCTGTCTCTGTGTCTCTGCCTCCGTGTCTCTGTCTCTGTGTCTCCGTCTCTCTGTCTCTGTCTCTCTCTCTCTGTGTCTCTGTCTCTGTGTCCCTGTCTCTGTGACTATGCCTCTGTCCGTGTGTCTCTGTGCCTGTGTCCCCGTCTCTGTGTGTCGGTCTCTGTGTCTCTGCCTCTGTGTCTCTGTCTCGGTGTCTCTGTCCCTGTGTCACTGTCCCTCTGACTCTGTCTCTGTGTCACTGTGTCTCTGTCTCTGTGTTTCTCTCTTTATGTATCTGTCTCTGTGTCTCTGTCTCTGTGAATCTGTCTCTGAGTCTCTGTCTCTGTGTCTCTGTCTCTGTGTCTCTGTTTCTGTGTCTCTGTCTCTGTGTCTCTGTCTCTGTGTCTCTGTCGCTGTGTCTCTGCCTCTGTGTCTCTGTCTCTGTGTCTCTGTCTCTGTGCCTCTGTCTCTGTGTCTCTGTCTCTGCGTCTCTGTCTCTGTGTCTCTGTCCCTGTATCTCCGTCTGTGTGTTTCTCTCTCTGTGTCTCTGTCTCTGTGTCCCTGTCTCTGTGTCTCTGTCTCTGTGTCTCTGTCTCTGTGTATCTGTCTCTGTGTCTCTGTCCCTGTGTCCCCTCCTCTGTGTCACTGTCTCTGTGTCTCTGTCTCCGCGTCTCTGTCTCTGTGCCTCTGTCTCGGTCTCTGTGTCTCTGTCTCTGTGTCTCTGTCTCTGTGTCTCTGTCCCTGTATCTCCGTCTCCGCGTTTCTCTCTCTGTGTCTCTGTCTCTGTGTCCCTGTCTCTGTGTCTCTGTCTCTGTGTCTCTGTCTCTGTGTCTCTGTCTCTGTGTCTCTGTCTCTGTGTCTCTGTCTCTGTGTCTCTGCCTCTGTGTCTCTGTCTCTGTCTCTGTCACTGTGTCTCTGCCTCTGTGTCTCTGTCTCTGTCTCTGTGTCTACGTCTCTGTTTCTCTCTCCCAGTGTCACGGTCTCTGTGTCTCTGTCTCTGTGTCTCTGTGCCTCTGTCTCTGTCTCTCTCTCTCCGTGTCTCTGTCTCTGTGCCTCTGTCTCTGTGTCTATGCCTCTGTCTGCGTGTCTCTGTACCTGTGTCTCCGTCTCTGTGTGTCGGTCTCTATGTCTCTGTCTCTGTGTCTCTGCCTCTGTGTCTCTGTCTCGATGTCTCTGTCTCTGTGTCTCGGTCTATGTGTCTCTGTCTCTGTGCCTCTGCCTCTGTGTCTATGCCTCTGTCTCTGTCTGTCTGTCTCTGTGTCTCTGCCTCAGTGTCTCTGTCTCTTTTTTCTCTGTCTCTGTGTCTCTGTCTCCGTCTCTGTGTCTCGGTCTATGTGTCTCTGTCTCTGTGCCTCTGCCTCTGTGTCTATGCCTCTGTCTCTGTCTGTCTGTCTCTGTGTCTCTGCCTCCGTGTCTCTGTCTGTGTGTCTCCGTCTCTCTGTCTCTGTCTCTCTCTCTCTGTGTCTCTGTCTCTGTGTCCCTGTCTCTGTGACTATGCCTCTGTCCGTGTGTCTCTGTGCCTGTGTCCCCGTCTCTGTGTGTCGGTCTCTGTGTCTCTGCCTCTGTGTCTACGTCTCTGTTTCTCTCTCCCTGTGTCACGGTCTCTGTGTTTCTGTCTCTGCGTCTCTGTGTCTCTGTCTCTGTGTATCTGTCCTGTATCTCCATCTCTGTGTCTCTGTCTGTGTCTCTGTCTCGGTGTCTCTGTCCCTGTGTCCCCTCCTCTGTGTCACTGTCTCTGTGTATCTGTCTCTGTGCCTCTGTCTCTGTGTTTCTCTCTTTATGTATCTGTCTCTGTGTCTCTGTCTCTGTGAATCTGTCTCTGAGTCTCTGTCTGTGTGTCTCTGTCTCTGTGTCTCTGTCTCTGTGTCTCTGTCTCTGTGTCTCTGACTCTGTGTCCCTGTCTCTGTGTCTCTGTCTCTGTGTCTCTCTCTCTGTGTCTCTGTCTCTGAGTCTCTGTCTCTGTGTCTCTGTCTCTGGGTCTCCGTCTCTGTGTATTTGTCTCTGTCTCTGTCTCTGTGTCTACGCCTCTGTTTATCTCTCCCTGTGTCACGGTCTCTGTGTTTCTGTCTCTGCGTCTCCGCGTCTCTGTCCCTGTGTATCTGTCTCTGTATCTCTGTCTCTGTGTCTCTGTGCCTCTGTCTCTGTCTCTCTCTCTCCGTGTCTCTGTCTCTGTGCCTCTGTCTCTGTGTCTATGCCTCTGTCCGCGTGTCTCTGTACCTGTGTCTCCGTCTCTGTGTGTCGGTCTCTATGTCTCTGTCTCTGTGTCTCTGCCTCTGTGTCTCTGTCTCGATGTCTCTGTCCCTGTGTCTCCGTCTCTGTGTTACTCTCTGTGTATCTGTGTCTCTGTGTCTGTGTCACCGTGTCCCTGTCTCCGTCCCTATGTCTCTGTTTCTGTGTATCTGTCTCTGTGACTCTGTCTCTCTCTCGGTCTCTGTTTCTCTTTCTCTGTGTCTCTGTCTCTGTGTCTCTATACCCGTGTCTCCTTCTCTGTGTCTCTGTCTCTGTGTCTCTGTCTCTGTGTCTCTGCCTCTGTGTCTCTGTCTCGATGTCTCTGTCCCTGTGTCTCCGTCTCTGTGTCACTGTCTGTGTATCTGTGTCTCTGTGTCTGTCTCACCGTGTACCTGTCTCCGTCCCTATGTCTCTGTCTCTGGGTCTCTGTCTCTGTGAATCTGTCTCTGTGTTTCTGTCTCTGTGTCTCTGGCCCTGTGTCTACGTCTCTGTATCTCTGTCCCTCTGACACTGTCTCTGTGTCACTGTGTCTGAATATCTGTCTCTGTGTCTCTGTCTCTCTGTCTCTGTCTCTGTGTCTATGTCACTGTTTCTCTCTCCCTGTGTCACGGTCTCTGTGTCTCTGTCTCTGCGTCTCTGTGTCTCTGTCTCTGTATCTCTCTCTCTGTGTCTCTGTCTCTGCGTATCTGTCTCTGTGTCTCTGTCTCTGTCTCCGTCTCTGTCTCTGTGTCTATGTCTCTGTTTCTCTCTCCCTGTGTCACGGTCTCTGTGTCTCTGTCTCTGCGTCTCTGTGTCTCTGTCTCTGTCTCTGTCTCTCTCTCTCTCTGTGTCTCTGTCTCTGTGTCCCTGTCTCTGTGTCTCTGCCTCTGTGTTTCTGTCTCTGTGACTCTGTCTCTGTGTCTCTGTCTCTGTGTCTCTGTCTCTGTGTCTCTGTCTCTGTGTCTCTGCCTCTGTGTTTCTGTCTCTGTGACTCTGTCTCTGTGTCTCTGTCTCTGTCTCTGTGTCTCTGTCTCTCTGTCTCTGTCTCTCTCTCTGTGTGTCTCTGTCTCTGTGTCCCTGTCTCTGTGTCTACGCCTCTGTCCGTGTTTCTCTGTACCTGTGTCTCCGTCTCTGTGTCTCTGTCTCCGTGTCTCCGTCCCTGTGTCTCTGTCTCTGTCTCTGTGCCTCTATCTCTGTGTATCTGTCTCTGTGTCTCTGTGTCCGTGTCTCTGCCTCAGTGTCTCTGTCTCTTTTTTCTCTGTCTCTGTGTCTCTGTCTCCGTCTCTGTGTCTCGGTCTATGTGTCTCTGTCTCTGTGCCTCTGCCTCTGTGTCTATGCCTCTGTCTCTGTCTCCGTCTGTCTGTCTCTGTGTCTCTGCCTCAGTGTCTCTGTCTCTTTTTTCTCTGTCTCTGTGTCTCTGTCTCCGTCTCTGTGTCTCGGTCAATGTGTCTCTGTCTCTGTGCCTCTGCCTCTGTGTCTATGCCTCTGTCTCTGTCTGTCTGTCTCTGTGTCTCTGCCTCCGTGTCTCTGTCTCTGTGTCTCCGTCTCTCTGTCTCTGTCTCTCTCTCTCTGTGTCTCTGTCTCTGTGTCCCTGTCTCTGTGTCTATGCCTCTGTCCGTGTGTATCTGTGCCTGTGTCCCCGTCTCTGTGTGTCGGTCTCTGTGTCTCTGCCTCTGTGTCTACGTCTCTGTTTCTCTCTCCCTGTGTCACGGTCTCTGTGTTTCTGTCTCTGCGTCTCTGTGTCTCTGTCTCTGTGTATCTGTCCTGTATCTCCATCTCTGTGTCTCTGTCTCTGTGTCTCTGTCTCGGTGTCTCTGTCCCTGTGTCCCCTCCTCTGTGTCACTGTCTCTGTGTCTCTGTCTCCGCGTCTCTGTCTCTGTGCCTCTGTCTCGGTCTCTGTGTCTCTGTCTCTGTGTCTCTGTCTCTGTGTCTCTGTCTCTGTGTCTCTGTCTCTGTGTCTCTGTCTCTGTGTCTCTGTCTCTGTGTCTCTGTCCCTGTATCTCCGTCTCCGTGTTTCTCTCTCTGTGTCTCTGTCTCTGTGTCCCTGTCTCTGTGTCTCTGTGTCTCTGTGTCTCTGTGTCTCTGTGTCTCTGTCTCTGTGTCTCTGTCTCTGTGTCTCTGTCTCTGTGTCTCTGTCTCTGTGTCTCTGTCTCTGTGTCTCTGTCTCTGTGTCTCTGTCTCTGTGTCTCTGCCTCTGTGTCTCTGTCTCTGTCTCTGTCTCTGTCTCTGTGTCTCTGCCTCTGTGTCTCTGTCTCTGTCTCTGTCTCTGTGTCTCCGTCTCTGTGTCTCTGTGTCTCTCACTTTGTCCCTGTCCCTGCGTCTCTGTCCCTGTGTCTCCGTCTCCGTGAATAGGTCTCTGTGTCTCTGTACCTGTGTCTCCGTCTCTGTGTGTCGGTCTCTATGTCTCTGCCTCTGTGTCTCTGATTCGGTGTCTCTGTCCCTGTGACACTGTCCCTCTGACTCTGTCTCTGTGTCACTGTGTCTGAATCTCTTTCTCTGTGTCTCTGTCTCTGTGTCTCTGTCTCTGTGTCTCTGTCTCTGTGTCTCTGTCTCTGTGTCTCTGCCTCTGTGTCTCTGTCTCTGTCTCTGTGTCTCTGCCTCTGTGTCTCTGTCTCTGTCTCTGTCTCTGTGTCTACGTCTCTGTTTCTCTCTCCCTGTGTCACGGTCTCTGTGTTTCTGTCTCTGCGTCTCTGTGTCTCTGTCCCTGTGTCTCTGTCTCTGTCTCTGTGCCTCCATCTCTGTGTATCTGTCTCTGTGTCTCTGTGTCCGTGTCTCTGCCTCAGTGTCTCTGTCTCTTTTTTCTCTGTCTCTGTGTCTCTGTCTCTGTGTCTCCGTCTCTGTGTATTTGTCTCTGTCTCTGTCTCTGTGTCTACGCCTCTGTTTCTCCCTCCCTGTGTCACGGTCTCTGTGTTTCTGTCTCTGCGTCTCCGTGTCTCTGTCTCTGTGTATCTGTCTCTGTGTCTCTGTCTCTGTGTCTCTGTGCCTCTGTCTCTGTCTCTCTCTCTCCGTGTCTCTGTCTCTGTGCCTCTGTCTCTGTGTCTATGCCTCTGTCCGCGTGTGTCTGTACCTGTGTCTCCGTCTCTGTGTGTCGGTCTCTATGTCTCTGTCTCTGTGTCTCTGCCTCTGTGTCTCTGTCTCGGTGTCTCTGTCCCTGTGTCCCCTCCTCTGTGTCACTGTCTCTGTGTCTCTGTCTCCGCGTCTCTGTCTCTGTGCCTCTGTCTCGGTCTCTGTGTCTCTGTCTCTGTGTCTCTGTCTCTGTGTCTCTGTCCCTGTATCTCCGTCTCCGTGTTTCTCTCTCTGTGTCTCTGTCTCTGTGTCCCTGTCTCTGTGTCTCTGTCTCTGTGTCTCTGTCTCTGTGTCTCTGTCTCTGTGTCTCTGTCTCTGTGTCTCTGTCTCTGTGTCTCTGCCTCTGTGTCTCTGTCTCTGTCTCTGTCACTGTGTCTCTGCCTCTGTGTCTCTGTCTCTGTCTCTGTCTCTGTGTCTACGTCTCTGTTTCTCTCTCCCAGTGTCACGGTCTCTGTGTCTCTGTCTCTGTGTCTCTGTGCCTCTGTCTCTGTCTCTCTCTCTCCGTGTCTCTGTCTCTGTGCCTCTGTCTCTGTGTCTATGCCTCTGTCTGCGTGTCTCTGTACCTGTGTCTCCGTCTCTGTGTGTCGGTCTCTATGTCTCTGTCTCTGTGTCTCTGCCTCTGTGTCTCTGTCTCGATGTCTCTGTCTCTGTGTCCCTGTCTCTGTGTCTCTGTCTCTGTGTCTCTGTCTCTGTGTCTCTGTCTCTGTGTCTCTGTCTCTGTGTCTCTGTCTCTGTGTCTCTGCCTCTGTGTCTCTGTCTCTGTCTCTGTCACTGTGTCTCTGCCTCTGTGTCTCTGTCTCTGTCTCTGTCTCTGTGTCTACGTCTCTGTTTCTCTCTCCCTGTGTCACGGTCTCTGTGTCTCTGTCTCTGTGTCTCTGTGCCTCTGTCTCTGTCTCTCTCTCTCCGTGTCTCTGTCTCTGTGCCTCTGTCTCTGTGTCTATGCCTCTGTCTGCGTGTCTCTGTACCTGTGTCTCCGTCTCTGTGTGTCGGTCTCTATGTCTCTGTCTCTGTGTCTCTGCCTCTGTGTCTCTGTCTCGATGTCTCTGTCCCTGTGTCTCCGTCTCTGTGTTACTCTCTGTGTATCTGTGTCTCTGTGTCTGTGTCACCGTGTCCCTGTCTCCGTCCCTATGTCTCTGTTTCTGTGTATCTGTCTCTGTGACTCTGTCTCTCTCTCGGTCTCTGTTTCTCTTTCTCTGTGTCTCTGTCTCTGTGTCTCTATACCCGTGTCTCCTTCTCTGTGTTTCTCTCTCTGTGTCTCTGTCTCTGTTTCTCTTTCGCTGTGTCTCTGTCTCTGTGTCTCTATACCTGTGTCTGCTTCTCTGTGTTTCTCTCTCTGTGCCTCTGTCTCTGTGTATCTGTCTCTGTGTCTCCGTCACTGTCTCTGTGTCTCTGTCTCTGAGTCTCTGTCTCTGTATCTCTGTCTCTGTGTCTCTGTCTCTGTGTCTCTGTCTCTGTGTCTCTGCCTCTGTGTCTCTATCTCGATGTCTCTGTCCCTGTGTCTCCGTCTCTGTGTCACTGTCTGTGTATCTGTGTCTCTGTGTCTGTCTCACCGTGTACCTGTCTCCGTCCCTATGTCTCTGTCTCTGGGTCTCTGTCTCTGTGAATCTGTCTCTGTGTTTCTGTCTCTGTGTCTCTGGCCCTGTGTCTACGTCTCTGTATCTCTGTCCCTCTGACACTGTCTCTGTGTCACTGTGTCTGAATATCTGTCTCTGTGTCTCTGTTTCTCTGTCTCTGTCTCTGTGTCTATGTCACTGTTTCTCTCTCCCTGTGTCACGGTCTCTGTGTCTCTGTCTCTGCGTCTCTGTGTCTCTGTCTCTGTATCTCTCTCTCTGTGTCTCTGTCTCTGCGTATCTGTCTCTGTGTCTCTGTCTCTGTCTCTGTCTCTGTCTCTGTCTCTGTGTCTATGTCTCTGTGTCTCTGTCTCTGTGTCTCTGTCTCTGTGTCTCTGTCCCTGTGTCTCTGTCTCTGTGTCTCTGTCTCTGTGTCTCTGTCTCTGTGTCTCTGTCTCTGTGTCTCTGTCTCTGTGTCTCTGTCTCTGTGTCTCTGTCTCTGTGTCTCTGTCTCTGTGTCTCTGTCTCTGTGTCTCTGTCTCTGTGTCTCTGTCTCTGTGAATCTGTCTCTGTGTTTCTGTCTCTGTGTCTCTGGCCCTGTGTCTCCGTCTCTGTGTCACTGTCTCTGTGTCTCTGTCTCCGCGTCTCTGTCAATGTGCCTCTGTCTCGGTCTCTGTGTCTCTGTCTCTGTGTCTCTGTCTCTGTGTCTCTGTCTCTGTGTCTCTGTCTCTCTCTCTCTGTGTCTCTGTCTCTGTGTCCCTGTCTCTGTGTCTATGCCTCTGTCCGTGTGTCTCTGTACCTGTGTCTCCGTCTCTGTGTGTCGGTCTCTATGTCTCTGCCTCTGTGTCTCTGATTCGGTGTCTCTGTCCCTGTGTCACTGTCCCTCTGACTCTGTCTCTGTGTCACTGTGTCTGAATCTCTTTCTCTGTGTCTCTGTCTCTGTGTCTCTGTCTCTGTGTCTCTGTCTCTGTGTCTCTGTCTCTGTGTCTCTGCCTCTGTGTCTCTGTCTCTGTGTCTCTGTCTCTGTGTCGCTGTCTCTGTGTCTCTGTCTCTGTGTATCTGTCTCTGTGTCTCTGTCTCTGTCTCTGTCTCTGTGTCTACGTCTCTGTTTCTCTCTCCCTGTGTCACGGTCTCTGTGTTTCTGTCTCTGCGTCTCTGTGTCTCTGTCTCTGTGTATCAGTCCTGTATCTCCATCTCTGTGTCTCTGTCTCTGTGTCTCTGTCTCTGTGTGTCTGTCTCTGTGACTATGCCTCTGTCCGTGTGTCTCTGTGCCTGTGTCCCCGTCTCTGTGTGTCGTTCTCTGTGTCTCTGCCTCTGTGTCTCTGTCTCGGTGTCTCTGTCCCTGTGTCACTGTCCCTCTGACTCTGTCTCTGTGTCACTGTGTCTGAATCTCTGTCACTGTGTCTCTGTCTCTGTGTTTCTCTCTTTATGTATCTTTCTCTGTGTCTCTGTCTCTGTGTCTCTGTGCCTCTGTCTCTGTCTCTCTCTCTCCGTGTCTCTGTCTCTGTGCCTCTGTCTCTGTGTCTATGCCTCTGTCCGCGTGTCTCTGTACCTGTGTCTCCGTCTCTGTGTGTCGGTCTCTATGTCTCTGTCTCTGTGTCTCTGCCTGTGTGTCTCTGTCTCGATGTCTCTGTCCCTGTGTCTCCGTCTCTGTGTCACTGTCTGTGTATCTGTGTCTCTGTGTCTGTCTCACCGTGTACCTGTCTCCGTCCCTATGTCTCTGTCTCTGGGTCTCTGTCTCTGTGAATCTGTCTCTGTGTTTCTGTCTCTGTGTCTCTGGCCCTGTGTCTACGTCTCTGTGTCTCTGTCTCTGTGTCTCTGTCTCTGTGTCTCTGTCGCTGTGTCTCTGTCTCTGTGTCTCTGTCTCTGTGCCACTGTCTCTGAATCTCTGTCTCTGTGTCCCGGACTCTGCATCTCTGTCCCTGTGTCTCCGTCTCCGTGAAATGGTCTCTGTGTCTCGGTCTATGTGTCTCTGTCTCTGTGCCTCTGCCTCTGTGTCTATTCCTCTGTCTCTGTCTCTCTGTCTCTGTCTCTCTGCCTCCGTGTCTCTGTCTCTGTGTCTCTGTCTCTCTGTCTCTGTCTCTCTCTCTCTGTGTCTCTGTCTCTGTGTCCCTGTCTCTGTGTCTACGCCTCTGTCCGTGTTTCTCTGTACCTGTGTCTCCGTCTCTGTGTGTCGGTCTCTATGTTTCTGCCTCTTTGTCTCTGTATCGGTGTCTCTGTCCCTGTGTCACTGTCCCTCTGACTCTGTCTCTGTGTCACTGTGTCTGAATCTCTGCCTCTGTGTCTCTGTCTCTGTGTCTCTGTTTCTGTGTCTCTGTCTCTGTGTCTCTGTCTCTGTGTCTCTGTCTCTGTGTCTCTGTCTCTGTGTCTCTGTCTCTGTGTCTCTGTCTCTGTGTCTCTGTCTCTGTGTCTCTGTCGCTGTGTCTCTGCCTCTGTGTCTCTGTCTCTGTGTCTCTGTCTCTGTGTCTCTGTCTCTGTGTCTCTGTCTCTGTGTCTCTGTCTCTGTGTCTCTGTCTCTGTGTCTCTGTCTCTGTGTCTCTGTCCCTGTATCTCCGTCTGTGTGTTTCTCTCTCTGTGTCTCTGTCTCTGTGTCCCTGTCTCCGTGTCTCTGTCTCTGTGTCTCTGTCTCTGTGTATCTGTCTCTGTGTCTCTGTCTCTGTGTCTCTGTCTCTGAGTCTCTGTCTCTGTGCCTCTGTCTCTGCGTATCTGTCTCTGTGTCTCTGTCTCTGTGTCTCCGTCACTGTCTCTGTGTCTCTGTCTCTGAGTCTCTGTCTCTTAATCTCTCTCTCTGTGTCTCTGCCTCTGTGTTTATGCCTCTGTCTCTGTCTCCCTGTGTCACGGTCTCTGCGTCTCTGTCTCTGCGTCTCTGTGTCTCTGTCTCTGTATCTCTGTCTCTGTGTCTCTTTCTCTGTGTCTCTGTCTCTGCGTCTCTGTCCCTGAGTCTCCGTCTCTGTGTCTCTGTCTCCGTGTCTCCGTCCCTGTGTCTCTGTCTCTGTCTCTGTGCCTCTATCTCTGTGTATCTGTCTCTGTGTCTCTGTGTCCGTGTCTCTGCCTCAGTGTCTCTGTCTCTTTTTTCTCTGTCTCTGTGTCTCTGTCTCCGTCTCTGTGTCTCGGTCTATGTGTCTCTGTCTCTGTGCCTCTGCCTCTGTGTCTATGCCTCTGTCTCTGTCTGTCTGTCTCTGTGTCTCTGCCTCCGTGTCTCTGTCTCTGTGTCTCCGTCTCTCTGTCTCTGTCTCTCTCTCTCTGTGTCTCTGTCTCTGTGTCCCTGTCTCTGTGTCTATGCCTCTGTCCGTGTGTCTCTGTGCCTGTGTCCCCGTCTCTGTGTGTCGGTCTCTGTGTCTCTGCCTCTGTGTCTACGTCTCTGTTTCTCTCTCCCTGTGTCACGGTCTCTGTGTTTCTGTCTCTGCGTCTCTGTGTCTCTGTCTCTGTGTATCTGTCCTGTATCTCCATCTCTGTGTCTCTGTCTCTGTGTCTCTGTCTCGGTGTCTCTGTCCCTGTGTCCCCTCCTCTGTGTCACTGTCTCTGTGTCTCTGTCTCCGCGTCTCTGTCTCTGTGCCTCTGTCTCGGTCTCTGTGTCTCTGTCTCTGTGTCTCTGTCTCTGTGTCTCTGCCTCTGTGTCTCTGTCTCTGTCTCTGTCTCTGTCTCTACGTCTCTGCCTCTGTGTCTCTGTCTCTGTCTCTGTCTCTGTGTCTCGGTCTATGTGTCTCTGTCTCTGTGCCTCTGCCTCTGTGTCTATGCCTCTGTCTCTGTCTCTCTGTCTCTGTGTCTCTGCCTCCGTGTCTCTGTCTCTGTGTCACTGTCTCTCTGTCTCTGTGTCTCTCTCTCTGTGTCTCTGTCTCTGTGTCTATGCCTCTGTCCGTGTGTCTCTGTCTCCGTGCCTCTGTCTCTGTGTATCTGTCTCTGTGTCTCTGTCTCTGTGTCCCCGTCACTGTCTCTGTGTCCCTGTCTCTGAGTCGCTGTCTCTGAATCTCTGTCTCAGTGTCTCTGTCTTTGTGTTTATGTCACTGTGTCTCTGTCTCTGTGTCTCTGTCTCTGTGTCTCTGTCTCTGTGTCTCTGTCTCTGTGTCTCTGTCTCTGTGTCTCTGTCTCTGTGTCCCTGTCTCTGTGTCACTGTCTCTGAATCTCTGTCTCTGTGTCCCTGACTCTGCGTCTCCGTCCCTGTGTCTCCGTCTCCGTGAATTGGTCTCTGTGTCTCGGTCTATGTGTCTCTGTCTCTGTGCCTCTGCCGCTGTGTCTATGCCTCTGTCTCTGTCTCTCTGTCTCTGTCTCTCTGCCTCCGTGTCTCTGTCTCTGTGTCTCTGTCTCTCTGTCTCTGTCTCTCTCTCTCTGTGTCTCTGTCTCTGTGTCCCTGTCTCTGTGTCTATGCCTCTGTCCGTGTGTCTCTGTACCTGTGTCTCCGTCTCTGTGTGTCGGTCTCTATGTCTCTGCCTCTGTGTCTCTGATTCGGTGTCTCTGTCCCTGTGTCACTGTCCCTCTGACTCTGTCTCTGTGTCACTGTGTCTGAATCTCTTTCTCTGTGTCTCTGCCTCTGTGTCTCTGTCTCTGTGTCTCTGTCTCTGTGTCTCTGCCTCTGTGTCTCTGTCTCTGTGTCTCTGTCTCTGTGTCTCTGCCTCTGTGTCTCTGACTCTGTGTCCCTGTCTCTGTGTCTCTGTCTCCGTGTCTCTCCCTCAGTGTCTCTGCCTCTTTTTTCTCTGTCTCTGTGTCTCTGTCTCCGTCTCTGTGTCTCTGTCTCTGTGTCTCTGTCTCTGTGTCTGCGTCCCTGTGTCTCCGTCTCTGTGTCACTGTCTCTGTGTCTCTGTCTCTGAGTCTCTGCCTCTGTGTCTCTGTCTCTGTGCCTCCGGCTCTGCGTCTCTTTCTCTGTGTCTGAGTCTCCGTCTCTGTGTCTCTGTCTCTGTGTCTCTGTGTCTCTGTCTCTGTATCTCTGTCTCTAAGTCTCCGTCTCTGTGTCTCTGTCTCTCTCACTTGGCCTCTGTCTCTGTGTCTCTGTCTCTGTGTATCTGTCTCTGTGTCTCTGTCTACGTGTCACTGTCTCCGTGTCTCTGTCTCGGTGTCTCTGTCTCTGTGTCTCTGCCTCTGTCTCTGTCTCTGTCTCTGTGTCTCTGTCTCTGAGTCTCTCTCTCTGTGTCTCTGTCTCTGTGCCTCTGTCTCTGTGTCTATGCCTCTGTCCGCGTGTCTCTGTACCTGTGTCTCCGTCTCTGTGTGTCGGTCTCTATGTCTCTGTCTCTGTGTCTCTGCCTCTGTGTCTCTGTCTCGATGTCTCTGTCCCTGTGTCTCCGTCTCTGTGTCTATGTCACTGTTTCTCTCTCCCTGTGTCACGGTCTCTGTGTCTCTGTCTCTGCGTCTCTGTGTCTCTGTCTCTGTATCTCTCTCTCTGTGTCTCTGTCTCTGCGTATCTGTCTCTGTGTCTCTGTCTCTGTCTCTGTGTCTATGTCTCTGTTTCTCTCTCCCTGTGTCACGGTCTCTGTGTCTCTGTCTCTGCGTCTCTGCCTCTGTGTTTCTGTCTCTGTGACTCTGTCTCTGTGTCTCTGTCTCTGTGTCTCTGTCTCTGTGTCTCTGTCGCTGTGTCTCTGCCTCTGTGTCTCTGTCTCTGTGTCTCTGTCTCTGTGAATCTGTCTCTGTGTTTCTGTCTCTGTGTCTCTGGCCCTGTGTCTCTGTCTCTGTGTCTCTGTCTCTGTGTCTCTGTCGCTGTGTCTCTGTCTCTGTGTCTCTGTCTCTGTGCCACTGTCTCTGAATCTCTGTCTCTGTGTCCCGGACTCTGCATCTCTGTCCCTGTGTCTCCGTCTCCGTGAAATGGTCTCTGTGTCTCGGTCTATGTGTCTCTGTCTCTGTGCCTCTGCCTCTGTGTCTATTCCTCTGTCTCTGTCTCTCTGTCTCTGTCTCTCTGCCTCCGTGTCTCTGTCTCTGTGTCTCTGTCTCTCTGTCTCTGTCTCTCTCTCTCTGTGTCTCTGTCTCTGTGTCCCTGTCTCTGTGTCTACGCCTCTGTCCGTGTTTCTCTGTACCTGTGTCTCCGTCTCTGTGTGTCGGTCTCTATGTTTCTGCCTCTTTGTCTCTGTATCGGTGTCTCTGTCCCTGTGTCACTGTCCCTCTGACTCTGTCTCTGTGTCACTGTGTCTGAATCTCTGCCTCTGTGTCTCTGTCTCTGTGTCTCTGTTTCTGTGTCTCTGTCTCTGTGTCTCTGTCTCTGTGTCTCTGTCTCTGTGTCTCTGTCTCTGTGTCTCTGTCTCTGTGTCTCTGTCTCTGTGTCTCTGTCTCTGTGTCTCTGTCTCTGTGTCTCTGTCGCTGTGTCTCTGCCTCTGTGTCTCTGTCTCTGTGTCTCTGTCTCTGTGTCTCTGTCTCTGTGTCTCTGTCTCTGTGTCTCTGTCTCTGTGTCTCTGTCTCTGTGTCTCTGTCCCTGTATCTCCGTCTGTGTGTTTCTCTCTCTGTGTCTCTGTCTCTGTGTCCCTGTCTCCGTGTCTCTGTCTCTGTGTCTCTGTCTCTGTGTATCTGTCTCTGTGTCTCTGTCTCTGTGTCTCTGTCTCTGAGTCTCTGTCTCTGTGCCTCTGTCTCTGCGTATCTGTCTCTGTGTCTCTGTCTCTGTGTCTCCGTCACTGTCTCTGTGTCTCTGTCTCTGAGTCTCTGTCTCTTAATCTCTCTCTCTGTGTCTCTGCCTCTGTGTTTATGCCTCTGTCTCTGTCTCCCTGTGTCACGGTCTCTGCGTCTCTGTCTCTGCGTCTCTGTGTCTCTGTCTCTGTATCTCTGTCTCTGTGTCTCTTTCTCTGTGTCTCTGTCTCTGCGTCTCTGTCCCTGAGTCTCCGTCTCTGTGTCTCTGTCTCCGTGTCTCCGTCCCTGTGTCTCTGTCTCTGTCTCTGTGCCTCTATCTCTGTGTATCTGTCTCTGTGTCTCTGTGTCCGTGTCTCTGCCTCAGTGTCTCTGTCTCTTTTTTCTCTGTCTCTGTGTCTCTGTCTCCGTCTCTGTGTCTCGGTCTATGTGTCTCTGTCTCTGTGCCTCTGCCTCTGTGTCTATGCCTCTGTCTCTGTCTGTCTGTCTCTGTGTCTCTGCCTCAGTGTCTCTGTCTCTTTTTTCTCTGTCTCTGTGTCTCTGTCTCCGTCTCTGTGTCTCGGTCTATGTGTCTCTTTCTCTGTGCCTCTGCCTCTGTGTCTATGCCTCTGTCTCTGTCTGTCTGTCTCTGTGTCTCTGCCTCCGTGTCTCTGTCTCTGTGTCTCCGTCTCTCTGTCTCTGTCTCTCTCTCTCTGTGTCTCTGTCTCTGTGTCCCTGTCTCTGTGTCTATGCCTCTGTCCGTGTGTCTCTGTTCCTGTGTCCCCGTCTCTGTGTGTCGGTCTCTGTGTCTCTGCCTCTGTGTCTACGTCTCTGTTTCTCTCTCCCTGTGTCACGGGCTCTGTGTTTCTGTCTCTGCGTCTCTGTGTCTCTGTCTCTGTGTATCTGTCCTGTATCTCCATCTCTGTGTCTCTGTCTCTGTGTCTCTGTCTCGGTGTCTCTGTCCCTGTGTCCCCTCCTCTGTGTCACTGTCTCTGTGTCTCTGTCTCCGCGTCTCTGTCTCTGTGCCTCTGTCTCGGTCTCTGTGTCTCTGTCTCTGTGTCTCTGTCTCTGTGTCTCTGTCTCTGTGTCTCTGTCCCTGTATCTCCGTCTCCGTATTTCTCTCTCTGTGTCTCTGTCTCTGTGTCCCTGTCTCTGTGTCTCTGTGTCTCTGTGTCTCTGTGTCTCTGTCTCTGTGTCTCTGTCTCTGTGTCTCTGTCTCTGTGTCTCTGTCTCTGTGTCTCTGCCTCTGTGTCTCTGTCTCTGTCTCTGTCTCTGTCTCTACGTCTCTGCCTCTGTGTCTCTGTCTCTGTCTCTGTCTCTGTGTCTCGGTCTATGTGTCTCTGTCTCTGTGCCTCTGCCTCTGTGTCTATGCCTCTGTCTCTGTCTCTCTATCTCTGTGTCTCTGCCTCCGTGTCTCTGTCTCTGTGTCACTGTCTCTCTGTCTCTGTCTCTCTCTCTCTGTGTCTCTGTCTCTGTGTCTATGCCTCTGTCCGTGTGTCTCTGTCTCCGTGCCTCTGTCTCTGTGTATCTGTCTCTGTGTCTCTGTCTCTGTGTCCCCGTCACTGTCTCTGTGTCCCTGTCTCTGAGTCGCTGTCTCTGAATCTCTGTCTCAGTGTCTCTGTCTTTGTGTTTATGTCACTGTGTCTCTGTCTCTGTGTCTCTGTCTCTGTGTCTCTGTCTCTGTGTCTCTGTCTCTGTGTCTCTGTCTCTGTGTCCCTGTCTCTGTGTCACTGTCTCTGAATCTCTGTCTCTGTGTCCCTGACTCTGCGTCTCCGTCCCTGTGTCTCCGTCTCCGTGAATTGGTCTCTGTGTCTCGGTCTATGTGTCTCTGTCTCTGTGCCTCTGCCGCTGTGTCTATGCCTCTGTCTCTGTCTCTCTGTCTCTGTCTCTCTGCCTCCGTGTCTCTGTCTCTGTGTCTCTGTCTCTCTGTCTCTGTCTCTCTCTCTCTGTGTCTCTGTCTCTGTGTCCCTGTCTCTGTGTCTATGCCTCTGTCCGTGTGTCTCTGTACCTGTGTCTCCGTCTCTGTGTGTCGGTCTCTATGTCTCTGCCTCTGTGTCTCTGATTCGGTGTCTCTGTCCCTGTGTCACTGTCCCTCTGACTCTGTCTCTGTGTCACTGTGTCTGAATCTCTTTCTCTGTGTCTCTGCCTCTGTGTCTCTGTCTCTGTGTCTCTGTCTCTGTGTCTCTGCCTCTGTGTCTCTGTCTCTGTGTCTCTGTCTCTGTGTCTCTGCCTCTGTGTCTCTGACTCTGTGTCTCTGTCTCCGTGTCTCTCCCTCAGTGTCTCTGCCTCTTTTTTCTCTGTCTCTGTGTCTCTGTCTCCGTCTCTGTGTCTCTGTCTCTGTGTCTCTGTCTCTGTGTCTACGTCCCTGTGTCTCCGTCTCTGTGTCACTGTCTCTGTGTCTCTGTCTCTGAGTCTCTGCCTCTGTGTCTCTGTCTCTGTGCCTCCGGCTCTGCGTCTCTTTCTCTGTGTCTGAGTCTCCGTCTCTGTGTCTCTGTCTCTGTGTCTCTGTGTCTCTGTCTCTGTATCTCTGTCTCTATGTCTCCGTCTCTGTGTCTCTGTCTCTCTCACTTGGCCTCTGTCTCTGTGTCTCTGTCTCTGTGTATCTGTCTCTGTGTCTCTGTCTACGTGTCACTGTCTCCGTGTCTCTGTCTCGGTGTCTCTGTCTCTGTGTCTCTGCCTCTGTCTCTGTCTCTGTCTCTGTGTCTCTGTCTCTGAGTCTCTCTCTCTGTGTCTCTGTCTCTGTGCCTCTGTCTCTGTGTCTATGCCTCTGTCCGCGTGTCTCTGTACCTGTGTCTCCGTCTCTGTGTGTCGGTCTCTATGTCTCTGTCTCTGTGTCTCTGCCTCTGTGTCTCTGTCTCGATGTCTCTGTCCCTGTGTCTCCGTCTCTGTGTCTATGTCACTGTTTCTCTCTCCCTGTGTCACGGTCTCTGTGTCTCTGTCTCTGCGTCTCTGTGTCTCTGTCTCTGTATCTCTCTCTCTGTGTCTCTGTCTCTGCGTATCTGTCTCTGTGTCTCTGTCTCTGTCTCTGTCTCTGTCTCTGTGTCTATGTCTCTGTTTCTCTCTCCCTGTGTCACGGTCTCTGTGTCTCTGTCTCTGCGTCTCTGCCTCTGTGTTTCTGTCTCTGTGACTCTGTCTCTGTGTCTCTGTCTCTGTGTCTCTGTCTCTGTGTCTCTGTCGCTGTGTCTCTGCCTCTGTGTCTCTGTCTCTGTGTCTCTGTCTCTGTGAATCTGTCTCTGTGTTTCTGTCTCTGTGTCTCTGGCCCTGTGTCTCCGTCTCTGTGTCTCTGTCTCTGTGTCTCTGTCGCTGTGTCTCTGTCTCTGTGTCTCTGTCTCTGTGCCACTGTCTCTGAATCTCTGTCTCTGTGTCCCTGACTCTGCATCTCTGTCCCTGTGTCTCCGTCTCCGTGAAATGGTCTCTGTGTCTCGGTCTATGTGTCTCTGTCTCTGTGCCTCTGCCTCTGTGTCTATTCCTCTGTCTCTGTCTCTCTGTCTCTGTCTCTCTGCCTCCGTGTCTCTGTCTCTGTGTCTCTGTCTCTCTGTCTCTGTCTCTCTCTCTCTGTGTCTCTGTCTCTGTGTCCCTGTCTCTGTGTCTACGCCTCTGTCCGTGTTTCTCTGTACCTGTGTCTCCGTCTCTGTGTGTCGGTCTCTATGTTTCTGCCTCTTTGTCTCTGTATCGGTGTCTCTGTCCCTGTGTCACTGTCCCTCTGACTCTGTCTCTGTGTCACTGTGTCTGAATCTCTGCCTCTGTGTCTCTGTCTCTGTGTCTCTGTCTCTGTCTCTCTGTCTCTGTGTCTCTGTCTCTGTGTCTCTGTCTCTGTGTCTCTGTCGCCGTGTCTCTGCCTCTGTGTCTCTGTCTCTGTGTCTCTGTCTCTGTGTCTCTGTCTCTGTGTCTCTGTCTCTGTGTCTCTGTCTCTGTCTCTCTGTCTCTGTGTCTCTGTCCCTTGTATCTCCGTCTGTGTGTTTCTCTCTCTGTGTCTCTGTCTCTGTGTCCCTGTCTCTGTGTCTCTGTCTCTGTGTCTCTGTCTCTGTGTATCTGTCTCTGTGTCTCTGTCTCTGTGTCTCTGTCTCTGAGTCTCTGTCTCTGTGCCTCTGTCTCTGTGTATCTGTCTCTGTGTCTCTGTCTCTGTGTCTCCGTCACTGTCTCTGTGCCTCTGTCTCTGTGTATCTGTCTCTGTCTCTGTGTCTCTGTCGCCGTGTCTCTGCCTCTGTGTCTCTGTCTCTGTGTCTCTGTCTCTGTGTCTCTGTCTCTGTATCTCTGTCTCTGTGTCTCTTTCTCTGTGTCTCTGTCTCTGCGTCTCTGTCCCTGAGTCTCCGTCTCTGTGTCTCTGTCTCCGTGTCTCCGTCCCTGTGTCTCTGTCTCTGTCTCTGTGCCTCTATCTCTGTGTATCTGTCTCTGTGTCTCTGTGTCCGTGTCTCTGCCTCAGTGTCTCTGTCTCTTTTTTCTCTGTCTCTGTGTCTCTGTCTCCGTCTCTGTGTCTCGGTCTATGTGTCTCTGTCTCTGTGCCTCTGCCTCTGTGTCTATGCCTCTGTCTCTGTGTCTCTGTCTCTGTGTCCCCGTCACTGTCTCTGTGTCCATGTCTCTGAGTCGCTGTCTCTGAATCTCTGTCTCAGTGTCTCTGTCTTTGTGTTTATGTCACTGTGTCTCTGTCTCTGTGTCTCTGTCTCAG
Organism: Megachile willughbiella; assembly: GCA_945859595.2. Taxonomy (NCBI): domain Eukaryota; kingdom Metazoa; phylum Arthropoda; class Insecta; order Hymenoptera; family Megachilidae; genus Megachile; species Megachile willughbiella. Next base: position 2,382,058 of record CAMAOD020000201.1, on the reverse strand, counting down.
TGTCTCTGTCTCTGTGTCTCTGTCTCTGTGTCTCTGTCTCTCTGTCTCTGTCTCTGTGTCTATGTCACTGTTTCTCTCTCCCTGTGTCACGGTCTCTGTGTCTCTGTCTCTGCGTCTCTGTGTCTCTGTCTCTGTATCTCTCTCTCTGTGTCTCTGTCTCTGCGTATCTGTCTCTGTGTCTCTGTCTCTGTCTCTGTCTCTGTCTCTGTGTCTATGTCTCTGTTTCTCTCTCCCTGTGTCACGGTCTCTGTGTCTCTGTCTCTGCGTCTCTGCCTCTGTGTTTCTGTCTCTGTGACTCTGTCTCTGTGTCTCTGTCTCTGTGTCTCTGTCTCTGTGTCTCTGTCGCTGTGTCTCTGCCTCTGTGTCTCTGTCTCTGTGTCTCTGTCTCTGTGAATCTGTCTCTGTGTTCTGTCTCTGTGTCTCTGGCCCTGTGTCTCCGTCTCTGTGTCTCTGTCTCTGTGTCTCTGTCGCTGTGTCTCTGTCTCTGTGTCTCTGTATCTGTGCCACTGTCTCTGAATCTCTGTCTCTGTGTCCCTGACTCTGCATCTCTGTCCCTGTGTCTCCGTCTCCGTGAAATGGTCTCTGTGTCTCGGTCTATGTGTCTCTGTCTCTGTGCCTCTGCCTCTGTGTCTATTCCTCTGTCTCTGTCTCTCTGTCTCTGTCTCTCTGCCTCCGTGTCTCTGTCTCTGTGTCTCTGTCTCTCTGTCTCTGTCTCTCTCTCTCTCTGTGTCTCTGTCTCTGTGTCCCTGTCTCTGTGTCTACGCCTCTGTCCGTGTTTCTCTGTACCTGTGTCTCCGTCTTTGTGTGTCGGTCTCTATGTTTCTGCCTCTTTGTCTCTGTATCGGTGTCTCTGTCCCTGTGTCACTGTCCCTCTGACTCTGTCTCTGTGTCACTGTGTCTGAATCTCTGCCTCTGTGTCTCTGTCTCTGTGTCTCTGTCTCTGTGTCTCTGTCTCTGTGTCTCTGTCTCGATGTCTCTCTCCCTGTGTCTCCGTCTCTGTGTTACTCTCTGTGTATCTGTGTCTCTGTGTCTGTGTCACCGTGTCCCTGTCTCCGTCCCTATGTCTCTGTCTCTGTGTATCTGTCTCTGTGACTCTGTCTCTCTCTCGGTCTCTGTTTCTCTTTCTCTGTGTCTCTGTCTCTGTGTCTCTATACCCGTGTCTCCTTCTCTGTGTTTCTCTCTCTGTGTCTCTGTCTCTGTTTCTCTTTCGCTGTGTCTCTGTCTCTGTGTCTCTATACCTGTGTCTCCTTCTCTGTGTTTCTCTCTCTGTGCCTCTGTCTCTGTGTATCTGTCTCTGTGTCTCCGTCACTGTCTCTGTGTCTCTGTCTCTGAGTCTCTGTCTCTGTATCTCTGTCTCTGTGTCTCTGTCTCTGTGTCTCTGTCTCTGTGTCTCTGCCTGTGTGTCTCTGTCTCGATGTCTCTGTCCCTGTGTCTCCGTCTCTGTGTCACTGTCTGTGTATCTGTGTCTCTGTGTCTGTCTCACCGTGTACCTGTCTCCGTCCCTATGTCTCTGTCTCTGGGTCTCTGTCTCTGTGAATCTGTCTCTGTGTTTCTGTCTCTGTGTCTCTGGCCCTGTGTCTACGTCTCTGTATCTCTGTCCCTCGGACACTGTCTCTGTGTCACTGTGTCTGAATATCTGTCTCTGTGTCTCTGTCTCTCTGTCTCTGTCTCTGTGTCTATGTCACTGTTTCTCTCTCCCTGTGTCACGGTCTCTGTGTCTCTGTCTCTGCGTCTCTGTGTCTCTGTCTCTGTATCTCTCTCTCTGTGTCTCTGTCTCTGCGTATCTGTCTCTGTGTCTCTGTCTCTGTCTCTGTCTCTGTCTCTGTGTCTATGTCTCTGTTTCTCTCTCCCTGTGTCACGGTCTCTGTGTCTCTGTCTCTGCGTCTCTGCCTCTGTGTTTCTGTCTCTGTGACTCTGTCTCTGTGTCTCTGTCTCTGTGTCTCTGTCTCTGTGTCTCTGTCGCTGTGTCTCTGCCTCTGTGTCTCTGTCTCTGTGTCTCTGTCTCTGTGAATCTGTCTCTGTGTTTCTGTCTCTGTGTCTCTGGCCCTGTGTCTCCGTCTCTGTGTCTCTGTCTCTGTGTCTCTGTCGCTGTGTCTCTGTCTCTGTGTCTCTGTCTCTGTGCCACTGTCTCTGAATCTCTGTCTCTGTGTCCCTGACTCTGCATCTCTGTCCCTGTGTCTCCGTCTCCGTGAAATGGTCTCTGTGTCTCGGTCTATGTGTCTCTGTCTCTGTGCCTCTGCCTCTGTGTCTATTCCTCTGTCTCTGTCTCTCTGTCTCTGTCTCTCTGCCTCCGTGTCTCTGTCTCTGTGTCTCTGTCTCTCTGTCTCTGTCTCTCTCTCTCTCTGTGTCTCTGTCTCTGTGTCCCTGTCTCTGTGTCTACGCCTCTGTCCGTGTTTCTCTGTACCTGTGTCTCCGTCTCTGTGTGTCGGTCTCTATGTTTCTGCCTCTTTGTCTCTGTATCGGTGTCTCTGTCCCTGTGTCACTGTCCCTCTGACTCTGTCTCTGTGTCACTGTGTCTGAATCTCTGCCTCTGTGTCTCTGTCTCTGTGTCTCTGTCTCTGTGTCTCTGTCTCTGAGTCTCTGCCTCTGTGTCTCTGTCTCTGTGCCTCCGGCTCTGCGTCTCTTTCTCTGTGTCTGAGTCTCCGTCTCTGTGTCTCTGTCTCTGTGTCTCTGTGTCTCTGTCTCTGTATCTCTGTCTCTATGTCTCCGTCTCTGTGTCTCTGTCTCTCTCACTTGGCCTCTGTCTCTGTGTCTCTGTCTCTGTGTATCTGTCTCTGTGTCTCTGTCTACGTGCCACTGTCTCCGTGTCTCTGTCTCGGTGTCTCTGTCTCTGTGTCTCTGCCTCTGTCTCTGTCTCTGTCTCTGTGTCTCTGTCTCTGAGTCTCTCTCTCTGTGTCTCTGTCTCTGTGCCTCTGTCTCTGTGTCTATGCCTCTGTCCGCGTGTCTCTGTACCTGTGTCTCCGTCTCTGTGTGTCGGTCTCTATGTCTCTGTCTCTGTGTCTCTGCCGCTGTGTCTCTGTCTCGATGTCTCTGTCCCTGTGTCTCCGTCTCTGTGTTACTCTCTGTGTATCTGTGTCTCTGTGTCTGTGTCACCGTGTCCCTGTCTCCGTCCCTATGTCTCTGTTTCTGTGTATCTGTCTCTGTGACTCTGTCTCTCTCTCGGTCTCTGTTTCTCTTTCTCTGTGTCTCTGTCTCTGTGTCTCTATACCCGTGTCTCCTTCTCTGTGTTTCTCTCTCTGTGTCTCTGTCTCTGTTTCTCTTTCGCTGTGTCTCTGTCTCTGTGTCTCTATACCTGTGTCTCCTTCTCTGTGTTTCTCTCTCTGTGCCTCTGTCTCTGTGTATCTGTCTCTGTGTCTCCGTCACTGTCTCTGTGTCTCTGTCTCTGAGTCTCTGTCTCTGTATCTCTGTCTCTGTGTCTCTGTCTCTGTGTCTCTGTCTCTGTGTCTCTGCCTCTGTGTCTCTGTCTCGATGTGTCTGTCCCTGTGTCTCCGTCTCTGTGTCACTGTCTGTGTATCTGTGTCTCTGTGTCTGTCTCACCGTGTACCTGTCTCCGTCCCTATGTCTCTGTCTCTGGGTCTCTGTCTCTGTGAATCTGTCTCTGTGTTTCTGTCTCTGTGTCTCTGGCCTTGTGTCTACGTCTCTGTATCTCTGTCCCTCTGACACTGTCTCTGTGTCACTGTGTCTGAATATCTGTCTCTGTGTCTCTGTCTCTCTGTCTCTGTCTCTGTGTCTATGTCACTGTTTCTCTCTCCCTGTGTCACGGTCTCTGTGTCTCTGTCTCTGCGTCTCTGTGTCTCTGTCTCTGTATCTCTCTGTCTGTGTCTCTGTCTCTGCGTATCTGTCTCTGTGTCTCTGTCTCTGTCTCTGTCTCTGTCTCTGTGTCTATGTCTCTGTTTCTCTCTCCCTGTGTCACGGTCTCTGTGTCTCTGTCTCTGCGTCTCTGTGTCTCTGTCTCTGTGTCTCTGTCTCTGTGTCTCTGTCTCTGTGTCTCTGTCTCTGTGTCTCTGCCTCTGTGTCTCTGTCTCTGTGTCTCTGTCTCTGTGTCTCTGTCTCTGTGTCTCTGTCTCAGTGTCCCTGTCTCTGTGTCTCTGTCTCTGTGTCTCTGTCCCTGTATCTCCGTCTGTGTGTTTCTCTCTCTGTGTCTCTGTCTCTGTGTCCCTGTCTCTGTGTCTCTGTCTCTGTGTCTCTGTCTCTGTGTATCTGTCTCTTTGTCTCTGTCTCTGTGTCTCTGTCTCTGAGTCTCTGTCTCTGTGCCTCTGTCTCTGTGCATCTGTCTCTGTGCCTCTGTCTCTGTGTCTCCGTCACTGTCTCTGTGTCTCTGTCTCTGAGTCTCTGTCTCTTAATCTCTCTCTCTCTGTGTCTCTGCCTCTGTGTTTATGCCTCTGTCTCTGTCTCCCTGTGTCACGGTCTCTGCGTCTCTGTCTCTGCGTCTCTGTCTCTCTGTCTCTGTCTCTCTCTCTCTGTGTCTCTGTCTCTGTATCCCTGTCTCTGTGTCTATGCCTCTGTCCGTGTGTCTCTGTCTCCGTGCATCTGTCTCTGTGTATCTGTCTCTGTGTCTCTGTCTCTGTGTCCCCGTCACTGTCTCTGTGTCCCTGTCTCTGAGTCGCTGTCTCTGAATCTCTGTCTCAGTGTCTCTGTCTTTGTGTTTATGTCACTGTGTCTCTGTCTCTGTGTCTCTGTCTCTGTGTCTCTGTCTCTGTGTCTCTGTCTCTGTGTCTCTGTCTCTGTGTCTCTGTCTCTATGTCTCTGTCTCTGTGTCCCTGTCTCTGTGTCACTGTCTCTGAATCTCTGTCTCTGTGTCCCTGACTCTGCGTCTCTGTCCCTGTGTCTCCGTCTCCGTGAATTGGTCTCTGTGTCTCGGTCTATGTGTCTCTGTCTCTGTGCCTCTGCCGCTGTGTCTATGCCTCTGTCTCTGTCTCTCTGTCTCTGTCTCTCTGCCTCCGTGTCTCTGTCTCTGTGTCTCTGTCTCTCTGTCTCTGTCTCTCTATCTCTGTGTCTCTGTCTCTGTGTCCCTGTCTCTGTGTCTATGCCTCTGTCCGTGTGTCTCTGTACCTGTGTCTCCGTCTCTGTGTGTCGGTCTCAATGTCTATGCCTCTGTGTCTCTGATTCGGTGTCTCTGTCCCTGTGTCACTGTCCCTCTGACTCTGTCTCTGTGTCACTGTGTCTGAATCTCTTTCTCTGTGTCTCTGTCTCTGTGTCTCTGTCTCTGTGTCTCTGACTCTGTGTCTCTGTCTCTGTGTCTCTGTCTCTGTGTCGCTGTCTCTGTGTCTCTGTCTCTGTGTCTCTGTCTCTGTCTCTGTCTCTGTGTCTACGTCTCTGTTTCTCTCTCCCTGTGTCACGGTCTCTGTGTTCCTGTCTCTGCGTCTCTGTGTCTCTGTCTCTGTGTATCAGTCCTATATCTCCATCTCTGTGTCTCTGTCTCTGTGTCTCTGTCTCTGTGTCTCTGTCTCGGTGTCTCTGTCCCTGTGTCCCCTCCTCTGTGTCACTGTCTCTGTGTATCTGTCTCTGCGTCTCTGTCTCTGTACCTCTGTCTCGGTCTCTGTGTCTCTGTCTCTGTGTCTCTGTCCCTGTATCTCCGTCTCCGTGTTTCTCTCTCTGTGTCTCTGTCTCTGTGTCCCTGTCTCTGTGTCTCTGTCTCTGTGTCTCTGTCTCTGTGTCTCTGTCTCTGTGTCTCTGTCTCTGTGTCTCTGCCTCTGTGTCTCTGTCTCTGTCTCTGTCTCTGTCTCTGTGTCTCTGCCACTGTGTCTCTGTCTCTGTCTCTGTCTCTGTGTCTACGTCTCTGTTTCTCTCTCCCTGTGTCACGGTCTCTGTGTTTCTGTCTCTGCGTCTCTGTGTCTCTGTCCCTGTGTCTCTGTCTCTGTCTCTGTGCCTCTATCTCTGTGTATCTGTCTCTGTGTCTCTGTGTCCGTGTCTCTGCCTCAGTGTCTCTGTCTCTGTCTCTGTTTCTCTTTCCCTGTGTCTCTGTCTCTGTGTCTCGGTCCCTGAGTCTCCGTCTCTGTGTCTCTGTCTCCGTGTCTCCGTCCCTGTGTCTCTGTCTCTGTCTCTGTGCCTCTATCTCTGTGTATCTGTCTCTGTGTCTCTGTGTCTCTGTGTCCGTGTCTCTGCCTCAGTGTCTCTGTCTCTTTTTTCTCTGTCTCTGTGTCTCTGTCTCCGTCTCTGTGTCTCAGTCTATGTGTCTCTGTCTCTGTGCCTCTGCCTCTGTGTCTATGCCTCTGTCTCTGTCTGTCTGTCTCTGTGTCTCTGCCTCCGTGTCTCTGTCTCTGTGTCTCCGTCTCTCTGTCTCTGTCTCTCTCTCTCTGTGCCTCTGTCTCTGTGTCCCTGTCTCTGTGACTATGCCTCTGTCCGTGTGTCTCTGTGCCTGTGTCCCCGTCTCTGTGTGTCGGTCTCTGTGTCTCTGCCTCTGTGTCTCTGTCTCGGTGTCTCTGTCCCTGTGTCACTGTCCCTCTGACTCTGTCTCTGTGTCACTGTGTCTGAATCTCTGTCACTGTGTCTCTGTCTCTGTGTTTCTCTCTTTATGAATCTGTCTCCGTGTCTCTGTCTCTGTGAATCTGTCTCTGAGTCTCTGTCTCTGTGTCTCTGTCTCTGTGTCTCTGTCTCTGTGTCTCTGTCTCTGTGTCTCTGACTCTGTGTCCCTGTCTCTGTGTCTCTGTCTCTGTGTCTCTCTCTCTGTGTCTCTGTCTCTGAGTCTCTGTCTCTGTGTCTCTGTCTCTGGGTCTCCGTCTCTGTGTATTTGTCTCTGTCTCTGTCTCTGTCTCTGTGTCTACGCCTCTGTTTCTCTCTCCCTGTGTCACGGTCTCTGTGTTTCTGTCTCTGCGTCTCCGCGTCTCTGTCCCTGTATATCTGTCTCTGTATCTCTGTCTCTGTGTCTCTGTGCCTCTGTCTCTGTGTCTATGCCTTTGTCCGCGTGTCTCTGTACCTGTGTCTCCGTCTCTGTGTGTCGGTCTCTATGTCTCTGTCTCTGTGTCTCTGCCTCTGTGTCTCTGTCTCGATGTCTCTGTCCCTGTGTCTCCGTCTCTGTGTTACTCTCTGTGTATCTGTGTCTCTGTGTCTGTGTCACCGTGTCCCTGTCTCCGTCCCTATGTCTCTGTTTCTGTGTATCTGTCTCTGTGACTCTGTCTCTCTCTCGGTCTCTGTTTCTCTTTCTCTGTGTCTCTGTCTCTGTGTCTCTATACCCGTGTCTCCTTCTCTGTGTTTCTCTCTCTGTGTCTCTGTCTCTGTTTCTCTTTCGCTGTGTCTCTGTCTCTGTGTCTCTATACCTGTGTCTCCTACTCTGTGTTTCTCTCTCTGTGCCTCTGTCTCTGTGTATCTGTCTCTGTGTCTCCGTCACTGTCTCTGTGTCTCTGTCTCTGAGTCTCTGTCTCTGTATCTCTGTCTCTGTGTCTCCGTCTCTGTGTCTCTGTCTCTGTGTCCCTGCCTCTGTGTCTCTGTCTCGATGTGTCTGTCCCTGTGTCTCCGTCTCTGTGTCACTGTCTGTGTATCTGTGTCTCTGTGTCTGTCTCACCGTGTACCTGTCTCCGTCCCTATGTCTCTGTCTCTGGGTCTCTGTCTCTGTGAATCTGTCTCTGTGTTTCTGTCTCTGTGTCTCTGGCCCTGTGTCTACGTCTCTGTACCTCTGTCCCTCTGACACTGTCTCTGTGTCACTGTGTCTGAATATCTGTCTCTGTGTCTCTGTCTCTCTGTCTCTGTCTCTGTGTCTATGTCACTGTTTCTCTCTCCCTGTGTCACGGTCTCTGTGTCTCTGTCTCTGCGTCTCTGTGTCTCTGTCTCTGTATCTCTCTCTCTGTGTCTCTGTCTCTGCGTATCTGTCTCTGTGTCTCTGTCTCTGTCTCTGTCTCTGTCTCTGTGTCTATGTCTCTGTTTCTCTCTCCCTGTGTCACGGTCTCTGTGTCTCTGTCTCTGCGTCTCTGTGTCTCTGTCTCTGTGTCTCTGTCTCTGTGTCTCTGTCTCTGTGTCTCTGTCTCTGTGTCTCTGTCTCTGTGTCTCTGCCTCTGTGTCTCTGTCTCTGTGTCTCTGTCTCTGTGTCTCTGTCTCTGTGTCTCTGTCTCTGTGTCCCTGTCTCTGTGTCTCTGTCTCTGTGTCTCTGTCCCTGTATCTCCGTCTGTGTGTTTCTCTCTCTGTGTCTCTGTCTCTGTGTCCCTGTCTCTGTGTCTCTGTCTCTGTGTCTCTGTCTCTGTGTATCTGTCTCTGTGTCTCTGTCCCTGTGTCTCTGTCTCTGAGTCTCTGTCTCTGTGCCTCTGTCTCTGTGTATCTGTCTCTGTGTCTCTGTCTCTGTGTCTCCGTCACTGTCTCTGTGTCTCTGTCTCTGAGTCTCTGTCTCTTAATCTCTCTCTCTGTGTCTCTGCCTCTGTGTTTATGCCTCTGTCTCTGTCTCCCTGTGTCACGGTCTCTGCGTCTCTGTCTCTGCGTCTCTGTGTCTCTGTCTCTGTATCTCTGTCTCTGTGTCTCTTTCTCTGTGTCTCTGTCTCTGCGTCTCTGTCCCTGAGTCTCCGTCTCTGTGTCTCTGTCTCCGTGTCTCCGTCCCTGTGTCTCTGTCTCTGTCTCTGTGCCTCTATCTCTGTGTATCTGTCTCTGTGTCTCTGTGTCCGTGTCTCTGCCTCAGTGTCTCTGTCTCTGTTTTCTCTGTCTCTGTGTCTCTGTCTCCGTCTCTGTGTCTCGGTCTATGTGTCTCTGTCTCTGTGCCTCTGCCTCTGTGTCTATGCCTCTGTCTCTGTCTCTCTGTCTCTGTGTCTCTGCCTCCGTGTCTCTGTCTCGGTGTCTCTGTCTCTCTGTCTCTGTCTCTCTCTCTCTGTGTCTCTGTCTCTGTATCCCTGTCTCTGTGTCTATGCCTCTGTCCGTGTGTCTCTGTCTCCGTGCATCTGTCTCTGTGTATCTGTCTCTGTGTCTCTGTCTCTGTGTCCCCGTCACTGTCTCTGTGTCCCTGTCTCTGAGTCGCTGTCTCTGAATCTCTGTCTCAGTGTCTCTGTCTTTGTGTTTATGTCACTGTGTCTCTGTCTCTGTGTCTCTGTCTCTGTGTCTCTGTCTCTGTGTCTCTGTCTCTGTGTCTCTGTCTCTGTGTCTCTGTCTCTATGTCTCTGTCTCTGTGTCCCTGTCTCTGTGTCACTGTCTCTGAATCTCTGTCTCTGTGTCCCTGACTCTGCGTCTCTGTCCCTGTGTCTCCGTCTCCGTGAATTGGTCTCTGTGTCTCGGTCTATGTGTCTCTGTCTCTGTGCCTCTGCCGCTGTGTCTATGCCTCTGTCTCTGTCTCTCTGTCTCTGTCTCTCTGCCTCCGTGTCTCTGTCTCTGTGTCTCTGTCTCTCTGTCTCTGTCTCTCTCTCTCTGTGTCTCTGTCTCTGTGTCCCTGTCTCTGTGTCTATGCCTCTGTCCGTGTGTCTCTGTACCTGTGTCTCCGTCTCTGTGTGTCGGTCTCTATGTCTATGCCTCTGTGTCTCTGATTCGGTGTCTCTGTCCCTGTGTCACTGTCCCTCTGACTCTGTCTCTGTGTCACTGTGTCTGAGTCTCTTTCTCTGTGTCTCTGTCTCTGTGTCTCTGTCTCTGTGTCTCTGTCTCTGTGTCTCTGTCTCTGTGTCTCTGTCTCTGTGTCTCTGTCTCTGTGTCTCTGTCTCTGTGTCTCTGTCTCTGTGTCTCTGACTCTGTGTCCCTGTCTCTGTGTCTCTGTCTCTGTGTCTCTCTCTCTGTGTCTCTGTCTCTGAGTCTCTGTCTCTGTGTCTCTGTCTCTGGGTCTCCGTCTCTGTGTATTTGTCTCTGTCTCTGTCTCTGTCTCTGTGTCTACGCCTCTGTTTCTCTCTCCCTGTGTCACGGTCTCTGTGTTTCTGTCTCTGCGTCTCCGCGTCTCTGTCCCTGTATATCTGTCTCTGTATCTCTGTCTCTGTGTCTCTGTGCCTCTGTCTCTGTGTCTATGCCTCTGTCCGCGTGTCTCTGTACCTGTGTCTCCGTCTCTGTGTGTCGGTCTCAATGTCTCTGTCTCTGTGTCTCTGCCTCTGTGTCTCTGCCTCTGTGTCTCTGTCTCGATGTCTCTGTCCCTGTGTCTCCGTCTCTGTGTTACTCTCTGTGTATCTGTGTCTCTGTGTCTGTGTCACCGTGTCCCTGTCTCCGTCCCTATGCCTCTGTTTCTGTGTATCTGTCTCTGTGACTCTGTCTCTCTCTCGGTCTCTGTTTCTCTTTCGCTGTGTCTCTGTCTCTGTGTCTCTATACCTGTGTCTCCTTCTCTGTATTTCTCTCTCTGTGCCTCTGTCTCTGTGTATCTGTCTCTGTGTCTCCGTCACTGTCTCTGTGTCTCTGTCTCTGAGTCTCTGTCTCTGTATCTCTGTCTCTGTGTCTCTGTCTCTGTGTCTCTGTCTCTGTGTCTCTGCCTCTGTGTCTCTGTCTCGATGTGTCTGTCCCTGTGTCTCCGTCTCTGTGTCACTGTCTGTGTATCTGTGTCTCTGTGTCTGTCTCACCGTGTACCTGTCTCCGTCCCTATGTCTCTGTCTCTGGGTCTCTGTCTCTGTGAATCTGTCTCTGTGTTTCTGTCTCTGTCTCTGGCCCTGTGTCTACGTCTCTGTATCTCTGTCCCTCTGACACTGTCTCTGTGTCACTGTGTCTGAATATCTGTCTCTGTGTCTCTGTCTCTCTGTCTCTGTCTCTGTGTCTATGTCACTGTTTCTCTCTCCCTGTGTCACGGTCTCTGTGTCTCTGTCTCTGCGTCTCTGTGTCTCTGTCTCTGTATCTCTCTCTCTGTGTCTCTGTCTCTGCGTATCTGTCTCTGTGTCTCTGTCTCTGTGTCTATGCCTCTGTCCGTGTGTCTCTGTACCTGTGTCTCCGTCTCTGTGTGTCGGTCTCTATGTCTATGCCTCTGTGTCTCTGATTCGGCGTCTCTGTCCCTGTGTCACTGTCCCTCTGACTCTGTCTCTGTGTCACTGTGTCTGAATCTCTTTCTCTGTGTCTCTGTCTCTGTGTCTCTGTCTCTGTGTCTCTGTCTCTGTGTCTCTGTCTCTGTGTCTCTGACTCTGTGTCCCTGTCTCTGTGTCTCTGTCTCTGTGTCTCTCTCTCTGTGTCTCTGTCTCTGAGTCTCTGTCTCTGTGTCTCTGTCTCTGGGTCTCCGTCTCTGTGTATTTGTCTCTGTCTCTGTCTCTGTCTCTGTGTCTACGCCTCTGTTTCTCTCTCCCTGTGTCACGGTCTCTGTGTTTCTGTCTCTGCGTCTCCGCGTCTCTGTCCCTGTATATCTGTCTCTGTATCTCTGTCTCTGTGTCTCTGTGCCTCTGTCTCTGTGTCTATGCCTCTGTCCGCGTGTCTCTGTACCTGTGTCTCCGTCTCTGTGTGTCGGTCTCTATGTCTCTGTCTCTGTGTCTCTGCCTCTGTGTCTCTGTCTCGATGTCTCTGTCCCTGTGTCTCCGTCTCTGTGTTACTCTCTGTGTATCTGTGTCTCTGTGTCTGTGTCACCGTGTCCCTGTCTCCGTCCCTATGTCTCTGTTTCTGTGTATCTGTCTCTGTGACTCTGTCTCTCTCTCGGTCTCTGTTTCTCTTTCTCTGTGTCTCTGTCTCTGTGTCTCTATACCCGTGTCTCCTTCTCTGTGTTTCTCCCTCTGTGTCTCTGTCTCTGTTTCTCTTTCGCTGTGTCTCTGTCTCTGTGTCTCTATACCTGTGTCTCCTTCTCTGTGTTTCTCTCTCTGTGCCTCTGTCTCTGTGTATCTGTCTCTGTGTCTCCGTCCCTGTCTCTGTGTCTCTGTCTCTGAGTCTCTGTCTCTGTATCTCTGTCTCTGTGTCTCTGTCTCTGTGTCTCTGTCTCTGTGTCTCTGCCTCTGTGTCTCTGTCTCGATGTGTCTGTCCCTGTGTCTCCGTCTCTGTGTCACTGTCTGTGTATCTGTGTCTCTGTGTCTGTCTCACCGTGTACCTGTCTCCGTCCCTATGTCTCTGTCTCTGGGTCTCTGTCTCTGTGAATCTGTCTCTGTGTTTCTGTCTCTGTGTCTCTGGCCCTGTGTCTACGTCTCTGTATCTCTGTCCCTCTGACACTGTCTCTGTGTCACTGTGTCTGAATATCTGTCTCTGTGTCTCTGTCTCTCTGTCTCTGTCTCTGTCTCTGTGTCTATGTCACTGTTTCTCTCTCCCTGTGTCACGGTCTCTGTGTCTATGTCTCTGCGTCTCTGTGTCTCTGTCTCTGTATCTCTCTCTCTGTGTCTCTGTCTCTGCGTATCTGTCTCTGTGTCTCTGTCTCTGTCTCTGTCTCTGTCTCTGTGTCTATGTCTCTGTTTCTCTCTCCCTGTGTCACGGTCTCTGTGTCTCTGTCTCTGAGTCTCTGTCTCTGTGCCTCTGTCTCTGTGTATCTGTCTCTGTGTCTCTGTCTCTGTGTCTCCGTCACTGTCTCTGTGTCTCTGTCTCTGAGTCTCTGTCTCTTAATCTCTCTCTCTGTGTCTCTGCCTCTGTGTTTATGCCTCTGTCTCTGTCTCCCTGTGTCACGGTCTCTGCGTCTCTGTCTCTGCGTCTTTGTGTCTCTGTCTCTGTATCTCTCTCTCTGTGTCTCTGTCTCTGCGTATCTGTCTCTGTGTCTCTGTCTCTGTCTCTGTCTCTGTCTCTGTGTCTATGTCTCTGTTTCTCTCTCCCTGTGTCACGGTCTCTGTGTCTCTGTCTCTGCGTCTCTGTGTCTCTGTCTCTGTGTCTCTGTCTCTGTGTCTCTGTCTCTGTCTCTGTGTCTCTGTCTCTGTGTCTCTGCCTCTGTGTCTCTGTCTCTGTGTCTCTGTCTCTGTGTCTCTTTCTCTGTGTCTCTGTCTCTGCGTCTCTGTCCCTGAGTCTCCGTCTCTGTGTCTCTGTCTCCGTGTCTCCGTCCCTGTGTCTCTGTCTCTGTCTCTGTGCCTCTATCTCTGTGTATCTGTCTCTGTGTCTCTGTGTCCGTGTCTCTGCCTCAGTGTCTCTGTCTCTGTGTCTCTGTCTCTATGTCTCTGTCTCTGTGTCCCTGTCTCTGTGTCACTGTCTCTGAATCTCTGTCTCTGTGTCCCTGACTATGCGTCTCTGTCTCTGTGTCGCTGTCTCTGTGTCTCTGTCTCTGTGTATCTGTCTCTGTGTCTCTGTCTCTGTCTCTGTCTCTGTGTCTACGTCTCTGTTTCTCTCTCCCTGTGTCACGGTCTCTGTGTTTCTGTCTCTGCGTCTCTGTGTCTCTGTCTCTGTGTATCAGTCCTGTATCTCCATCTCTGTGTCTCTGTCTCTGTGTCTCTGTCTCTGTGTCTCCGTCTCGGTGTCTCTGTCCCTGTGTCCCCTCCTCTGTGTCACTGTCTCTGTGTATCTGTCTCTGCGTCTCTGTCTCTGTACCTCTGTCTCGGTTTCTGTGTCTCTGTCTCTGTGTCTCTGTCCCTGTATCTCCGTCTCCGTGTTTCTCTCTCTGTGTCTCTGTCTCTGTGTCCCTGTCTCTGTGTCTCTGTCTCTGTGTCTCTGTCTCTGTGTCTCTGTCTCTGTGTCTCTGTCTCTGTGTCTCTGTCTCTGTGTCTCTGCCTCTGTGTCTCTGTCTCTGTCTCTGTCTCTGTGTCTCTGCCTCTGTGTCTCTGTCTCTGTCTCTGTCTCTGTGTCTACGTCTCTGTTTCTCTCTCCCTGTGTCACGGTCTCTGTGTTTCTGTCTCTGCGTCTCTGTGTCTCTGTCCCTGTGTCTCTGTCTCTGTCTCTGTGCCTCTATCTCTGTGTATCTGTCTCTGTGTCTCTGTGTCCGTGTCTCTGCCTCAGTGTCTCTGTCTCTGTCTCTGTTTCTCTTTCCCTGTGTCTCTGTCTCTGTGTCTCGGTCCCTGAGTCTCCGTCTCTGTGTCTCTGTCTCCGTGTCTCCGTCCCTGTGTCTCCGTCTCTCTGTCTCTGTCTCTGTGTCCCTGTCTCTGTGTCTCTGTCTCTGTGTCTCTGTCCCTGTATCTCCGTCTGTGTGTTTCTCTCTCTGTGTCTCTGTCTCTGTGTCTCTGTCTCTGTATCTCTGTCTCTGTGTCTCTTTCTCTGTGTCTCTGTTTCTGCGTCTCTGTCCCTGAGTCTCCGTCTCTGTGTCTCTGTCTCCGTGTCTCCGTCCCTGTGTCTCTGTCTCTGTCTCTGTGCCTCTATCTCTGTGTATCTGCCTCTGTGTCTCTGTGTCCGTGTCTCTGCCTCAGTGTCTCTGTCTATTTTTTCTCTGTCTCTGTGTCTCTGTCTCCGTCTCTGTGTCTCGGTCTATGTGTCTCTGTCTCTGTGCCCCTGCCTCTGTGTCTATGCCTCTGTCTCTGTCTGTCTGTCTCTGTGTCTCTGCCTCAGTGTCTCTGTCTCTTTTTTCTCTGTCTCTCTGTCTCTGTCTCCGTCTCTGTGTCTCGGTCTATATGTCTCTGTCTCTGTGCCTCTGCCTCTGTGTCTATGCCTCTGTCTCTGTCTGTCTGTCTCTGTGTCTCTGCCTCCGTGTCTCTGTCTCTGTGTCTCCGTCTCTCTGTCTCTGTCTCTCTCTCTCTGTGTCTCTGTCTCTGTGTCCCTGTCTCTGTGTCTATGCCTCTGTCCGTGTGTCTCTGTGCCTGTGTCCCCGTCTCTGTGTGTCGGTCTCTGTGTCTCTGCCTCTGTGTCTACGTCTCTGTTTCTCTCTCCCTGTGTCACGGTCTCTGTGTTTCTGTCTCTGCGTCTCTGTGTCTCTGTCTCTGTGTATCTGTCCTGTATCTCCATCTCTGTGTCTCTGTCTCTGTGTCTCTGTCTCGGTGTCTCTGTCCCTGTGTCCCCTCCTCTGTGTCACTGTCTCTGTGTCTCTGTCTCCGCGTCTCTGTCTCTGTGCCTCTGTCTCGGTCTCTGTGTCTCTGTCTCTGTGTCTCTGTCTCTGTGTTTCTGTCTCTGTGTCTCTGTCTCTGCGTATCTGTCTCTGTGTCTCTGTCTCTGTCTCTCTGTGTCTCTGTCTCTGCGTATCTGTCTCTGTGTCTCTGTCTCTGTCTCTGTGTCTCTGTCTCTGTGTCTCTGTCTCTGTGTCTCTGCCTCTGTGTCTCTGTCTCTGTGTCTCTGTCTCTGTGTCTCTGTCTCTGTGTCTCTGTCTCTGTGTCCCTGTCTCTGTGTCTCTGTCTCTGTGTCTCTGTCCCTGTATCTCCGTCTGTGTGTTTCTCTCTCTGTGTCTCTGTCTCTGTGTCCCTGTCTCTGTGTCTCTGTCTCTGTGTCTCTGTCTCTGTGTATCTGTCTCTGTGTCTCTGTCTCTGTGTCTCTGTCCCTGTATCTCCGTCTCCGTGTTTCTCTCTCTGTGTCTCTGTCTCTGTGTCCCTGTCTCTGTGTCTCTGTCTCTGCGTCTCTGTCTCTGTGTCTCTGTCTCTGTGTCTCTGTCTCTGTGTCTCTGCCTCTGTGTCTCTGTCTCTGTCTCTGTCTCTGTGTCTCTGCCTCTGTGTCTCTGTCTCTGTCTCTGTCTCTGTGTCTACGTCTCTGATTCTCTCTCCCTGTGTCACGGTCTCTGTGTTTCTGTCTCTGCGTCTCTGCGTCTCTGTCCCTGTGTCTCTGTCTCTGTCTCTGTGCCTCTATCTCTGTGTATCTGTCTCTGTGTCTCTGTGTCCGTGTCTCTGCCTCAGTGTCTCTGTCTCTGTCTCTGTTTCTCTTTCTCTGTGTCTCTGTCTCTGTGTCTCGGTCCCTGAGTTTCCGTCTCTGTGTCTCTGTCTCCGTGTCTCCGTCCCTGTGTCTCTGTCTCTGTCTCTGTGCCTCTATCTCTGTGTATCTGTCTCTGCGTCTCTGTGTCCGTGTCTCTGCCTCAGTGTCTCTGTCTCTTTTTTCTCTGTCTCTGTGTCTCTGTCTCCGTCTCTGTGTCTCGGTCTATGTGTCTCTGTCTCTGTGCCTCTGCCTCTGTGTCTATGCCTCTGTCTCTGTCTGTCTGTCTCTGTGTCTCTGCCTCCGTGTCTCTGTCTCTGTGTCTCTGTCTCTGTGTCTCTGTCTCTGTGTCCCTGTCTCTGTGTCTCTGTCTCTGTGTCTCTGTCCCTGTATCTCCGTCTGTGTGTTTCTCTCTCTGTGTCTCTGTCTCTGTGTCCCTGTCTCTGTGTCTCTGTCTCTGTGTCTCTGTCTCTGTGTATCTGTCTCTGTGTCTCTGTCTCTGTGTCTCTGTCCCTGTATCTCCGTCTCCGTGTTTCTCTCTCTGTGTCTCTGTCTCTGTGTCCCTGTCTCTGTGTCTCTGTCTCTGTGTCTCTGTCTCTGTGTCTCTGTCTCTGTGTCTCTGTCTCTGTGTCTCTGTCTCTGTGTCTCTGCCTCTGTGTCTCTGTCTCTGTCTCTGTCTCTGTGTCTCTGCCTCTGTGTCTCTGTCTCTGTCTCTGTCTCTGTGTCTACGTCTCTGTTTCTCTCTCCCTGTGTCACGGTCTCTGTGTTTCCGTCTCTGCGTCTCTGTGTCTCTGTCCCTGTGTCTCTGTCTCTGTCTCTGTGCCTCTATCTCTGTGTATCTGTCTCTGTGTCTCTGTGTCCGTGTCTCTGCCTCAGTGTCTCTGTCTCTGTCTCTGTTTCTCTTTCTCTGTGTCTCTGTCTCTGTGTCTCGGTCCCTGAGTCTCCGTCTCTGTGTCTCTGTCTCCGTGTCTCCGTCCCTGTGTCTCTGTCTCTGTCTCTGTGCCTCTATCTCTGTGTATCTGTCTCTGCGTCTCTGTGTCCGTGTCTCTGCCTCAGTGTCTCTGTCTCTTTTTTCTCTGTCTCTGTGTCTCTGTCTCCGTCTCTGTGTCTCGGTCTATGTGTCTCTGTCTCTGTGCCTCTGCCTCTGCGTCTATGCCTCTGTCTCTGTCTGTCTGTCTCTGTGTCTCTGCCTCCGTGTCTCTGTCTCTGTGTCTCCGTCTCTCTGTCTCTGTCTCTCTCTCTCTGCGTCTCTCTCTCTGTGTCCCTGTCTCTGTGACTATGCCTCTGTCCGTGTGTCTCTGTGCCTGTGTCCCCGTCTCTGTGTGTCGGTCTCTGTGTCTCTGCCTCTGTGTCTCTGTCTCGGTGTCTCTGTCCCTGTGTCACTGTCCTTCTGACTCTGTCTCTGTGTCACTGTGTCTGAATCTCTGTCACTGTGTCTCTTTCTCTGTGTTTCTCTCTTTATGTATCTGTCTCCGTGTCACGGTCTCTGTGTTTCTGTCTCTGCGTCTCCGCGTCTCTGTCCCTGTGTATCCGTCTCTGTATCTCTGTCTCTGTGTCTCTGTGCCTCTGTCTCTGTCTCTCTCTCTCCGTGTCTCTGTCTCTGTGCCTCTGTCTCTGTGTCTATGCCTCTGTCCGCGTGTCTCTGTACCTGTGTCTCCGTCTCTGTGTGTCGGTCTCTATGTCTCTGCCTCTGTGTCTCTGTCTCGATGTCTCTGTCCCTGTGTCTCCGTCTCTGTGTTACTCTCTGTGTATCTGTGTCACTGTGTCTGTGTCACCGTGTCCCTGTCTCCGTCCCTATGTCTCTGTTTCTGTGTATCTGTCTCTGTGACTCTGTCTCTCTCTCGGTCTCTGTTTCTCTTTCTCTGTGTCTCTGTCTCTGTGTCTCTATACCTGTGTCTCCTTCTCTGTGTTTCTCTCTCTGTGCCTCTGTCTCTGTGTATCTGTCTCTGTGTCTCCGTCACTGTCTCTGTGTCTCTGTCTCTGAGTCTCTGTCTCTGTGTCTCTGTCTCTGTGTCTCCGTCTCTGTGTCTCTGTCTCTCTCACTTTGTCCCTGTCCCTGCGTCTCTGTCCCTGCGTCTCCGTCTCCGTGAATAGGTCTCTGTGTCTCGGTCTATGTGTCTCTGTCTCTGTGCCTCTGCCTCTGTGTCTATGCCTCTGTCTCTGTCTCTCTGTCTCTGTGTCTCTGCCTCCGTGTCTCTGTCTCTGTGTCTCTGTCTCTCTGTCTCTGTCTCTCTCTCTCTGTGTCTCTGTCTCTGTGTCTCTGTCCCTGTGTCTCTGTCTCTGTGTCTCCGTCTCTGTGTCTCTGTCTCTGTGTCTCTGCCTCTGTGTCTCTGTCTCTGTGTCTCTGTCTCTGTGTCGCTGTCTCTGTGTCTCTGTCTCTGTGTATCTGTCTCTGTGTCTCTGTCTCTGTCTCTGTCTCTGTGTCTACGTCTCTGTTTCTCTCTCCCTGTGTCACGGTCTCTGTGTTTCTGTCTCTGCGTCTCTGTGTCTCTGTCTCTGTGTATCAGTCCTGTATCTCCATCTCTGTGTCTCTGTCTCTGTGTCTCTGTCTCTGTGTCTCTGTCTCGGTGTCTCTGTCCCTGTGTCCCCTCCTCTGTGTCACTGTCTCTGTGTATCTGTCTCTGCGTCTCTGTCTCTGTACCTCTGTCTCGGTCTCTGTGTCTCTGTCTCTGTGTCTCTGTCCCTGTATCTCCGTCTCCGTGTTTCTCTCTCTGTGTCTCTGTCTCTGTGTCCCTGTCTCTGTGTCTCTGTCTCTGTGTCTCTGTCTCTGTGTCTCTGTCTCTGTGTCTCTGTCTCTGTGTCTCTGTCTCTGTGTCTCTGTCTCTGTGTCTCTGCCTCTGTGTCTCTGTCTCTGTCTCTGTCTCTGTGTCTCTGCCTCTGTGTCTCTGTCTCTGTCTCTGTCTCTGTGTCTACGTCTCTGTTTCTCTCTCCCTGTGTCACGGTCTCTGTGTTTCTGTCTCTGCGTCTCTGTGTCTCTGTCCCTGTGTCTCTGTCTCTGTCTCTGTGCCTCTATCTCTGTGTATCTGTCTCTGTGTCTCTGTGTCCGTGTCTCTGCCTCAGTGTCTCTGTCTCTTTTTTCTCTGTCTCTGTGTCTCTGTCTCTGTGTCTCCGTCTCTGTGTATTTGTCTCTGTCTCTGTCTCTGTGTCTACGCCTCTGTTTCTCCCTCCCTGTGTCACGGTCTCTGTGTTTCTGTCTCTGCGTCTCCGTGTCTCTGTCTCTGTGTATCTGTCTCTGTGTCTCTGTCTCTGTGTCTCTGTGCCTCTGTCTCTGTCTCTCTCTCTCCGTGTCTCTGCCTCTGTGCCTCTGTCTCTGTGTCTATGCCTCTGTCCGCGTGTGTCTGT
Source organism: Megachile willughbiella (assembly GCA_945859595.2). Classification (NCBI taxonomy): domain Eukaryota; kingdom Metazoa; phylum Arthropoda; class Insecta; order Hymenoptera; family Megachilidae; genus Megachile; species Megachile willughbiella. The sequence continues at coordinate 2,363,209 of CAMAOD020000201.1, read as the reverse complement.
ACCTGTGTCTCCGTCTCTGTGTGTCGGTCTCTATGTCTCTGTCTCTGTGTCTCTGCCTCTGTGTCTCTGTCTCGGTGTCTCTGTCCCTGTGTCCCCTCCTCTGTGTCACTGTCTCTGTGTCTCTGTCTCCGCGTCTCTGTCTCTGTGCCTCTGTCTCGGTCTCTGTGTCTCTGTCTCTGTGTCTCTGTCTCTGTGTCTCTGTCCCTGTATCTCCGTCTCCGTGTTTCTCTCTCTGTGTCTCTGTCTCTGTGTCCCTGTCTCTGTGTCTCTGTCTCTGTGTCTCTGTCTCTGTGTCACTGTGTCTGAATCTCTGTCGCTGTGTCTCTGCCTCTGTGTCTCTGTCTCTGTGTCTCTGTCTCTGTGAATCTGTCTCTGTGTTTCTGTCTCTGTGTCTCTGGCCCTGTGTCTCCGTCTCTGTGTCTCTGTCTCTGTGTCTCTGTCTCTGTGTCTCTGTCGCTGTGTCTCTGTCTCTGTGTCTCTGTCTCTGTGCCACTGTCTCTGAATCTCTGTCTCTGTGTCCCTGACTCTGCATCTCTGTCCCTGTGTCTCCGTCTCCGTGAAATGGTCTCTGTGTCTCGGTCTATGTGTCTCTGTCTCTGTGCCTCTGCCTCTGTGTCTATTCCTCTGTCTCTGTCTCTCTGTCTCTGTCTCTCTGCCTCCGTGTCTCCGTCTCTGTGTCTCTGTCTCTCTGTCTCTGTCTCTCTCTCTCTGTGTCTCTGTCTCCGTGTCCCTGTCTCTGTGTCTACGCCTCTGTCCGTGTTTCTCTGTACCTGTGTCTCCGTCTCTGTGTGTCGGTCTCTATGTTTCTGCCTCTTTGTCTCTGTATCGGTGTCTCTGTCCCTGTGTCACTGTCCCTCTGACTCTGTCTCTGTGTCACTGTGTCTGAATCTCTGCCTCTGTGTCTCTGTCTCTGTGTCTCTGTCTCTGTGTCTCTGTCTCTGTGTCTCTGTCTCTGTGTCTCTGTCTCTGTGTCTCTGTCTCTGTGTCTCTGTCGCTGTGTCTCTGCCTCTGTGTCTCTGTCTCTGTGTCTCTGTCTCTGTGTCTCTGTGTCTCTGTCTCTGTGTCTCTGTCTCTGTGTCTCTGTCTCTGTGTCTCTGTCTCTGTGTCTCTGTCTCTGTGTCTCTGTCCCTGTATCTCCGTCTGTGTGTTTCTCTCTCTGTGTCTCTGTCTCTGTGTCCCTGTCTCTGTGTCTCTGTCTCTGTGTCTCTGTCTCTGTGTATCTGTCTCTGTGTCTCTGTCGCTGTGTCTCTGTCTCTGAGTCTCTGTCTCTGTGCCTCTGTCTCTGTGTATCTGTCTCTGTGTCTCTGTCTCTGTGTCTCCGTCACTGTCTCTGTGTCTCTGTCTCTGAGTCTCTGTCTCTTAATCTCTCTCTCTGTGTCTCTGCCTCTGTGTTTATGCCTCTGTCTCTGTCTCCCTGTGTCACGGTCTCTGCGTCTCTGTCTCTGCGTCTCTGTGTCTCTGTCTCTGTATCTCTGTCTCTGTGTCTCTTTCTCTGTGTCTCTGTCTCTGCGTCTCTGTCCCTGAGTCTCCGTCTCTGTGTCTCTGTCTCCGTGTCTCCGTCCCTGTGTCTCTGTCTCTGTCTCTGTGCCTCTATCTCTGTGTATCTGTCTCTGTGTCTCTGTGTCCGTGTCTCTGCCTCAGTGTCTCTGTCTCTTTTTTCTCTGTCTCTGTGTCTCTGTCTCCGTCTCTGTGTCTCGGTCTATGTGTCTCTGTCTCTGTGCCTCTGCCTCTGTGTCTATGCCTCTGTCTCTGTCTGTCTGTCTCTGTGTCTCTGCCGCCGTGTCTCTGTCTCTGTGTCTCCGTCTCTCTGTCTCTGTCTCTCTCTCTCTGTGTCTCTGTCTCTGTGTCCCTGTCTCTGTGTCTATGCCTCTGTCCGTGTGTCTCTGTGCCTGTGTCCCCGTCTCTGTGTGTCGGTCTCTGTGTCTCTGCCTCTGTGTCTACGTCTCTGTTTCTCTCTCCCTGTGTCACGGTCTCTGTGTTTCTGTCTCTGCGTCTCTGTGTCTCTGTCTCTGTGTATCTGTCCTGTATCTCCATCTCTGTGTCTCTGTCTCTGTGTCTCTGTCTCGGTGTCTCTGTCCCTGTGTCCCCTCCTCTGTGTCACTGTCTCTGTGTATCTGTCTCTGCGTCTCTGTCTCTGTACCTCTGTCTCGGTCTCTGTGTCTCTGTCTCTGTGTCTACGTCTCTGTTTCTCTGTCCCTGTGTCTCTGCCTCTGTGTCTCTGTCTCTGTCTCTGTCACTGTGTCTCTGCCTCTGTGTCTCTGTCTCTGTCTCTGTCTCTGTGTCTACGTCTCTGTTTCTCTCTCCCTGTGTCACGGTCTCTGTGTTTCTGTCTCTATGTCTCTGTGTCTCTGTCTCTGTGTATCTGTCCCTGTGTCTCCGTCTCTGCTTCACTGTCCCTCTGACTCTGTCTCTGTGTCACTGTGTCTGAATCTCTGTCTCTGTGTCTCTGTCTCTGAGTCTCTCTCTCTGTGTCCCTGTCCCTCTGTCTCTGTCTCTGTATCTGTCTCTGTGTCTATGTCTCTGTTTCTCTCTCCGTGTGTCACGGTCTCTGTGTCTCTGTCTCTGCGTCTCTGTGTCTCTGTCTCTGTGTCTCTGTCTCTGTGTCTCTGTCTCTATGTGTCTGTCTCTGTCTCTGTTTCTCTTTCTCTGTGTCTCTGTCTCTGTGTCTCTGTCCCAGTATCTCCGTCTCTGTGTTTCTCTCTCTGTGTCTCTGTCTCTGTGTCCCTGTCTCTGTGTCTCTGTCTCTGTGTCTCTGTCTCTGTGTCTCTGTCTCTGTGTATCTGTCTCTGTGTCTCTGTCTCTGTGTCTCTGTCTCTGTCTCTGTCTCTGTTTCTCTTTCTCTGTGTCTCTGTCTCTGTGTCTCTGTCCCTGAGTCTCCGTCTCTGTGTCTCTGTCTCCGTGTCTCCGTCCCTGTGTCTCTGTCTCTGTCTCTGTGCCTCTATCTCTGTGTATCTGTCTCTGCGTCTCTGTGTCCGTGTCTCTGCCTCAGTGTCTCTGTCTCTTTTTTCTCTGTCTCTGTGTCTCTGTCTCCGTCTCTGTGTCTCGGTCTATGTGTCTCTGTCTCTGTGCCCCTGCCTCTGTGTCTATGCCTCTGTCTCTGTCTGTCTGTCTCTGTGTCTCTGCCTCCGTGTCTCTGTCTCTGTGTCTCCGTCTCTCTGTCTCTGTCTCTCTCTCTCTGTGTCTCTGTCTCTGTGTCCCTGTCTCTGTGACTATGCCTCTGTCCGTGTGACTCTGTGCCTGTGTCCCCGTCTCTGTGTGTCGGTCTCTGTGTCTCTGCCTCTGTGTCTCTGTCTCGGTGTCTCTGTCCCTGTGTCACTGTCCCTCTGACTCTGTCTCTGTGTCACTGTGTCTGAATCTCTGTCACTGTGTCTCTGTCTCTGTGTTTCTCTCTTTATTTATCTGTCTCTGTGAATCTGTCTCTGAGTCTCTGTCTCTGTGTCTCTGTCCCTGTGTCTCTGTCTCTGTGTCTCTGTCTCTGTGTCTCTGACTCTGTGTCCCTGTCTCTGTGTCTCTGTCTCTGTGTCTCTCTCTCTGTGTCTCTGTCTCTGAGTCTCTGTCTCTGTGTCTCTGTCTCTGGGTCTCCGTCTCTGTGTCTACGCCTCTGTTTCCCTCTCCCTGTGTCGCGGTCTCTGTGTTTCTGTCTCTGCGTCTCCGCGTCTCTGTCCCTGTGTATCTGTCTCTGTGTCTCTGTCTCTGTGTCTCTGTGCCTCTGTCTCTGTCTCTCTCTCTCCGTGTCTCTGTCTCTGTGCCTCTGTCTCTGTGTCTATGCCTCTGTCCGCGTGTCTCTGTCTCTGTGTCACTGTCGCTGTGTCTCTGCCTCTGTGTCTCTGTCTCTGTGTCTCTGTCTCTGTGTCTCTGTCTCTGTGTCTCTGTCTCTGTGTCTCTGTCTCTGTGTCTCTTTCTCTGTGTCTCTGTCTCTGTGTCTCTATACCCGTGTCTCCTTTTCTGTGTTTCTCTCTCTGTGTCTCTGTCTCTGTTTCACTTTCTCTGTGTCTCTGTCTCTGTGTCTCTATACCTGTGTCTCCTTCTCTGTGTTTCTCTCTCTGTGCCTCTGTCTCTGTGTATCTGTCTCTGTGTCTCCGTCACTGTCTCTGTGTCTCTGTCTCTGAGTCTCTGTCTCTGTATCTCTGTCTCTGTGTCTCTGTCTCTGTGTCTCTGTCTCTGTGTCTCTACCTCTGTGTCTCTGTCTCGATGTCTCTGTCCCTGTGTCTCCGTCTCTGTGTCACTGTCTGTGTATCTGTGTCTCTGTGTCTGTCTCACCGTGTACCTGTCTCCGTCCCTATGTCTCTGTCTCTGGGTCTCTGTCTCTGTGAATCTGTCTCTGTGTTTCTGTCTCTGTGTCTCTGGCCCTGTGTCTCCGTCTCTGTATCTCTGTCCCTCTGACACTGTCTCTGTGTCACTGTGTCTGAATATCTGTCTCTGTGTCTCTGTCTCTCTGTCTCTGTCTCTCTCTCTCTGTGTCTCTGTCTCTGTGTCCCTGTCTCTGTGTCTACGCCTCTGTCCGTGTTTCTCTGTACCTGTGTCTCCGTCTCTGTGTGTCGGTCTCTATGTTTCTGCCTCTTTGTCTCTGTATCGGTGTCTCTGTCCCTGTGTCACTGTCCCTCTGACTCTGTCTCTGTGTCACTGTGTCTGAATCTCTGCCTCTGTCTCTCTGTCTCTGTGTCTCTGTCTCTGTGTCTCTGTCTCTGTGTCTCTGTCTCTGTGTCTCTGTCTCTGTGTCTCTGTCTCTGTGTCTCTGTCTCTGTGTCACTGTCGCTGTGTCTCTGCCTCTGTGTCTCTGTCTCTGTGTCTCTGTCTCTGTGTCTCTGTCTCTGTGTCTCTGTCTCTGTGTCTCTGTCTCTGTGTCTCTGTCTCTGTGTCTCTGTCTTTGTGTCTCTGTCTCTGTGTCTCTGTCCCTGTATCTCCGTCTGTGTGTTTCTCTCTCTGTGTCTCTGTCTCTCTGTCCCTGTCTCTGTGTCTCTGTCTCTGTGTCTCTGTCTCTGTGTATCTGTCTCTGTGTCTCTGTCTCTGTGTCTCTGTCTCTGTCTCTGTTTCTATTTCTCTGTGTCTCTGTCTCTGTGTCTCTGTCCCTGTATCTCCGTCTGTGTGTTTCTCTCTCTGTGTCTCTGTCTCTGTGTCCCTGTCTCTGTGTCTCTGTCTCTGTGTCTCTGTCTCTGTGTCTCCGTCTCTGTGTATCTGTCTCTGTGTCTCTGTCTCTGTGTCTCTGTCTCTATGTCTCTGTCTCTGTCTCTGTTTCTCTTTCTCTGTGTCTCTGTCTCTGTGTCTCTGCCCCTGTGTCTCCGTCTCTGTGTCTCTGTCTCCGTCTCTGTGTCTTGGTCTATGTGTCTCTGTCTCTGTGCCTCTGCCTCTGTGTCTATGCCTCTGTCTCTGTCTCTCTGTCTCTGTGTCTCTGCCTCCGTGTCTCTGTCTCTGTTCTCTGTCCCTCTGTCTCTGTCTCTCTCTCTCTGTATCTCTGTCTCTGTGTCCCTGTCTCTGTGTCTATGCCTCTGTCCGTGTGTCTCTGTACCTGTGTCTCCGTCTCTGTGTGTTGGTCTCTGTGTCTCTGCCTCTGTGTCTCTGTCTCGGTGCCTCTGTCCCTGTGTCTCCGCCTCTGTGTCCCTGTCCCTCTGTCTCTGTCTTTGTGTCTCTGTTTCTGTGTATCTGTCTGTGTGACTCTGTCTCTCTCTCGATCTCTGTTTCTCTTTCTCTGTGTCTCTGTCTCTGTGTCTCTGTGTTTCTGTCCCTGTATCTCCGTCTCTGTGTTTCTCTCTCTGTGTCTCTGTCTCTGTGTCCCTGTCTCTGTGTCTCTGTCTCTGTGTCTCTGTCTCTGTGTATCTGTCTCTGTGTCTCTGTCTCTGAGTCTCTGTCTCTATGTCTCTGTCTCTGTCTCTGTTTCTCTTTCTCTGTTTCTCTGTCTCTGTGTCTCTGTCTCTGTCTCTGTGCGTCTGTCTCTGTGTATCTGTATCTGTGTCTCTGTCTCCGTGTCTCTCCCTCAGTGTCTCTGCCTCTTTTTTCTCTGTCTCTGTGTCTCTGTCTCCGTCTCTGTGTCTCTGTCTCTGTGTCTCTGTCTCTGTGTCTACGTCCCTGTGTCTCCGTCTCTGTGTCACTGTCTCTGTGTCTCAGTCTCTGAGTCTCTGCCTCTGTGTCTCTGTCTCTGCGCCTCTGTCTCTGTGTCTCTGTCTCTGTGTCTCTGTCTCTGTGTCTCTGTCTCTGTGTCTCTGTCCCTGTGTCTCCGTCTCTGTGTCTCTGTCTCCGTCCCTGTGTGTCTGTCTCTGTGTCTCTGCCTCCGTGTCTCTGTCTCTGTTCTCTGTCCCTCTGTCTCTGTCTCTCTCTCTCTGTATCTCTGTCTCTGTGTCCCTGTCCCTGTGTCTATGCCTCTGTCCGTGTGTCTCTGTACCTGTGTCTCCGTCTCTGTGTGTTGGTCTCTGTGTCTCTGCCTCTGTGTCTCTGTCTCGGTGCCTCTGTCCCTGTGTCTCCGCCTCTGTGTCCCTGTCCCTCTGTCTCTGTCTCTGTGTCTCTGTTTCTGTGTATCTGTCTGTGTGACTCTGTCTCTCTCTTGATCTCTGTTTCTCTTTCTCTGTGTCTCTGTCTCTGTGTCTCTGTGTTTCTGTCCCTGTATCTCCGTCTCTGTGTTTCTCTCTCTGTGTCTCTGTCTCTGTGTCCCTGTCTCTGTGTCTCTGTCTCTGTGTCTCTGTCTCTGTGTATCTGTCTCTGTGTCTCTGTCTCTGAGTCTCTGTCTCTGTGTCTCTGTCTCTGTCTCTGTTTCTCTTTCTCTGTTTCTCTGTCTCTGTGTCTCTGGCCCTGTGTCTCCGTCTCTGTGTCTCTGTCTCCGTCCCTGTGTGTCTGTCTCCGTGTCTCTGTCTTGGTGTCTCTGTCTCTGTGTCTCTGTCTCTGTGTATCTGTCTCTGTGTCTCTGTCTCTGTGTCTCTGTCTCCATGTCTCTGTCTCTGTCTCTGTTTCTCTTTCTCTGTGTCTCTGGCTCTGTGTCTCTGTCCCTGTGTCACTGTCCCTGTATCTCCGTCTGTGTGTTTCTCTCTCTGTGTCTCTGTCTCTGTGTCCCTGTCTCCGTGTCTCTGCCTCAGTGTCTCTGTCTCTTTTTTCTCTGTCCCTGTGTCTCTGTCTCCGTCTCTGTGTCTTGGTCTATGTGTCTCTGTCTCTGTGCCTCTGCCTCTGTGTCTATGCCTCTGTCTCTGTCTCTCTGTCTCTGTGTCTCTGCCTCCGTGTCTCTGTCTCTGTTCTCTGTCCCTCTGTCTCTGTCTCTCTCTCTCTGTATCTCTGTCTCTGTGTCCCTGTCTCTGTGTCTATGCCTCTGTCCGTGTGTCTCTGTACCTGTGTCTCCGTCTCTGTGTGTTGGTCTCTGTGTCTCTGCCTCTGTGTCTCTGTCTCGGTGCCTCTGTCCCTGTGTCTCCGCCTCTGTGTCCCTGTCCCTCTGTCTCTGTCTTTGTGTCTCTGTTTCTGTGTATCTGTCTGTGTGACTCTGTCTCTCTCTCGATCTCTGTTTCTCTTTCTCTGTGTCTCTGTCTCTGTGTCTCTGTGTTTCTGTCCCTGTATCTCCGTCTCTGTGTTTCTCTCTCTGTGTCTCTGTCTCTGTGTCCCTGTCTCTGTGTCTCTGTCTCTGTGTCTCTGTCTCTGTGTATCTGTCTCTGTGTCTCTGTCTCTGAGTCTCTGTCTCTATGTCTCTGTCTCTGTCTCTGTTTCTCTTTCTCTGTTTCTCTGTCTCTGTGTCTCTGTCTCTGTCTCTGTGCGTCTGTCTCTGTGTATCTGTATCTGTGTCTCTGTCTCCGTGTCTCTCCCTCAGTGTCTCTGCCTCTTTTTTCTCTGTCTCTGTGTCTCTGTCTCCGTCTCTGTGTCTCTGTCTCTGTGTCTCTGTCTCTGTGTCTACGTCCCTGTGTCTCCGTCTCTGTGTCACTGTCTCTGTGTCTCAGTCTCTGAGTCTCTGCCTCTGTGTCTCTGTCTCTGCGCCTCTGTCTCTGTGTCTCTGTCTCTGTGTCTCTGTCTCTGTGTCTCTGTCTCTGTGTCTCTGTCCCTGTGTCTCCGTCTCTGTGTCTCTGTCTCCGTCCCTGTGTGTCTGTCTCTGTGTCTCTGCCTCCGTGTCTCTGTCTCTGTTCTCTGTCCCTCTGTCTCTGTCTCTCTCTCTCTGTATCTCTGTCTCTGTGTCCCTGTCTCTGTGTCTATGCCTCTGTCCGTGTGTCTCTGTACCTGTGTCTCCGTCTCTGTGTGTTGGTCTCTGTGTCTCTGCCTCTGTGTCTCTGTCTCGGTGCCTCTGTCCCTGTGTCTCCGCCTCTGTGTCCCTGTCCCTCTGTCTCTGTCTCTGTGTCTCTGTTTCTGTGTATCTGTCTGTGTGACTCTGTCTCTCTCTTGATCTCTGTTTCTCTTTCTCTGTGTCTCTGTTTCTGTGTCTCTGTGTTTCTGTCCCTGTATCTCCGTCTCTGTGTTTCTCTCTCTGTGTCTCTGTCTCTGTGTCCCTGTCTCTGTGTCTCTGTCTCTGTGTCTCTGTCTCTGTGTATCTGTCTCTGTGTCTCTGTCTCTGAGTCTCTGTCTGTGTGTCTCTGTCTCTGTCTCTGTTTCTCTTTCTCTGTTTCTCTGTCTCTGTGTCTCTGGCTCTGTGTCTCTGTCCCTGTGTCACTGTCTCTATGCCTCTGTCTCTGTCTCTGTTTCTGTTTCTCTGTGTCCCTGTCTCTGTGTCTCTGTCTCCGCGTCTCCGTCCCTGTGTCTCTGTCTCTGTCTCTGTGCGTCTGTCTCTGTGTATCTGTATCTGTGTCTCTGTCTCCGTGTCTCTCCCTCAGTGTCTCTGCCTCTTTTTTCTCTGTCTCTGTGTCTCTGTCTCCGTCTCTGTGTCTCTGTCTCTGTGTCTCTGTCTCTGTGTCTACGTCCCTGTGTCTCCGTCTCTGTGTCACTGTCTCTGTGTCTCAGTCTCTGAGTCTCTGCCTCTGTGTCTCTGTCTCTGTGCCTCTGTCTCTGTGTCTCTGTCTCTGTGTCTCTGTCTCTGTGTCTCTGTCCCTGTGTCTCCGTCTCTGTGTCTCTGTCTCCGTCCCTGTGTGTCTGTCTCTGTGTCTACGCCTCTGTCCGTGTTTCTCTGTACCTTTGTCTCCGTCTCTGTGTGTCGGTCTCTATGTTTCTGCCTCTTTGTCTCTGTATCGGTGTCTCTGTCCCTGTGTCACTGTCCCTCTGACTCTGTCTCTGTGTCACTGTGTCTGAATCTCTGCCTCTGTGTCTCTGTCTCTGTGTCTCTGTCTCTGTGTCTCTGTCTCTGTGTCTCTGTCTCTGTGTCTCTGTCTCTGTGTCTCTGTCTCTGTGTCTCTGTCTCTGTGTCTCTGTCTCTGTGTCTCTGTCTCTGTGTCTCTGTCTCTGTGTCTCTGTCTCTGTGTCTCTGTCTCTGTGTCTCTGTCTCTGTGTCTCTGTCTCTGTGTCTCTGTCTCTGTGTCTCTGTCTCTGTGTCTCTGTCTCTGTGTCTCTGTCTCTGTGTCTCTGTCTCTGTGTCTCTGTCTCTGTGTCTCTGTCTCTGTGTCTCTGTCTCTGTGTCTCTGTCTCTGTGTCTCTGTCTCTGTGTCTCTGTCTCTGTGTCTCTGTCTCTGTGTCACTGTCGCTGTGTCTCTGCCTCTGTGTCTCTGTCTCTGTGTCTCTGTCTCTGTGTCTCTGTCTCTGTGTCTCTGTCTCTGTGTCTCTGTCTCTGTGTCTCTGTCTCTGTGTCTCTGTCTCTGTGTCTCTGGCTCTGTGTCTCTGTCCCTGTATCTCCGTCTGTGTGTTTCTCTCTCTGTGTCTCTGTCTCTCTGTCCCTGTCTCTGTGTCTCTGTCTCTGTGTCTCTGTCTCTGTGTATCTGTCTCTGTGTCTCTGTCTCTGTGTCTCTGTCTCTGTCTCTGTTTCTATTTCTCTGTGTCTCTGTCTCTGTGTCTCTGTCCCTGTATCTCCGTCTGTGTGTTTCTCTCTCTGTGTCTCTGTCTCTGTGTCCCTGTCTCTGTGTCTCTGTCTCTGTGTCTCTGTCTCTGTGTCTCCGTCTCTGTGTATCTGTCTCTGTGTCTCTGTCTCTGTGTCTCTGTCTCTGTGTCTCTGTCTCTGTCTCTGTGTCTCTGTCTCTGTGTCTCTGTCTCTGTGTCTCTGTCTCTGTGTCTCTGTCTCTGTGTCTCTGGCTCTGTGTCTCTGTCCCTGTATCTCCGTCTGTGTGTTTCTCTCTCTGTGTCTCTGTCTCTCTGTCCCTGTCTCTGTGTCTCTGTCTCTGTGTCTCTGTCTCTGTGTATCTGTCTCTGTGTCTCTGTCTCTGTGTCTCTGTCTCTGTCTCTGTTTCTATTTCTCTGTGTCCCTGTCTCTGTGTCTCTGTCCCTGTATCTCCGTCTGTGTGTTTCTCTCTCTGTGTCTCTGTCTCTGTGTCCCTGTCTCTGTGTCTCTGTCTCTGTGTCTCTGTCTCTGTGTCTCCGTCTCTGTGTATCTGTCTCTGTGTCTCTGTCTCTGTGTCTCTGTCTCTATGTCTCTGTCTCTGTCTCTGTTTCTCTTTCTCTGTGTCTCTGTCTCTGTGTCTCTGCCCCTGTGTATCCGTCTCTGTGTCTCTGTCTCCGTATCTCCGTCCCTGTGTCACTGTCTCTGTCTCTGTGCCTCTATCTCTGTGTATCTGTCTCTGTGTCTCTGTCTCTGTGTCTCTGTCTCTGTCTCTGTTTCTCTTTCTCTGTGTCTCTGTCTCTGTGTCTCTGTCCCTGTATCTCCGTCTGTGTGTTTCTCTCTCTGTGTCTCTGTCTCTGTGTCCCTGTCTCCGTGTCTCTGCCTCAGTGTCTCTGTCTCTTTTTTCTCTGTCTCTGTGTCTCTGTCTCCGTCTCTGTGTCTTGGTCTATGTGTCTCTGTCTCTGTGCCTCTGCCTCTGTGTCTATGCCTCTGTCTCTGTCTCTCTGTCTCTGTGTCTCTGCCTCCGTGTCTCTGTCTCTGTTCTCTGTCCCTCTGTCTCTGTCTCTCTCTCTCTGTATCTCTGTCTCTGTGTTCCTGTCTCTGTGTCTATGCCTCTGTCCGTGTGTCTCTGTACCTGTGTCTCCGTCTCTGTGTGTTGGTCTCTGTGTCTCTTCCTCTGTGTCTCTGTCTCGGTGCCTCTGTCCCTGTGTCTCCGCCTCTGTGTCCCTGTCCCTCTGTCTCTGTCTCTGTGTCTCTGTTTCTGTGTATCTGTCTGTGTGACTCTGTCTCTCTCTCGATCTCTGTTTCTCTTTCTCTGTGTCTCTGTCTCTGTGTCTCCGTGTTTCTGTCCCTGTATCTCCGTCTCTGTGTTTCTCTCTCTGTGTCTCTGTCTCTGTGTCCCTGTCTCTGTGTCTCTGTCTCTGAGTCTCTGTCTCTATGTCTCTGTCTCTGTCTCTGTTTCTCTTTCTCTGTTTCTCTGTCTCTGTGTGTCTGGCCCTGTGTCTCCGTCTCTGTGTCTCTGTCTCCGTCCCTGTGTGTCTGTCTCCGTGTCTCTGTCTTGGTGTCTCTGTCTCTGTGTCTCTGTCTCTGTGTATCTGTCTCTGTGTCTCTGTCTCTGTGTCTCTGTCTCCATGTCTCTGTCTCTGTCTCGGTTTCTCTTTCTCTGTGTCTCTGGCTCTGTGTCTCTGTCCCTGTGTCACTGTCTCTATGCCTCTGTCTCTGTCTCTGTTTCTGTTTCTCTGTGTCCCTGTCTCTGTGTCTCTGTCTCCGCGTCTCCGTCCCTGTGTCTCTGTCTCTGTCTCTGTGCGTCTGTCTCTGTGTATCTGTATCTGTGTCTCTGTCTCCGTGTCTCTCCCTCAGTGTCTCTGCCTCTTTTTTCTCTGTCTCTGTGTCTCTGTCTCCGTCTCTGTGTCTCTGTCTCTGTGTCTCTGTCTCTGTGTCTACGTCCCTGTGTCTCCGTCTCTGTGTCACTGTCTCTGTGTCTCAGTCTCTGAGTCTCTGCCTCTGTGTCTCTGTCTCTGTGCCTCTGTCTCTGTGTCTCTGTCTCTGTGTCTCTGTCTCTGTGTCTCTGTCCCTGTGTCTCCGTCTCTGTGTCTCTGTCTCCGTCCCTGTGTGTCTGTCTCTGTGTCTCTGTCTCCGTGTCTCTCCCTCAGTGTCTCTGCCTCTTTTTTCTCTGTCTCTGTGTCTCTGTCTCCGTCTCTGTGTCTCTGTCTCTGTGTCTCTGTCTCTGTGTCTACGTCCCTGTGTCTCCGTCTCTGTGTCACTGTCTCTGTGTCTCTGTCTCTGAGTCTCTGCCTCTGTGTCTCTGTCTCTGTGCCTCCGGCTCTGCGTCTCTTTCTCTGTGTCTGAGTCTCCGTCTCTGTGTCTCTGTCTCTGTGTCTTTGTGTCTCTGTCTCTGTATCTCTGCCACTATGTCTCCGTCTCTGTGTCTCTGTCTCTCTCACTTGGCCTCTGTCTCTGTGTCTCTGTCTCTGTGTATCTGTCTCTGTGTCTCTGTCTACGTGTCACTGTCTCCGTGTCTCTTTGTCTCGGTGTCTCTGTCTCTGTGTCCCTGACTCTGCATCTCTGTCCCTGTGTCTCCGTCTCCGAGAAATGGTCTCTGTGTCTCTGTCTCTGTGTCTCTGCCTCTGTGTCTCTGTCTCTGTCTCTGTGTCTCTGCCTCTGTGTCTCTGTCTCTGTCTCTGTCTCTGTGTCTACGTCTCTGTTTCTCTCTCCCTGTGTCACGGTCTCTGTGTTTCTGTCTCTGCGTCTCTGTGTCTCTGTCCCTGTGTCTCTGTCTCTGTCTCTGTGCCTCCATCTCTGTGTATCTGTCTCTGTGTCTCTGTGTCCGTGTCTCTGCCTCAGTGTCTCTGTCTCTTTTTTCTCTGTCTCTGTGTCTCTGTCTCTGTGTCTCCGTCTCTGTGTATTTGTCTCTGTCTCTGTCTCTGTGTCTACGCCTCTGTTTCTCCCTCCCTGTGTCACGGTCTCTGTGTTTCTGTCTCTGCGTCTCCGTGTCTCTGTCTCTGTGTATCTGTCTCTGTGTCTCTGTCTCTGTGTCTCTGTGCCTCTGTCTCTGTCTCTCTCTCTCCGTGTCTCTGTCTCTGTGCCTCTGTCTCTGTGTCTATGCCTCTGTCCGCGTGTGTCTGTACCTGTGTCTCCGTCTCTGTGTGTCGGTCTCTATGTCTCTGTCTCTGTGTCTCTGCCTCTGTGTCTCTGTCTCGGTGTCTCTGTCCCTGTGTCCCCTCCTCTGTGTCACTGTCTCTGTGTCTCTGTCTCCGCGTCTCTGTCTCTGTGCCTCTGTCTCGGTCTCTGTGTCTCTGTCTCTGTGTCTCTGTCTCTGTGTCTCTGTCCCTGTATCTCCGTCTCCGTGTTTCTCTCTCTGTGTCTCTGTCTCTGTGTCCCTGTCTCTGTGTCTCTGTCTCTGTGTCTCTGTCTCTGTGTCTCTGTCTCTGTGTCTCTGTCTCTGTGTCTCTGTCTCTGTGTCTCTGCCTCTGTGTCTCTGTCTCTGTCTCTGTCACTGTGTCTCTGCCTCTGTGTCTCTGTCTCTGTCTCTGTCTCTGTGTCTACGTCTCTGTTTCTCTCTCCCAGTGTCACGGTCTCTGTGTCTCTGTCTCTGTGTCTCTGTGCCTCTGTCTCTGTCTCTCTCTCTCCGTGTCTCTGTCTCTGTGCCTCTGTCTCTGTGTCTATGCCTCTGTCTGCGTGTCTCTGTACCTGTGTCTCCGTCTCTGTGTGTCGGTCTCTATGTCTCTGTCTCTGTGTCTCTGCCTCTGTGTCTCTGTCTCGATGTCTCTGTCTCTGTGTCCCTGTCTCTGTGTCTCTGTCTCTGTGTCTCTGTCTCTGTGTCTCTGTCTCTGTGTCTCTGTCTCTGTGTCTCTGTCTCTGTGTCTCTGCCTCTGTGTCTCTGTCTCTGTCTCTGTCACTGTGTCTCTGCCTCTGTGTCTCTGTCTCTGTCTCTGTCTCTGTGTCTACGTCTCTGTTTCTCTCTCCCTGTGTCACGGTCTCTGTGTCTCTGTCTCTGTGTCTCTGTGCCTCTGTCTCTGTCTCTCTCTCTCCGTGTCTCTGTCTCTGTGCCTCTGTCTCTGTGTCTATGCCTCTGTCTGCGTGTCTCTGTACCTGTGTCTCCGTCTCTGTGTGTCGGTCTCTATGTCTCTGTCTCTGTGTCTCTGCCTCTGTGTCTCTGTCTCGATGTCTCTGTCCCTGTGTCTCCGTCTCTGTGTTACTCTCTGTGTATCTGTGTCTCTGTGTCTGTGTCACCGTGTCCCTGTCTCCGTCCCTATGTCTCTGTTTCTGTGTATCTGTCTCTGTGACTCTGTCTCTCTCTCGGTCTCTGTTTCTCTTTCTCTGTGTCTCTGTCTCTGTGTCTCTATACCCGTGTCTCCTTCTCTGTGTTTCTCTCTCTGTGTCTCTGTCTCTGTTTCTCTTTCGCTGTGTCTCTGTCTCTGTGTCTCTATACCTGTGTCTGCTTCTCTGTGTTTCTCTCTCTGTGCCTCTGTCTCTGTGTATCTGTCTCTGTGTCTCCGTCACTGTCTCTGTGTCTCTGTCTCTGAGTCTCTGTCTCTGTATCTCTGTCTCTGTGTCTCTGTCTCTGTGTCTCTGTCTCTGTGTCTCTGCCTCTGTGTCTCTATCTCGATGTCTCTGTCCCTGTGTCTCCGTCTCTGTGTCACTGTCTGTGTATCTGTGTCTCTGTGTCTGTCTCACCGTGTACCTGTCTCCGTCCCTATGTCTCTGTCTCTGGGTCTCTGTCTCTGTGAATCTGTCTCTGTGTTTCTGTCTCTGTGTCTCTGGCCCTGTGTCTACGTCTCTGTATCTCTGTCCCTCTGACACTGTCTCTGTGTCACTGTGTCTGAATATCTGTCTCTGTGTCTCTGTTTCTCTGTCTCTGTCTCTGTGTCTATGTCACTGTTTCTCTCTCCCTGTGTCACGGTCTCTGTGTCTCTGTCTCTGCGTCTCTGTGTCTCTGTCTCTGTATCTCTCTCTCTGTGTCTCTGTCTCTGCGTATCTGTCTCTGTGTCTCTGTCTCTGTCTCTGTCTCTGTCTCTGTCTCTGTGTCTATGTCTCTGTGTCTCTGTCTCTGTGTCTCTGTCTCTGTGTCTCTGTCCCTGTGTCTCTGTCTCTGTGTCTCTGTCTCTGTGTCTCTGTCTCTGTGTCTCTGTCTCTGTGTCTCTGTCTCTGTGTCTCTGTCTCTGTGTCTCTGTCTCTGTGTCTCTGTCTCTGTGTCTCTGTCTCTGTGTCTCTGTCTCTGTGTCTCTGTCTCTGTGAATCTGTCTCTGTGTTTCTGTCTCTGTGTCTCTGGCCCTGTGTCTCCGTCTCTGTGTCACTGTCTCTGTGTCTCTGTCTCCGCGTCTCTGTCAATGTGCCTCTGTCTCGGTCTCTGTGTCTCTGTCTCTGTGTCTCTGTCTCTGTGTCTCTGTCTCTGTGTCTCTGTCTCTCTCTCTCTGTGTCTCTGTCTCTGTGTCCCTGTCTCTGTGTCTATGCCTCTGTCCGTGTGTCTCTGTACCTGTGTCTCCGTCTCTGTGTGTCGGTCTCTATGTCTCTGCCTCTGTGTCTCTGATTCGGTGTCTCTGTCCCTGTGTCACTGTCCCTCTGACTCTGTCTCTGTGTCACTGTGTCTGAATCTCTTTCTCTGTGTCTCTGTCTCTGTGTCTCTGTCTCTGTGTCTCTGTCTCTGTGTCTCTGTCTCTGTGTCTCTGCCTCTGTGTCTCTGTCTCTGTGTCTCTGTCTCTGTGTCGCTGTCTCTGTGTCTCTGTCTCTGTGTATCTGTCTCTGTGTCTCTGTCTCTGTCTCTGTCTCTGTGTCTACGTCTCTGTTTCTCTCTCCCTGTGTCACGGTCTCTGTGTTTCTGTCTCTGCGTCTCTGTGTCTCTGTCTCTGTGTATCAGTCCTGTATCTCCATCTCTGTGTCTCTGTCTCTGTGTCTCTGTCTCTGTGTGTCTGTCTCTGTGACTATGCCTCTGTCCGTGTGTCTCTGTGCCTGTGTCCCCGTCTCTGTGTGTCGTTCTCTGTGTCTCTGCCTCTGTGTCTCTGTCTCGGTGTCTCTGTCCCTGTGTCACTGTCCCTCTGACTCTGTCTCTGTGTCACTGTGTCTGAATCTCTGTCACTGTGTCTCTGTCTCTGTGTTTCTCTCTTTATGTATCTTTCTCTGTGTCTCTGTCTCTGTGTCTCTGTGCCTCTGTCTCTGTCTCTCTCTCTCCGTGTCTCTGTCTCTGTGCCTCTGTCTCTGTGTCTATGCCTCTGTCCGCGTGTCTCTGTACCTGTGTCTCCGTCTCTGTGTGTCGGTCTCTATGTCTCTGTCTCTGTGTCTCTGCCTGTGTGTCTCTGTCTCGATGTCTCTGTCCCTGTGTCTCCGTCTCTGTGTCACTGTCTGTGTATCTGTGTCTCTGTGTCTGTCTCACCGTGTACCTGTCTCCGTCCCTATGTCTCTGTCTCTGGGTCTCTGTCTCTGTGAATCTGTCTCTGTGTTTCTGTCTCTGTGTCTCTGGCCCTGTGTCTACGTCTCTGTGTCTCTGTCTCTGTGTCTCTGTCTCTGTGTCTCTGTCGCTGTGTCTCTGTCTCTGTGTCTCTGTCTCTGTGCCACTGTCTCTGAATCTCTGTCTCTGTGTCCCGGACTCTGCATCTCTGTCCCTGTGTCTCCGTCTCCGTGAAATGGTCTCTGTGTCTCGGTCTATGTGTCTCTGTCTCTGTGCCTCTGCCTCTGTGTCTATTCCTCTGTCTCTGTCTCTCTGTCTCTGTCTCTCTGCCTCCGTGTCTCTGTCTCTGTGTCTCTGTCTCTCTGTCTCTGTCTCTCTCTCTCTGTGTCTCTGTCTCTGTGTCCCTGTCTCTGTGTCTACGCCTCTGTCCGTGTTTCTCTGTACCTGTGTCTCCGTCTCTGTGTGTCGGTCTCTATGTTTCTGCCTCTTTGTCTCTGTATCGGTGTCTCTGTCCCTGTGTCACTGTCCCTCTGACTCTGTCTCTGTGTCACTGTGTCTGAATCTCTGCCTCTGTGTCTCTGTCTCTGTGTCTCTGTTTCTGTGTCTCTGTCTCTGTGTCTCTGTCTCTGTGTCTCTGTCTCTGTGTCTCTGTCTCTGTGTCTCTGTCTCTGTGTCTCTGTCTCTGTGTCTCTGTCTCTGTGTCTCTGTCGCTGTGTCTCTGCCTCTGTGTCTCTGTCTCTGTGTCTCTGTCTCTGTGTCTCTGTCTCTGTGTCTCTGTCTCTGTGTCTCTGTCTCTGTGTCTCTGTCTCTGTGTCTCTGTCTCTGTGTCTCTGTCCCTGTATCTCCGTCTGTGTGTTTCTCTCTCTGTGTCTCTGTCTCTGTGTCCCTGTCTCCGTGTCTCTGTCTCTGTGTCTCTGTCTCTGTGTATCTGTCTCTGTGTCTCTGTCTCTGTGTCTCTGTCTCTGAGTCTCTGTCTCTGTGCCTCTGTCTCTGCGTATCTGTCTCTGTGTCTCTGTCTCTGTGTCTCCGTCACTGTCTCTGTGTCTCTGTCTCTGAGTCTCTGTCTCTTAATCTCTCTCTCTGTGTCTCTGCCTCTGTGTTTATGCCTCTGTCTCTGTCTCCCTGTGTCACGGTCTCTGCGTCTCTGTCTCTGCGTCTCTGTGTCTCTGTCTCTGTATCTCTGTCTCTGTGTCTCTTTCTCTGTGTCTCTGTCTCTGCGTCTCTGTCCCTGAGTCTCCGTCTCTGTGTCTCTGTCTCCGTGTCTCCGTCCCTGTGTCTCTGTCTCTGTCTCTGTGCCTCTATCTCTGTGTATCTGTCTCTGTGTCTCTGTGTCCGTGTCTCTGCCTCAGTGTCTCTGTCTCTTTTTTCTCTGTCTCTGTGTCTCTGTCTCCGTCTCTGTGTCTCGGTCTATGTGTCTCTGTCTCTGTGCCTCTGCCTCTGTGTCTATGCCTCTGTCTCTGTCTGTCTGTCTCTGTGTCTCTGCCTCCGTGTCTCTGTCTCTGTGTCTCCGTCTCTCTGTCTCTGTCTCTCTCTCTCTGTGTCTCTGTCTCTGTGTCCCTGTCTCTGTGTCTATGCCTCTGTCCGTGTGTCTCTGTGCCTGTGTCCCCGTCTCTGTGTGTCGGTCTCTGTGTCTCTGCCTCTGTGTCTACGTCTCTGTTTCTCTCTCCCTGTGTCACGGTCTCTGTGTTTCTGTCTCTGCGTCTCTGTGTCTCTGTCTCTGTGTATCTGTCCTGTATCTCCATCTCTGTGTCTCTGTCTCTGTGTCTCTGTCTCGGTGTCTCTGTCCCTGTGTCCCCTCCTCTGTGTCACTGTCTCTGTGTCTCTGTCTCCGCGTCTCTGTCTCTGTGCCTCTGTCTCGGTCTCTGTGTCTCTGTCTCTGTGTCTCTGTCTCTGTGTCTCTGCCTCTGTGTCTCTGTCTCTGTCTCTGTCTCTGTCTCTACGTCTCTGCCTCTGTGTCTCTGTCTCTGTCTCTGTCTCTGTGTCTCGGTCTATGTGTCTCTGTCTCTGTGCCTCTGCCTCTGTGTCTATGCCTCTGTCTCTGTCTCTCTGTCTCTGTGTCTCTGCCTCCGTGTCTCTGTCTCTGTGTCACTGTCTCTCTGTCTCTGTGTCTCTCTCTCTGTGTCTCTGTCTCTGTGTCTATGCCTCTGTCCGTGTGTCTCTGTCTCCGTGCCTCTGTCTCTGTGTATCTGTCTCTGTGTCTCTGTCTCTGTGTCCCCGTCACTGTCTCTGTGTCCCTGTCTCTGAGTCGCTGTCTCTGAATCTCTGTCTCAGTGTCTCTGTCTTTGTGTTTATGTCACTGTGTCTCTGTCTCTGTGTCTCTGTCTCTGTGTCTCTGTCTCTGTGTCTCTGTCTCTGTGTCTCTGTCTCTGTGTCTCTGTCTCTGTGTCCCTGTCTCTGTGTCACTGTCTCTGAATCTCTGTCTCTGTGTCCCTGACTCTGCGTCTCCGTCCCTGTGTCTCCGTCTCCGTGAATTGGTCTCTGTGTCTCGGTCTATGTGTCTCTGTCTCTGTGCCTCTGCCGCTGTGTCTATGCCTCTGTCTCTGTCTCTCTGTCTCTGTCTCTCTGCCTCCGTGTCTCTGTCTCTGTGTCTCTGTCTCTCTGTCTCTGTCTCTCTCTCTCTGTGTCTCTGTCTCTGTGTCCCTGTCTCTGTGTCTATGCCTCTGTCCGTGTGTCTCTGTACCTGTGTCTCCGTCTCTGTGTGTCGGTCTCTATGTCTCTGCCTCTGTGTCTCTGATTCGGTGTCTCTGTCCCTGTGTCACTGTCCCTCTGACTCTGTCTCTGTGTCACTGTGTCTGAATCTCTTTCTCTGTGTCTCTGCCTCTGTGTCTCTGTCTCTGTGTCTCTGTCTCTGTGTCTCTGCCTCTGTGTCTCTGTCTCTGTGTCTCTGTCTCTGTGTCTCTGCCTCTGTGTCTCTGACTCTGTGTCCCTGTCTCTGTGTCTCTGTCTCCGTGTCTCTCCCTCAGTGTCTCTGCCTCTTTTTTCTCTGTCTCTGTGTCTCTGTCTCCGTCTCTGTGTCTCTGTCTCTGTGTCTCTGTCTCTGTGTCTGCGTCCCTGTGTCTCCGTCTCTGTGTCACTGTCTCTGTGTCTCTGTCTCTGAGTCTCTGCCTCTGTGTCTCTGTCTCTGTGCCTCCGGCTCTGCGTCTCTTTCTCTGTGTCTGAGTCTCCGTCTCTGTGTCTCTGTCTCTGTGTCTCTGTGTCTCTGTCTCTGTATCTCTGTCTCTAAGTCTCCGTCTCTGTGTCTCTGTCTCTCTCACTTGGCCTCTGTCTCTGTGTCTCTGTCTCTGTGTATCTGTCTCTGTGTCTCTGTCTACGTGTCACTGTCTCCGTGTCTCTGTCTCGGTGTCTCTGTCTCTGTGTCTCTGCCTCTGTCTCTGTCTCTGTCTCTGTGTCTCTGTCTCTGAGTCTCTCTCTCTGTGTCTCTGTCTCTGTGCCTCTGTCTCTGTGTCTATGCCTCTGTCCGCGTGTCTCTGTACCTGTGTCTCCGTCTCTGTGTGTCGGTCTCTATGTCTCTGTCTCTGTGTCTCTGCCTCTGTGTCTCTGTCTCGATGTCTCTGTCCCTGTGTCTCCGTCTCTGTGTCTATGTCACTGTTTCTCTCTCCCTGTGTCACGGTCTCTGTGTCTCTGTCTCTGCGTCTCTGTGTCTCTGTCTCTGTATCTCTCTCTCTGTGTCTCTGTCTCTGCGTATCTGTCTCTGTGTCTCTGTCTCTGTCTCTGTGTCTATGTCTCTGTTTCTCTCTCCCTGTGTCACGGTCTCTGTGTCTCTGTCTCTGCGTCTCTGCCTCTGTGTTTCTGTCTCTGTGACTCTGTCTCTGTGTCTCTGTCTCTGTGTCTCTGTCTCTGTGTCTCTGTCGCTGTGTCTCTGCCTCTGTGTCTCTGTCTCTGTGTCTCTGTCTCTGTGAATCTGTCTCTGTGTTTCTGTCTCTGTGTCTCTGGCCCTGTGTCTCTGTCTCTGTGTCTCTGTCTCTGTGTCTCTGTCGCTGTGTCTCTGTCTCTGTGTCTCTGTCTCTGTGCCACTGTCTCTGAATCTCTGTCTCTGTGTCCCGGACTCTGCATCTCTGTCCCTGTGTCTCCGTCTCCGTGAAATGGTCTCTGTGTCTCGGTCTATGTGTCTCTGTCTCTGTGCCTCTGCCTCTGTGTCTATTCCTCTGTCTCTGTCTCTCTGTCTCTGTCTCTCTGCCTCCGTGTCTCTGTCTCTGTGTCTCTGTCTCTCTGTCTCTGTCTCTCTCTCTCTGTGTCTCTGTCTCTGTGTCCCTGTCTCTGTGTCTACGCCTCTGTCCGTGTTTCTCTGTACCTGTGTCTCCGTCTCTGTGTGTCGGTCTCTATGTTTCTGCCTCTTTGTCTCTGTATCGGTGTCTCTGTCCCTGTGTCACTGTCCCTCTGACTCTGTCTCTGTGTCACTGTGTCTGAATCTCTGCCTCTGTGTCTCTGTCTCTGTGTCTCTGTTTCTGTGTCTCTGTCTCTGTGTCTCTGTCTCTGTGTCTCTGTCTCTGTGTCTCTGTCTCTGTGTCTCTGTCTCTGTGTCTCTGTCTCTGTGTCTCTGTCTCTGTGTCTCTGTCTCTGTGTCTCTGTCGCTGTGTCTCTGCCTCTGTGTCTCTGTCTCTGTGTCTCTGTCTCTGTGTCTCTGTCTCTGTGTCTCTGTCTCTGTGTCTCTGTCTCTGTGTCTCTGTCTCTGTGTCTCTGTCCCTGTATCTCCGTCTGTGTGTTTCTCTCTCTGTGTCTCTGTCTCTGTGTCCCTGTCTCCGTGTCTCTGTCTCTGTGTCTCTGTCTCTGTGTATCTGTCTCTGTGTCTCTGTCTCTGTGTCTCTGTCTCTGAGTCTCTGTCTCTGTGCCTCTGTCTCTGCGTATCTGTCTCTGTGTCTCTGTCTCTGTGTCTCCGTCACTGTCTCTGTGTCTCTGTCTCTGAGTCTCTGTCTCTTAATCTCTCTCTCTGTGTCTCTGCCTCTGTGTTTATGCCTCTGTCTCTGTCTCCCTGTGTCACGGTCTCTGCGTCTCTGTCTCTGCGTCTCTGTGTCTCTGTCTCTGTATCTCTGTCTCTGTGTCTCTTTCTCTGTGTCTCTGTCTCTGCGTCTCTGTCCCTGAGTCTCCGTCTCTGTGTCTCTGTCTCCGTGTCTCCGTCCCTGTGTCTCTGTCTCTGTCTCTGTGCCTCTATCTCTGTGTATCTGTCTCTGTGTCTCTGTGTCCGTGTCTCTGCCTCAGTGTCTCTGTCTCTTTTTTCTCTGTCTCTGTGTCTCTGTCTCCGTCTCTGTGTCTCGGTCTATGTGTCTCTGTCTCTGTGCCTCTGCCTCTGTGTCTATGCCTCTGTCTCTGTCTGTCTGTCTCTGTGTCTCTGCCTCAGTGTCTCTGTCTCTTTTTTCTCTGTCTCTGTGTCTCTGTCTCCGTCTCTGTGTCTCGGTCTATGTGTCTCTTTCTCTGTGCCTCTGCCTCTGTGTCTATGCCTCTGTCTCTGTCTGTCTGTCTCTGTGTCTCTGCCTCCGTGTCTCTGTCTCTGTGTCTCCGTCTCTCTGTCTCTGTCTCTCTCTCTCTGTGTCTCTGTCTCTGTGTCCCTGTCTCTGTGTCTATGCCTCTGTCCGTGTGTCTCTGTTCCTGTGTCCCCGTCTCTGTGTGTCGGTCTCTGTGTCTCTGCCTCTGTGTCTACGTCTCTGTTTCTCTCTCCCTGTGTCACGGGCTCTGTGTTTCTGTCTCTGCGTCTCTGTGTCTCTGTCTCTGTGTATCTGTCCTGTATCTCCATCTCTGTGTCTCTGTCTCTGTGTCTCTGTCTCGGTGTCTCTGTCCCTGTGTCCCCTCCTCTGTGTCACTGTCTCTGTGTCTCTGTCTCCGCGTCTCTGTCTCTGTGCCTCTGTCTCGGTCTCTGTGTCTCTGTCTCTGTGTCTCTGTCTCTGTGTCTCTGTCTCTGTGTCTCTGTCCCTGTATCTCCGTCTCCGTATTTCTCTCTCTGTGTCTCTGTCTCTGTGTCCCTGTCTCTGTGTCTCTGTGTCTCTGTGTCTCTGTGTCTCTGTCTCTGTGTCTCTGTCTCTGTGTCTCTGTCTCTGTGTCTCTGTCTCTGTGTCTCTGCCTCTGTGTCTCTGTCTCTGTCTCTGTCTCTGTCTCTACGTCTCTGCCTCTGTGTCTCTGTCTCTGTCTCTGTCTCTGTGTCTCGGTCTATGTGTCTCTGTCTCTGTGCCTCTGCCTCTGTGTCTATGCCTCTGTCTCTGTCTCTCTATCTCTGTGTCTCTGCCTCCGTGTCTCTGTCTCTGTGTCACTGTCTCTCTGTCTCTGTCTCTCTCTCTCTGTGTCTCTGTCTCTGTGTCTATGCCTCTGTCCGTGTGTCTCTGTCTCCGTGCCTCTGTCTCTGTGTATCTGTCTCTGTGTCTCTGTCTCTGTGTCCCCGTCACTGTCTCTGTGTCCCTGTCTCTGAGTCGCTGTCTCTGAATCTCTGTCTCAGTGTCTCTGTCTTTGTGTTTATGTCACTGTGTCTCTGTCTCTGTGTCTCTGTCTCTGTGTCTCTGTCTCTGTGTCTCTGTCTCTGTGTCTCTGTCTCTGTGTCCCTGTCTCTGTGTCACTGTCTCTGAATCTCTGTCTCTGTGTCCCTGACTCTGCGTCTCCGTCCCTGTGTCTCCGTCTCCGTGAATTGGTCTCTGTGTCTCGGTCTATGTGTCTCTGTCTCTGTGCCTCTGCCGCTGTGTCTATGCCTCTGTCTCTGTCTCTCTGTCTCTGTCTCTCTGCCTCCGTGTCTCTGTCTCTGTGTCTCTGTCTCTCTGTCTCTGTCTCTCTCTCTCTGTGTCTCTGTCTCTGTGTCCCTGTCTCTGTGTCTATGCCTCTGTCCGTGTGTCTCTGTACCTGTGTCTCCGTCTCTGTGTGTCGGTCTCTATGTCTCTGCCTCTGTGTCTCTGATTCGGTGTCTCTGTCCCTGTGTCACTGTCCCTCTGACTCTGTCTCTGTGTCACTGTGTCTGAATCTCTTTCTCTGTGTCTCTGCCTCTGTGTCTCTGTCTCTGTGTCTCTGTCTCTGTGTCTCTGCCTCTGTGTCTCTGTCTCTGTGTCTCTGTCTCTGTGTCTCTGCCTCTGTGTCTCTGACTCTGTGTCTCTGTCTCCGTGTCTCTCCCTCAGTGTCTCTGCCTCTTTTTTCTCTGTCTCTGTGTCTCTGTCTCCGTCTCTGTGTCTCTGTCTCTGTGTCTCTGTCTCTGTGTCTACGTCCCTGTGTCTCCGTCTCTGTGTCACTGTCTCTGTGTCTCTGTCTCTGAGTCTCTGCCTCTGTGTCTCTGTCTCTGTGCCTCCGGCTCTGCGTCTCTTTCTCTGTGTCTGAGTCTCCGTCTCTGTGTCTCTGTCTCTGTGTCTCTGTGTCTCTGTCTCTGTATCTCTGTCTCTATGTCTCCGTCTCTGTGTCTCTGTCTCTCTCACTTGGCCTCTGTCTCTGTGTCTCTGTCTCTGTGTATCTGTCTCTGTGTCTCTGTCTACGTGTCACTGTCTCCGTGTCTCTGTCTCGGTGTCTCTGTCTCTGTGTCTCTGCCTCTGTCTCTGTCTCTGTCTCTGTGTCTCTGTCTCTGAGTCTCTCTCTCTGTGTCTCTGTCTCTGTGCCTCTGTCTCTGTGTCTATGCCTCTGTCCGCGTGTCTCTGTACCTGTGTCTCCGTCTCTGTGTGTCGGTCTCTATGTCTCTGTCTCTGTGTCTCTGCCTCTGTGTCTCTGTCTCGATGTCTCTGTCCCTGTGTCTCCGTCTCTGTGTCTATGTCACTGTTTCTCTCTCCCTGTGTCACGGTCTCTGTGTCTCTGTCTCTGCGTCTCTGTGTCTCTGTCTCTGTATCTCTCTCTCTGTGTCTCTGTCTCTGCGTATCTGTCTCTGTGTCTCTGTCTCTGTCTCTGTCTCTGTCTCTGTGTCTATGTCTCTGTTTCTCTCTCCCTGTGTCACGGTCTCTGTGTCTCTGTCTCTGCGTCTCTGCCTCTGTGTTTCTGTCTCTGTGACTCTGTCTCTGTGTCTCTGTCTCTGTGTCTCTGTCTCTGTGTCTCTGTCGCTGTGTCTCTGCCTCTGTGTCTCTGTCTCTGTGTCTCTGTCTCTGTGAATCTGTCTCTGTGTTTCTGTCTCTGTGTCTCTGGCCCTGTGTCTCCGTCTCTGTGTCTCTGTCTCTGTGTCTCTGTCGCTGTGTCTCTGTCTCTGTGTCTCTGTCTCTGTGCCACTGTCTCTGAATCTCTGTCTCTGTGTCCCTGACTCTGCATCTCTGTCCCTGTGTCTCCGTCTCCGTGAAATGGTCTCTGTGTCTCGGTCTATGTGTCTCTGTCTCTGTGCCTCTGCCTCTGTGTCTATTCCTCTGTCTCTGTCTCTCTGTCTCTGTCTCTCTGCCTCCGTGTCTCTGTCTCTGTGTCTCTGTCTCTCTGTCTCTGTCTCTCTCTCTCTGTGTCTCTGTCTCTGTGTCCCTGTCTCTGTGTCTACGCCTCTGTCCGTGTTTCTCTGTACCTGTGTCTCCGTCTCTGTGTGTCGGTCTCTATGTTTCTGCCTCTTTGTCTCTGTATCGGTGTCTCTGTCCCTGTGTCACTGTCCCTCTGACTCTGTCTCTGTGTCACTGTGTCTGAATCTCTGCCTCTGTGTCTCTGTCTCTGTGTCTCTGTCTCTGTCTCTCTGTCTCTGTGTCTCTGTCTCTGTGTCTCTGTCTCTGTGTCTCTGTCGCCGTGTCTCTGCCTCTGTGTCTCTGTCTCTGTGACTCTGTCTCTGTGTCTCTGTCTCTGTGTCTCTGTCTCTGTGTCTCTGTCTCTGTGTCTCTGTCTCTGTCTCTCTGTCTCTGTGTCTCTGTCCCTTGTATCTCCGTCTGTGTGTTTCTCTCTCTGTGTCTCTGTCTCT
This sequence comes from Megachile willughbiella, assembly GCA_945859595.2. Classification (NCBI taxonomy): domain Eukaryota; kingdom Metazoa; phylum Arthropoda; class Insecta; order Hymenoptera; family Megachilidae; genus Megachile; species Megachile willughbiella. The sequence goes on along the minus strand of CAMAOD020000201.1, from coordinate 2,338,168 downwards.
GTGTCCCTGTCTCTGTGTCTCTGTCTCTGTGTCTCTGTCTCTGTGTATCTGTCTCTGTGTCTCTGTCTCTGTGTCTCTGTCTCTGAGTCTCTGTCTCTGTGCCTCTGTCTCTGTGTATCTGTCTCTGTGTCTCTGTCTCTGTGTCTCCGTCACTGTCTCTGTGCCTCTGTCTCTGTGTATCTGTCTCTGTCTCTGTGTCTCTGTCGCCGTGTCTCTGCCTCTGTGTCTCTGTCTCTGTGTCTCTGTCTCTGTGTCTCTGTCTCTGTATCTCTGTCTCTGTGTCTCTTTCTCTGTGTCTCTGTCTCTGCGTCTCTGTCCCTGAGTCTCCGTCTCTGTGTCTCTGTCTCCGTGTCTCCGTCCCTGTGTCTCTGTCTCTGTCTCTGTGCCTCTATCTCTGTGTATCTGTCTCTGTGTCTCTGTGTCCGTGTCTCTGCCTCAGTGTCTCTGTCTCTTTTTTCTCTGTCTCTGTGTCTCTGTCTCCGTCTCTGTGTCTCGGTCTATGTGTCTCTGTCTCTGTGCCTCTGCCTCTGTTTCTATGCCTCTGTCTCTGTGTCTCTGTCTCTGTGTCCCCGTCACTGTCTCTGTGTCCATGTCTCTGAGTCGCTGTCTCTGAATCTCTGTCTCAGTGTCTCTGTCTTTGTGTTTATGTCACTGTGTCTCTGTCTCTGTGTCTCTGTCTCAGTGTCTCTGTCTCTGTGTCTCTGTCTCTGTGTCTCTGTCTCTCTGTCTCTGTCTCTGTGTCTATGTCACTGTTTCTCTCTCCCTGTGTCACGGTCTCTGTGTCTCTGTCTCTGCGTCTCTGTGTCTCTGTCTCTGTATCTCTCTCTCTGTGTCTCTGTCTCTGCGTATCTGTCTCTGTGTCTCTGTCTCTGTCTCTGTCTCTGTCTCTGTGTCTATGTCTCTGTTTCTCTCTCCCTGTGTCACGGTCTCTGTGTCTCTGTCTCTGCGTCTCTGCCTCTGTGTTTCTGTCTCTGTGACTCTGTCTCTGTGTCTCTGTCTCTGTGTCTCTGTCTCTGTGTCTCTGTCGCTGTGTCTCTGCCTCTGTGTCTCTGTCTCTGTGTCTCTGTCTCTGTGAATCTGTCTCTGTGTTCTGTCTCTGTGTCTCTGGCCCTGTGTCTCCGTCTCTGTGTCTCTGTCTCTGTGTCTCTGTCGCTGTGTCTCTGTCTCTGTGTCTCTGTATCTGTGCCACTGTCTCTGAATCTCTGTCTCTGTGTCCCTGACTCTGCATCTCTGTCCCTGTGTCTCCGTCTCCGTGAAATGGTCTCTGTGTCTCGGTCTATGTGTCTCTGTCTCTGTGCCTCTGCCTCTGTGTCTATTCCTCTGTCTCTGTCTCTCTGTCTCTGTCTCTCTGCCTCCGTGTCTCTGTCTCTGTGTCTCTGTCTCTCTGTCTCTGTCTCTCTCTCTCTCTGTGTCTCTGTCTCTGTGTCCCTGTCTCTGTGTCTACGCCTCTGTCCGTGTTTCTCTGTACCTGTGTCTCCGTCTTTGTGTGTCGGTCTCTATGTTTCTGCCTCTTTGTCTCTGTATCGGTGTCTCTGTCCCTGTGTCACTGTCCCTCTGACTCTGTCTCTGTGTCACTGTGTCTGAATCTCTGCCTCTGTGTCTCTGTCTCTGTGTCTCTGTCTCTGTGTCTCTGTCTCTGTGTCTCTGTCTCGATGTCTCTCTCCCTGTGTCTCCGTCTCTGTGTTACTCTCTGTGTATCTGTGTCTCTGTGTCTGTGTCACCGTGTCCCTGTCTCCGTCCCTATGTCTCTGTCTCTGTGTATCTGTCTCTGTGACTCTGTCTCTCTCTCGGTCTCTGTTTCTCTTTCTCTGTGTCTCTGTCTCTGTGTCTCTATACCCGTGTCTCCTTCTCTGTGTTTCTCTCTCTGTGTCTCTGTCTCTGTTTCTCTTTCGCTGTGTCTCTGTCTCTGTGTCTCTATACCTGTGTCTCCTTCTCTGTGTTTCTCTCTCTGTGCCTCTGTCTCTGTGTATCTGTCTCTGTGTCTCCGTCACTGTCTCTGTGTCTCTGTCTCTGAGTCTCTGTCTCTGTATCTCTGTCTCTGTGTCTCTGTCTCTGTGTCTCTGTCTCTGTGTCTCTGCCTGTGTGTCTCTGTCTCGATGTCTCTGTCCCTGTGTCTCCGTCTCTGTGTCACTGTCTGTGTATCTGTGTCTCTGTGTCTGTCTCACCGTGTACCTGTCTCCGTCCCTATGTCTCTGTCTCTGGGTCTCTGTCTCTGTGAATCTGTCTCTGTGTTTCTGTCTCTGTGTCTCTGGCCCTGTGTCTACGTCTCTGTATCTCTGTCCCTCGGACACTGTCTCTGTGTCACTGTGTCTGAATATCTGTCTCTGTGTCTCTGTCTCTCTGTCTCTGTCTCTGTGTCTATGTCACTGTTTCTCTCTCCCTGTGTCACGGTCTCTGTGTCTCTGTCTCTGCGTCTCTGTGTCTCTGTCTCTGTATCTCTCTCTCTGTGTCTCTGTCTCTGCGTATCTGTCTCTGTGTCTCTGTCTCTGTCTCTGTCTCTGTCTCTGTGTCTATGTCTCTGTTTCTCTCTCCCTGTGTCACGGTCTCTGTGTCTCTGTCTCTGCGTCTCTGCCTCTGTGTTTCTGTCTCTGTGACTCTGTCTCTGTGTCTCTGTCTCTGTGTCTCTGTCTCTGTGTCTCTGTCGCTGTGTCTCTGCCTCTGTGTCTCTGTCTCTGTGTCTCTGTCTCTGTGAATCTGTCTCTGTGTTTCTGTCTCTGTGTCTCTGGCCCTGTGTCTCCGTCTCTGTGTCTCTGTCTCTGTGTCTCTGTCGCTGTGTCTCTGTCTCTGTGTCTCTGTCTCTGTGCCACTGTCTCTGAATCTCTGTCTCTGTGTCCCTGACTCTGCATCTCTGTCCCTGTGTCTCCGTCTCCGTGAAATGGTCTCTGTGTCTCGGTCTATGTGTCTCTGTCTCTGTGCCTCTGCCTCTGTGTCTATTCCTCTGTCTCTGTCTCTCTGTCTCTGTCTCTCTGCCTCCGTGTCTCTGTCTCTGTGTCTCTGTCTCTCTGTCTCTGTCTCTCTCTCTCTCTGTGTCTCTGTCTCTGTGTCCCTGTCTCTGTGTCTACGCCTCTGTCCGTGTTTCTCTGTACCTGTGTCTCCGTCTCTGTGTGTCGGTCTCTATGTTTCTGCCTCTTTGTCTCTGTATCGGTGTCTCTGTCCCTGTGTCACTGTCCCTCTGACTCTGTCTCTGTGTCACTGTGTCTGAATCTCTGCCTCTGTGTCTCTGTCTCTGTGTCTCTGTCTCTGTGTCTCTGTCTCTGAGTCTCTGCCTCTGTGTCTCTGTCTCTGTGCCTCCGGCTCTGCGTCTCTTTCTCTGTGTCTGAGTCTCCGTCTCTGTGTCTCTGTCTCTGTGTCTCTGTGTCTCTGTCTCTGTATCTCTGTCTCTATGTCTCCGTCTCTGTGTCTCTGTCTCTCTCACTTGGCCTCTGTCTCTGTGTCTCTGTCTCTGTGTATCTGTCTCTGTGTCTCTGTCTACGTGCCACTGTCTCCGTGTCTCTGTCTCGGTGTCTCTGTCTCTGTGTCTCTGCCTCTGTCTCTGTCTCTGTCTCTGTGTCTCTGTCTCTGAGTCTCTCTCTCTGTGTCTCTGTCTCTGTGCCTCTGTCTCTGTGTCTATGCCTCTGTCCGCGTGTCTCTGTACCTGTGTCTCCGTCTCTGTGTGTCGGTCTCTATGTCTCTGTCTCTGTGTCTCTGCCGCTGTGTCTCTGTCTCGATGTCTCTGTCCCTGTGTCTCCGTCTCTGTGTTACTCTCTGTGTATCTGTGTCTCTGTGTCTGTGTCACCGTGTCCCTGTCTCCGTCCCTATGTCTCTGTTTCTGTGTATCTGTCTCTGTGACACTGTCTCTCTCTCGGTCTCTGTTTCTCTTTCTCTGTGTCTCTGTCTCTGTGTCTCTATACCCGTGTCTCCTTCTCTGTGTTTCTCTCTCTGTGTCTCTGTCTCTGTTTCTCTTTCGCTGTGTCTCTGTCTCTGTGTCTCTATACCTGTGTCTCCTTCTCTGTGTTTCTCTCTCTGTGCCTCTGTCTCTGTGTATCTGTCTCTGTGTCTCCGTCACTGTCTCTGTGTCTCTGTCTCTGAGTCTCTGTCTCTGTATCTCTGTCTCTGTGTCTCTGTCTCTGTGTCTCTGTCTCTGTGTCTCTGCCTCTGTGTCTCTGTCTCGATGTGTCTGTCCCTGTGTCTCCGTCTCTGTGTCACTGTCTGTGTATCTGTGTCTCTGTGTCTGTCTCACCGTGTACCTGTCTCCGTCCCTATGTCTCTGTCTCTGGGTCTCTGTCTCTGTGAATCTGTCTCTGTGTTTCTGTCTCTGTGTCTCTGGCCTTGTGTCTACGTCTCTGTATCTCTGTCCCTCTGACACTGTCTCTGTGTCACTGTGTCTGAATATCTGTCTCTGTGTCTCTGTCTCTCTGTCTCTGTCTCTGTGTCTATGTCACTGTTTCTCTCTCCCTGTGTCACGGTCTCTGTGTCTCTGTCTCTGCGTCTCTGTGTCTCTGTCTCTGTATCTCTCTGTCTGTGTCTCTGTCTCTGCGTATCTGTCTCTGTGTCTCTGTCTCTGTCTCTGTCTCTGTCTCTGTGTCTATGTCTCTGTTTCTCTCTCCCTGTGTCACGGTCTCTGTGTCTCTGTCTCTGCGTCTCTGTGTCTCTGTCTCTGTGTCTCTGTCTCTGTGTCTCTGTCTCTGTGTCTCTGTCTCTGTGTCTCTGCCTCTGTGTCTCTGTCTCTGTGTCTCTGTCTCTGTGTCTCTGTCTCTGTGTCTCTGTCTCAGTGTCCCTGTCTCTGTGTCTCTGTCTCTGTGTCTCTGTCCCTGTATCTCCGTCTGTGTGTTTCTCTCTCTGTGTCTCTGTCTCTGTGTCCCTGTCTCTGTGTCTCTGTCTCTGTGTCTCTGTCTCTGTGTATCTGTCTCTTTCTCTCTGTCTCTGTGTCTCTGTCTCTGAGTCTCTGTCTCTGTGCCTCTGTCTCTGTGCATCTGTCTCTGTGCCTCTGTCTCTGTGTCTCCGTCACTGTCTCTGTGTCTCTGTCTCTGAGTCTCTGTCTCTTAATCTCTCTCTCTCTGTGTCTCTGCCTCTGTGTTTATGCCTCTGTCTCTGTCTCCCTGTGTCACGGTCTCTGCGTCTCTGTCTCTGCGTCTCTGTCTCTCTGTCTCTGTCTCTCTCTCTCTGTGTCTCTGTCTCTGTATCCCTGTCTCTGTGTCTATGCCTCTGTCCGTGTGTCTCTGTCTCCGTGCATCTGTCTCTGTGTATCTGTCTCTGTGTCTCTGTCTCTGTGTCCCCGTCACTGTCTCTGTGTCCCTGTCTCTGAGTCGCTGTCTCTGAATCTCTGTCTCAGTGTCTCTGTCTTTGTGTTTATGTCACTGTGTCTCTGTCTCTGTGTCTCTGTCTCTGTGTCTCTGTCTCTGTGTCTCTGTCTCTGTGTCTCTGTCTCTGTGTCTCTGTCTCTATGTCTCTGTCTCTGTGTCCCTGTCTCTGTGTCACTGTCTCTGAATCTCTGTCTCTGTGTCCCTGACTCTGCGTCTCTGTCCCTGTGTCTCCGTCTCCGTGAATTGGTCTCTGTGTCTCGGTCTATGTGTCTCTGTCTCTGTGCCTCTGCCGCTGTGTCTATGCCTCTGTCTCTGTCTCTCTGTCTCTGTCTCTCTGCCTCCGTGTCTCTGTCTCTGTGTCTCTGTCTCTCTGTCTCTGTCTCTCTATCTCTGTGTCTCTGTCTCTGTGTCCCTGTCTCTGTGTCTATGCCTCTGTCCGTGTGTCTCTGTACCTGTGTCTCCGTCTCTGTGTGTCGGTCTCAATGTCTATGCCTCTGTGTCTCTGATTCGGTGTCTCTGTCCCTGTGTCACTGTCCCTCTGACTCTGTCTCTGTGTCACTGTGTCTGAATCTCTTTCTCTGTGTCTCTGTCTCTGTGTCTCTGTCTCTGTGTCTCTGACTCTGTGTCTCTGTCTCTGTGTCTCTGTCTCTGTGTCGCTGTCTCTGTGTCTCTGTCTCTGTGTCTCTGTCTCTGTCTCTGTCTCTGTGTCTACGTCTCTGTTTCTCTCTCCCTGTGTCACGGTCTCTGTGTTCCTGTCTCTGCGTCTCTGTGTCTCTGTCTCTGTGTATCAGTCCTATATCTCCATCTCTGTGTCTCTGTCTCTGTGTCTCTGTCTCTGTGTCTCTGTCTCGGTGTCTCTGTCCCTGTGTCCCCTCCTCTGTGTCACTGTCTCTGTGTATCTGTCTCTGCGTCTCTGTCTCTGTACCTCTGTCTCGGTCTCTGTGTCTCTGTCTCTGTGTCTCTGTCCCTGTATCTCCGTCTCCGTGTTTCTCTCTCTGTGTCTCTGTCTCTGTGTCCCTGTCTCTGTGTCTCTGTCTCTGTGTCTCTGTCTCTGTGTCTCTGTCTCTGTGTCTCTGTCTCTGTGTCTCTGCCTCTGTGTCTCTGTCTCTGTCTCTGTCTCTGTCTCTGTGTCTCTGCCACTGTGTCTCTGTCTCTGTCTCTGTCTCTGTGTCTACGTCTCTGTTTCTCTCTCCCTGTGTCACGGTCTCTGTGTTTCTGTCTCTGCGTCTCTGTGTCTCTGTCCCTGTGTCTCTGTCTCTGTCTCTGTGCCTCTATCTCTGTGTATCTGTCTCTGTGTCTCTGTGTCCGTGTCTCTGCCTCAGTGTCTCTGTCTCTGTCTCTGTTTCTCTTTCCCTGTGTCTCTGTCTCTGTGTCTCGGTCCCTGAGTCTCCGTCTCTGTGTCTCTGTCTCCGTGTCTCCGTCCCTGTGTCTCTGTCTCTGTCTCTGTGCCTCTATCTCTGTGTATCTGTCTCTGTGTCTCTGTGTCTCTGTGTCCGTGTCTCTGCCTCAGTGTCTCTGTCTCTTTTTTCTCTGTCTCTGTGTCTCTGTCTCCGTCTCTGTGTCTCAGTCTATGTGTCTCTGTCTCTGTGCCTCTGCCTCTGTGTCTATGCCTCTGTCTCTGTCTGTCTGTCTCTGTGTCTCTGCCTCCGTGTCTCTGTCTCTGTGTCTCCGTCTCTCTGTCTCTGTCTCTCTCTCTCTGTGCCTCTGTCTCTGTGTCCCTGTCTCTGTGACTATGCCTCTGTCCGTGTGTCTCTGTGCCTGTGTCCCCGTCTCTGTGTGTCGGTCTCTGTGTCTCTGCCTCTGTGTCTCTGTCTCGGTGTCTCTGTCCCTGTGTCACTGTCCCTCTGACTCTGTCTCTGTGTCACTGTGTCTGAATCTCTGTCACTGTGTCTCTGTCTCTGTGTTTCTCTCTTTATGAATCTGTCTCCGTGTCTCTGTCTCTGTGAATCTGTCTCTGAGTCTCTGTCTCTGTGTCTCTGTCTCTGTGTCTCTGTCTCTGTGTCTCTGTCTCTGTGTCTCTGACTCTGTGTCCCTGTCTCTGTGTCTCTGTCTCTGTGTCTCTCTCTCTGTGTCTCTGTCTCTGAGTCTCTGTCTCTGTGTCTCTGTCTCTGGGTCTCCGTCTCTGTGTATTTGTCTCTGTCTCTGTCTCTGTCTCTGTGTCTACGCCTCTGTTTCTCTCTCCCTGTGTCACGGTCTCTGTGTTTCTGTCTCTGCGTCTCCGCGTCTCTGTCCCTGTATATCTGTCTCTGTATCTCTGTCTCTGTGTCTCTGTGCCTCTGTCTCTGTGTCTATGCCTTTGTCCGCGTGTCTCTGTACCTGTGTCTCCGTCTCTGTGTGTCGGTCTCTATGTCTCTGTCTCTGTGTCTCTGCCTCTGTGTCTCTGTCTCGATGTCTCTGTCCCTGTGTCTCCGTCTCTGTGTTACTCTCTGTGTATCTGTGTCTCTGTGTCTGTGTCACCGTGTCCCTGTCTCCGTCCCTATGTCTCTGTTTCTGTGTATCTGTCTCTGTGACTCTGTCTCTCTCTCGGTCTCTGTTTCTCTTTCTCTGTGTCTCTGTCTCTGTGTCTCTATACCCGTGTCTCCTTCTCTGTGTTTCTCTCTCTGTGTCTCTGTCTCTGTTTCTCTTTCGCTGTGTCTCTGTCTCTGTGTCTCTATACCTGTGTCTCCTACTCTGTGTTTCTCTCTCTGTGCCTCTGTCTCTGTGTATCTGTCTCTGTGTCTCCGTCACTGTCTCTGTGTCTCTGTCTCTGAGTCTCTGTCTCTGTATCTCTGTCTCTGTGTCTCCGTCTCTGTGTCTCTGTCTCTGTGTCCCTGCCTCTGTGTCTCTGTCTCGATGTGTCTGTCCCTGTGTCTCCGTCTCTGTGTCACTGTCTGTGTATCTGTGTCTCTGTGTCTGTCTCACCGTGTACCTGTCTCCGTCCCTATGTCTCTGTCTCTGGGTCTCTGTCTCTGTGAATCTGTCTCTGTGTTTCTGTCTCTGTGTCTCTGGCCCTGTGTCTACGTCTCTGTACCTCTGTCCCTCTGACACTGTCTCTGTGTCACTGTGTCTGAATATCTGTCTCTGTGTCTCTGTCTCTCTGTCTCTGTCTCTGTGTCTATGTCACTGTTTCTCTCTCCCTGTGTCACGGTCTCTGTGTCTCTGTCTCTGCGTCTCTGTGTCTCTGTCTCTGTATCTCTCTCTCTGTGTCTCTGTCTCTGCGTATCTGTCTCTGTGTCTCTGTCTCTGTCTCTGTCTCTGTCTCTGTGTCTATGTCTCTGTTTCTCTCTCCCTGTGTCACGGTCTCTGTGTCTCTGTCTCTGCGTCTCTGTGTCTCTGTCTCTGTGTCTCTGTCTCTGTGTCTCTGTCTCTGTGTCTCTGTCTCTGTGTCTCTGTCTCTGTGTCTCTGCCTCTGTGTCTCTGTCTCTGTGTCTCTGTCTCTGTGTCTCTGTCTCTGTGTCTCTGTCTCTGTGTCCCTGTCTCTGTGTCTCTGTCTCTGTGTCTCTGTCCCTGTATCTCCGTCTGTGTGTTTCTCTCTCTGTGTCTCTGTCTCTGTGTCCCTGTCTCTGTGTCTCTGTCTCTGTGTCTCTGTCTCTGTGTATCTGTCTCTGTGTCTCTGTCCCTGTGTCTCTGTCTCTGAGTCTCTGTCTCTGTGCCTCTGTCTCTGTGTATCTGTCTCTGTGTCTCTGTCTCTGTGTCTCCGTCACTGTCTCTGTGTCTCTGTCTCTGAGTCTCTGTCTCTTAATCTCTCTCTCTGTGTCTCTGCCTCTGTGTTTATGCCTCTGTCTCTGTCTCCCTGTGTCACGGTCTCTGCGTCTCTGTCTCTGCGTCTCTGTGTCTCTGTCTCTGTATCTCTGTCTCTGTGTCTCTTTCTCTGTGTCTCTGTCTCTGCGTCTCTGTCCCTGAGTCTCCGTCTCTGTGTCTCTGTCTCCGTGTCTCCGTCCCTGTGTCTCTGTCTCTGTCTCTGTGCCTCTATCTCTGTGTATCTGTCTCTGTGTCTCTGTGTCCGTGTCTCTGCCTCAGTGTCTCTGTCTCTGTTTTCTCTGTCTCTGTGTCTCTGTCTCCGTCTCTGTGTCTCGGTCTATGTGTCTCTGTCTCTGTGCCTCTGCCTCTGTGTCTATGCCTCTGTCTCTGTCTCTCTGTCTCTGTGTCTCTGCCTCCGTGTCTCTGTCTCGGTGTCTCTGTCTCTCTGTCTCTGTCTCTCTCTCTCTGTGTCTCTGTCTCTGTATCCCTGTCTCTGTGTCTATGCCTCTGTCCGTGTGTCTCTGTCTCCGTGCATCTGTCTCTGTGTATCTGTCTCTGTGTCTCTGTCTCTGTGTCCCCGTCACTGTCTCTGTGTCCCTGTCTCTGAGTCGCTGTCTCTGAATCTCTGTCTCAGTGTCTCTGTCTTTGTGTTTATGTCACTGTGTCTCTGTCTCTGTGTCTCTGTCTCTGTGTCTCTGTCTCTGTGTCTCTGTCTCTGTGTCTCTGTCTCTGTGTCTCTGTCTCTGTGTCTCTGTCTCTATGTCTCTGTCTCTGTGTCCCTGTCTCTGTGTCACTGTCTCTGAATCTCTGTCTCTGTGTCCCTGACTCTGCGTCTCTGTCCCTGTGTCTCCGTCTCCGTGAATTGGTCTCTGTGTCTCGGTCTATGTGTCTCTGTCTCTGTGCCTCTGCCGCTGTGTCTATGCCTCTGTCTCTGTCTCTCTGTCTCTGTCTCTCTGCCTCCGTGTCTCTGTCTCTGTGTCTCTGTCTCTCTGTCTCTGTCTCTCTCTCTCTGTGTCTCTGTCTCTGTGTCCCTGTCTCTGTGTCTATGCCTCTGTCCGTGTGTCTCTGTACCTGTGTCTCCGTCTCTGTGTGTCGGTCTCTATGTCTATGCCTCTGTGTCTCTGATTCGGTGTCTCTGTCCCTGTGTCACTGTCCCTCTGACTCTGTCTCTGTGTCACTGTGTCTGAGTCTCTTTCTCTGTGTCTCTGTCTCTGTGTCTCTGTCTCTGTGTCTCTGTCTCTGTGTCTCTGTCTCTGTGTCTCTGTCTCTGTGTCTCTGTCTCTGTGTCTCTGTCTCTGTGTCTCTGTCTCTGTGTCTCTGACTCTGTGTCCCTGTCTCTGTGTCTCTGTCTCTGTGTCTCTCTCTCTGTGTCTCTGTCTCTGAGTCTCTGTCTCTGTGTCTCTGTCTCTGGGTCTCCGTCTCTGTGTATTTGTCTCTGTCTCTGTCTCTGTCTCTGTGTCTACGCCTCTGTTTCTCTCTCCCTGTGTCACGGTCTCTGTGTTTCTGTCTCTGCGTCTCCGCGTCTCTGTCCCTGTATATCTGTCTCTGTATCTCTGTCTCTGTGTCTCTGTGCCTCTGTCTCTGTGTCTATGCCTCTGTCCGCGTGTCTCTGTACCTGTGTCTCCGTCTCTGTGTGTCGGTCTCAATGTCTCTGTCTCTGTGTCTCTGCCTCTGTGTCTCTGCCTCTGTGTCTCTGTCTCGATGTCTCTGTCCCTGTGTCTCCGTCTCTGTGTTACTCTCTGTGTATCTGTGTCTCTGTGTCTGTGTCACCGTGTCCCTGTCTCCGTCCCTATGCCTCTGTTTCTGTGTATCTGTCTCTGTGACTCTGTCTCTCTCTCGGTCTCTGTTTCTCTTTCGCTGTGTCTCTGTCTCTGTGTCTCTATACCTGTGTCTCCTTCTCTGTATTTCTCTCTCTGTGCCTCTGTCTCTGTGTATCTGTCTCTGTGTCTCCGTCACTGTCTCTGTGTCTCTGTCTCTGAGTCTCTGTCTCTGTATCTCTGTCTCTGTGTCTCTGTCTCTGTGTCTCTGTCTCTGTGTCTCTGCCTCTGTGTCTCTGTCTCGATGTGTCTGTCCCTGTGTCTCCGTCTCTGTGTCACTGTCTGTGTATCTGTGTCTCTGTGTCTGTCTCACCGTGTACCTGTCTCCGTCCCTATGTCTCTGTCTCTGGGTCTCTGTCTCTGTGAATCTGTCTCTGTGTTTCTGTCTCTGTCTCTGTCTCTGTGTCTATGTCACTGTTTCTCTCTCCCTGTGTCACGGTCTCTGTGTCTCTGTCTCTGCGTCTCTGTGTCTCTGTCTCTGTATCTCTCTCTCTGTGTCTCTGTCTCTGCGTATCTGTCTCTGTGTCTATGCCTCTGTCCGTGTGTCTCTGTACCTGTGTCTCCGTCTCTGTGTGTCGGTCTCTATGTCTATGCCTCTGTGTCTCTGATTCGGCGTCTCTGTCCCTGTGTCACTGTCCCTCTGACTCTGTCTCTGTGTCACTGTGTCTGAATCTCTTTCTCTGTGTCTCTGTCTCTGTGTCTCTGTCTCTGTGTCTCTGTCTCTGTGTCTCTGTCTCTGTGTCTCTGACTCTGTGTCCCTGTCTCTGTGTCTCTGTCTCTGTGTCTCTCTCTCTGTGTCTCTGTCTCTGTGTCTCTGCCTCTGTGTCTCTGTCTCTGTCTCTGTCTCTGTGTCTCTGCCTCTGTGTCTCTGTCTCTGTCTCTGTCTCTGTGTCTACGTCTCTGTTTCTCTCTCCCTGTGTCACGGTCTCTGTGTTTCTGTCTCTGCGTCTCTGTGTCTCTGTCCCTGTGTCTCTGTCTCTGTCTCTGTGCCTCTATCTCTGTGTATCTGTCTCTGTGTCTCTGTGTCCGTGTCTCTGCCTCAGTGTCTCTGTCTCTGTCTCTGTTTCTCTTTCCCTGTGTCTCTGTCTCTGTGTCTCGGTCCCTGAGTCTCCGTCTCTGTGTCTCTGTCTCCGTGTCTCCGTCCCTGTGTCTCCGTCTCTCTGTCTCTGTCTCTGTGTCCCTGTCTCTGTGTCTCTGTCTCTGTGTCTCTGTCCCTGTATCTCCGTCTGTGTGTTTCTCTCTCTGTGTCTCTGTCTCTGTGTCTCTGTCTCTGTATCTCTGTCTCTGTGTCTCTTTCTCTGTGTCTCTGTTTCTGCGTCTCTGTCCCTGAGTCTCCGTCTCTGTGTCTCTGTCTCCGTGTCTCCGTCCCTGTGTCTCTGTCTCTGTCTCTGTGCCTCTATCTCTGTGTATCTGCCTCTGTGTCTCTGTGTCCGTGTCTCTGCCTCAGTGTCTCTGTCTATTTTTTCTCTGTCTCTGTGTCTCTGTCTCCGTCTCTGTGTCTCGGTCTATGTGTCTCTGTCTCTGTGCCCCTGCCTCTGTGTCTATGCCTCTGTCTCTGTCTGTCTGTCTCTGTGTCTCTGCCTCAGTGTCTCTGTCTCTTTTTTCTCTGTCTCTCTGTCTCTGTCTCCGTCTCTGTGTCTCGGTCTATATGTCTCTGTCTCTGTGCCTCTGCCTCTGTGTCTATGCCTCTGTCTCTGTCTGTCTGTCTCTGTGTCTCTGCCTCCGTGTCTCTGTCTCTGTGTCTCCGTCTCTCTGTCTCTGTCTCTCTCTCTCTGTGTCTCTGTCTCTGTGTCCCTGTCTCTGTGTCTATGCCTCTGTCCGTGTGTCTCTGTGCCTGTGTCCCCGTCTCTGTGTGTCGGTCTCTGTGTCTCTGCCTCTGTGTCTACGTCTCTGTTTCTCTCTCCCTGTGTCACGGTCTCTGTGTTTCTGTCTCTGCGTCTCTGTGTCTCTGTCTCTGTGTATCTGTCCTGTATCTCCATCTCTGTGTCTCTGTCTCTGTGTCTCTGTCTCGGTGTCTCTGTCCCTGTGTCCCCTCCTCTGTGTCACTGTCTCTGTGTCTCTGTCTCCGCGTCTCTGTCTCTGTGCCTCTGTCTCGGTCTCTGTGTCTCTGTCTCTGTGTCTCTGTCTCTGTGTTTCTGTCTCTGTGTCTCTGTCTCTGCGTATCTGTCTCTGTGTCTCTGTCTCTGTCTCTCTGTGTCTCTGTCTCTGCGTATCTGTCTCTGTGTCTCTGTCTCTGTCTCTGTGTCTCTGTCTCTGTGTCTCTGTCTCTGTGTCTCTGCCTCTGTGTCTCTGTCTCTGTGTCTCTGTCTCTGTGTCTCTGTCTCTGTGTCTCTGTCTCTGTGTCCCTGTCTCTGTGTCTCTGTCTCTGTGTCTCTGTCCCTGTATCTCCGTCTGTGTGTTTCTCTCTCTGTGTCTCTGTCTCTGTGTCCCTGTCTCTGTGTCTCTGTCTCTGTGTCTCTGTCTCTGTGTATCTGTCTCTGTGTCTCTGTCTCTGTGTCTCTGTCCCTGTATCTCCGTCTCCGTGTTTCTCTCTCTGTGTCTCTGTCTCTGTGTCCCTGTCTCTGTGTCTCTGTCTCTGCGTCTCTGTCTCTGTGTCTCTGTCTCTGTGTCTCTGTCTCTGTGTCTCTGCCTCTGTGTCTCTGTCTCTGTCTCTGTCTCTGTGTCTCTGCCTCTGTGTCTCTGTCTCTGTCTCTGTCTCTGTGTCTACGTCTCTGATTCTCTCTCCCTGTGTCACGGTCTCTGTGTTTCTGTCTCTGCGTCTCTGCGTCTCTGTCCCTGTGTCTCTGTCTCTGTCTCTGTGCCTCTATCTCTGTGTATCTGTCTCTGTGTCTCTGTGTCCGTGTCTCTGCCTCAGTGTCTCTGTCTCTGTCTCTGTTTCTCTTTCTCTGTGTCTCTGTCTCTGTGTCTCGGTCCCTGAGTTTCCGTCTCTGTGTCTCTGTCTCCGTGTCTCCGTCCCTGTGTCTCTGTCTCTGTCTCTGTGCCTCTATCTCTGTGTATCTGTCTCTGCGTCTCTGTGTCCGTGTCTCTGCCTCAGTGTCTCTGTCTCTTTTTTCTCTGTCTCTGTGTCTCTGTCTCCGTCTCTGTGTCTCGGTCTATGTGTCTCTGTCTCTGTGCCTCTGCCTCTGTGTCTATGCCTCTGTCTCTGTCTGTCTGTCTCTGTGTCTCTGCCTCCGTGTCTCTGTCTCTGTGTCTCTGTCTCTGTGTCTCTGTCTCTGTGTCCCTGTCTCTGTGTCTCTGTCTCTGTGTCTCTGTCCCTGTATCTCCGTCTGTGTGTTTCTCTCTCTGTGTCTCTGTCTCTGTGTCCCTGTCTCTGTGTCTCTGTCTCTGTGTCTCTGTCTCTGTGTATCTGTCTCTGTGTCTCTGTCTCTGTGTCTCTGTCCCTGTATCTCCGTCTCCGTGTTTCTCTCTCTGTGTCTCTGTCTCTGTGTCCCTGTCTCTGTGTCTCTGTCTCTGTGTCTCTGTCTCTGTGTCTCTGTCTCTGTGTCTCTGTCTCTGTGTCTCTGTCTCTGTGTCTCTGCCTCTGTGTCTCTGTCTCTGTCTCTGTCTCTGTGTCTCTGCCTCTGTGTCTCTGTCTCTGTCTCTGTCTCTGTGTCTACGTCTCTGTTTCTCTCTCCCTGTGTCACGGTCTCTGTGTTTCCGTCTCTGCGTCTCTGTGTCTCTGTCCCTGTGTCTCTGTCTCTGTCTCTGTGCCTCTATCTCTGTGTATCTGTCTCTGTGTCTCTGTGTCCGTGTCTCTGCCTCAGTGTCTCTGTCTCTGTCTCTGTTTCTCTTTCTCTGTGTCTCTGTCTCTGTGTCTCGGTCCCTGAGTCTCCGTCTCTGTGTCTCTGTCTCCGTGTCTCCGTCCCTGTGTCTCTGTCTCTGTCTCTGTGCCTCTATCTCTGTGTATCTGTCTCTGCGTCTCTGTGTCCGTGTCTCTGCCTCAGTGTCTCTGTCTCTTTTTTCTCTGTCTCTGTGTCTCTGTCTCCGTCTCTGTGTCTCGGTCTATGTGTCTCTGTCTCTGTGCCTCTGCCTCTGCGTCTATGCCTCTGTCTCTGTCTGTCTGTCTCTGTGTCTCTGCCTCCGTGTCTCTGTCTCTGTGTCTCCGTCTCTCTGTCTCTGTCTCTCTCTCTCTGCGTCTCTCTCTCTGTGTCCCTGTCTCTGTGACTATGCCTCTGTCCGTGTGTCTCTGTGCCTGTGTCCCCGTCTCTGTGTGTCGGTCTCTGTGTCTCTGCCTCTGTGTCTCTGTCTCGGTGTCTCTGTCCCTGTGTCACTGTCCTTCTGACTCTGTCTCTGTGTCACTGTGTCTGAATCTCTGTCACTGTGTCTCTTTCTCTGTGTTTCTCTCTTTATGTATCTGTCTCCGTGTCACGGTCTCTGTGTTTCTGTCTCTGCGTCTCCGCGTCTCTGTCCCTGTGTATCCGTCTCTGTATCTCTGTCTCTGTGTCTCTGTGCCTCTGTCTCTGTCTCTCTCTCTCCGTGTCTCTGTCTCTGTGCCTCTGTCTCTGTGTCTATGCCTCTGTCCGCGTGTCTCTGTACCTGTGTCTCCGTCTCTGTGTGTCGGTCTCTATGTCTCTGCCTCTGTGTCTCTGTCTCGATGTCTCTGTCCCTGTGTCTCCGTCTCTGTGTTACTCTCTGTGTATCTGTGTCACTGTGTCTGTGTCACCGTGTCCCTGTCTCCGTCCCTATGTCTCTGTTTCTGTGTATCTGTCTCTGTGACTCTGTCTCTCTCTCGGTCTCTGTTTCTCTTTCTCTGTGTCTCTGTCTCTGTGTCTCTATACCTGTGTCTCCTTCTCTGTGTTTCTCTCTCTGTGCCTCTGTCTCTGTGTATCTGTCTCTGTGTCTCCGTCACTGTCTCTGTGTCTCTGTCTCTGAGTCTCTGTCTCTGTGTCTCTGTCTCTGTGTCTCCGTCTCTGTGTCTCTGTCTCTCTCACTTTGTCCCTGTCCCTGCGTCTCTGTCCCTGCGTCTCCGTCTCCGTGAATAGGTCTCTGTGTCTCGGTCTATGTGTCTCTGTCTCTGTGCCTCTGCCTCTGTGTCTATGCCTCTGTCTCTGTCTCTCTGTCTCTGTGTCTCTGCCTCCGTGTCTCTGTCTCTGTGTCTCTGTCTCTCTGTCTCTGTCTCTCTCTCTCTGTGTCTCTGTCTCTGTGTCTCTGTCCCTGTGTCTCTGTCTCTGTGTCTCCGTCTCTGTGTCTCTGTCTCTGTGTCTCTGCCTCTGTGTCTCTGTCTCTGTGTCTCTGTCTCTGTGTCGCTGTCTCTGTGTCTCTGTCTCTGTGTATCTGTCTCTGTGTCTCTGTCTCTGTCTCTGTCTCTGTGTCTACGTCTCTGTTTCTCTCTCCCTGTGTCACGGTCTCTGTGTTTCTGTCTCTGCGTCTCTGTGTCTCTGTCTCTGTGTATCAGTCCTGTATCTCCATCTCTGTGTCTCTGTCTCTGTGTCTCTGTCTCTGTGTCTCTGTCTCGGTGTCTCTGTCCCTGTGTCCCCTCCTCTGTGTCACTGTCTCTGTGTATCTGTCTCTGCGTCTCTGTCTCTGTACCTCTGTCTCGGTCTCTGTGTCTCTGTCTCTGTGTCTCTGTCCCTGTATCTCCGTCTCCGTGTTTCTCTCTCTGTGTCTCTGTCTCTGTGTCCCTGTCTCTGTGTCTCTGTCTCTGTGTCTCTGTCTCTGTGTCTCTGTCTCTGTGTCTCTGTCTCTGTGTCTCTGTCTCTGTGTCTCTGTCTCTGTGTCTCTGCCTCTGTGTCTCTGTCTCTGTCTCTGTCTCTGTGTCTCTGCCTCTGTGTCTCTGTCTCTGTCTCTGTCTCTGTGTCTACGTCTCTGTTTCTCTCTCCCTGTGTCACGGTCTCTGTGTTTCTGTCTCTGCGTCTCTGTGTCTCTGTCCCTGTGTCTCTGTCTCTGTCTCTGTGCCTCTATCTCTGTGTATCTGTCTCTGTGTCTCTGTGTCCGTGTCTCTGCCTCAGTGTCTCTGTCTCTTTTTTCTCTGTCTCTGTGTCTCTGTCTCTGTGTCTCCGTCTCTGTGTATTTGTCTCTGTCTCTGTCTCTGTGTCTACGCCTCTGTTTCTCCCTCCCTGTGTCACGGTCTCTGTGTTTCTGTCTCTGCGTCTCCGTGTCTCTGTCTCTGTGTATCTGTCTCTGTGTCTCTGTCTCTGTGTCTCTGTGCCTCTGTCTCTGTCTCTCTCTCTCCGTGTCTCTGCCTCTGTGCCTCTGTCTCTGTGTCTATGCCTCTGTCCGCGTGTGTCTGTACCTGTGTCTCCGTCTCTGTGTGTCGGTCTCTATGTCTCTGTCTCTGTGTCTCTGCCTCTGTGTCTCTGTCTCGGTGTCTCTGTCCCTGTGTCCCCTCCTCTGTGTCACTGTCTCTGTGTCTCTGTCTCCGCGTCTCTGTCTCTGTGCCTCTGTCTCGGTCTCTGTGTCTCTGTCTCTGTGTCTCTGTCTCTGTGTCTCTGTCCCTGTATCTCCGTCTCCGTGTTTCTCTCTCTGTGTCTCTGTCTCTGTGTCCCTGTCTCTGTGTCTCTGTCTCTGTGTCTCTGTCTCTGTGTCACTGTGTCTGAATCTCTGTCGCTGTGTCTCTGCCTCTGTGTCTCTGTCTCTGTGTCTCTGTCTCTGTGAATCTGTCTCTGTGTTTCTGTCTCTGTGTCTCTGGCCCTGTGTCTCCGTCTCTGTGTCTCTGTCTCTGTGTCTCTGTCTCTGTGTCTCTGTCGCTGTGTCTCTGTCTCTGTGTCTCTGTCTCTGTGCCACTGTCTCTGAATCTCTGTCTCTGTGTCCCTGACTCTGCATCTCTGTCCCTGTGTCTCCGTCTCCGTGAAATGGTCTCTGTGTCTCGGTCTATGTGTCTCTGTCTCTGTGCCTCTGCCTCTGTGTCTATTCCTCTGTCTCTGTCTCTCTGTCTCTGTCTCTCTGCCTCCGTGTCTCCGTCTCTGTGTCTCTGTCTCTCTGTCTCTGTCTCTCTCTCTCTGTGTCTCTGTCTCCGTGTCCCTGTCTCTGTGTCTACGCCTCTGTCCGTGTTTCTCTGTACCTGTGTCTCCGTCTCTGTGTGTCGGTCTCTATGTTTCTGCCTCTTTGTCTCTGTATCGGTGTCTCTGTCCCTGTGTCACTGTCCCTCTGACTCTGTCTCTGTGTCACTGTGTCTGAATCTCTGCCTCTGTGTCTCTGTCTCTGTGTCTCTGTCTCTGTGTCTCTGTCTCTGTGTCTCTGTCTCTGTGTCTCTGTCTCTGTGTCTCTGTCTCTGTGTCTCTGTCGCTGTGTCTCTGCCTCTGTGTCTCTGTCTCTGTGTCTCTGTCTCTGTGTCTCTGTGTCTCTGTCTCTGTGTCTCTGTCTCTGTGTCTCTGTCTCTGTGTCTCTGTCTCTGTGTCTCTGTCTCTGTGTCTCTGTCCCTGTATCTCCGTCTGTGTGTTTCTCTCTCTGTGTCTCTGTCTCTGTGTCCCTGTCTCTGTGTCTCTGTCTCTGTGTCTCTGTCTCTGTGTATCTGTCTCTGTGTCTCTGTCGCTGTGTCTC
Organism: Megachile willughbiella; assembly: GCA_945859595.2. Taxonomy (NCBI): domain Eukaryota; kingdom Metazoa; phylum Arthropoda; class Insecta; order Hymenoptera; family Megachilidae; genus Megachile; species Megachile willughbiella. The sequence goes on along the minus strand of CAMAOD020000201.1, from coordinate 2,319,891 downwards.
TGTCTCTGAGTCTCTGTCTCTGTGCCTCTGTCTCTGTGTATCTGTCTCTGTGTCTCTGTCTCTGTGTCTCCGTCACTGTCTCTGTGTCTCTGTCTCTGAGTCTCTGTCTCTTAATCTCTCTCTCTGTGTCTCTGCCTCTGTGTTTATGCCTCTGTCTCTGTCTCCCTGTGTCACGGTCTCTGCGTCTCTGTCTCTGCGTCTCTGTGTCTCTGTCTCTGTATCTCTGTCTCTGTGTCTCTTTCTCTGTGTCTCTGTCTCTGCGTCTCTGTCCCTGAGTCTCCGTCTCTGTGTCTCTGTCTCCGTGTCTCCGTCCCTGTGTCTCTGTCTCTGTCTCTGTGCCTCTATCTCTGTGTATCTGTCTCTGTGTCTCTGTGTCCGTGTCTCTGCCTCAGTGTCTCTGTCTCTTTTTTCTCTGTCTCTGTGTCTCTGTCTCCGTCTCTGTGTCTCGGTCTATGTGTCTCTGTCTCTGTGCCTCTGCCTCTGTGTCTATGCCTCTGTCTCTGTCTGTCTGTCTCTGTGTCTCTGCCGCCGTGTCTCTGTCTCTGTGTCTCCGTCTCTCTGTCTCTGTCTCTCTCTCTCTGTGTCTCTGTCTCTGTGTCCCTGTCTCTGTGTCTATGCCTCTGTCCGTGTGTCTCTGTGCCTGTGTCCCCGTCTCTGTGTGTCGGTCTCTGTGTCTCTGCCTCTGTGTCTACGTCTCTGTTTCTCTCTCCCTGTGTCACGGTCTCTGTGTTTCTGTCTCTGCGTCTCTGTGTCTCTGTCTCTGTGTATCTGTCCTGTATCTCCATCTCTGTGTCTCTGTCTCTGTGTCTCTGTCTCGGTGTCTCTGTCCCTGTGTCCCCTCCTCTGTGTCACTGTCTCTGTGTATCTGTCTCTGCGTCTCTGTCTCTGTACCTCTGTCTCGGTCTCTGTGTCTCTGTCTCTGTGTCTACGTCTCTGTTTCTCTGTCCCTGTGTCTCTGCCTCTGTGTCTCTGTCTCTGTCTCTGTCACTGTGTCTCTGCCTCTGTGTCTCTGTCTCTGTCTCTGTCTCTGTGTCTACGTCTCTGTTTCTCTCTCCCTGTGTCACGGTCTCTGTGTTTCTGTCTCTATGTCTCTGTGTCTCTGTCTCTGTGTATCTGTCCCTGTGTCTCCGTCTCTGCTTCACTGTCCCTCTGACTCTGTCTCTGTGTCACTGTGTCTGAATCTCTGTCTCTGTGTCTCTGTCTCTGAGTCTCTCTCTCTGTGTCCCTGTCCCTCTGTCTCTGTCTCTGTATCTGTCTCTGTGTCTATGTCTCTGTTTCTCTCTCCGTGTGTCACGGTCTCTGTGTCTCTGTCTCTGCGTCTCTGTGTCTCTGTCTCTGTGTCTCTGTCTCTGTGTCTCTGTCTCTATGTGTCTGTCTCTGTCTCTGTTTCTCTTTCTCTGTGTCTCTGTCTCTGTGTCTCTGTCCCAGTATCTCCGTCTCTGTGTTTCTCTCTCTGTGTCTCTGTCTCTGTGTCCCTGTCTCTGTGTCTCTGTCTCTGTGTCTCTGTCTCTGTGTCTCTGTCTCTGTGTATCTGTCTCTGTGTCTCTGTCTCTGTGTCTCTGTCTCTGTCTCTGTCTCTGTTTCTCTTTCTCTGTGTCTCTGTCTCTGTGTCTCTGTCCCTGAGTCTCCGTCTCTGTGTCTCTGTCTCCGTGTCTCCGTCCCTGTGTCTCTGTCTCTGTCTCTGTGCCTCTATCTCTGTGTATCTGTCTCTGCGTCTCTGTGTCCGTGTCTCTGCCTCAGTGTCTCTGTCTCTTTTTTCTCTGTCTCTGTGTCTCTGTCTCCGTCTCTGTGTCTCGGTCTATGTGTCTCTGTCTCTGTGCCCCTGCCTCTGTGTCTATGCCTCTGTCTCTGTCTGTCTGTCTCTGTGTCTCTGCCTCCGTGTCTCTGTCTCTGTGTCTCCGTCTCTCTGTCTCTGTCTCTCTCTCTCTGTGTCTCTGTCTCTGTGTCCCTGTCTCTGTGACTATGCCTCTGTCCGTGTGACTCTGTGCCTGTGTCCCCGTCTCTGTGTGTCGGTCTCTGTGTCTCTGCCTCTGTGTCTCTGTCTCGGTGTCTCTGTCCCTGTGTCACTGTCCCTCTGACTCTGTCTCTGTGTCACTGTGTCTGAATCTCTGTCACTGTGTCTCTGTCTCTGTGTTTCTCTCTTTATTTATCTGTCTCTGTGAATCTGTCTCTGAGTCTCTGTCTCTGTGTCTCTGTCCCTGTGTCTCTGTCTCTGTGTCTCTGTCTCTGTGTCTCTGACTCTGTGTCCCTGTCTCTGTGTCTCTGTCTCTGTGTCTCTCTCTCTGTGTCTCTGTCTCTGAGTCTCTGTCTCTGTGTCTCTGTCTCTGGGTCTCCGTCTCTGTGTCTACGCCTCTGTTTCCCTCTCCCTGTGTCGCGGTCTCTGTGTTTCTGTCTCTGCGTCTCCGCGTCTCTGTCCCTGTGTATCTGTCTCTGTGTCTCTGTCTCTGTGTCTCTGTGCCTCTGTCTCTGTCTCTCTCTCTCCGTGTCTCTGTCTCTGTGCCTCTGTCTCTGTGTCTATGCCTCTGTCCGCGTGTCTCTGTCTCTGTGTCACTGTCGCTGTGTCTCTGCCTCTGTGTCTCTGTCTCTGTGTCTCTGTCTCTGTGTCTCTGTCTCTGTGTCTCTGTCTCTGTGTCTCTGTCTCTGTGTCTCTTTCTCTGTGTCTCTGTCTCTGTGTCTCTATACCCGTGTCTCCTTTTCTGTGTTTCTCTCTCTGTGTCTCTGTCTCTGTTTCACTTTCTCTGTGTCTCTGTCTCTGTGTCTCTATACCTGTGTCTCCTTCTCTGTGTTTCTCTCTCTGTGCCTCTGTCTCTGTGTATCTGTCTCTGTGTCTCCGTCACTGTCTCTGTGTCTCTGTCTCTGAGTCTCTGTCTCTGTATCTCTGTCTCTGTGTCCCTGTCTCTGTGTCTCTGTCTCTGTGTCTCTACCTCTGTGTCTCTGTCTCGATGTCTCTGTCCCTGTGTCTCCGTCTCTGTGTCACTGTCTGTGTATCTGTGTCTCTGTGTCTGTCTCACCGTGTACCTGTCTCCGTCCCTATGTCTCTGTCTCTGGGTCTCTGTCTCTGTGAATCTGTCTCTGTGTTTCTGTCTCTGTGTCTCTGGCCCTGTGTCTCCGTCTCTGTATCTCTGTCCCTCTGACACTGTCTCTGTGTCACTGTGTCTGAATATCTGTCTCTGTGTCTCTGTCTCTCTGTCTCTGTCTCTCTCTCTCTGTGTCTCTGTCTCTGTGTCCCTGTCTCTGTGTCTACGCCTCTGTCCGTGTTTCTCTGTACCTGTGTCTCCGTCTCTGTGTGTCGGTCTCTATGTTTCTGCCTCTTTGTCTCTGTATCGGTGTCTCTGTCCCTGTGTCACTGTCCCTCTGACTCTGTCTCTGTGTCACTGTGTCTGAATCTCTGCCTCTGTCTCTCTGTCTCTGTGTCTCTGTCTCTGTGTCTCTGTCTCTGTGTCTCTGTCTCTGTGTCTCTGTCTCTGTGTCTCTGTCTCTGTGTCTCTGTCTCTGTGTCTCTGTCTCTGTGTCACTGTCGCTGTGTCTCTGCCTCTGTGTCTCTGTCTCTGTGTCTCTGTCTCTGTGTCTCTGTCTCTGTGTCTCTGTCTCTGTGTCTCTGTCTCTGTGTCTCTGTCTCTGTGTCTCTGTCTTTGTGTCTCTGTCTCTGTGTCTCTGTCCCTGTATCTCCGTCTGTGTGTTTCTCTCTCTGTGTCTCTGTCTCTCTGTCCCTGTCTCTGTGTCTCTGTCTCTGTGTCTCTGTCTCTGTGTATCTGTCTCTGTGTCTCTGTCTCTGTGTCTCTGTCTCTGTCTCTGTTTCTATTTCTCTGTGTCTCTGTCTCTGTGTCTCTGTCCCTGTATCTCCGTCTGTGTGTTTCTCTCTCTGTGTCTCTGTCTCTGTGTCCCTGTCTCTGTGTCTCTGTCTCTGTGTCTCTGTCTCTGTGTCTCCGTCTCTGTGTATCTGTCTCTGTGTCTCTGTCTCTGTGTCTCTGTCTCTATGTCTCTGTCTCTGTCTCTGTTTCTCTTTCTCTGTGTCTCTGTCTCTGTGTCTCTGCCCCTGTGTCTCCGTCTCTGTGTCTCTGTCTCCGTCTCTGTGTCTTGGTCTATGTGTCTCTGTCTCTGTGCCTCTGCCTCTGTGTCTATGCCTCTGTCTCTGTCTCTCTGTCTCTGTGTCTCTGCCTCCGTGTCTCTGTCTCTGTTCTCTGTCCCTCTGTCTCTGTCTCTCTCTCTCTGTATCTCTGTCTCTGTGTCCCTGTCTCTGTGTCTATGCCTCTGTCCGTGTGTCTCTGTACCTGTGTCTCCGTCTCTGTGTGTTGGTCTCTGTGTCTCTGCCTCTGTGTCTCTGTCTCGGTGCCTCTGTCCCTGTGTCTCCGCCTCTGTGTCCCTGTCCCTCTGTCTCTGTCTTTGTGTCTCTGTTTCTGTGTATCTGTCTGTGTGACTCTGTCTCTCTCTCGATCTCTGTTTCTCTTTCTCTGTGTCTCTGTCTCTGTGTCTCTGTGTTTCTGTCCCTGTATCTCCGTCTCTGTGTTTCTCTCTCTGTGTCTCTGTCTCTGTGTCCCTGTCTCTGTGTCTCTGTCTCTGTGTCTCTGTCTCTGTGTATCTGTCTCTGTGTCTCTGTCTCTGAGTCTCTGTCTCTATGTCTCTGTCTCTGTCTCTGTTTCTCTTTCTCTGTTTCTCTGTCTCTGTGTCTCTGTCTCTGTCTCTGTGCGTCTGTCTCTGTGTATCTGTATCTGTGTCTCTGTCTCCGTGTCTCTCCCTCAGTGTCTCTGCCTCTTTTTTCTCTGTCTCTGTGTCTCTGTCTCCGTCTCTGTGTCTCTGTCTCTGTGTCTCTGTCTCTGTGTCTACGTCCCTGTGTCTCCGTCTCTGTGTCACTGTCTCTGTGTCTCAGTCTCTGAGTCTCTGCCTCTGTGTCTCTGTCTCTGCGCCTCTGTCTCTGTGTCTCTGTCTCTGTGTCTCTGTCTCTGTGTCTCTGTCTCTGTGTCTCTGTCCCTGTGTCTCCGTCTCTGTGTCTCTGTCTCCGTCCCTGTGTGTCTGTCTCTGTGTCTCTGCCTCCGTGTCTCTGTCTCTGTTCTCTGTCCCTCTGTCTCTGTCTCTCTCTCTCTGTATCTCTGTCTCTGTGTCCCTGTCCCTGTGTCTATGCCTCTGTCCGTGTGTCTCTGTACCTGTGTCTCCGTCTCTGTGTGTTGGTCTCTGTGTCTCTGCCTCTGTGTCTCTGTCTCGGTGCCTCTGTCCCTGTGTCTCCGCCTCTGTGTCCCTGTCCCTCTGTCTCTGTCTCTGTGTCTCTGTTTCTGTGTATCTGTCTGTGTGACTCTGTCTCTCTCTTGATCTCTGTTTCTCTTTCTCTGTGTCTCTGTCTCTGTGTCTCTGTGTTTCTGTCCCTGTATCTCCGTCTCTGTGTTTCTCTCTCTGTGTCTCTGTCTCTGTGTCCCTGTCTCTGTGTCTCTGTCTCTGTGTCTCTGTCTCTGTGTATCTGTCTCTGTGTCTCTGTCTCTGAGTCTCTGTCTCTGTGTCTCTGTCTCTGTCTCTGTTTCTCTTTCTCTGTTTCTCTGTCTCTGTGTCTCTGGCCCTGTGTCTCCGTCTCTGTGTCTCTGTCTCCGTCCCTGTGTGTCTGTCTCCGTGTCTCTGTCTTGGTGTCTCTGTCTCTGTGTCTCTGTCTCTGTGTATCTGTCTCTGTGTCTCTGTCTCTGTGTCTCTGTCTCCATGTCTCTGTCTCTGTCTCTGTTTCTCTTTCTCTGTGTCTCTGGCTCTGTGTCTCTGTCCCTGTGTCACTGTCCCTGTATCTCCGTCTGTGTGTTTCTCTCTCTGTGTCTCTGTCTCTGTGTCCCTGTCTCCGTGTCTCTGCCTCAGTGTCTCTGTCTCTTTTTTCTCTGTCCCTGTGTCTCTGTCTCCGTCTCTGTGTCTTGGTCTATGTGTCTCTGTCTCTGTGCCTCTGCCTCTGTGTCTATGCCTCTGTCTCTGTCTCTCTGTCTCTGTGTCTCTGCCTCCGTGTCTCTGTCTCTGTTCTCTGTCCCTCTGTCTCTGTCTCTCTCTCTCTGTATCTCTGTCTCTGTGTCCCTGTCTCTGTGTCTATGCCTCTGTCCGTGTGTCTCTGTACCTGTGTCTCCGTCTCTGTGTGTTGGTCTCTGTGTCTCTGCCTCTGTGTCTCTGTCTCGGTGCCTCTGTCCCTGTGTCTCCGCCTCTGTGTCCCTGTCCCTCTGTCTCTGTCTTTGTGTCTCTGTTTCTGTGTATCTGTCTGTGTGACTCTGTCTCTCTCTCGATCTCTGTTTCTCTTTCTCTGTGTCTCTGTCTCTGTGTCTCTGTGTTTCTGTCCCTGTATCTCCGTCTCTGTGTTTCTCTCTCTGTGTCTCTGTCTCTGTGTCCCTGTCTCTGTGTCTCTGTCTCTGTGTCTCTGTCTCTGTGTATCTGTCTCTGTGTCTCTGTCTCTGAGTCTCTGTCTCTATGTCTCTGTCTCTGTCTCTGTTTCTCTTTCTCTGTTTCTCTGTCTCTGTGTCTCTGTCTCTGTCTCTGTGCGTCTGTCTCTGTGTATCTGTATCTGTGTCTCTGTCTCCGTGTCTCTCCCTCAGTGTCTCTGCCTCTTTTTTCTCTGTCTCTGTGTCTCTGTCTCCGTCTCTGTGTCTCTGTCTCTGTGTCTCTGTCTCTGTGTCTACGTCCCTGTGTCTCCGTCTCTGTGTCACTGTCTCTGTGTCTCAGTCTCTGAGTCTCTGCCTCTGTGTCTCTGTCTCTGCGCCTCTGTCTCTGTGTCTCTGTCTCTGTGTCTCTGTCTCTGTGTCTCTGTCTCTGTGTCTCTGTCCCTGTGTCTCCGTCTCTGTGTCTCTGTCTCCGTCCCTGTGTGTCTGTCTCTGTGTCTCTGCCTCCGTGTCTCTGTCTCTGTTCTCTGTCCCTCTGTCTCTGTCTCTCTCTCTCTGTATCTCTGTCTCTGTGTCCCTGTCTCTGTGTCTATGCCTCTGTCCGTGTGTCTCTGTACCTGTGTCTCCGTCTCTGTGTGTTGGTCTCTGTGTCTCTGCCTCTGTGTCTCTGTCTCGGTGCCTCTGTCCCTGTGTCTCCGCCTCTGTGTCCCTGTCCCTCTGTCTCTGTCTCTGTGTCTCTGTTTCTGTGTATCTGTCTGTGTGACTCTGTCTCTCTCTTGATCTCTGTTTCTCTTTCTCTGTGTCTCTGTCTCTGTGTCTCTGTGTTTCTGTCCCTGTATCTCCGTCTCTGTGTTTCTCTCTCTGTGTCTCTGTCTCTGTGTCCCTGTCTCTGTGTCTCTGTCTCTGTGTCTCTGTCTCTGTGTATCTGTCTCTGTGTCTCTGTCTCTGAGTCTCTGTCTGTGTGTCTCTGTCTCTGTCTCTGTTTCTCTTTCTCTGTTTCTCTGTCTCTGTGTCTCTGGCTCTGTGTCTCTGTCCCTGTGTCACTGTCTCTATGCCTCTGTCTCTGTCTCTGTTTCTGTTTCTCTGTGTCCCTGTCTCTGTGTCTCTGTCTCCGCGTCTCCGTCCCTGTGTCTCTGTCTCTGTCTCTGTGCGTCTGTCTCTGTGTATCTGTATCTGTGTCTCTGTCTCCGTGTCTCTCCCTCAGTGTCTCTGCCTCTTTTTTCTCTGTCTCTGTGTCTCTGTCTCCGTCTCTGTGTCTCTGTCTCTGTGTCTCTGTCTCTGTGTCTACGTCCCTGTGTCTCCGTCTCTGTGTCACTGTCTCTGTGTCTCAGTCTCTGAGTCTCTGCCTCTGTGTCTCTGTCTCTGTGCCTCTGTCTCTGTGTCTCTGTCTCTGTGTCTCTGTCTCTGTGTCTCTGTCCCTGTGTCTCCGTCTCTGTGTCTCTGTCTCCGTCCCTGTGTGTCTGTCTCTGTGTCTACGCCTCTGTCCGTGTTTCTCTGTACCTTTGTCTCCGTCTCTGTGTGTCGGTCTCTATGTTTCTGCCTCTTTGTCTCTGTATCGGTGTCTCTGTCCCTGTGTCACTGTCCCTCTGACTCTGTCTCTGTGTCACTGTGTCTGAATCTCTGCCTCTGTGTCTCTGTCTCTGTGTCTCTGTCTCTGTGTCTCTGTCTCTGTGTCTCTGTCTCTGTGTCTCTGTCTCTGTGTCTCTGTCTCTGTGTCTCTGTCTCTGTGTCTCTGTCTCTGTGTCTCTGTCTCTGTGTCTCTGTCTCTGTGTCTCTGTCTCTGTGTCTCTGTCTCTGTGTCTCTGTCTCTGTGTCTCTGTCTCTGTGTCTCTGTCTCTGTGTCTCTGTCTCTGTGTCTCTGTCTCTGTGTCTCTGTCTCTGTGTCTCTGTCTCTGTGTCTCTGTCTCTGTGTCTCTGTCTCTGTGTCTCTGTCTCTGTGTCTCTGTCTCTGTGTCTCTGTCTCTGTGTCTCTGTCTCTGTGTCACTGTCGCTGTGTCTCTGCCTCTGTGTCTCTGTCTCTGTGTCTCTGTCTCTGTGTCTCTGTCTCTGTGTCTCTGTCTCTGTGTCTCTGTCTCTGTGTCTCTGTCTCTGTGTCTCTGTCTCTGTGTCTCTGGCTCTGTGTCTCTGTCCCTGTATCTCCGTCTGTGTGTTTCTCTCTCTGTGTCTCTGTCTCTCTGTCCCTGTCTCTGTGTCTCTGTCTCTGTGTCTCTGTCTCTGTGTATCTGTCTCTGTGTCTCTGTCTCTGTGTCTCTGTCTCTGTCTCTGTTTCTATTTCTCTGTGTCTCTGTCTCTGTGTCTCTGTCCCTGTATCTCCGTCTGTGTGTTTCTCTCTCTGTGTCTCTGTCTCTGTGTCCCTGTCTCTGTGTCTCTGTCTCTGTGTCTCTGTCTCTGTGTCTCCGTCTCTGTGTATCTGTCTCTGTGTCTCTGTCTCTGTGTCTCTGTCTCTGTGTCTCTGTCTCTGTCTCTGTGTCTCTGTCTCTGTGTCTCTGTCTCTGTGTCTCTGTCTCTGTGTCTCTGTCTCTGTGTCTCTGGCTCTGTGTCTCTGCCCCTGTATCTCCGTCTGTGTGTTTCTCTCTCTGTGTCTCTGTCTCTCTGTCCCTGTCTCTGTGTCTCTGTCTCTGTGTCTCTGTCTCTGTGTATCTGTCTCTGTGTCTCTGTCTCTGTGTCTCTGTCTCTGTCTCTGTTTCTATTTCTCTGTGTCCCTGTCTCTGTGTCTCTGTCCCTGTATCTCCGTCTGTGTGTTTCTCTCTCTGTGTCTCTGTCTCTGTGTCCCTGTCTCTGTGTCTCTGTCTCTGTGTCTCTGTCTCTGTGTCTCCGTCTCTGTGTATCTGTCTCTGTGTCTCTGTCTCTGTGTCTCTGTCTCTATGTCTCTGTCTCTGTCTCTGTTTCTCTTTCTCTGTGTCTCTGTCTCTGTGTCTCTGCCCCTGTGTATCCGTCTCTGTGTCTCTGTCCCCGTATCTCCGTCCCTGTGTCACTGTCTCTGTCTCTGTGCCTCTATCTCTGTGTATCTGTCTCTGTGTCTCTGTCTCTGTGTCTCTGTCTCTGTCTCTGTTTCTCTTTCTCTGTGTCTCTGTCTCTGTGTCTCTGTCCCTGTATCTCCGTCTGTGTGTTTCTCTCTCTGTGTCTCTGTCTCTGTGTCCCTGTCTCCGTGTCTCTGCCTCAGTGTCTCTGTCTCTTTTTTCTCTGTCTCTGTGTCTCTGTCTCCGTCTCTGTGTCTTGGTCTATGTGTCTCTGTCTCTGTGCCTCTGCCTCTGTGTCTATGCCTCTGTCTCTGTCTCTCTGTCTCTGTGTCTCTGCCTCCGTGTCTCTGTCTCTGTTCTCTGTCCCTCTGTCTCTGTCTCTCTCTCTCTGTATCTCTGTCTCTGTGTTCCTGTCTCTGTGTCTATGCCTCTGTCCGTGTGTCTCTGTACCTGTGTCTCCGTCTCTGTGTGTTGGTCTCTGTGTCTCTTCCTCTGTGTCTCTGTCTCGGTGCCTCTGTCCCTGTGTCTCCGCCTCTGTGTCCCTGTCCCTCTGTCTCTGTCTCTGTGTCTCTGTTTCTGTGTATCTGTCTGTGTGACTCTGTCTCTCTCTCGATCTCTGTTTCTCTTTCTCTGTGTCTCTGTCTCTGTGTCTCCGTGTTTCTGTCCCTGTATCTCCGTCTCTGTGTTTCTCTCTCTGTGTCTCTGTCTCTGTGTCCCTGTCTCTGTGTCTCTGTCTCTGAGTCTCTGTCTCTATGTCTCTGTCTCTGTCTCTGTTTCTCTTTCTCTGTTTCTCTGTCTCTGTGTGTCTGGCCCTGTGTCTCCGTCTCTGTGTCTCTGTCTCCGTCCCTGTGTGTCTGTCTCCGTGTCTCTGTCTTGGTGTCTCTGTCTCTGTGTCTCTGTCTCTGTGTATCTGTCTCTGTGTCTCTGTCTCTGTGTCTCTGTCTCCATGTCTCTGTCTCTGTCTCGGTTTCTCTTTCTCTGTGTCTCTGGCTCTGTGTCTCTGTCCCTGTGTCACTGTCTCTATGCCTCTGTCTCTGTCTCTGTTTCTGTTTCTCTGTGTCCCTGTCTCTGTGTCTCTGTCTCCGCGTCTCCGTCCCTGTGTCTCTGTCTCTGTCTCTGTGCGTCTGTCTCTGTGTATCTGTATCTGTGTCTCTGTCTCCGTGTCTCTCCCTCAGTGTCTCTGCCTCTTTTTTCTCTGTCTCTGTGTCTCTGTCTCCGTCTCTGTGTCTCTGTCTCTGTGTCTCTGTCTCTGTGTCTACGTCCCTGTGTCTCCGTCTCTGTGTCACTGTCTCTGTGTCTCAGTCTCTGAGTCTCTGCCTCTGTGTCTCTGTCTCTGTGCCTCTGTCTCTGTGTCTCTGTCTCTGTGTCTCTGTCTCTGTGTCTCTGTCCCTGTGTCTCCGTCTCTGTGTCTCTGTCTCCGTCCCTGTGTGTCTGTCTCTGTGTCTCTGTCTCCGTGTCTCTCCCTCAGTGTCTCTGCCTCTTTTTTCTCTGTCTCTGTGTCTCTGTCTCCGTCTCTGTGTCTCTGTCTCTGTGTCTCTGTCTCTGTGTCTACGTCCCTGTGTCTCCGTCTCTGTGTCACTGTCTCTGTGTCTCTGTCTCTGAGTCTCTGCCTCTGTGTCTCTGTCTCTGTGCCTCCGGCTCTGCGTCTCTTTCTCTGTGTCTGAGTCTCCGTCTCTGTGTCTCTGTCTCTGTGTCTTTGTGTCTCTGTCTCTGTATCTCTGCCACTATGTCTCCGTCTCTGTGTCTCTGTCTCTCTCACTTGGCCTCTGTCTCTGTGTCTCTGTCTCTGTGTATCTGTCTCTGTGTCTCTGTCTACGTGTCACTGTCTCCGTGTCTCTTTGTCTCGGTGTCTCTGTCTCTGTGTCCCTGACTCTGCATCTCTGTCCCTGTGTCTCCGTCTCCGAGAAATGGTCTCTGTGTCTCGGTCTATGTGTCTCTGTCTCTGTCCCTCTGCCTCTGTGTCTATTCCTCTGTCTCTGTCTCTCTGTCTCTGTCTCTCTGCCTCCGTGTCTCTGTCTCTGTGTCTCTGTCTCTCTGTCTCGATGTCTCTGTCCCTGTGTCTCCGTCTCTGTGTTACTCTCTGTGTATCTGTGTCTCTGTGTCTGTGTCACCGTGTCCCTGTCTCCGTCCCTATGTCTCTGTTTCTGTGTATCTGTCTCTGTGCCTCTGTCTCGGTCTCTGTGTCTCTGTCTCTGTGTCTCTGTCTCTGTGTCTCTGTCCCTGTATCTCCGTCTCCGTGTTTCTCTCTCTGTGTCTCTGTCTCTGTGTCCCTGTCTCTGTGTCTCTGTCTCTGTGTCTCTGTCTCTGTGTCACTGTGTCTGAATCTCTGTCGCTGTGTCTCTGCCTCTGTGTCTCTGTCTCTGTGTCTCTGTCTCTGTGAATCTGTCTCTGTGTTTCTGTCTCTGTGTCTCTGGCCCTGTGTCTCCGTCTCTGTGTCTCTGTCTCTGTGTCTCTGTCTCTGTGTCTCTGTCGCTGTGTCTCTGTCTCTGTGTCTCTGTCTCTGTGCCACTGTCTCTGAATCTCTGTCTCTGTGTCCCTGACTAAGCATCTCTGTCCCTGTGTCTCCGTCTCCGTGAAATGGTCTCTGTGTCTCGGTCTATGTGTCTCTGTCTCTGTGCCTCTGCCTCTGTGTCTATTCCTCTGTCTCTGTCTCTCTGTCTCTGTCTCTCTGCCTCCGTGTCTCTGTCTCTGTGTCTCTGTCTCTCTGTCTCTGTCTCTCTCTCTGTGTGTCTCTGTCTCCGTGTCCCTGTCTCTGTGTCTACGCCTCTGTCCGTGTTTCTCTGTACCTGTGTCTCCGTCTCTGTGTGTCGGTCTCTATGTTTCTGCCTCTTTGTCTCTGTATCGGTGTCTCTGTCCCTGTGTCACTGTCCCTCTGACTCTGTCTCTGTGTCACTGTGTCTGAATCTCTGCCTCTGTGTCTCTGTCTCTGTGTCTCTGTCTCTGTGTCTCTGTCTCTGTGTCTCTGTCTCTGTGTCTCTGTCTCTGTGTCTCTGTCTCTGTGTCTCTGTCGCTGTGTCTCTGCCTCTGTGTCTCTGTCTCTGTGTCTCTGTCTCTGTGTCTCTGTCTCTGTGTCTCTGTCTCTGTGTCTCTGTCTCTGTGTCTCTGTCTCTGTGTCTCTGTCCCTGTATCTCCGTCTGTGTGTTTCTCTCTGTGTGTCTCTGTCTCTGTGTCCCTGTCTCTGTGTCTCTGTCTCTGTGTCTCTGTCTCTGTGTATCTGTCTCTGTGTCTCTGTCTCTGTGTCTCTGTCTCTGAGTCTCTGTCTCTGTGCCTCTGTCTCTGTGTATCTGTCTCTGTGTCTCTGTCTCTGTGTCTCCGTCACTGTCTCTGTGTCTCTGTCTCTGAGTCTCTGTCTCTTAATCTCTCTCTCTGTGTCTCTGCCTCTGTGTTTATGCCTCTGTCTCTGTCTCCCTGTGTCACGGTCTCTGCGTCTCTGTCTCTGCGTCTCTGTGTCTCTGTCTCTGTATTTCTGTCTCTGTGTCTCTTTCTCTGTGTCTCTGTCTCTGCGTCTCTGTCCCTGAGTCTCCGTCTCTGTGTCTCTGTCTCCGTGTCTCCGTTCCTGTGTCTCTGTCTCTGTCTCTGTGCCTCTATCTCTGTGTATCTGTCTCTGTGTCTCTGTGTCCGTGTCTCTGCCTCAGTGTCTCTGTCTCTTTTTTCTCTGTCTCTGTGTCTCTGTCTCCGTCTCTGTGTCTCGGTCTATGTGTCTCAGTCTCTGTGCCTCTGCCTCTGTGTCTATGCCTCTGTCTCTGTCTGTCTGTCTCTGTGTCTCTGCCGCCGTGTCTCTGTCTCTGTGTCTCCGTCTCTCTGTCTCTGTCTCTCTCTCTCTGTGTCTCTGTCTCTGTGTCCCTGTCTCTGTGTCTATGCCTCTGTCCGTGTGTCTCTGTGCCTGTGTCCCCGTCTCTGTGTGTCGGTCTCTGTGTCTCTGCCTCTGTGTCTACGTCTCTGTTTCTCTCTCCCTGTGTCACGGTCTCTGTGTTTCTGTCTCTGCGTCTCTGTGTCTCTGTCTCTGTGTATCTGTCCTGTATCTCCATCTCTGTGTCTCTGTCTCTGTGTCTCTGTCTCGGTGTCTCTGTCCCTGTGTCCCCTCCTCTGTGTCACTGTCTCTAAGTCTCTGTCTCCGCGTCTCTGTCTCTGTGTCTCTGTGTCTCTGTGTCTCTGTGTCTCTGTCTCTGTGTCTCTGTCTCTGTGTCTCTGTCTCTGTGTCTCTGTCTCTGTGTCTCTGCCTCTGTGTCTCTGTCTCTGTCTCTGTCTCTGTCTCTGTGTCTCTGCCTCTGTGTCTCTGTCTCTGTCTCTGTCTCTGTGTCTCCGTCTCTGTGTCTCTGTCTCTCTCACTTTGTCCCTGTCCCTGCGTCTCTGTCCCTGTGTCTCCGTCTCCGTGAATAGGTCTCTGTGTCTCGGTCTATGTGTCTCTGTCTCTGTGCCTCTGCCTCTGTGTCTATGCCTCTGTCTCTGTCTCTCTGTCTCTGTGTCTCTGCCTCCGTGTCTCTGTCTCTGTGTCTCTGTCTCTCTGTCTCTGTCTCTCTCTCTCTGTGTCTCTGTCTCTGTATCCCTGTCTCTGTGTCTATGCCTCTGTCCGTGTGTCTCTGTCTCCGTGCCTCTGTCTCTGTGTATCTGTCTCTGTGTCTCTGTCTCTGTGTCCCCGTCACTGTCTCTGTGTCCCTGTCTCTGAGTCGCTGTCTCTGAATCTCTGTCTCAGTGTCTCTGTCTTTGTGTTTATGTCACTGTGTCTCTGTCTCTGTGTCTCTGTCTCTGTGTCTCTGTCTCTGTGTCTCTGTCTCTGTGTCCCTGTCTCTGTGTCACTGTCTATGAATCTCTGTCTCTGTGTCCCTGACTCTGCGTCTCTGTCCCTGTGTCTCCGTCTCCGTGAATTGGTCTCTGTGTCTCGGTCTATGTGTCTCTGTCTCTGTGCCTCTGCCGCTGTGCCTATGCCTCTGTCTCTGTCTCTCTGTCTCTGTCTCTCTGCCTCCGTGTCTCTGTCTCTGTGTCTCTGTCTCTCTGTCTCTGTCTCTCTCTCTCTGTGTCTCTGTCTCTGTGTCCCTGTCTCTGTGTCTATGCCTCTGTCCGTGTGTCTCTGTACCTGTCTCTGTCTCTGTCTCTGTGTCTCTGTCTCTGAGTCTCTCTCTCTGTGTCTCTGTCTCTGTGCCTCTGTCTCTGTGTCTATGCCTCTGTCCGCGTGTCTCTGTACCTGTGTCTCCGTCTCTGTGTGTCGGTCTCTATGTCTCTGTCTCTGTGTCTCTGCATCTGTGTCTCTGTCTCGATGTCTCTGTCCCTGTGTCTCCGTCTCTGTGTTACTCTCTGTGTATCTGTGTCTCTGTGTCTGTGTCACCGTGTCCCTGTCTCCGTCCCTATGTCTCTGTTTCTGTGTAACTGTCTCTGTGACTCTGTCTCTCTCTCGGTCTCTGTTTCTCTTTCTCTGTGTCTCTGTCTCTGTGTCTCTATACCCGTGTCTCCTTCTCTGTGTTTCTCTCTCTGTGTCTCTGTCTCTGTTTCTCTTTCGCTGTGTCTCTGTCTCTGTGTCTCTATACCTGTGTCTCCTTCTCTGTGTTTCTCTCTCTGTGCCTCTGTCTCTGTGTATCTGTCTCTGTGTCTCCGTCACTGTCTCTGTGTCTCTGTCTCTGAGTCTCTGTCTCTGTATCTCTGTCTCTGTGTCTCTGTCTCTGTGTCTCTGTCTCTGTTTCTCTTTCTCTGTGTCTCTGTCTCTGTGTCTCTATACCCGTGTCTCCTTCTCTGTGTTTCTCTCTCTGTGTCTCTGTCTCTGTTTCTCTTTCGCTGTGTCTGTGTCTCTGTGTCTCTATACCTGTGTCTCCTTCTCTGTGTTTCTCTCTCTGCGCCTCTGTCTCTGTGTCTCTGTCTCTGTCTCTGTTTCTATTTCTCTGTGTCTCTGTCTCTGTGTCTCTGTCCCTGTATCTCCGTCTGTGTGTTTCTCTCTCTGTGTCTCTGTCTCTGTGTCCCTGTCTCTGTGTCTCTGTCTCTGTGTCTCTGTCTCTGTGTCTCTGTCTCTGTGTATCTGTCTCTGTGTCTCTGTCTCTGTGTCTCTGTCTCTATGTCTCTGTCTCTGTCTCTGTTTCTCTTTCTCTGTGTCTCTGTCTCTGTGTCTCTGCCCCTGTGTCTCCGTCTCTGTGTCTCTGTCTCCGTATCTCCGTCCCTGTGTCACTGTCTCTGTCTCTGTGCCTCTATCTCTGTGTATCTGTCTCTGTGTCTCTGTCTCTGTGTCTCTGTCTCTGTCTCTGTTTCTCTTTCTCTGTGTCTCTGTCTCTGTGTCTCTGTCCCTGTATCTCCGTCTGTGTGTTTCTCTCTCTGTGTCTCTGTCTCTGTGTCCCTGTCTCCGTGTCTCTGCCTCAGTGTCTCTGTCTCTTTTTTCTCTGTCTCTGTGTCTCTGTCTCCGTCTCTGTGTCTTGGTCTATGTGTCTCTGTCTCTGTGCCTCTGCCTCTGTGTCTATGCCTCTGTCTCTGTCTCTCTGTCTCTGTGTCTCTGCCTCCGTGTCTCTGTCTCTGTTCTCTGTCCCTCTGTCTCTGTCTCTCTCTCTCTGTATCTCTGTCTCTGTGTCCCTGTCTCTGTGTCTATGCCTCTGTCCGTGTGTCTCTGTACCTGTGTCTCCGTCTCTGTGTGTTGGTCTCTGTGTCTCTGCCTCTGTGTCTCCGTCTCGGTGCCTCTGTCCCTGTGTCTCCGCCTCTGTGTCCCTGTCCCTCTGTCTCTGTCTCTGTGTCACTGTTTCTGTGTATCTGTCTGTGTGACTCTGTCTCTCTCTCGATCTCTGTTTCTCTTTCTCTGTGTCTCTGTCTCTGTGTCTCTGTGTTTCTGTCCCTGTATCTCCGTCTCTGTGTTTCTCTCTCTGTGTCTCTGTCTCTGTGTCCCTGTCTCTGTGTCTCTGTCTCTGTGTCTCTGTCTCTGTCTCTGTGCGTCTGTCTCTGTGTATCTGTATCTGTGTCTCTGTCTCCGTGTCTCTCCCTCAGTGTCTCTGCCTCTTTTTTCTCTGTCTCTGTGTCTCTGTCTCCGTCTCTGTGTCTCTGTCTCTGTGTCTCTGTCTCTGTGTCTACGTCCCTGTGTCTCCGTCTCTGTGTCACTGTCTCTGTGTCTCAGTCTCTGAGTCTCTGCCTCTGTGTCTCTGTCTCTGTGCCTCTGTCTCTGTGTCTCTGTCTCTGTGTCTCTGTCTCTGTGTCTCTGTCCCTGTGTCTCCGTCTCTGTGTCTCTGTCTCCGTCCCTGTGTGTCTGTCTCTGTGTCTCTGTCTCCGTGTCTCTCCCTCAGTGTCTCTGCCTCTTTTTTCTCTTTCTCTGTGTCTCTGTCTCTGTGTCTCTATACCCGTGTCTCCTTCTCTGTGTTTCTCTCTCTGTGTCTCTGTCTCTTTTTCTCTTTCGCTGTGTCACTGTCTCTGTGTCTCTATACCTGTGTCTCCTTCTCTGTGTTTCTCTCTCTGTGCCTCTGTCTCTGTGTATCTGTCTCTGTGTCTCCGTCACTGTCTCTGTGTCTCTGTCTCTGAGTCTCTGTCTCTGTATCTCTGTCTCTGTGTCTCTGTCTCTGTGTCTCTGTCTCTGTGTCTCTGCCTCTGTGTCTCTGTCTCGATGTCTCTGTCCCTGTGTCTCCGTCTCTGTGTCACTGTCTGTGTATCTGTGTCTCTGTGTCTGTCTCACCGTGTACCTGTCTCCGTCCCTATGTCTCTGTCTCTGGGTCTCTGTCTCTGTGAATCTGTCTCTGTGTTTCTGTCTCTGTGTCTCTGGACCTGTGTCTCCGTCTCTGTATCTCTGTTCCTCTGACACTGTCTCTGTGTCACTGTGTCCGAATATCTGTCTCTGTGTCTCTGTCTCTCTGTCTCTGTCTCTGTGTCTATGTCACTGTTTCTCTCTGCCTGTGTCACGGTCTCTGTGTCTCTGTCTCTGCGTCCCTGTGTCTCTGTCTCTGTATCTCTCTCTCTGTGTCTCTGTCTCTGCGTATCTGTCTCTGTGTCTCTGTCTCTCTGTCTCTGTCTCTGTGTCTATGTCACTGTTTCTCTCTCCCTGTGTCACGGTCTCTGTGTCTCTGTCTCTGCGTCTCTGTGTCTCTGTCTCTGTCTCTCTCTCTCTGTGTCTCTGTCTCTGTGTCCCTGTCTCTGTGTCTCTGCCTCTGTGTTTCTGTCTCTGTGACTCTGTCTCTGTGTCTCTGTCTCTGTGTCTCTGTCTCTGTGTCTCTGTCGCTGTGTCTCTGCCTCTGTGTCTCTGTCTCTGTGTCTCTGTCTCCGTGAATCTGTCTCTGTGTTTCTGTCTCTGTGTCTCTGGCCCTGTGTCTCCGTCTCTGTGTCTCTGTCTCTGTGTCTCTGTCTCTGTGTCTCTGTCGCTGTGTCTCTGTCTCTGTGTCTCTGTCTCTGTGCCACTGTCTCTGAATCTCTGTCTCTGTGTCCCTGACTCTGCATCTCTGTCCCTCTGTCTCCCTCTCCGTGAAATGGTCTCTGTGTCTCGGTCTATGTGTCTCTGTCTCTGTGCCTCTGCCTCTGTGTCTATTCCTCTGCCTCTGTCTCTCTGTCTCTGTCTCTCTGCCTCCGTGTCTCTGTCTCTGTGTCTCTGTATCTCTGTCTCTGTCTCTCTCTCTCTGTGTCTCTGTCTCTGTGTCCCTGTCTCTGTGTCTACGCCTCTGTCCGTGTTTCTCTGTACCTGTGTCTCCGTCTCTGTGTGTCGGTCTCTATGTTTCTGCCTCTTTGTCTCTGTATCGGTGTCTCTGTCCCTGTGTCACTGTCCCTCTGACTCTGTCTCTGTGTCACTGTGTCTGAATCTCTGCCTCTGTGTCTCTGTCTCTGTGTCTCTGTCTCTGTGTCTCTGTCTCTGTGTTCCTCTCTCTGTGTCTCTGTCTCTGTGTCCCTGTCTCTGTGTCTCTGTCTCTGTGTCTCTGTCTCTGTGTCTCTGTCTCTGTGTATCTGTCTCTGTGTCTCTGTCTCTGTGTCTCTGTCTCTGTCTCTGTTTCTCTTTCTCTGTGTCTCTGTCTCTGTGTCTCTGTCCCTGTATCTCCGTCTGTGTGATTCTCTCTCTGTGTCTCTGTCTCTGTGTCCCTGTCTCTGTGTCTCTGTCTCTGTGTCTCTGTCTCTGTGTCTCTGTCTCTGTGTATCTGTCTCTGTGTCTCTGTCTCTGTGTCTCTGTCTCTATGTCTCTGTCTCTGTCTCTGTTTCTCTTTCTCTGTGTCTCTGTCTCTGTGTCTCTGCCCCTGTGTCTCCGTCTCTGTGTCTCTGTCTCCGTATCTCCGTCCCTGTGTCACTGTCTCTGTCTCTGTGCCTCTATCTCTGTGTATCTGTCTCTGTGTCTCTGTCTCCGTGTCTCTGCCTCAGTGTCTCTGTCTCTTTTTTCTCTGTCTCTGTGTCTCTGTCTCCGTCTCTGTGTCTCGATCTATGTGTCTCTGTCTCTGTGCCTCTGCCTCTGTGTCTATGCCTCTGTCTCTGTCTCTCTGTCTCTGTGTCTCTGCCTCCGTGTCTCTGTCTCTGTTCTCTGTCTCTCTGTCTCTGTCTCTCTCTCTCTGTATCTCTGTCTCTGTGTCCCTGTCTCTGTGTCTATGCCTCTGTCCGTGTGTCTCTGTACCTGTGTCTCCGTCTCTGTGTGTTGGTCTCTGTGTCTCTGCCTCTGTGTCTCTGTCTCGGTATCTCTGTCCCTGTGTCTCCGCCTCTGTGTCCCTGTCCCTCTGTCTCTGTCTCTGTGTCTCTGTTTCTGTGTATCTGTCTGTGTGACTCTGTCTCTCTCTCGGTCTCTGTTTCTCTTTCTCTGTGTCTCTGTCTCTGTGTCTCTGTGTTTCTGTCCCTGTATCTCCGTCTCTGTGTTTCTCTCTCTGTGTCTCTGTCTCTGTGTCCCTGTCTCTGTGTCTCTGTCTCTGTGTCTCTGTCTCTGTGTATCTGTCTCTGTGTCTCTGTCTCTGAGTCTCTGTCTCTATGTCTCTGTCTCTGTCTCTGTTTCTCTTTCTCTGTGTCTCTGTCTCTGTGTCTCTGGCCCTGTGTCTCCGTCTCTGTGTCTCTGTCTCCGTCCCTGTGTGTCTGTCTCCGTGTCTCTGTCTTGGTGTCTCTGTCTCTGTGTCTCTGTCTCTGTGTATCTGTCTCTGTGTCTCTGTCTCTGTGTCTCTGTCTCCATGTCTCTGTCTCTGTCTCTGTTTCTCTTTCTCTGTGTCTCTGGCTCTGTGTCTCTGTCCCTGTGTCACTGTCTCTATGCCTCTGTCTCTGTCTCTGTTTCTGTTTCTCTGTGTCCCTGTCTCTGTGTCTCTGTCTCCGTGTCTCCGTCTCTGTGTCTCTGTCTCTGTCTCTGTGCGTCTGTCTCTGTGTATCTGTATCTGTGTCTCTGTCTCCGTGTCTCTCCCTCAGTGTCTCTGCCTCTTTCTTCTCTGTCTCTGTGTCTCTGTCTCCGTCTCTGTTTCTCTGTCTCTGTGTCTCTGTCTCTGTGTCTACGTCCCTGTGTCTCCGTCTCTGTGTCACTGTCTCTGTGTCTCAGTCTCTGAGTCTCTGCCTCTGTGTCTCTGTCTCTGTGCCTCTGTCTCTGTGTCTCTGTCTCTGTGTCTCTGTCTCTGTGTCTCTGTCCCTGTGTCTCCGTCTCTGTGTCTCTGTCTCCGTCCCTGTGTGTCTGTCTCTGTGTCTCTGTCTCCGTGTCTCTCCCTCAGTGTCTCTGCCTCTTTTTTCTCTGTCTCTGTCTCCGTCTCTGTGTCTCTGTCTCTGTGTCTCTGTCTCTGTGTCTACGTCCCTGTGTCTCCGTCTCTGTGTCACTGACTCTGTGTCTCAGTCTCTGAGTCTCTGCCTCTGTGTCTCTGTCTCTGTGCCTCTGTCTCTGTGTCTCAGTCTCTGTGTCTCTGTCTCTGTGTCTCTGTCCCTGTGTCTCCGTCTCTGTGTCTCTGTCTCCGTCCCTGTGTGTCTGTCTCTGTGTCTCCGTCTCTGTGTCACTGTCTGTGTGCCTCTGTCTCTGTGTCTGTGTCACCGTGTCCCTGTCTCCGTCCCTATGTCTCTATCTCTGTGTCCATGTCTCTGTGTCTCTGTGCCTGTGTCTCCGTCTCTGTGTATCTGTCTCTCTCTCTCTGTGTCTCCGTCTCTGTGTATCTGTCTCTCCCTCTCTGTGTCACTGTGTCTGAATATCTGTCTCTGTGTCTCTGTCTCTGTTTATCTGTCTCTGTGTCTCTGTCTCTGTGTCTCTGTCTCTGTGTCTCTGTCTCTGTGTCTCTGTCTCTGTGTCTCTGTCTCTGTGTCTCTGTCTCTGTGTCTCTGTCTCTGTGTCTCTGTCTCTGTGTCTCTGTCTCTGTGTCTCTGTCTCTGTGTCTCTGCCTCTATGTCCATGTCTCTGTGTCTCTATCTCTGTGTCTCTGTCTCTGTGTCTCTGTCCCCATGCCTCTGTCTCTGTCTCTGTTTCTCTTTCTCTGTGTCTCTATCTCTGTGTCTCTGTCCCTGTATCACCGTCTCTGTGTTTCTCTCTCTGTGTCTCTGTCCCTGTGTCTCCGTCTCTGTGTCTCTGTCTCCGTCCCTGTGTGTCTGTCTCTGTGTCTCTGTCTCCGTGTCTCCGTCCCTGTGTCTCTGTCTCTGTCTCTGTGCGTCTGTCTCTGTGTATCTGTGTCTGTGTCTCTGTCTCCGTGTCTCTGCCTCAGTGTCTCTGCCTCTTTTTTCTTTGTCTCTGTGTCTCTGTCTCCGTCTCTGTGTCTCTGTCTCTGTGTCTCTGTCTCTGTGTCTCCGTCCCTGTGTCTCCGTCTCTGTGTCACTGTCTCTGTGTCTCTGGTCTCTGAGCCTCTGCCTCTGTGTCTCTGTCTCTGTGCCTCCGGCTCTGCGTCTCTTTCTCTCTGTCTGAGTCTCTGTCTCTGTGTATCTGTCTCTGTGTCTCTGTCTCTGTGTCTCTGTCTCTGTGTCTCTGTCTCTGTGTCTCTGTCTCTGTGTCTCTGTCTCTGTGTCTCTGTCTCTGTGTCTCTGTCGCTGTGTCTCTGCCTCTGTGTCTCTGTCTCTGTGTCTCTGTCTCTGTGTCTCTGTCTCTGTGTCTCTGTCTCTGTGTCTCTGTCTCTGTGTCTCTGTCTCTGTGTCTCTGTCTCTGTGTCTCTGTCCCTGTATCTCCGTCTGTGTGTTTCTCTCTCTGTGTCTCTGTCTCTGTGTCCCTGTCTCTGTGTCTCTGTCTCTGTGTCTCTGTCTCTGTGTATCTGTCTCTGTGTCTCTGTCTCTGTGTCTCTGTCTCTGAGTCTCTGTCTCTGTGCCTCTGTCTCTGTGTATCTGTCTCTGTGTCTCTGTCTCTGTGTCTCCGTCACTGTCTCTGTGTCTCTGTCTCTGAGTCTCTGTCTCTTAATCTCTCTCTCTGTGTCTCTGCCTCTGTGTTTATGCCTCTGTCTCTGTCTCCCTGTGTCACGGTCTCTGCGTCTCTGTCTCTGCGTCTCTGTGTCTCTGTCTCTGTATTTCTGTCTCTGTGTCTCTTTCTCTGTGTCTCTGTCTCTGCGTCTCTGTCCCTGAGTCTCCGTCTCTGTGTCTCTGTCTCCGTCCCTGTGTGTCTGTCTCTGTGTCTCTGTCTCCGTGTCTCTCCCTCAGTGTCTCTGCCTCTTTTTTCTCTGTCTCTGTGTCTCTGTCTCCGTCTCTGTGTCTCGGTCTATGTGTCTCTGTCTCTGTGCCTCTGCCTCTGTGTCTATGCCTCTGTCTCTGTCTGTCTGTCTCTGTGTCTCTGCCGCCGTGTCTCTGTCTCTGTGTCTCCGTCTCTCTGTCTCTGTCTCTCTCTCTCTGTGTCTCTGTGTCTGTGTCCCTGTCTCTGTGTCTATGCCTCTGTCCGTGTGTCTCTGTGCCTGTGTCCCCGTCTCTGTGTGTCGGTCTCTGTGTCTCTGCCTCTGTGTCTACGTCTCTGTTTCTCTCTCCCTGTGTCACGGTCTCTGTGTTTCTGTCTCTGCGTCTCTGTGTCTCTGTCTCTGTGTATCTGTCCTGTATCTCCATCTCTGTGTCTCTGTCTCTGTGTCTCTGTCTCGGTGTCTCTGTCCCTGTGTCCCCTCCTCTGTGTCACTGTCTCTAAGTCTCTGTCTCCGCGTCTCTGTCTCTGTGCCTCTGTCTCGGTCTCTGTGTCTCTGTCTCTGTGTCTCTGTCTCTGTGTCTCTGTCTCTGTGTCTCTGTCCCTGTATCTCCGTCTCCGTGTTTCTCTCTCTGTGTCTCTGTCTCTGTGTCCCTGTCTCTGTGTCTCTGTCTCTGTGTCTCTGTCTCTGTCTCTGTGCGTCTGTCTCTGTGTATCTGTATCTGTGTCTCTGTCTCCGTGTCTCTCCCTCAGTGTCTCTGCCTCTTTTTTCTCTGTCTCTGTGTCTCTGTCTCCGTCTCTGTGTCTCTGTCTCTGTGTCTCTGTCTCTGTGTCTACGTCCCTGTGTCTCCGTCTCTGTGTCACTGTCTCTGTGTCTCAGTCTCTGAGTCTCTGCCTCTGTGCATCTGTCTCTGTGCCTCTGTCTCTGTGTCTCTGTCTCTGTGTCTCTGTCTCTGTGTCTCTGTCCCTGTGTCTCCGTCTCTGTGTATCTGTCTCCGTCCCTGTGTGTCTGTCTCTGTGTCTCTGTCTCCGTGTCTCTCCCTCAGTGTCTCTGCCTCTTTTTTCTCTGTCTCTGTGTCTCTGTCTCCGTCTCTGTGTCTCTGTCTCTGTGTCTCTGTCTCTGTGTCTACGTCCCTGTGTCTCCGTCTCTGTGTCACTGTCTCTGTGCCTCAGTCTCTGAGTCTCTGCCTCTGTGTCTCTGTCTCTGTGCCTCTGTCTCTGTGTCTCTGTCTCTGTGTCTCTGTCTCTGTGTCTCTGTCCCTGTGTCTCCGTCTCTGTGTCTCTGTCTCCGTCCCTGTGTGTCTGTCTCTGTGTCTCCGTCTCCGTGTCTCCGTCCCTGTGTCTCTGTCTCTGTCTCTGTGCGTCTGTCTCTGTGTATCTGTATCTGTGTCTCTGTCTCCGTGTCTCTCCCTCAGTGTCTCCGCCTCTTTTTTCTCTGTCTCTGTGTCTCTGTCTCCGTCTCTGTGTCTCTGTCTCTGTGTCTCTGTCTCTGTGTCTACGTCCCTGTGTCTCCGTCTCTGTGTCACTGTCTCTGTGTCTCTGTCTCTGAGTCTCTGCCTCTGTGTCTCTGTCTCTGTGCCTCCGGCTCTGCGTCTCTTTCTCTGTGTCTGAGTCTCCGTCTCTGTGTCTCTGTCTCTCTGTCTCTGTGTCTCTGTGTCTCTGTCTCTGTATCTCTGTCTCTATGTCTCCGTCTCTGTGTCTCTGTCTCTCTCACTTGGCCTCTGTCTCTGTGTCTCTGTCTCTGTGTATCTGTCTCTGTGTCTCTGTCTACGTTTCACTGTCTCCGTGTCTCTGTCTCGGTGTCTCTGTCTCTGTGTCTCTGCCTCTGTCTCTGTCTCTGTGTCTCTGTCTCTGAGTCTCTCTCTCTGTGTCTCTGTCTCTGTGCCTCTGTCTCTGTGTCTATGCCTCTGTCCGCGTGTCTCTGTCCCTGTGTCTCCGTCTCTGTGTGTCGGTCTCTATGTCTCTGTCTCTGTGTCTCTGCCTCTGTGTCTCTGTCTCGATGTCTCTGTCCCTGTGTCTCCGTCTCTGTGTTACTCTCTGTGTATCTGTGTCTCTGTGTCTGTGTCACCGTGTCCCTGTCTCCGTCCCTATGTCTCTGTTTCTGTGTATCTGTCTCTGTGACTCTGTCTCTCTCTCGGTCTCTGTTTCTCTTTCTCTGTGTCTCTGTCTCTGTGTCTCTATACCCGTGTCTCCTTCTCTGTGTTTCTCTCTCTGTGTCTCTGTCTCTTTTTCTCTTTCGCTGTGTCTCTGTCTCTGTGTCTCTATACCTGTGTCTCCTTCTCTGTGTTTCTCTCTCTGTGCCTCTGTCTCTGTGTATCTGTCTCTGTGTCTCCGTCACTGTCTCTGTGTCTCTGTCTCTGAGTCTCTGTCTCTGTATCTCTGTCTCTGTGTCTCTGTCTCTGTGTCTCTGTCTCTGTGTCTCTGCCTCTGTGTCTCTGTCTCGATGTCTCTGTCCCTGTGTCTCCGTCTCTGTGTCACTGTCTGTGTATCTGTGTCTCTGTGTCTGTCTCACCGTGTACCTGTCTCCGTCCCTATGTCTCTGTCTCTGGGTCTCTGTCTCTGTGAATCTGTCTCTGTGTTTCTGTCTCTGTGTCTCTGGCCCTGTGTCTCCGTCTCTGTATCTCTGTTCCTCTGACACTGTCTCTGTGTCACTGTGTCCGAATATCTGTCTCTGTGTCTCTGTCTCTCTGTCTCTGTCTCTGTGTCTATGTCACTGTTTCTCTCTCCCTGTGTCACGGTCGCTGTGTCTCTGTCTCTGCGTCCCTGTGTCTCTGTCTCTGTATCTCTCTCTCTGTGTCTCTGTCTCTGCGTATCTGTCTCTGTGTCTCTGTCTCTCTGTCTCTGTCTCTGTGTCTATGTCACTGTTTCTCTCTCCCTGTGTCACGGTCTCTGTGTCTCTGTCTCTGCGTCTCTGTGTCTCTGTCTCTGTCTCTCTCTCTCTGTGTCTCTGTCTCTGTGTCCCTGTCTCTGTGTCTCTGCCTCTGTGTTTCTGTCTCTGTGACTCTGTCTCTGTGTCTCTGTCTCTGTGTCTCTGTCTCTGTGTCTCTGTCGCTGTGTCTCTGCCTCTGTGTCTCTGTCTCTGTGTCTCTGTCTCCGTGAATCTGTCTCTGTGTTTCTGTCTCTGTGTCTCTGGCCCTGTGTCTCCGTCTCTGTGTCTCTGTCTCTGTGTCTCTGTCTCTGTGTCTCTGTCGCTGTGTCTCTGTCTCTGTGTCTCTGTCTCTGTGCCACTGTCTCTGAATCTCTGTCTCTGTGTCCCTGACTCTGCATCTCTGTCCCTCTGTCTCCCTCTCCGTGAAATGGTCTCTGTGTCTCGGTCTATGTGTCTCTGTCTCTGTGCCTCTGCCTCTGTGTCTATTCCTCTGCCTCTGTCTCTATGTCTCTGTCTCTCTGCCTCCGTGTCTCTGTCTCTGTGTCTCTGTATCTCTGTCTCTGTCTCTCTCTCTCTGTGTCTCTGTCTCTGTGTCCC
Source organism: Megachile willughbiella (assembly GCA_945859595.2). Lineage (NCBI taxonomy): Eukaryota > Metazoa > Arthropoda > Insecta > Hymenoptera > Megachilidae > Megachile > Megachile willughbiella. The sequence goes on along the minus strand of CAMAOD020000201.1, from coordinate 2,294,697 downwards.
TGTCTCTGTGTCTACGCCTCTGTCCGTGTTTCTCTGTACCTGTGTCTCCGTCTCTGTGTGTCGGTCTCTATGTTTCTGCCTCTTTGTCTCTGTATCGGTGTCTCTGTCCCTGTGTCACTGTCCCTCTGACTCTGTCTCTGTGTCACTGTGTCTGAATCTCTGCCTCTGTGTCTCTGTCTCTGTGTCTCTGTCTCTGTGTCTCTGTCTCTGTGTTCCTCTCTCTGTGTCTCTGTCTCTGTGTCCCTGTCTCTGTGTCTCTGTCTCTGTGTCTCTGTCTCTGTGTCTCTGTCTCTGTGTATCTGTCTCTGTGTCTCTGTCTCTGTGTCTCTGTCTCTGTCTCTGTTTCTCTTTCTCTGTGTCTCTGTCTCTGTGTCTCTGTCCCTGTATCTCCGTCTGTGTGATTCTCTCTCTGTGTCTCTGCCTCTGTGTCTCTGTCTCTGTGCCTCTGTCTCTGTGTCTCTGTCTCTGTGTCTCTGTCTCTGTGTCTCTGTCCCTGTGTCTCCGTCTCTGTGTCTCTGTCTCCGTCCCTGTGTGTCTGTCTCTGTGTCTCCGTCTCTGTGTCACTGTCTGTGTGTCTCTGTCTCTGTGTCTGTGTCACCGTGTCCCTGTCTCCGTCCCTATGTCTCTATCTCTGTGTCCATGTCTCTGTGTCTCTGTGCCTGTGTCTCCGTCTCTGTGTATCTGTCTCTCTCTCTCTGTGTCTCCGTCTCTGTGTATCTGTCTCTCCCTCTCTGTGTCACTGTGTCTGAATATCTGTCTCTGTGTCTCTGTCTCTGTTTATCTGTCTCTGTGTCTCTGTCTCTGTGTCTCTGTCTCTGTGTCTCTGTCTCTGTGTCTCTGTCTCTGTGTCTCTGTCTCTGTGTCTCTGTCTCTGTGTCTCTGTCTCTGTGTCTCTGTCTCTGTGTCTCTGTCTCTGTGTCTCTGTCTCTGTGTCTCTGTCTCTGTGTCTCTGTCTCTGTGTCTCTGTCTCTGTGTCTCTGCCTCTATGTCCATGTCTCTGTGTCTCTATCTCTGTGTCTCTGTCTCTGTGTCTCTGGCCCTGTGTCTCCGTCTCTGTGTCTCTGTCTCCGTCCCTGTGTGTCTGTCTCCGTGTCTCTGTCTTGGTGTCTCTGTCTCTGTGTCTCTGTCTCTGTGTATCTGTCTCTGTGTCTCTGTCTCTGTGTCTCTGTCTCCATGTCTCTGTCTCTGTCTCTGTTTCTCTTTCTCTGTGTCTCTGGCTCTGTGTCTCTGTCCCTGTGTCACTGTCTCTATGCCTCTGTCTCTGTCTCTGTTTCTGTTTCTCTGTGTCCCTGTCTCTGTGTCTCTGTCTCCGTGTCTCCGTCCCTGTGTCTCTGTCTCTGTCTCTGTGCGTCTGTCTCTGTGTATCTGTATCTGTGTCTCTGTCTCCGTGTCTCTCCCTCAGTGTCTCTGCCTCTTTCTTCTCTGTCTCTGTGTCTCTGTCTCCGTCTCTGTGTCTCTGTCTCTGTGTCTCTGTCTCTGTGTCTACGTCCCTGTGTCTCCGTCTCTGTGTCACTGTCTCTGTGTCTCAGTCTCTGAGTCTCTGCCTCTGTGTCTCTGTCTCTGTGCCTCTGTCTCTGTGTCTCTGTCTCTGTGTCTCTGTCTCTGTGTCTCTGTCCCTGTGTCTCCGTCTCTGTGTCTCTGTCTACGTCCCTGTGTGTCTGTCTCTGTGTCTCTGTCTCCGTGTCTCTCCCTCAGTGTCTCTGCCTCTTTTTTCTCTGTCTCTGTCTCCGTCTCTGTGTCTCTGTCTCCGTGTCTCTGTGCCTGTGTCTCCGTCTCTGTGTATCTGTCTCTCTCTCTCTGTGTCTCCGTCTCTGTGTATCTGTCTCTCCCTCTCTGTGTCACTGTGTCTGAATATCTGTCTCTGTGTCTCTGTCTCTGTTTATCTGTCTCTGTGTCTCTGTCTCTGTGTCTCTGTCTCTGTGTCTCTGTCTCTGTGTCTCTGTCTCTGTGTCTCTGTCTCTGTGTCTCTGTCTCTGTGTCTCTGTCTCTGTGTCTCTGCCTCTATGTCCATGTCTCTGTGTCTCTATCTCTGTGTCTCTGTCTCTGTGTCTCTGTCCCCATGCCTCTGTCTCTGTCTCTGTTTCTCTTTCTCTGTGTCTCTATCTCTGTGTCTCTGTCCCTGTATCACCGTCTCTGTGTTTCTCTCTCTGTGTCTCTGTCTCTGTGTCTCTGTCTCTGTGTCTCTGTCTCTGTGTCTCTGCCTCTGTGTCTCTGTCCCTGTATCTCCGTCTCTGTGTTTCTCTCTCTGTGTGTCTGGCTCTGTGTCCCTGTCTCTGTGTCTCTGTCTCTCTGTCTCTGTCTCTGTGTATCTGTCTCTGTGTCTCTGTCTCTGATTCTCTGTCTCCATGTCTCTATCTCTGTCTCTGTTTCTCTTTCTCTGTGTCTCTGTCTCTGTGTCTCTGTCCCTGTGTCTCCGTCTCTGTGTCTCTGTCTCCGTCCCTGTGTGTCTGTCTCTGTGTCTCTGTCTCCGTGTCTCCGTCCCTGTGTCTCTGTCTCTGTCTCTGTGCGTCTGTCTCTGTGTATCTGTGTCTGTGTCTCTGTCTCCGTGTCTCTGCCTCAGTGTCTCTGCCTCTTTTTTCTTTGTCTCTGTGTCTCTGTCTCCGTCTCTGTGTCTCTGTCTCTGTGTCTCTGTCTCTGTGTCTCCGTCCCTGTGTCTCCGTCTCTGTGTCACTGTCTCTGTGTCTCTGGTCTCTGAGCCTCTGCCTCTGTGTCTCTGTCTCTGTGCCTCCGGCTCTGCGTCTCTTTCTCTCTGTCTGAGTCTCTGTCTCTCTGTATCTGTCTCTGTGTCTCTGTCTCCGTGTCCCTGTCTCCATGTCTCTGTCTCGGTGTCTCTGTCTCTGTGTCTCTGTCTCTGTGTATTTGTCTCGGTGTCTCTGTCTCTGTCTCTGTCTCTGTGTCTCTGTCTCTGTGTATCTGTCTCTGTGTCTCTGTCTCCATGTGTCTGTCTCTGTCCCTGTGTCTCTGTCTCTGTGTCTGTGTCTCTGTGTCTCTGTCTCTGTGTCTGTGTCTCTGTGTCTGTGTGTCTGTGTCTCTGTCTCTGTGTCTGTGTCACTGTGTCTCTGTCTCTGTGTCTCTGTCTCTGTGTCTCTGTCTCTGTGTCTCTGTCTGTGTGTCTCTGTCTCCGTGTCTCTGTCTCTGTGTCTCTGTCTCTGCGTCTCTGTCTCTGTGTCTCTGTCTCTGTGTCTCTGTCTCTGTGTCTCTGTCTCTGTGTCTCTGTCTCTGTGTCTCTGTCTCTGTGTCTCTGTCTCTGTGTCTCTGTCTCTGTGTCTCTGTCTCTGTGTCTCTGTCTCTGTGTCCCTGTCTCTGTGTCTCTGTCTCTGTGTCTCTGTCTCTGTGTCTCTGTCTCTGTGTATCTGTTTCTGTGACTCTGTCTCCTAATCTGTCTCTGTTTCTCTTTCTCTGTGTCTCTGTCTTTGTGTCTCTGTCTCAGTGCCTCTGTGTCTCTGTCTCTGTATCTCTGTCTCTATGCCTCTGTCTCTGTGTCTGTGTGTCTGTGTCTCTGTCACCGTCTCTATGCCTCTGTTTCTATGTCTCTGTCTCTGTGTCTCTGTCTCTGTGTCCGTGTCTCAGTGACTCTGTCCCTGTATTTCTGTCTCTGCGTCTCTGTGTCTCTGTCTCTGTTTCCCTTTCTCTGTGTCTCTGTCTCTGAGTCTCTCTCTCTGCGTCCCTCACCCTCTGTCTCTGTCTCTGTGTCTCTGTTTCTGTGTATCTGTCTCTGTGACTCTGTCTCTTTATCTGTCTCTGTTTCTCTTTCTCTGTGTCTCTGTCTTTGTGTCTCTGTCTCGGTGTCTCTGTCCCTGTGTCTCCGTCTCTGTGTCACTGTCTGTGTGTCTCTGTCTCTGTGTCTGTGTCACCGTGTCCCTGTCTCCGTCCCTATGTCTCTATCTCTGTTTCTCTGCCTCTGTGAATCTGTCTCTGTGTCTCTGGCCCTGTGTCTCCGTCTCTGTATCTCTGTCCCTCTGACTCTGTCTGTGTGTCACTGTGTCTGAATATCTGTCTCTGTGTCTCTGTCTCTGTGTCTCCGTCTCTGTGTCACTGTCTCTGTGTCTCTGTCTCTGTGTCTCCGTCTCTGTGTCACTGTCTCTGTGTCTCTGTCACTGTGTCTCCGTCACTGTCTCTGTGTCTCTGTCTCTGAGTCTCTGTCTCTGAATCTCTGTCTCTGTGTCTCTGTCTCTGTCTCTGTGTCTCTGTCTCTGTGTCTCTGTCTCTGTGTCTCTGCCTCTATGCCTCTGTCTCTGTCTCTGTTTCTCTTTCTCTTTCTCTGTGTCTCTGTCCCCGTGTCTCCGTCTCTGTGTCACTGTCTGTGTGTCTCTGTCTCTGTGTCTGTGTCACCGTGTCCCTGTCTCCGTCCCTATGTCTCTATCTCTGTGTCTCTGTCTCTGTGTCTCTGTCTCTGTGTCTCTGTCTCTGTGTCTCTGTCTCTGTGTCTCTGTCTCTGTGTCTCTGTCTCTGTGTCTCTGCCTCTATGTCCATGTCTCTGTGTCTCTATCTCTGTGTCTCTGTCTCTGTGTCTCTGTCTCCATGCCTCTGTCTCTGTCTCTGTTTCTCTTTCTCTGTGTCTCTATCTCTGTGTCTCTGTCCCTGTATCACCGTCTCTGTGTTTCTCTCTCTGTGTCTCTGTCTCTGTGTCTCTGTCTCTGTGTCTCTGTCTCTGTGTCTCTGCCTCTGTGTCTCTGTCCCTGTATCTCCGTCTCTGTGTTTCTCTCTCTGTGTGTCTGGCTCTGTGTCCCTGTCTCTGTGTCTCTATCTCTCTGTCTCTGTCTCTGTGTGTCTGTCTCTGTGTCTCTGTCTCTGATTCTCTGTCTCCATGTCTCTGTCTCTGTCTCTGCTTCTCTTTCTCTGTGTCTCTGTCTCTGTGTCTCTGTCCCTGTGTCTCCGTCTCTGTGTCTCTGTCTCCGTCCCTGTGTGTCTGTCTCTGTGTCTCTGTCTCCGTGTCTCCGTCCCTGTGTCTCTGTCTCTGTCTCTGTGCGTCTGTCTCTGTGTATCTGTGTCTGTGTCTCTGTCTCCGTGTCTCTGCCTCAGTGTCTCTGCCTCTTTTTTCTTTGTCTCTGTGTCTCTGGCTCCGTCTCTGTGTCTCTGTCTCTGTGTCTCTGTCTCTGTGTCTCTGTCTCTGTGTCTCTGTCTCTGTGTCTCTGTCTCTGTGTCTCTGTCTCTGTGTCTCTGTCTCTGTGTCTCTGTCTCTGTGTCACTGTCTCTGAATCTCTGTCTCTGTGTCCCTGTCTCTGCGACTCTGTCCCTGTGTCTCCGTCTCCGTGAATAGGTCTCTGTGTCTCGGTCTATGTGTCTCTGTCTCTGTGCCTCTGCCTCTGTGTCCATGCCTCTGTCTCTGTCTCTCTGTCTCTGTGTCTCTGCCTCCGTGTCTCTGTCTCTCTGTCTCTGTCTCTCTCTCTCTCTGTGTCTCTGTCTCTGTGTCCCTGGCTCTGTGTCAATGCCTCTGTCCGTGTGTCTCTGTCTCCGTGCCTCTGTTTCTGTGAATCTGTCTCCGTGTTTCAGTCTCTGTGTCTCTCTCCCTGTGTCTCCGCCTCTGTGTCTCTGTCTCTCTCACTATGTCTCTGTCTCTGTGTATCTGCCTCTGTGTCTCTGTCTCTGTGTCTCTGTCTCCGTGTCTCTTTCTCGGTGTCTCTGTCTCTGTGTCACTGTCTCTGTGTCTCTGCGTCTCTGTCTCTTTGTCTCTTTCTCTGTGTCTCTGTCTCTGTGTTCCTGTCTCTGTTTCTCTGTCTCTGTCTCTGAGTCTTTGTCTGTGTGACCCTGTCTCTGTGTCTCTGTCCCTGTGTCTCCGTCTCTGTGTATCTGTGTCTCTGTCTCTGTGTCTCTGTCTCTGTGTCTCTGTCTCTGTGTCTCTGTCTCTGTGTCTCTGTCTCTGTGTCTCTGTCTCTGTGTCCCTGTCTCTGTGTCTCTGTCTCTGTGTCTCTGTCTCTGTGTATCTGTTTCTGTGACTCTGTCTCCTAATCTGTCTCTGTTTCTCTTTCTCTGTGTCTCTGTCTTTGTGTCTCTGTCTCAGTGCCTCTGTGTCTCTGTCTCTGTATCTCTGTCTCTATGCCTCTGTCTCTGTGTGTGTGTGTGTGTCTCTGTCACCGTCTCTATGCCTCTGTTTCTATGTCTCTGTCTCTGTGTCTCTGTCTCTGTGTCCGTGTCTCAGTGACTCTGTCCCTGTATTTCTGTCTCTGCGTCTCTGTGTCTCTGTCTCTGTTTCCCTTTCTCTGTGTCTCTGTCTCTGAGTCTCTCTCTCTGCGTCCCTCACCCTCTGTCTCCGTCTCTGTGTCTCTGTTTCTGTGTATCTGTCTCTGTGACTCTGTCTCTTTATCTGTCTCTGTTTCTCTTTCTCTGTGGCTCTGTCTTTGTGTCCCTGTCTCGGTGTCTCTGTCCCTGTGTCTCCGTCTCTGTGTCACTGTCTGTGTGTCTCTGTCTCTGTGTCTGTGTCACCGTGACCCTGTCTCCGTCCCTATGTCTCTATCTCTGTGTCTCTGCCTCTGTGAATCTGTCTCTGTGTCTCTGGCCCTGTGTCTCCGTCTCTGTATCTCTGTCCCTCTGACTCTGTCTGTGTGTCACTGTGTCTGAATATCTGTCTCTGTGTCTCTGTCTCTGTGTCTCTGTCTCTGTGTCACTGTCTCTGTGTCTCTGTCACTGTGTCTCCGTCACTGTCTCTGTGTCTCTGTCTCTGAGTCTCTGTCTCTGAATCTCTGTCTCTGTGTCTCTGTCTCTGTCTCTGTGTCTCTGTCTCTGTGTCTCTGTCTCTGTGTCTCTGCCTCTATGCCTCTGTCTCTGTCTCTGTTTCTCTTTCTCTTTCTCTGTGTCTCTGTCCCCGTGTCTCCGTCTCTGTGTCACTGTCTGTGTGTCTCTGTCTCTGTGTCTGTGTCACCGTGTCCCTCTCTCCGTCCCTATGTCTCTATCTGTGTGTCCATGTCTCTGTGTCTCTGTCCCTGTGTGTCCGTCTCTGTGTAGCTGTCTCTCTCTCTCTCTGTGTCTCCGTCTCTGTGTATCTGTCTCTCCCTCTCTGTGTCACTGTGTCTGAATATCTGTCTCTGTGTCTCTGCCTCTGTTTCTCTGTCTCTGTGTCTCTGTCTCTGTGTCTCTGTCTCTGTGTCTCTGTCTCTGTGTCTCTGTCTCTGTGTCTCTGTCTCTGTGTCTCTGTCTCTGTGTCTCTGTCTCTGTGTCTCTGTCTCTGTGTCTCAGTCTCTGTGTCTCTGTCTCTGTGTCTCTGCCTCTATGTCCATGTCTCTGTGTCTCTATCTCTGTGTCTCTGTCTCTGTGTCTCTGTCTCCATGCCTCTGTCTCTGTCTCTGTTTCTCTTTCTCTGTGTCTCTATCTCTGTGTCTCTGTCCCTGTATCACCGTCTCTGTGTTTCTCTCTCTGTGTCTCTGTCTCTGTGTCTCTGTCTCTGTGTCTCTGTCTCTGTGTCTCTGCCTCTGTGTCTCTGTCCCTGTATCTCCGTCTCTGTGTTTCTCTCTCTGTGTGTCTGGCTCTGTGTCCCTGTCTCGGTGTCTCTGTCTCTCTGTCTCTGTCTCTGTGTATCTGTCTCTGTGTCTCTGTCTCTGTGTATCTGTCTCTGCGTCTCTGTCTCCGTGTCTCTGTCTCCGTGTCACTGTCTCCGTGTCTCTGTCTCGGTGTCTCTGTCTCTGTGTCTCTGTCTCTGTCTCTGTCTCTGTCTCTGTCTCTGTCTCTGTGTCTCTGTCTCTGAGTCTCTCTCTCTGTGTCTCCGTCTCTGTTTCTCTTTCTCTGTGTCTCTGTCTCTGTGCCTCTGTCTCTGTGTCTCTGTATCTGTGTCTCTGTCTCTGTGCCTCTGTCTCTGTGTCTCTGTCTCTGTGTCTCTGTCTCTGTGTTTCTCTCTCTGTGCCTCTGTCTATGTTTCTCTTTCTCTGTGTCTCTGTCTGTGAGAATCTGTCTCTGTGTTTCTGTCTCTGTGTCTCTGTCCCTGTGTCTCCGTCTCTGTGTCTCTGTCTCTCTCACTTCGTCTCTGTCTCTGTGTCTCTGTCTCTGTGTACCTGTCTCTGTGCCTCTGTCTCCGTGTCTCTGTCTCCGTGTCTCTGTCTTGGTCTCTCTGTCTCTGTGTCTCTGTCTCTGTGTATCTGTCTCTGTGTCTCTGTCTCTGTGTCTCTGTCTCCATGTCTCTGACTCTGTCTCTGTTTCTCTTTCTCTGTGTCTCTGGCTCTGTGTCTCTGTCCCTGTATCTCCGTCTCTGTGTTTCTCTCTCTGTGTCTCTGTCGCTGTGTCCCTGTCTCTGTGTCTCTGTCTCTGTGTCTCTGTCTCTGTGTATCTGTCTCTGTGTCTCTGTCTCTGCGTCTCTGTCTCTGTGTCTCTGTCTCTATGCCTCTGTCTCTGTCTCTGTCTCTGTTTCTGTTTCTCTGTGTCTCTGTCTCTGTGTCTCTTTCTCTGTGTCTCTGTCTCTGTGTCTCTGTCTCTGTGTCTCTGTCTCTGTGTCTCTGTCTCTGTCTCTCTCACTTTGTCTCTGTCTCTGTGTCTCTGTCTCTGTGTATCTGTCTCTGTGTCTCTGTCTCCGTGTCTCTGTCTCCGCGTCTCTGTCACGGTGTCTCTGTCTCTGTGTCTCTGCCTCTGTCTCTGTCTCTGTCTCTGTCTCTGTCTCTGTGTCTATGTCTCTGTTTCTCTCTCCCTGTGTCACGGTCTCTGTGTTTCTGTCTCTGCGTCTCTGTGTCTCTGTCTCTGTCGCTCTGTCTCTATGTCTCTGTCTCTGTCTCTGTTTCTCCGGCTCTGTGTCTCTGTCTCTGTGTCTTGGTCGCTGTGTCTCTGTCCCTGTGTCTCTGTCTCTGTGTCTCTGTCTCTGTGTCTCTGTCTCTGTGTCTCTGTCTCTGTGTCTGCGTCTCTGTGTCACTGTCTCTGAATCTCTGTCTCTGTGTCCGTGTCTCTGCGTCTCTGTCCCTGTTTCTCCGTCTCCGTGAATAGGTCTCTGTGTCTCGGTCTATGTGTCTCTGTCTCTGTGCCTCTGCCTCTGTGTCTATGCCTCTGTCTCTGTCTCTCTGTCTCTGTGTCTCTGTCTCTGTGTCTCTGTCTCTGTGTCTCTGTCCCTGTGTCTCTGTCTCTGTGTCTCTGTCTCTGTGTCTCTGTCTCTGTGTCTCTGTCTCTGTGTCTCTGTCTCTGTGTCTCTGTCTCTGTGTCTCTGTCTCTGTGTCTCTGTCTCTGTGTCTCTGTCTCTGTGCCCCTGTCTCTGTGTCTCTGTCTCTGTGTCTCTGTCTCTGTGTCTCTGTCTCTGCGTCTCTGTCTCTGCGTCTCTGTCTCTGTGTCTCTGTCTCTGTGTCTCTGTCTCTGTGTCTCTGTCTCTGTGTCTCTGTCTCTGTGTCTCTGTCTCTGTGTCTCTGTCTCTGTGTCTCTGTCTCTGTGTCTCTGTCTCTGTGTCTCTGTCTCTGTGTATCTGCCTCTGTGTCTCTGTATCTGTGTCTCTGTCTCCGTGTCTCTGTCTCGGTGTCTCTGTCTCTGTGTCACTGGCTCTGTGTCTCTGCGTCTCTGTCTCTTTGTCTCTTTCTCTGTGTCTCTGTCTCTGTGTTCCTGTCTCTGTTTCTCTGTCTCTGTCTCTGAGTCTTTGTCTGTGTGACCCTGTCTCTGTGTCTCTGTCTCTGTGTCTCTGTCTCTGTGTCTCTGTCTCTGTGTCTCTGTCTCTGTGTCTCTGTCTCGGTGTCTCTGTCTCTGTCTCTGTCTCTGTCTCTGTCTCTGTCCCTGTCTCTGTGTCTCTGTCTCTGAGTCTCTCTCTCCGTGTCCTTGTCCCTCTGTCACTGTCTCTGTGTCTCTGTTTCTGTGTATCTGTCTCTGTGACTCTGTCTCTCTCTCTGTCTCTGTTTCTCTTTCTCTGTGTCTCTGTCTCTGTGTCTCTATACCTGTGTCTCCTTCTCTGTGTTCCTCTCTCTGTATCTCTGTCTCTCTTTCTCTTTCTCTGTGTCTCTATCTCTGTGTCTCTATACCTGTGTCTCCTTCTCTGTGTTTCTCTGTCTGTGTCTCTGTCTCTGTGTCCCTGTCTCTGCGTCTCTGTCTCTGAGTCTCGGTCTCTGTGCCTCTGTCTCTGTATATCTGTCTCTGTGTCTCTGTCACTGTGTCTCTGTATCTGAATCTCTGTCTCTGTGTCTTTGTCTCTGTGTCTCTGTCTCTGTGTCTCTGTCTCTGTGTCTCTGTCTCTGTGTCTCTGTCTCTGTGTCTCTGTCTCTGTGTCTCTGTATCTGAATCTCTGTCCCTGTATCTCCGTCTCTGTGTTTCTCTCTCTGTGTCCCTGTCTCTGTGTCTCTGTCTCTGAGTCTCTGTCTCTGTGCCTCTGTCTCTGTATATCTGTCTCTGTGTCTCTGTCTCTGTGTGTCTGTCCCTGAATCTCTGTCTCTGAATCTCTGTCTCTGTGTCTCTGTCTCTGTGTCTCTGTCTCTGTGTATCTGTCTCTGTGCCTCTGTCTCTGTGTCTCTGTCTCTGTGTCTCTGTCTCTGTGTCTCTGTCTCTGTGTCTCTGTCTCTGTGTCTCTGTCTCTGTGTCTCTGTCTCTGTCTCTGTTTCACTTTCTCTGTGTCTCTGTCTCTGTGTCTCTGTCCCTGTGTCTCCGTCTCTGTGTCTCTGTCTCCGTCCCTCTGTGTCTGTCCCTGTGTCTCCGTCTCTGTGTCACTGTCTGTGTGTCACTGTCTCTGTGTCTGTGTCACCGTTTCCCTCTCTCCGTCCCTATGTCTCTATCTCTGTGTCTCTGTCTCTCTGAATCTGTCTCTGTGTTTCTGTCTCTGTGTCTCTGGCCCTGTGTCTCCGTCTCTGTATCTCTGTCCCTCTGACTCTGTCTGTGTGTCACTGTGTCTGAATATCTGTCTCTGCGTCACTGTCTCTGTGTCTCTGTCTCTGTGTCACTGTCTCTGTGTCTCTGCCTCCGTGTCTCTGCCTCAGTGTCTCTGTCTCTTTTTTCTCTGTCTCTGCGTCTCTGTCTCCGTCTCTGTGTCTCGGTCTCTGTGTTTCTGTCTGTGTTTCTCTGTCTCTGTCTCTGAGTCTTTGTCTGTGTGACCCTGTCTCTGTGTCTCTGTCCCTGTGTCTCTGTCTCTGTGTCTCTGCCTCTGTCTCTGTCGCTGTGTCTATGTCTCTGTTTCTCTCTCCCTGTGTCACGGTCTCTGTGTTTCTGTCTCTGTGTCTCTGTGTCTGTCTCTGTGTCTCTGTCTCTGCCTCTGTTTCTCTGTCTCTGTGTCTCTGTCTCTGTGTCTCTGTCCCTGTATCTCCGTCTCTGTGTTTCTCTCTCTGTGTGTCTGGCTCTGTGTCCCTGTCTCTGTGTCTCTGTCTCTCTGTCTCTGTCTCTGTGTATCTGTCTCTGTGTCTCTGTCTCTGATTCTCTGTCTCCATGTCTCTGTGTCTGTCTCTGTTTCTCTTTCTCTGTGTCTCTGTCTCTGTGTCTCTGTCCCTGTGTCTCCGTCTCTGTGTTTCTGTCTCCGTCCCTGTGTGTCTGTCTCTGTGCCCCTGTCTCTGCGTCTCTGTCCCTGTGTCTCCGTCTCCGTGAATTGGTCTCTGCGTCTCGGTCTATGTGTCTCTGTCTCTGTGCCTCTGCCTCTGTGTCTCTGTCTCTGTGTCTCTGTCTCTGTGTCTCTGTCTCTGTGTCTCTGTCTCTGTGTCTCTGTCTCTGTGTCTCTGCCTCTATGTCCATGTCTCTGTGTCTCTATCTCTGTGTCTCTGTCTCTGTGTCTCTGTCCCCATGCCTCTGTCTCTGTCTCTGTTTCTCTTTCTCTGTGTCTCTATCTCTGTGTCTCTGTCCCTGTATCACCGTCTCTGTGTTTCTCTCTCTGTGTCTCTGTCTCTGTGTCTCTGTCTCTGTGTCTCTGTCTCTGTGTCTCTGCCTCTGTGTCTCTGTCCCTGTATCTCCGTCTCTGTGTTTCTCTCTCTGTGTGTCTGGCTCTGTGTCCCTGTCTCTGTGTCTCTGTCTCTCTGTCTCTGTCTCTGTGTATCTGTCTCTGTGTCTCTGTCTCTGATTCTCTGTCTCCATGTCTCTGTCTCTGTCTCTGTTTCTCTTTCTCTGTGTCTCTGTCTCTGTGTCTCTGTCCCTGTGTCTCCGTCTCTGTGTCTCTGTCTCCGTCCCTGTGTGTCTGTCTCTGTGTCTCTGTCTCCGTGTCTCCGTCCCTGTGTCTCTGTCTCTGTCTCTGTGCGTCTGTCTCTGTGTATCTGTGTCTGTGTCTCTGTCTCCGTGTCTCTGCCTCAGTGTCTCTGCCTCTTTTTTCTTTGTCTCTGTGTCTCTGTCTCCGTCTCTGTGTCTCTGTCTCTGTGTCTCTGTCTCTGTGTCTCCGTCCCTGTGTCTCCGTCTCTGTGTCACTGTCTCTGTGTCTCTGGTCTCTGAGCCTCTGCCTCTGTGTCTCTGTCTCTGTGCCTCCGGCTCTGCGTCTCTTTCTCTCTGTCTGAGTCTCTGTCTCTGTGTATCTGTCTCTGTGTCTCTGTCTCCGTGTCCCTGTCTCCATGTCTCTGTCTCGGTGTCTCTGTCTCTGTGTCTCTGTCTCTGTGTCTCTGTCTCTGTGTATTTGTCTCGGTGTCTCTGTCTCTGTCTCTGTCTCTGTGTCTCTGTCTCTGTGTATCTGTCTCTGTGTCTCTGTCTCCATGTGTCTGTCTCTGTCTCTGTGTCTCTGTCTCTGTGTCTGTGTCTCTGTGTCTGTGTGTCTGTGTCTCTGTCTCTGTGTCTGTGTCACTGTGTCTCTGTCTCTGTGTCTCTGTCTCTGTGTCTCTGTCTCTGTGTCTCTGTCTGTGTGTCTCTGTCTCCGTGTCTCTGTCTCTGTGTCTCTGTCTCTGCGTCTCTGTCTCTGTGTCTCTGTCTCTGTGTCTCTGTCTCTGTGTCTCTGTCTCTGTGTCTCTGTCTCTGTGTCTCTGTCTCTGTGTCTCTGTCTCTGTGTCTCTGTCTCTGTGTCTCTGTCTCTGTGTCTCTGTCTCTGTGTCCCTGTCTCTGTGTCTCTGTCTCTGTGTCTCTGTCTCTGTGTATCTGTTTCTGTGACTCTGTCTCCTAATCTGTCTCTGTTTCTCTTTCTCTGTGTCTCTGTCTTTGTGTCTCTGTCTCAGTGCCTCTGTGTCTCTGTCTCTGTATCTCTGTCTCTATGCCTCTGTCTCTGTGTCTGTGTGTCTGTGTCTCTGTCACCGTCTCTATGCCTCTGTTTCTATGTCTCTGTCTCTGTGTCTCTGTCTCTGTGTCCGTGTCTCAGTGACTCTGTCCCTGTATTTCTGTCTCTGCGTCTCTGTGTCTCTGTCTCTGTTTCCCTTTCTCTGTGTCTCTGTCTCTGAGTCTCTCTCTCTGCGTCCCTCACCCTCTGTCTCTGTCTCTGTGTCTCTGTTTCTGTGTATCTGTCTCTGTGACTCTGTCTCTTTATCTGTCTCTGTTTCTCTTTCTCTGTGTCTCTGTCTTTGTGTCTCTGTCTCGGTGTCTCTGTCCCTGTGTCTCCGTCTCTGTGTCACTGTCTGTGTGTCTCTGTCTCTGTGTCTGTGTCACCGTGTCCCTGTCTCCGTCCCTATGTCTCTATCTCTGTTTCTCTGCCTCTGTGAATCTGTCTCTGTGTCTCTGGCCCTGTGTCTCCGTCTCTGTATCTCTGTCCCTCTGACTCTGTCTGTGTGTCACTGTGTCTGAATATCTGTCTCTGTGTCTCTGTCTCTGTGTCTCCGTCTCTGTGTCACTGTCTCTGTGTCTCTGTCTCTGTGTCTCCGTCTCTGTGTCACTGTCTCTGTGTCTCTGTCACTGTGTCTCCGTCACTGTCTCTGTATCTCTGTCTCTGAGTCTCTGTCTCTGAATCTCTGTCTCTGTGTCTCTGTCTCTGTCTCTGTGTCTCTGTCTCTGTGTCTCTGTCTCTGTGTCTCTGCCTCTATGCCTCTGTCTCTGTCTCTGTTTCTCTTTCTCTTTCTCTGTGTCGCTGTCCCCGTGTCTCCGTCTCTGTGTCACTGTCTGTGTGTCTCTGTCTCTGTGTCTGTGTCACCGTGTCCCTGTCTCCGTCCCTATGTCTCTATCTCTGTGTCTCTGTCTCTGTGTCTCTGTCTCTGTGTCTCTGTCTCTGTGTCTCTGTCTCTGTGTCTCTGTCTCTGTGTCTCTGTCTCTGTGTCTCTGTCTCTGTGTCTCTGTCTCTGTGTCTCTGCCTCTATGTCCATGTCTCTGTGTCTCTATCTCTGTGTCTCTGTCTCTGTGTCTCTGTCTCCATGCCTCTGTCTCTGTCTCTGTTTCTCTTTCTCTGTGTCTCTATCTCTGTGTCTCTGTCCCTGTATCACCGTCTCTGTGTTTCTCTCTCTGTGTCTCTGTCTCTGTGTCTCTGTCTCTGTGTCTCTGTCTCTGTGTCTCTGCCTCTGTGTCTCTGTCCCTGTATCTCCGTCTCTGTGTTTCTCTCTCTGTGTGTCTGGCTCTGTGTCCCTGTCTCTGTGTCTCTGTCTCTCTGTCTCTGTCTCTGTGTATCTGTCTCTGTGTCTCTGTCTCTGATTCTCTGTCTCCATGTCTCTGTCTCTGTCTCTGCTTCTCTTTCTCTGTGTCTCTGTCTCTGTGTCTCTGTCCCTGTGTCTCCGTCTCTGTGTCTCTGTCTCCGTCCCTGTGTGTCTGTCTCTGTGTCTCTGTCTCCGTGTCTCCGTCCCTGTGTCTCTGTCTCTGTCTCTGTGCGTCTGTCTCTGTGTATCTGTGTCTGTGTCTCTGTCTCCGTGTCTCTGCCTCAGTGTCTCTGCCTCTTTTTTCTTTGTCTCTGTGTCTCTGTCTCCGTCTCTGTGTCTCTGTCTCTGTGTCTCTGTCTCTGTGTCTCCGTCCCTGTGTCTCCGTCTCTGTGTCACTGTCTCTGTGTCTCTGGTCTCTGAGCCTCTGCCTCTGTGTCTCTGTCTCTGTGCCTCCGGCTCTGCGTCTCTTTCTCTGTGTCTGAGTCTCCGTCTCTGTGTCTCTGTCTCTGTGTCTCTGTGTCTCTGTCTCTGTATCTCTGCCTCTATGTCTCCGTCTCTGTGTCTCTGTCCCTCTCACTTGGCCTCTGTCTCTGTGTCTCTGTCTCTGTGTATCTGTCTCTGTGTCTCTGTTTCCGTGTCTCTGTCTCCGTGTCACTGTCTCCGTGTCTCTGTCCCGGTGTCTCTGTCTCTGTGTCTCTGTCTCTGTCTCTGTCTCTGTCTCTGTCTCTGTCTCTGTCTCTGTCTCTGTGTCTCTGTCTCTGAGTCTCTCTCTCTGTGTCTCCGTCTCTGTTTCTCTTTCTCTGTGTCTCTGTCTCTGTGCCTCTGTCTCTGTGTCTCTGTATCTGTGTCTCTGTCTCTGTGTCTCTGTCTCTGTGTCTCTGTCTCTGTGTTTCTCTCTCTGTGCCTCTGTCTATGTTTCTCTTTCTCTGTGTCTCTGTCTGTGAGAATCTGTCTCTGTGTTTCTGTCTCTGTGTCTCTGTCCCTGTGTCTCCGTCTCCGTGTCTCTGTCTCTCTCACTTCGTCTCTGTCTCTGTGTCTCTGTCTCTGTGTACCTGTCTCTGTGTCTCTGTCTCCGTGTCTCTGTCTCCGTGTCTCTGTCTTGGTCTCTCTGTCTCTGTGTCTCTGTCTCTGTGTATCTGTCTCTGTGTCTCTGTCTCTGTGTCTCTGTCTCCATGTCTCTGTCTCTGTCTCTGTTTCTCTTTCTCTGTGTCTCTGGCTCTGTGTCTCTGTCCCTTTATCTCCGTCTCTGTGTTTCTCTCTCTGTGTCTCTGTCGCTGTGTCCCTGTCTCTGTGTCTCTGTCTCTGTGTCTCTGTCTCTGTGTATCTGTCTCTGTGTCTCTGTCTCTGTGTCTCTGTCTCTGTGTCTCTGTCTCTGTGTCTCTGTCTCTATGCCTCTGTCTCTGTCTCTGTCTCTGTTTCTGTTTCTCTGTGTCTCTGTCTCTGTGTCTCTGTCCCTGCGTCTCCGTCTCTGTGTCTCTGTCTCCGTCCCTGCGTGTCTGTCCCTGTGTCTCCGTCTCTGTGTCACTGTCTGTGTGTCTCTGTCTCTGTGTCTGTGTCACCGTGTCCCTGTCTCCGTCCCTATGTCTCTATCTCTGTGTCTCTGTCTCTGTGAATCTGTCTCTGTGTCTCTGTCTCTGTGTCTCTGTCTCTGTGTCTCTGTCTCTGTGTCTCTGTCTCTGTGTCTATGTCTCTGTGTCTCTGTCTCTGTGTCTCTGTCTCTGTGTCTCTGTCTCTGTGTCTCTGTCTCTGTGTCTCTGTCTCTGTGTCTCTGTCTCTGTGTCTCTGTCTCTGTGTCACTGTCTCTGAATCTCTGTCTCTGTGTCCCTGTCTCTGCGACTCTGTCCCTGTGTCTCCGTCTCCGTGAATAGGTCTCTGTGTCTCGGTCTATGTGTCTCTGTCTCTGTGCCTCTGCCTCTGTGTCCATGCCTCTGTCTCTGTCTCTCTGTCTCTGTGTCTCTGCCTCCGTGTCTCTGTCTCTCTGTCTCTGTCTCTCTCTCTCTCTGTGTCTCTGTCTCTGTGTCCCTGGCTCTGTGTCAATGCCTCTGTCCGTGTGTCTCTGTCTCCGTGCCTCTGTCTCTGTGAATCTGTCTCCGTGTTTCAGTCTCTGTGTCTCTGTCCCTGTGTCTCCGCCTCTGTGTCTCTGTCTCTCTCACTATGTCTCTGTCTCTGTGTATCTGCCTCTGTGTCTCTGTCTCTGTGTCTCTGTCTCCGTGTCTCTTTCTCGGTGTCTCTGTCTCTGTGTCACTGTCTCTGTGTCTCTGCGTCTCTGTCTCTTTGTCTCTTTCTCTGTGTCTCTGTCTCTGTGTTCCTGTCTCTGTTTCTCTGTCTCTGTCTCTGAGTCTTTGTCTGTGTGACCCTGTCTCTGTGTCTCTGTCCCTGTGTCTCCGTCTCTGTGTATCTGTGTCTCTGTCTCTGTGTCTCTGTCTCTGTGTCTCTGTCTCTGTGTCTCTGTCTCTGTGTCTCTGTCTCTGTGTCTCTGTCTCTGTGTCCCTGTCTCTGTGTCTCTGTCTCTGTGTCTCTGTCTCTGTGTATCTGTTTCTGTGACTCTGTCTCCTAATCTGTCTCTGTTTCTCTTTCTCTGTGTCTCTGTCTTTGTGTCTCTGTCTCAGTGCCTCTGTGTCTCTGTCTCTGTATCTCTGTCTCTATGCCTCTGTCTCTGTGTCTGTGTGTCTGTGTCTCTGTCACCGTTTCTATGCCTCTGTTTCTATGTCTCTGTCTCTGTGTCTCTGTCTCTGTGTCCGTGTCTCAGTGACTCTGTCCCTGTATTTCTGTCTCTGCGTCTCTGTGTCTCTGTCTCTGTTTCCCTTTCTCTGTGTCTCTGTCTCTGAGTCTCTCTCTCTGCGTCCCTCACCCTCTGTCTCCGTCTCTGTGTCTCTGTTTCTGTGTATCTGTCTCTGTGACTCTGTCTCTTTATCTGTCTCTGTTTCTCTTTCTCTGTGGCTCTGTCTTTGTGTCTCTGTCTCGGTGTCTCTGTCCCTGTGTCTCCGTCTCTGTGTCACTGTCTGTGTGTCTCTGTCTCTGTGTCTGTGTCACCGTGTCCCTGTCTCCGTCCCTATGTCTCTATCTCTGTGTCTCTGCCTCTGTGAATCTGTCTCTGTGTCTCTGGCCCTGTGTCTCCGTCTCTGTATCTCTGTCCCTCTGACTCTGTCTGTGTGTCACTGTGTCTGAATATCTGTCTCTGTGTCTCTGTCTCTGTGTCTCTGTCTCTGTGTCACTGTCTCTGTGTCTCTGTCACTGTGTCTCCGTCACTGTCTCTGTGTCTCTGTCTCTGAGTCTCTGTCTCTGAATCTCTGTCTCTGTGTCTCTGTCTCTGTCTCTGTGTCTCTGTCTCTGTGTCTCTGTCTCTGTGTCTCTGCCTCTATGCCTCTGTCTCTGTCTCTGTTTCTCTTTCTCTTTCTCTGTGTCTCTGTCCCCGTGTCTCCGTCTCTGTGTCACTGTCTGTGTGTCTCTGTCTCTGTGTCTGTGTCACCGTGTCCCTGTCTCCGTCCCTATGTCTCTATCTCTGTGTCCATGTCTCTGTGTCTCTGTCCCTGTGTCTCCGTCTCTGTGTATCTGTCTCTCTCTCTCTCTGTGTCTCCGTCTCTGTGTATCTGTCTCTCCCTCTCTGTGTCACTGTGTCTGAATATCTGTCTCTGTGTCTCTGTCTCTGTTTCTCTGTCTCTGTGTCTCTGTCTCTGTGTCTCTGTCTCTGTGTCTCTGTCTCTGTGTCTCTGTCTCTGTGTCTCTGTCTCTGTGTCTCTGTCTCTGTGTCTCTGTCTCTGTGTCTCTGTCTCTGTGTCTCAGTCTCTGTGTCTCTGTCTCTGTGTCTCTGCCTCTATGTCCATGTCTCTGTGTCTCTATCTCTGTGTCTCTGTCTCTGTGTCTCTGTCTCCATGCCTCTGTCTCTGTCTCTGTTTCTCTTTCTCTGTGTCTCTATCTCTGTGTCTCTGTCCCTGTATCACCGTCTCTGTGTTTCTCTCTCTGTGTCTCTGTCTCTGTGTCTCTGTCTCTGTGTCTCTGTCTCTGTGTCTCTGCCTCTGTGTCTCTGTCCCTGTATCTCCGTCTCTGTGTTTCTCTCTCTGTGTGTCTGGCTCTGTGTCCCTGTCTCGGTGTCTCTGTCTCTCTGTCTCTGTCTCTGTGTATCTGTCTCTGTGTCTCTGTCTCTGATTCTCTGTCTCCATGTCTCTGTCTCTGTCTCTGTTTCTCTTTCTCTGTGTCTCTGTCTCTGTGTCTCTGTCCCTGTGTCTCCGTCGCTGTGTCTCTGTCTCCGTCCCTGTGTGTCTGTCTCTGTGTCTCTGTCTCCGTGTGTCCGTCCCTGTGTCTCTGTCTCTGTCTCTGTGCGTCTGTCTCTGTGTATCTGTGTCTGTGTCTCTGTCTCCGTGTCTCTGCCTCAGTGTCTCTGCCTCTTTTTTCTTTGTCTCTGTGTCTCTGTCTCCGTCTCTGTGTCTCTGTCTCTGTGTCTCTGTCTCTGTGTCTCCGTCCCTGTGTCTCCGTCTCTGTGTCACTGTCTCTGTGTCTCTGGTCTCTGAGCCTCTGCCTCTGTGTCTCTGTCTCTGTGCCTCCGGCTCTGCGTCTCTTTCTCTGTGTCTGAGTCTCCGTCTCTGTGTCTCTGTCTCTGTGTCTCTGTGTCTCTGTGTCTCTGTCTCTGTATCTCTGTCTCTATGTCTCCGTCTCTGTGTCTCTGTCCCTCTCACTTGGCCTCTGTCTCTGTGTCTCTGTCTCTGTGTATCTGTCTCTGTGTCTCTGTCTCCGTGTCTCTGTCTCCGTGTCACTGTCTCCGTGTCTCTGTCTCGGTGTCTCTGTCTCTGTGTCTCTGTCTCTGTCTCTGTCTCTGTCTCTGTCTCTGTCTCTGTGTCTCTGTCTCTGAGTCTCTCTCTCTGTGTCTCCGTCTCTGTATCTCTTTCTCTGTGTCTCTGTCTCTGTGCCTCTGTCTCTGTGTCTCTGTATCTGTGTCTCTGTCTCTGTGCCTCTGTCTCTGTGTCTCTGTCTCTGTGTCTCTGTCTCTGTGTTTCTCTCTCTGTGCCTCTGTCTATGTTTCTCTTTCTCTGTGTCTCTGTCTGTGAGAATCTGTCTCTGTGTTTCTGTCTCTGTGTCTCTGTCCCTGTGTCTCCGTCTCTGTGTCTCTGTCTCTCTCACTTCGTCTCTGTCTCTGTGTCTCTGTCTCTGTGTACCTGTCTCTGTGCCTCTGTCTCCGTGTCTCTGTCTCCGTGTCTCTGTCTTGGTCTCTCTGTCTCTGTGTCTCTGTCTCTGTGTATCTGTCTCTGTGTCTCTGTCTCTGTGTCTCTGTCTCCATGTCTCTGACTCTGTCTCTGTTTCTCTTTCTCTGTGTCTCTGGCTCTGTGTCTCTGTCCCTGTATCTCCGTCTCTGTGTTTCTCTCTCTGTGTCTCTGTCGCTGTGTCCCTGTCTCTGTGTCTCTGTCTCTGTGTCTCTGTCTCTGTGTATCTGTCTCTGTGTCTCTGTCTCTGTGTCTCTGTCTCTGTGTCTCTGTCTCTATGCCTCTGTCTCTGTCTCTGTCTCTGTTTCTGTTTCTCTGTGTCTCTGTCTCTGTGTCTCTGTCCCTGCGTCTCCGTCTCTGTGTCTCTGTCTCCGTCCCTGCGTGTCTGTCCCTGTGTCTCCGCCTCTGTGTCACTGTCTGTGTGTCTCTGTCTCTGTGTCTGTGTCACCGTGTCCCTGTCTCCGTCCCTATGTCTCTATCTCTGTGTCTCTGTCTCTGTGAATCTGTCTCTGTGTCTCTGTCTCTGTGTCTCTGTCTCTGTGTCTCTGTCTCTGTGTCTCTGTCTCTGTGTCTCTGTCTCTGTGTCTCTGTCTCTGTGTCTCTGTCTCTGTGTCTCTGTCTCTGTGTCTCTGTCTCTGTGTCTGTGTCTCTGTCTCTGTGTCTCTGTCTCTGTGTCACTGTCTCTGAATCTCTGTCTCTGTGTCCCTGTCTCTGCGACTCTGTCCCTGTGTCTCCGTCTCCGTGAATAGGTCTCTGTGTCTCGGTCTATGTGTCTCTGTCTCTGTGCCTCTGCCTCTGTGTCCATGCCTCTGTCTCTGTCTCTCTGTCTCTGTGTCTCTGCCTCCGTGTCTCTGTCTCTCTGTCTCTGTCTCTCTCTCTCTCTGTGTCTCTGTCTCTGTGTCCCTGGCTCTGTGTCAATGCCTCTGTCCGTGTGTCTCTGTCTCCGTGCCTCTGTCTCTGTGAATCTGTCTCCGTGTTTCAGTCTCTGTGTCTCTGTCCCTGTGTCTCCGCCTCTGTGTCTCTGTCGCACTCACTATGTCTCTGTCTCTGTGTATCTGCCTCTGTGTCTCTGTCTCTGTGTCTCTGTCTCCGTGTCTCTGTCTCGGTGTCTCTGTCTCTGTGTCACTGTCTCTGTGTCTCTGCGTCTCTGTCTCTTTGTCTCTTTCTCTGTGTCTCTGTCTCTGTGTTCCTGTCTCTGTTTCTCTGTCTCTGTCTCAGAGTCTTTGTCTGTGTGACCCTGTCTCTGTGTCTCTGTCCCTGTGTCTCCGTCTCTGTGTATCTGTCTCTCTCTCTCTGTCTCTCTGTCTCTGTTTCTCTTTCTCTGTGTCTCTGTCTCTGTGTCTCTATACCTGTGTCTCCTTCTCCGTGTTTCTCTCTCTGTGTCTCTGTCTCTGTGTCCCTCTCTCTGCGTCTCTGTATCTGAATCTCTGTCTCTGAATCTCTGTCTCTGTGTCTTTGTCTCTGTGTCTCTGTCTCTGTGTCTCTGTCTCTGTGTCTCTGTCTCTGTGTCTCTGTCTCTGTGTCTCTGTCTCTGTGTCTCTGTCTCTGTGTCTCTGTCTCTGTGTCTCTGTCTCTGTGTCTCTGTCTCTGTGTCTCTGTCTCTGTGTCTCTGTATCTGAATCTCTGTCCCTGTATCTCCGTCTCTGTGTTTCTCTCTCCGTGTCCCTGTCTCTGTGCCCCTGTCTCTGCGTCTCTGTCTCTGTGTCTCTGTCTCTGTGTATCTGTCTCTGTGCCTCTGTCTCTGTGTCTCTGTCTCTGTGTCTCTGTCTCTGTGTCTCTGTCTCTGTGTCTCTGTCTCTGTGTCTCTGTCTCTGTCTCTCTGTCTCTGTTTCTCTTTCTCTGTGTCTCTGTCTCTGTGTCTCTGTCCCTGTGTCTCCGTCTCTGTGTCTCTGTCTCCGTCCCTGTGTGTCTGTCTCTGTGCCCCTGTCTCTGCGTCTCTGTCCCTGTGTCGCCGTCTCCGTGAATTGGTCTCTGCGTCTCGGTCTATGTGTCTCTGTCTCTGTGCCTCTGCCTCTGTGTCTATGCCTCTGTCTCTGTCTCTCTGTCCCTGTGTCTCCGTCTCTGTGTCACTGTCCCTCTGACTCTGTCTCTGTATCACTGTGTCTGAATCTCTGTCTCTGTGTCTCTGTCTCTGTGTCTCTGTCTCTGTGTCTCTGTCTCTGTGTCTCTGTCTCTGTGTCTCTATACCTGTGTCTCCTTCTCTGTGTTTCTCTCTCTGTGTCACTGTCTCTGTGTCTCTGTCACTGTGTCTCCGTCACTGTCTCTGTGTCTCTGTCTCTGAGTCTCTGTCTCTGAATCTCTGTCTCTGTGTCTCTGTCTCTGTCTCCGTATCCCTGTCTCTGTCCCTATGTCTCTGTCTCTGTGTCCCTGTCTCCGTGAATCTGTCTCTGTGTTTCTGTCTCTGTGTCTCTGTCCCTGTGTCTCCGTCTCTGTGTCTCTGTCTCCGTCCCTGTGTGTCTGTCTCTGTGTCTCTGTCTCCGTGTCTCCTTCCCTGTGTCTCTGCCTCTGTCTCTGTGCCTCTATCTCTGTGTATCTGTCTCTGTGTCTCTGCCTCCGTGTCTCTGCCTCAGTCTGTTTCTCTTTCTCTGTCTCTCTGTCCCTGTGTCTCCGTCTCTGTGTCACTGTCCCTCTGACTCTGTCTCTGTATCACTGTGTCTGAATCTCTGTCTCTGTGTCTCTGTCTCTGTGTCTCTGTCTCTGTGTCTCTGTCTCTGTGTCTCTGTCTCTGTGTATCTGTCTCTCTGTCTCTGTCTCTGTGTCTCTGTCTCTGTGTCTCTGTCTCTGTGTGTCTGTCTCTGTGTGTCTGTCTCTGTGTCTCTGTCTCTCTTTCTCTTTCTCTGTGTCTCTGTCTCTGTGTCTCTATACCTGTGTCTCCTTCTCTGTGTTTCTCTCTCTGTGTCTCTGTCTCTGTGTCCCTGTCTCTGCGTCTCTGTCTCTGAGTCTCGGTCTCTGTGCCTCTGTCTCTGTATATCTGTCTCTGTGTCTCTGTCTCTGTGTCTCTGTATCTGAATGTCTGTCTCTGAATCTCTGTCTCTGTGTCACTGTCTCTGTGTCTCTGTCACTGTGTCTCCGTCACTGTCTCTGTTTCTCTGTCTCTGAGTCTCTGTCTCTGAATCTCTGTCTCTGTGTCTCTGTCTCTGTCCCTGTATCCCTGTCTCTGTCCCTATGTCTCTGTCTCTGTGTCTCTGTCTCTGTGTCTCTGTCTCTGTGTCTCTGTCTCTGTGTCTCTGTCTCTGTGTCTCTGTCTCTGTGTCTCTGTCTCTGTGTCTCTGTCTCTGTGTCTCTGTCTCTGTGTCTCTGTCTCTGTGCCTCTGTCTCTGTGTCTCTGTCTCTGTGTCTCTGTCTCTGTGTCACTGTCTCTGAATCACTGTCTCTGTGTCCCTGTCTCTGCGACTCTGTCCCTGTGTCTCCGTCTCCGTGAATAGGTCTCTGTGTCTCAGTCTATGTGTCTCTGTCTCTGTGCCTCTGCCTCTGTGTCCATGCCTCTGTCTCTGTCTCTCTGTCTCTGTGTCTCTGCCTCCGTGTCTCTGTCTCTCTGTCTCTGTCTCTCTCTCTCTCTGTGTCTCTGTCTCTGTGTCCCTGGCTCTGTGTCAATGCCTCTGTCCGTGTGCCTCTGTCTCCGTGCCTCTGTCTCTGTGAATCTGTCTCCGTGTGTCAGTCTCTGTGTCTCTGTCCCTGTGTCTCCGCCTCTGTGTCTCTGTCTCTCTCACTATGTCTCTGTCTCTGTGTATCTGCCTCTGTGTCTCTGTCTCTGTGTATCTGTCTCCGTGTCTCTGTCTCCGTGTCTCTGTCTCGGTGTCTCTGTCTCTGTGTCACTGGCTCTGTGTCTCTGCGTCTCTGTCTCTTTGTCTCTTTCTCTGTGTCTCTGTCTCTGTGTTCCTGTCTCTGTTTCTCTGTCTCTGTCTCTGAGTCTTTGTCTGTGTGACCCTGTCTCTGTGTCTCTGTCCCTGTGTCTCCGTCTCTGTGTATCTGTCTCTCTCTCTCTGTGTCTCTGTCTCTGTGTCCCTGTCTCTGTGTCTCTGTCTCTGAGTCTCTGTCTCTGTGCCTCTGTCTCTGTATATCTCTCTCTGTGTCTCTGTCTCTGTGTGTCTGTCTCTGAATCTCTGTCTCTGAATCTCTGTCTCTGTGTCTCTGTCTCGGTGTCTCTGTCTCGGTGTCTCTGTCTCTGTGTCTCTGTCTCTGTGTCTCTGTCTCTGTGTCTCTGTCTCTGTGTCTCTGTCTCTGTGTCTCTGTCTCTGTGTCTCTGTCTCTGTGTCTCTGTCTCTGTGTCTCTGTCTCTGTGTCTCTGTCTCTGTGTCTCTGTCTCTGTGTCTCTGTCTCTGTGTCTCTGTCTCTGTGTCTCTGTCTCTGTGTCTCTGTCTCTGTGTCTCTGTCTCTGTGTCTCTGTCTCTGTGTCTCTGTCTCGGTGTCTCTGTCTCTGTCTCTGTGTCTCTGTCTCTGAGTCTCTCTCTCTGTGTCCTTGTCCCTCTGTCTCTGTCTCTGTGTCTCTGTTTCTGTGTATCTGTCTCTGTGACTCTGTCTCTCTCTCTGTCTCTGTTTCTCTTTCTCTGTGTCTCTGTCTCTGTGTCTCTATACCTGTGTCTCCCTCTCTATGTTCCTCTCTCTGTGTCTCTGTCTCTCTTTCTCTTTCTCTGTGTCTCTGTCTCTGTGTCTGTATACCTGTGTCTCCGTCTCTGTGTTTCTCTCTCTGTGTCTCTGTCTCTGTGTCCCTGTCTCTGCGTCTCTGTCTCTGAGTCTCGGTCTCTGTGCCTCTGTCTCTGTATATCTGTCTCTGTGTCTCTGTCTCTGTGTCTCTGTATCTGAATCTCTGTCTCTGAATCTCTGTCTCTGTGTCTTTGTCTCTGTGTCTCTATCTCTGTGTCTCTGTCTCTGTGTCTCTGTCTCTGTGTCTCTGTATCTGAATCTCTGTCCCTGTATCTCCGTCTGTGTGTTTCTCTCTCTGTGTCCCTGTCTCTGTGTCTCTGTCTCTGTGTCTCTGTCTCTGTGTCTCCGTCTCTGTGTATCTGTCTCTGTGCCTCTGTCTCTGTGTCTCTGTCTCTGTGTCTCTGTCTCTGTGTCTCTGTCTCTGTGTCTCTGTCTCTGTGTCTCTGTCTCTGTGTCTCTGTCTCTGTGTCTCTGTCTCCGTCTCGGTTTCACTTTCTCTGTGTCTCTGTCTCTGTGTCTCTGTCCCTGTGTCTCCGTCTCTGTGTCTCTGTCTCCGTCCCTCTGTGTCTGTCCCTGTGTCTCCGTCTCTGTGTCACTGTCTGTGTGTCTCTGTCTCTGTGTCTGTGTCACCGTTTCCCTGTCTCCGTCCCTATGTCTCTATCTCTGTGTCTCTGTCTCTCTGAATCTGTCTCTGTGTTTCTGTGTCTGTGTCTCTGGCCCTGTGTCTCCGTCTCTGTATCTCTGTCCCTCTGACTCTGTCTGTGTGTCACTGTGTCTGAATATCTGTCTCTGCGTCACTGTCTCTGTGTCTCTGTCTCTGTGTCACTGTCTCTGTGTCTCTGCCTCCGTGTCTCTGCCTCAGTGTCTCTGTCTCTTTTTTCTCCGTCTCTGCGTCTCTGTCTCCGTCTCTGTGTCTCGGTCTCTGTGTTTCTGTCTCTGTTTCTCTGTCTCTGTCTCTGAGTCTTTGTCTGTGTGACCCTGTCTCTGTGTCTCTGTCCCTGTGTCTCTGTCTCTGTGTCTCTGCCTCTGTCTCTGTCGCTGTGTCTATGTCTCTGTTTCTCTCTCCCTGTGTCACGGTCTCTGTGTTTCTGTCTCTGTGTCTCTGTGTCTGTCTCTGTGTCTCTGTCTCTGTCTCTGTTTCTCTGTCTCTGTGTCTCTGTCTCTGTGTCTCTGTCCCTGTATCTCCGTCTCTGTGTTTCTCTCTCTGTGTGTCTGGCTCTGTGTCCCTGTCTCTGTGTCTCTGTCTCTCTGTCTCTGTCTCTGTGTATCTGTCTCTGTGTCTCTGTCTCTGATTCTCTGTCTCCATGTCTCTGTCTCTGTCTCTGTTTCTCTTTCTCTGTGTCTCTGTCTCTGTGTCTCTGTCCCTGTGTCTCCGTCTCTGTGTCTCTGTCTCCGTCCCTGTGTGTCTGTCTCTGTGCCCCTGTCTCTGCGTCTCTGTCCCTGTGTCTCCGTCTCTGTGTCTCTGTCTCTGTGTCTCTGTCTCTGTGTCTCTGTGTCTGTGTCTCTGTCTCTGTGTCTCTGTCTCTGTCTCTGTCTCTCTGTCTCTGTCTCTCTGCCTCCGTGTCTCTGTCTCTGTGTCTCTGTCTCTCTGTCTCTGTCTCTCTCTCTCTGTGTCTCTGTCTCTGTGTCCCTGTCTCTGTGTCTATGCCTCTGTCCGTGTGTCTCTGTACCTGTGTCTCCGTCTCTGAGTGTCGGTCTCTGTGTCTCTGCCTCTGTGTCCTTGTCTCGGTGTCTCTGTCCCTGTGGCTCCGTCTCTGTGTCTCTGTCTCTCTCACTATGTCTCTGTCTCTGTGTATCTGCCTCTGTGTCTCTGTCTCTGTGTCTCTGTCTCCGTGACTCTGTCTCAGTGTCTCTGTCTCTGTGTCTCTGTCTCTGTGTCTCTGCCTCCGTGTCTCTCTCTCGGTGTCTCTGTCCCTGTGTCTCCGTCTCTGTGTCACTGTCTGTGTGTCTCTGTCTCTGTGTCTGTGTCACCGTGTCCCTGTCTCCGTCCCTATGTCTCTGTCTCTGTGTTTCTGTCTCTGTGTCTCTGTCCCTGTGTCCATGTCTCTGTGTCTCTATCTCTGTGTCTCTGTCCTTGTGCCTCTGACTCCGTGTCTCTGTCTCTGAGAATCTGTCTCTGTGTTTCTGTCTCTGTGTCTCTGTCCCTGTGTCTCTGTCTCTCTCACTTTGTCTCTGTCTCTGTGTCTCTGTCTCTGTGTATCTGTCTCTGTGTCTCTGTATCCGTGTCTCTGTCTCCGCGTCTCTGTCACGGTGTCTCTGACTCTGTGTCTCTGTCTCTGTCTCTGTCTCTGTCTCTGTCTCTGTGTCTATGTCTCTGTTTCTCTCTCCCTGTGTCACGGTCTCTGTGTTTCTGTCTCTGCGTCTCTGTGTCTCTGTCTCTGTCGCTCTGTCTCTATGTCTCTGTCTCTGTCTCTGTTTCTCCGGCTCTGTGTCTCTGTCTCTGTGTCTTGGTCGCTGTGTCTCTGTCCCTGTGTCTCTGTCTCTGTGTCTCTGTCTCTGTGTCTCTGTCTCTGTGTCTCTGTCTCTGTGTCTCTGTCTCTGTGTCTCTGTCTCTGTGCCTCTGTCTATGTTTCTCTTTCTCTGTGTCTCTGTCTGTGAGAATCTGTCTCTGTGTTTCTGTCTCTGTGTCTCTGTCCCTGTGTCTCCGTCTCCGTGTCTCTGTCTCTCTCACTTCGTCTCTGTCTCTGTGTCTCTGTCTCTGTGTACCTGTCTCTGTGTCTCTGTCTCCGTGTCTCTGTCTCCGTGTCTCTGTCTTGGTCTCTCTGTCTCTGTGTCTCTGTCTCTGTGTATCTGTCTCTGTGTCTCTGTCTCTGTGTCTCTGTCTCCATGTCTCTGTCTCTGTCTCTGTTTCTCTTTCTCTGTGTCTCTGGCTCTGTGTCTCTGTCCCTTTATCTCCGTCTCTGTGTTTCTCTCTCTGTGTCTCTGTCGCTGTGTCCCTGTCTCTGTGTCTCTGTCTCTGTGTCTCTGTCTCTGTGTATCTGTCTCTGTGTCTCTGTCTCTGTGTCTCTGTCTCTGTGTCTCTGTCTCTGTGTCTCTGTCTCTGTGTCTCTGTCTCTATGCCTCTGTCTCTGTCTCTGTCTCTGTTTCTGTTTCTCTGTGTCTCTGTCTCTGTGTCTCTGTCCCTGCGTCTCCGTCTCTGTGTCTCTGTCTCCGTCCCTGCGTGTCTGTCCCTGTGTCTCCGTCTCTGTGTCACTGTCTGTGTGTCTCTGTCTCTGTGTCTGTGTCACCGTGTCCCTGTCTCCGTCCCTATGTCTCTATCTCTGTGTCTCTGTCTCTGTGAATCTGTCTCTGTGTCTCTGTCTCTGTGTCTCTGTCTCTGTGTCTCTGTCTCTGTGTCTCTGTCTCTGTGTCTATGTCTCTGTGTCTCTGTCTCTGTGTCTCTGTCTCTGTGTCTCTGTCTCTGTGTCTCTGTCTCTGTGTCTCTGTCTCTGTGTCACTGTCTCTGAATCTCTGTCTCTGTGTCCCTGTCTCTGCGACTCTGTCCCTGTGTCTCCGTCTCCGTGAATAGGTCTCTGTGTCTCGGTCTATGTGTCTCTGTCTCTGTGCCTCTGCCTCTGTGTCCATGCCTCTGTCTCTGTCTCTCTGTCTCTGTGTCTCTGCCTCCGTGTCTCTGTCTCTCTGTCTCTGTCTCTCTCTCTCTCTGTGTCTCTGTCTCTGTGTCCCTGGCTCTGTGTCAATGCCTCTGTCCGTGTGTCTCTGTCTCCGTGCCTCTGTCTCTGTGAATCTGTCTCCGTGTTTCAGTCTCTGTGTCTCTGTCCCTGTGTCTCCGCCTCTGTGTCTCTGTCTCTCTCACTATGTCTCTGTCTCTGTGTATCTGCCTCTGTGTCTCTGTCTCTGTGTCTCTGTCTCCGTGTCTCTTTCTCGGTGTCTCTGTCTCTGTGTCACTGTCTCTGTGTCTCTGCGTCTCTGTCTCTTTGTCTCTTTCTCTGTGTCTCTGTCTCTGTGTTCCTGTCTCTGTTTCTCTGTCTCTGTCTCTGAGTCTTTGTCTGTGTGACCCTGTCTCTGTGTCTCTGTCCCTGTGTCTCCGTCTCTGTGTCTCTGTCTCCGTCCCTGCGTGTCTGTCCCTGTGTCTCCGTCTCTGTGTCACTGTCTGTGTGTCTCTGTCTCTGTGTCTGTGTCACCGTGTCCCTGTCTCCGTCCCTATGTCTCTATCTCTGTGTCTCTGTCTCTGTGAATCTGTCTCTGTGTCTCTGTCTCTGTGTCTCTGTCTCTGTGTCTCTGTCTCTGTGTCTCTGTCTCTGTGTCTATGTCTCTGTGTCTCTGTCTCTGTGTCTCTGTCTCTGTGTCTCTGTCTCTGTGTCTCTGTCTCTGTGTCTCTGTCTCTGTGTCACTGTCTCTGAATCTCTGTCTCTGTGTCCCTGTCTCTGCGACTCTGTCCCTGTGTCTCCGTCTCCGTGAATAGGTCTCTGTGTCTCGGTCTATGTGTCTCTGTCTCTGTGCCTCTGCCTCTGTGTCCATGCCTCTGTCTCTGTCTCTCTGTCTCTGTGTCTCTGCCTCCGTGTCTCTGTCTCTCTGTCTCTGTCTCTCTCTCTCTCTGTGTCTCTGTCTCTGTGTCCCTGGCTCTGTGTCAATGCCTCTGTCCGTGTGTCTCTGTCTCCGTGCCTCTGTCTCTGTGAATCTGTCTCCGTGTTTCAGTCTCTGTGTCTCTGTCCCTGTGTCTCCGCCTCTGTGTCTCTGTCTCTCTCACTATGTCTCTGTCTCTGTGTATCTGCCTCTGTGTCTCTGTCTCTGTGTCTCTGTCTCCGTGTCTCTTTCTCGGTGTCTCTGTCTCTGTGTCACTGTCTCTGTGTCTCTGCGTCTCTGTCTCTTTGTCTCTTTCTCTGTGTCTCTGTCTCTGTGTTCCTGTCTCTGTTTCTCTGTCTCTGTCTCTGAGTCTTTGTCTGTGTGACCCTGTCTCTGTGTCTCTGTCCCTGTGTCTCCGTCTCTGTGTATCTGTGTCTCTGTCTCTGTGTCTCTGTCTCTGTGTCTCTGTCTCTGTGTCTCTGTCTCTGTGTCTCTGTCTCTGTGTCTCTGTCTCTGTGTCCCTGTCTCTGTGTCTCTGTCTCTGTGTCTCTGTCTCTGTGTATCTGTTTCTGTGACTCTGTCTCCTAATCTGTCTCTGTTTCTCTTTCTCTGTGTCTCTGTCTTTGTGTCTCTGTCTCAGTGCCTCTGTGTCTCTGTCTCTGTATCTCTGTCTCTATGCCTCTGTCTCTGTGTCTGTGTGTCTGTGTCTCTGTCACCGTCTCTATGCCTCTGTTTCTATGTCTCTGTCTCTGTGTCTCTGTCTCTGTGTCCGTGTCTCAGTGACTCTGTCCCTATATTTCTGTCTCTGCGTCTCTGTGTCTCTGTCTCTGTTTCCCTTTCTCTGTGTCTCTGTCTCTGAGTCTCTCTCTCTGCGTCCCTCACCCTCTGTCTCCGTCTCTGTGTCTCTGTTTCTGTGTATCTGTCTCTGTGACTCTGTCTCTTTATCTGTCTCTGTTTCTCTTTCTCTGTGGCTCTGTCTTTGTGTCTCTGTCTCGGTGTCTCTGTCCCTGTGTCTCCGTCTCTGTGTCACTGTCTGTGTGTCTCTGTCTCTGTGTCTGTGTCACCGTGTCCCTGTCTCCGTCCCTATGTCTCTATCTCTGTGTCTCTGCCTCTGTGAATCTGTCTCTGTGTCTCTGGCCCTGTGTCTCCGTCTCTGTATCTCTGTCCCTCTGACTCTGTCTGTGTGTCACTGTGTCTGAATATCTGTCTCTGTGTCTCTGTCTCTGTGTCTCTGTCTCTGTGTCACTGTCTCTGTGTCTCTGTCACTGTGTCTCCGTCACTGTCTCTGTGTCTCTGTCTCTGAGTCTCTGTCTCTGAATCTCTGTCTCTGTGTCTCTGTCTCTGTCTCTGTGTCTCTGTCTCTGTGTCTCTGTCTCTGTGTCTCTGCCTCTATGCCTCTGTCTCTGTCTCTGTTTCTCTTTCTCTTTCTCTGTGTCTCTGTCCCCGTGTCTCCGTCTCTGTGTCACTGTCTGTGTGTCTCTGTCTCTGTGTCTGTGTCACCGTGTCCCTGTCTCCGTCCCTATGTCTCTATCTCTGTGTCCATGTCTCTGTGTCTCTGTCCCTGTGTCTCCGTCTCTGTGTATCTGTCTCTCTCTCTCTCTGTGTCTCCGTCTCTGTGTATCTGTCTCTCCCTCTCTGTGTCACTGTGTCTGAATATCTGTCTCTGTGTCTCTGTCTCTGTTTCTCTGTCTCTGTGTCTCTGTCTCTGTGTCTCTGTCTCTGTGTCTCTGTCTCTGTGTCTCTGTCTCTGTGTCTCTGTCTCTGTGTCTCTGTCTCTGTGTCTCTGTCTCTGTGTCTCAGTCTCTGTGTCTCTGTCTCTGTGTCTCTGCCTCTATGTCCATGTCTCTGTGTCTCTATCTCTGTGTCTCTGTCTCTGTGTCTCTGTCTCCATGCCTCTGTCTCTGTCTCTGTTTCTCTTTCTCTGTGTCTCTATCTCTGTGTCTCTGTCCCTGTATCACCGTCTCTGTGTTTCTCTCTCTGTGTCTCTGTCTCTGTGTCTCTGTCTCTGTGTCTCTGTCTCTGTGTCTCTGCCTCTGTGTCTCTGTCCCTGTATCTCCGTCTCTGTGTTTCTCTCTCTGTGTGTCTGGCTCTGTGTCCCTGTCTCGGTGTCTCTGTCTCTCTGTCTCTGTCTCTGTGTATCTGTCTCTGTGTCTCTGTCTCTGATTCTCTGTCTCCATGTCTCTGTCTCTGTCTCTGTTTCTCTTTCTCTGTGTCTCTGTCTCTGTGTCTCTGTCCCTGTGTCTCCGTCGCTGTGTCTCTGTCTCCGTCCCTGTGTGTCTGTCTCTGTGTCTCTGTCTCCGTGTGTCCGTCCCTGTGTCTCTGTCTCTGTCTCTGTGCGTCTGTCTCTGTGTATCTGTGTCTGTGTCTCTGTCTCCGTGTCTCTGCCTCAGTGTCTCTGCCTCTTTTTTCTTTGTCTCTGTGTCTCTGTCTCCGTCTCTGTGTCTCTGTCTCTGTGTCTCTGTCTCTGTGTCTCCGTCCCTGTGTCTCCGTCTCTGTGTCACTGTCTCTGTGTCTCTGGTCTCTGAGCCTCTGCCTCTGTGTCTCTGTCTCTGTGCCTCCGGCTCTGCGTCTCTTTCTCTGTGTCTGAGTCTCCGTCTCTGTGTCTCTGTCTCTGTGTCTCTGTGTCTCTGTGTCTCTGTCTCTGTATCTCTGTCTCTATGTCTCCGTCTCTGTGTCTCTGTCCCTCTCACTTGGCCTCTGTCTCTGTGTCTCTGTCTCTGTGTATCTGTCTCTGTGTCTCTGTCTCCGTGTCTCTGTCTCCGTGTCACTGTCTCCGTGTCTCTGTCTCGGTGTCTCTGTCTCTGTGTCTCTGTCTCTGTCTCTGTCTCTGTCTCTGTCTCTGTCTCTGTGTCTCTGTCTCTGAGTCTCTCTCTCTGTGTCTCCGTCTCTGTATCTCTTTCTCTGTGTCTCTGTCTCTGTGCCTCTGTCTCTGTGTCTCTGTATCTGTGTCTCTGTCTCTGTGCCTCTGTCTCTGTGTCTCTGTCTCTGTGTCTCTGTCTCTGTGTTTCTCTCTCTGTGCCTCTGTCTATGTTTCTCTTTCTCTGTGTCTCTGTCTGTGAGAATCTGTCTCTGTGTTTCTGTCTCTGTGTCTCTGTCCCTGTGTCTCCGTCTCTGTGTCTCTGTCTCTCTCACTTCGTCTCTGTCTCTGTGTCTCTGTCTCTGTGTCCCTCTCTCTGCGTCTCTGTATCTGAATCTCTGTCTCTGAATCTCTGTCTCTGTGTCTTTGTCTCTGTGTCTCTGTCTCTGTGTCTCTGTCTCTGTGTCTCTGTCTCTGTGTCTCTGTCTCTGTGTCTCTGTCTCTGTGTCTCTGTCTCTGTGTCTCTGTCTCTGTGTCTCTGTCTCTGTGTCTCTGTATCTGAATCTCTGTCCCTGTATCTCCGTCTCTGTGTTTCTCTCTCCGTGTCCCTGTCTCTGTGCCCCTGTCTCTGCGTCTCTGTCTCTGTGTCTCTGTCTCTGTGTATCTGTCTCTGTGCCTCTGTCTCTGTGTCTCTGTCTCTGTGTCTCTGTCTCTGTGTCTCTGTCTCTGTGTCTCTGTCTCTGTGTCTCTGTCTCTGTCTCTCTGTCTCTGTTTCTCTTTCTCTGTGTCTCTGTCTCTGTGTCTCTGTCCCTGTGTCTCCGTCTCTGTGTCTCTGTCTCCGTCCCTGTGTGTCTGTCTCTGTGCCCCTGTCTCTGCGTCTCTGTCCCTGTGTCGCCGTCTCCGTGAATTGGTCTCTGTGTCTCGGTCTATGTGTCTCTGTCTCTGTGCCTCTGCCTCTGTGTCTATGCCTCTGTCTCTGTCTCTCTGTCCCTGTGTCTCTGTCTCTGTGTCTCTGTCTCTGTGTCTCTGTCTCTGTGTCTCGGTCTCTGTGTCTCTGTCTCTGTGTCTCTGTCTCTGTGTCTCTGTCTCTGTGTCTCTGTCTCTGTGTCTCTGTCTCTGTGTCTCTGTCTCTGTGTCTCTGTCGCTGTGTCTCTGTCACTGTGTCACTGTCTCTGAAACTCTGTCTCTGTGTCCCTGTCTCTGCGTCTCTGTCCCTGTGTCTCCGTCTCCGTGAATAGGCCTCTGTGTCTCGGTCTATGTGTCTCTGTCTCTGTGCCTCTGCCTCTGCGACTATGCCTCTGTCTCTGTCTCTTTGTCTCTGTGTCTCTGCCTCCGTGTCTCTGTCTCTCTGTCTCTGTCTCTCTCTCCCTGTGTCTCTGTCTCTGTGTCTCTGTCTCTGTGTCCCTGTCTCTGTGTCTCTGTCCCTGTGTCTCCGTCTCCGTGAATAGGTCTCTGTGTCTCGGTCTATGTGTCTCTGTCTCTGTGCCTCTGCCTCTGTGTCTATATCTCTGTCTCTGTCTCTCTGTCTCTGTGTCTCTGTCTCTGTGTCTCTGTCTCTGTGTCTCTGTCTCTGTGTCTCTGTCTCTGTGTCTCTGTCTCTGGGTCTCTGTCTCTGTGTCTCTGTCTCTGTGTCTCTGTCTCTGTGTCTCTGTCTCTGTGTCTCTGTCTCTGTGTCTCTGTCTCTGTGCCCCTGTCTCTGTGCCCCTGTCTCTGTGTCTCTGTCTCTGTGTCTCTGTCTCTGTGTCTCTGTCTCTGTGTCTCTGTCTCTGTGTCTCTGTCTCTGTGTCTCTGTCTCTGTGTCTCTGTCTCTGTCTCTGTCTCTCTGTCTCTGTCTCTCTGCCTCCGTGCCTCTGTCTCTGTGTCTCTGTCTCTCTGTCTCTGTCTCTCTCTCTCTGTGTCTCTGTCTCTGTGTCTCTGTCTCTGTGTCTCTGTCTCTGTCTCTGTCTCTGTCTCTGTGTCTCTGTCTCTGTGTCTCTATACCTGTGTCTCCTTCTCTGTGTTTCTCTTTCTGTGTCTCTGTCTCTCTTTCTCTTTCTCTGTGTCTCTGTCTCTCTTTCTCTTTCTCTGTGTCTCTGTCTCTCTTTCTCTTTCTCTGTGTCTCTGTCTCTCTTTCTCTTTCTCTGTGTCTCTGTCTCTGTGTCTCTATACCTGTGTCTCCTTCTCTGTGTTTCTCTCTCTGTGTCTCTGTCTCTGTGTCCCTGTCTCTGTGTCTCTGTCTCTGAGTCTCTGTCTCTGTGCCTCTGTCTCTGTATATCTGTCTCTGTGTCTCTGTCTCTGTGTGTCTGTCCCTGAATCTCTGTCTCTGAATCTCTGTCTCTGTGTCTCTGTCTCTGTGTCTCTGTCTCTGTGTCTCTGTCTCTGTGTCTCTGTCTCTGTGTCTCTGTCTCTGTGTCTCTGTCTCTGTGTCTCTGTCTCTGTGTCTCTGTCTCTGTGTCTCTGTCTCTGTGTCTCTGTCTCTGTGTCTCTGTCTCTGCGTCTCTGTCTCTGTGTCTCTGTCTCTGTGTCTCTGTCTCTGTGTCTCTGTCTCTGTGTCTCTGTCTCTGTGTCTCTGTCTCTGTGTCTCTGTCTCTGTGTCTCTGTCTCTGTCTCTCTCACTTTGTCTCTGTCTCTGTGTCTCTGTCTCTGTGTATCTGTCTCTGTGTCTCTGTCTCCGTGTCTCTGTCTCCGCGTCTCTGTCACGGTGTCTCTGTCTCTGTGTCTCTGTCTCTGTCTCTGTCTCTGTCTCTGTCTCTGTCTCTGTGTCTATGTCTCTGTTTCTCTCTCCCTGTGTCACGGTCTCTGTGTTTCTGTCTCTGCGTCTCTGTGTCTCTGTCTCTGTCGCTCTGTCTCTATGTCTCTGTCTCTGTCTCTGTTTCTCCGGCTCTGTGTCTCTGTCTCTGTGTCTTGGTCGCTGTGTCTCTGTCCCTGTGTCTCTGTCTCTGTGTCTCTGTCTCTGTGTCTCTGTCTCTGTGTCTCTGTCTCTGTGTCTGCGTCTCTGTGTCACTGTCTCTGAATCTCTGTCTCTGTGTCCGTGTCTCTGCGTCTCTGTCCCTGTTTCTCCGTCTCCGTGAATAGGTCTCTGTGTCTCGGTCTATGTGTCTCTGTCTCTGTGCCTCTGCCTCTGTGTCTATGCCTCTGTCTCTGTCTCTCTGTCTCTGTGTCTCTGTCTCTGTGTCTCTGTCTCTGTGTCTCTGTCTCTGTGTCTCTGTCTCTGTGTCTCTGTCTCTGTGTCTCTGTCTCTGTGTCTCTGTCTCTGTGTCTCTGTCTCTGTGTCTCTGTCTCTGTGTCTCTGTCTCTGTGTCTCTGTCTCTGTGTCTCTGTCTCTGTGCCCCTGTCTCTGTGTCTCTGTCTCTGTGTCTCTGTCTCTGTGTCTCTGTCTCTGCGTCTCTGTCTCTGCGTCTCTGTCTCTGTGTCTCTGTCTCTGTGTCTCTGTCTCTGTGTCTCTGTCTCTGTGTCTCTGTCTCTGTGTCTCTGTCTCTGTGTCTCTGTCTCTGTGTCTCTGTCTCTGTGTCTCTGTCTCTGTGTATCTGCCTCTGTGTCTCGGTATCTGTGTCTCTGTCTCCGTGTCTCTGTCTCGGTGTCTCTGTCTCTGTGTCACTGGCTCTATGTCTCTGCGTCTCTGTCTCTTTGTCTCTTTCTCTGTGTCTCTGTCTCTGTGTTCCTGTCTCTGTTTCTCTGTCTCTGTCTCTGAGTCTTTGTCTGTGTGACCCTGTCTCTGTGTCTCTGTCTCTGTGTCTCTGTCTCTGTGTCTCTGTCTCTGTGTCTCTGTCTCTGTGTCTCTGTCTCGGTGTCTCTGTCTCTGTCTCTGTCTCTGTCTCTGTCTCTGTCTCTGTCCCTGTCTCTGTGTCTCTGTCTCTGAGTCTCTCTCTCCGTGTCCTTGTCCCTCTGTCACTGTCTCTGTGTCTCTGTTTCTGTGTATCTGTCTCTGTGACTCTGTCTCTCTCTCTGTCTCTGTTTCTCTTTCTCTGTGTCTCTGTCTCTGTGTCTCTATACCTGTGTCTCCTTCTCTGTGTTCCTCTCTCTGTATCTCTGTCTCTCTTTCTCTTTCTCTGTGTCTCTGTCTCTGTGTCTCTATACCTGTGTCTCCTTCTCTGTGTTTCTCTGTCTGTGTCTCTGTCTCTGTGTCCCTGTCTCTGCGTCTCTGTCTCTGAGTCTCGGTCTCTGTGCCTCTGTCTCTGTATATCTGTCTCTGTGTCTCTGTCACTGTGTCTCTGTATCTGAATCTCTGTCTCTGAATCTCTGTCTCTGTGTCTTTGTCTCTGTGTCTCTGTCTCTGTGTCTCTGTCTCTGTGTCTCTGTCTCTGTGTCTCTGTCTCTGTGTCTCTGTCTCTGTGTCTCTGTATCTGAATCTCTGTCCCTGTATCTCCGTCTCTGTGTTTCTCTCTCTGTGTCCCTGTCTCTGTGTCCCTGTCTCTGTGTCTCTGTCTCTGTGTCTCTGTCTCTGTGTATCTGTCTCTGTGCCTCTGTCTCTGTGTCTCTGTCTCTGTGTCTCTGTCTCTGTGTCTCTGTCTCTGTGTCTCTGTCTCTGTGTCTCTGTCTCTGTCTCTGTTTCACTTTCTCTGTGTCTCTGTCTCTGTGTCTCTGTCCCTGTGTCTCCGTCTCTGTGTCTCTGTCTCCGTCCCTCTGTGTCTGTCCCTGTGTCTCCGTCTCTGTGTCACTGTCTGTGTGTCACTGTCTCTGTGTCTGTGTCACCGTTTCCCTCTCTCCGTCCCTATGTCTCTATCTCTGTGTCTCTGTCTCTCTGAATCTGTCTCTGTGTTTCTGTCTCTGTGTCTCTGGCCCTGTGTCTCCGTCTCTGTATCTCTGTCCCTCTGACTCTGTCTGTGTGTCACTGTGTCTGAATATCTGTCTCTGCGGCACTGTCTCTGTGTCTCTGTCTCTGTGTCACTGTCTCTGTGTCTCTGCCTCCGTGTCTCTGCCTCAGTGTCTCTGTCTCTTTTTTCTCTGTCTCTGCGTCTCTGTCTCCGTCTCTGTGTCTCGGTCTCTGTGTTTCTGTCTCTGTTTCTCTGTCTCTGTCTCTGAGTCTTTGTCTGTGTGACCCTGTCTCTGTGTCTCTGTCCCTGTGTCTCTGTCTCTGTGTCTCTGCCTCTGTCTCTGTCGCTGTGTCTATGTCTCTGTTTCTCTCTCCCTGTGTCACGGTCTCTGTGTTTCTGTCTCTGTGTCTCTGTGTCTGTCTCTGTGTCTCTGTCTCTGCCTCTGTTTCTCTGTCTCTGTGTCTCTGTCTCTGTGTCTCTGTCCCTGTATCTCCGTCTCTGTGTTTCTCTCTCTGTGTGTCTGGCTCTGTGTCCCTGTCTCTGTGTCTCTGTCTCTCTGTCTCTGTCTCTGTGTATCTGTCTCTGTGTCTCTGTCTCTGATTCTCTGTCTCCATGTCTCTGTGTCTGTCTCTGTGTCTCTGTCTCTGTGTCTCTGCCTCCGTGTCTCTCTCTCGGTGTCTCTGTCCCTGTGTCTCCGTCTCTGTGTCACTGTCTGTGTGTCTCTGTCTCTGTGTCTGTGTCACCGTGTCCCTGTCTCCGTCCCTATGTCTCTGTCTCTGTGTTTCTGTCTCTGTGTCTCTGTCTCTGTGTCTCTGTCCCTATGTCCATGTCTCTGTGTCTCTATCTCTGTGTCTCTGTCCTTGTGCCTCTGTCTCCGTGTCTCTGTCTCTGAGAATCTGTCTCTGTGTTTCTGTCTCTGTGTCTCTGTCCCTGTGTCTCTGTCTCTCTCACTTTGTCTCTGTCTCTGTGTCTCTGTCTCTGTGTATCTGTCTCTGTGTCTCTGTCTCCGTGTCTCTGTCTCCGCGTCTCTGTCACGGTGTCTCTGTCTCTGTGTCTCTGTCTCTGTCTCTGTCTCTGTCTCTGTCTCTGTGTCTATGTCTCTGTTTCTCTCTCCCTGTGTCACGGTCTCTGTGTTTCTGTCTCTGCGTCTCTGTGTCTCTGTCTCTGTCGCTCTGTCTCTATGTCTCTGTCTCTGTCTCTGTTTCTCCGGCTCTGTGTCTCTGTCTCTGTGTCTTGGTCGCTGTGTCTCTGTCCCTGTGTCTCTGTCTCTGTGTCTCTGTCTCTGTGTCTCTGTCTCTGTGTCTGCGTCTCTGTGTCACTGTCTCTGAATCTCTGTCTCTGTGTCCCTGTCTCTGCGTCTCTGTCCCTGTTTCTCCGTCTCCGTGAATAGGTCTCTGTGTCTCGGTCTATGTGTCTCTGTCTCTGTGCCTCTGCCTCTGTGTCTATGCCTCTGTCTCTGTCTCTCTGTCTCTGTGTCTCTGTCTCTGTGTCTCTGTCTCTGTGTCTCTGTCTCTGTGTCTCTGTCTCTGTGTCTCTGTCTCTGTGTCTCTGTCTCTGTGTCTCTGTCCCTGTGTCTCTGTCTCTGTGTCTCTGTCTCTGTGTCTCTGTCTCTGTGCCCCTGTCTCTGTGTCTCTGTCTCTGTGTCTCTGTCTCTGTGTCTCTGTCTCTGTGTCTCTGTCTCTGTGTCTCTGTCTCTGTGTCTCTGTCTCTGTGTCTCTGTCTCTGTGTCTCTAACTCTGTGTCTCTGTCTCTGTCTCTGTCTCTCTGTCTCTGTCTCTCTGCCTCCGTGCCTCTGTCTCTGTGTCTCTGTCTCTCTGTCTCTGTCTCTCTCTCTCTGTGTCTCTGTCTCTGTGTCTCTGTCTCTGTGTCTCTGTCTCTGTGTCTCTGTCTCTGTGTCTCTGTCTCTGTGTCTCTGTCGCTGTCTCTGTCTCTGTGTCTCTGTCTCTGTGTCTCTGTCTCTGTGTCTCTGTCTCTGTGTCTCTGTCTCTGTGTCTCTATACCTGTGTCTCCTTCTCTGTGTTTCTCTCTCTGTGTCTCTGTCTCTCTTTCTCTTTCTCTGTGTCTCTGTCTCTGTGTCTTTATACCTGTGTCTCCTTCTCTGTGTTTCTCTCTCTGTGTCTCTGTCTCTGTGTCCCTGTCTCTGTGTCTCTGTCTCTGAGTCTCTGTCTCTGTGCCTCTGTCTCTGTATATCTGTCTCTGTGTCTCTGTCTCTGTGTGTCTGTCCCTGAATCTCTGTCTCTGTGTCTCTGTCTCTGTGTCTCTGTCTCTGTGTCTCTGTCTCTGTGTCTCTGTCTCTGTGTCTCTGTCTCTGTGTCTCTGTCTCTGTGTCTCTGTCTCTGTGTCTCTGTCTCTGTGTCCCTGTCTCTGTGTCTCTGTCTCTGTGTCTCTGTCTCTGTGTCTCTGTCTCTGTGTCCTCTGTCTCTGTGTCTCTGTCTCTGTGTCTCTGTCTCCGTGTCACTGTCTCTGTGTCTCTGTCTCTGTGTCTCTGTCTCTGTGTCACTGTCTCTGAATCTCTGTCTCTGTGTCTCGGTCTATGTGTCTCTGTCTCTGTGTCTCTGCCTCTGTGCCTATGCCTCTGCCTCTGTGTCTATGCCTCTGTCTCTGTCTCTCTGTCTCTGTGTCTCTGTCTCTGTGTCTCTGTCTCTGTGTCTCTGTCTCTGTGTCTCTGTCTCTGTGTCTCTGTCTCTGTGTCTCTGTCTCTGTGTCCCTGTCTCTGTGTCTCTGTCTCTGTGTCTCTGTCTCTGTGTCTCTGTCTCTGTGTCCTCTGTCTCTGTGTCTCTGTCTCTGTGTCTCTGTCTCCGTGTCACTGTCTCTGTGTCTCTGTCTCTGTGTCTCTGTCTCTGTGTCACTGTCTCTGAATCTCTGTCTCTGTGTCCCTGTCTCTGCGTCTCCGTCCCTGTGTCTCCGTCTCCGTGAATAGGTCTCTGTGTCTCGGTCTATGTGTCTCTGTCTCTGTGTCTCTGCCTCTGTGCCTATGCCTCTGTCTCTGTCTCTCTGTCTCTGTGTCCCTGTCTCTGTGTCTATGCCTCTGTCCGTGTGTCTCTGTCTCCGTGCCTCTGTCTCTGTGAATCTGTCTCCGTGTTTCAGTCTCTGTGTCTCTGTCCCTGTGTCTCCGCCTCTGTGTCTCTGTCTCTCTCACTATGCCTCTGTCTCTGTGTATCTTGCCTCTGTGTCTCTGTCTCTGTGTCTCTGTCTCCGTGCCTCTGTCTCGGTGTCTCTGTCTCTGTGTCACTGTCCCTGTGTCTCTGCGTCTCTGTCTCTTTGTCTCTTTCTCTGAGTCTCTGTCTCTGTGTTCCTGTCTCTGTTTCTCTGTCTCTGTCTCTGAGTCTTTGTCTGTGTGACCCAGTCTCTGTGTCTCTGTCCCTGTGTCTCCGTCTCTGTGCATCTGTCTCCCTCTCTCTCTGTGTCTCTGTCTCTGTGTCTTTGTCTCCGTGTCTCTGTCTCTGTATCTCTGTCTCTGTGACTCTGCCTCGGCGTCCCTGTCTCTGTGTCTCTGTCCCTGTGTCTCCGTCTCTGTGTCTCTGTCTCTCTCACTTTGTCTCTGTCTCTGTGTATCTGTCTCTGTGTCTCTGTCTCCGTGTCTCTGTCTCCGCGTCTCTGTCTCGGTGTCTCTGTCTCTGTGTCTCTGTCTCTGTGTATTTGTCTCTGTGTCTCTGTCTCTGTCTCTGTCTCTGTGTCTCTGTCCCTGAGTCTCTCTCTCTCTCTGTCCTTGTCCCTCTGTCTCTGTCTCTGTGTCTCTGTTCCTGTGTATCTGTCTCTGTGACTCTGTCTCTCTCTCTGTCTCTGTTTCTCTTTCTCTGTGTCTCTGTCTCTGTGTTTCTATACCTGTGTCTCCTTCTCTGTGTTTCTCTCTCTGCGTCTCTTTCTCTGTGTCTCTGTCTCTGTGTCTCTGTCTCTGTGTCTCTGTCTCTGTGTCTCTGTCTCTGTGTCTCTGTCTCTGTGTCTCTGTCTCTGTGTCTCTGACTCTGTGTCTCTGTCTCTGTGCCTCTGTCTCTGTGTCTCTGTCTCTGTGTCCTCTGTCTCTGTGCCTCTGTCTCTGTGTCTCTGTCTCTGTGTCTCTGTCTCTGTGTCTCTGTCTCTGTGTCTCTGTCTCTGTGTCTCTGTCTCTGTGTCTCTGTCTCTGTGTCTCTGTCTCTGTGTCTCTGTCTCTGTGTCTCTGTCTCTGTGTCTCTGTCTCTGTGTCTCTGTCTCTGTGTCTCTGTCTCTGTGTCTCTAACTCTGTGTCTCTGTCTCTGTCTCTGTCTCTCTGTCTCTGTCTCTCTGCCTCCGTGCCTCTGTCTCTGTGTCTCTGTCTCTCTGTCTCTGTCTCTCTCTCTCTGTGTCTCTGTCTCTGTGTCCCTGTCTCTGTGTCTATGCCTCTGTCCGTGTGTCTCTGTACCTGTGTCTCCGTCTCTGTGTGTCGGTCTCTGTGTCTCTGCCTCTGTGTCCTTGTCTCGGTGTCTCTGTCCCTGTGGCTCCGTCTCTGTGTCTCTGTCTCTCTCACTATGTCTCTGTCTCTGTGTATCTGCCTCTGTGTCTCTGTCTCTGTGTCTCTGTCTCCGTGACTCTGTCTCAGTGTCTCTGTCTCTGTGTCTCTGTCTCTGTGTCTCTGTCTCTGTGTCTCTGTCTCTGTGTCTCTGTCTCTGTGTCTCTGTCTCTGTGTCTCTGTCTCTGTCTCTCTGTCTCTGTGTCTCTGTCTCTGTGTCTCTGTCTCTGTGTCTCTGTCTCTGTGTCTCTGTCTCTGTGTCTCTGTCTCTGTGTCTCTGTCTCTGTGTCTCTGTCTCTGTGTCTCTGTCTCTGTGTCTCTGTCTCTGTGTCTCTGTCTCTGTGTCTCTGTCTCTGTGTCTCTGTCTCTGTGTCTCTGTCTCTGTGTCTCTGTCTCTGTGTATCTGCCTCTGTGTCTCTGTATCTGTGTCTCTGTCTCCGTGTCTCTGTCTCGGTGTCTCTGTCTCTGTGTCACTGGCTCTATGTCTCTGCGTCTCTGTCTCTTTGTCTCTTTCTCTGTGTCTCTGTCTCTGTGTTCCTGTCTCTGTTTCTCTGTCTCTGTCTCTGAGTCTTTGTCTGTGTGACCCTGTCTCTGTGTCTCTGTCTCTGTGTCTCTGTCTCTGTGTCTCTGTCTCTGTGTCTCTGTCTCTGTGTCTCTGTCTCGGTGTCTCTGTCTCTGTCTCTGTCTCTGTCTCTGTCTCTGTCCCTGTCTCTGTGTCTCTGTCTCTGAGTCTCTCTCTCCGCGTCCTTGTCCCTCTGTCACTGTCTCTGTGTCTCTGTTTCTGTGTATCTGTCTCTGTGACTCTGTCTCTCTCTCTGTCTCTGTTTCTCTTTCTCTGTGTCTCTGTCTCTGTGTCTCTATACCTGTGTCTCCTTCTCTGTGTTCCTCTCTCTGTATCTCTGTCTCTCTTTCTCTTTCTCTGTGTCTCTGTCTCTGTGTCTCTATACCTGTGTCTCCTTCTCTGTGTTTCTCTGTCTGTGTCTCTGTCTCTGTGTCCCTGTCTCTGCGTCTCTGTCTCTGAGTCTCGGTCTCTGTGCCTCTGTCTCTGTATATCTG
Organism: Megachile willughbiella; assembly: GCA_945859595.2. NCBI lineage: Eukaryota > Metazoa > Arthropoda > Insecta > Hymenoptera > Megachilidae > Megachile > Megachile willughbiella. The sequence continues at coordinate 2,252,983 of CAMAOD020000201.1, read as the reverse complement.
TCTCTGTGTCTCTGTCACTGTGTCTCTGTATCTGAATCTCTGTCTCTGAATCTCTGTCTCTGTGTCTTTGTCTCTGTGTCTCTGTCTCTGTGTCTCTGTCTCTGTGTCTCTGTCTCTGTGTCTCTGTCTCTGTGTCTCTGTCTCTGTGTCTCTGTATCTGAATCTCTGTCCCTGTATCTCCGTCTCTGTGTTTCTCTCTCTGTGTCCCTGTCTCTGTGTCCCTGTCTCTGTGTCTCTGTCTCTGTGTCTCTGTCTCTGTGTATCTGTCTCTGTGCCTCTGTCTCTGTGTCTCTGTCTCTGTGTCTCTGTCTCTGTGTCTCTGTCTCTGTGTCTCTGTCTCTGTGTCTCTGTCTCTGTCTCTGTTTCACTTTCTCTGTGTCTCTGTCTCTGTGTCTCTGTCCCTGTGTCTCCGTCTCTGTGTCTCTGTCTCCGTCCCTCTGTGTCTGTCCCTGTGTCTCCGTCTCTGTGTCACTGTCTGTGTGTCACTGTCTCTGTGTCTGTGTCACCGTTTCCCTCTCTCCGTCCCTATGTCTCTATCTCTGTGTCTCTGTCTCTCTGAATCTGTCTCTGTGTTTCTGTCTCTGTGTCTCTGGCCCTGTGTCTCCGTCTCTGTATCTCTGTCCCTCTGACTCTGTCTGTGTGTCACTGTGTCTGAATATCTGTCTCTGCGTCACTGTCTCTGTGTCTCTGTCTCTGTGTCACTGTCTCTGTGTCTCTGCCTCCGTGTCTCTGCCTCAGTGTCTCTGTCTCTTTTTTCTCTGTCTCTGCGTCTCTGTCTCCGTCTCTGTGTCTCGGTCTCTGTGTTTCTGTCTCTGTTTCTCTGTCTCTGTCTCTGAGTCTTTGTCTGTGTGACCCTGTCTCTGTGTCTCTGTCCCTGTGTCTCTGTCTCTGTGTCTCTGCCTCTGTCTCTGTCGCTGTGTCTATGTCTCTGTTTCTCTCTCCCTGTGTCACGGTCTCTGTGTTTCTGTCTCTGTGTCTCTGTGTCTGTCTCTGTGTCTCTGTCTCTGCCTCTGTTTCTCTGTCTCTGTGTCTCTGTCTCTGTGTCTCTGTCCCTGTATCTCCGTCTCTGTGTTTCTCTCTCTGTGTGTCTGGCTCTGTGTCCCTGTCTCTGTGTCTCTGTCTCTCTGTCTCTGTCTCTGTGTATCTGTCTCTGTGTCTCTGTCTCTGATTCTCTGTCTCCATGTCTCTGTGTCTGTCTCTGTGTCTCTGTCTCTGTGTCTCTGCCTCCGTGTCTCTCTCTCGGTGTCTCTGTCCCTGTGTCTCCGTCTCTGTGTCACTGTCTGTGTGTCTCTGTCTCTGTGTCTGTGTCACCGTGTCCCTGTCTCCGTCCCTATGTCTCTGTCTCTGTGTTTCTGTCTCTGTGTCTCTGTCTCTGTGTCTCTGTCCCTATGTCCATGTCTCTGTGTCTCTATCTCTGTGTCTCTGTCCTTGTGCCTCTGTCTCCGTGTCTCTGTCTCTGAGAATCTGTCTCTGTGTTTCTGTCTCTGTGTCTCTGTCCCTGTGTCTCTGTCTCTCTCACTTTGTCTCTGTCTCTGTGTCTCTGTCTCTGTGTATCTGTCTCTGTGTCTCTGTCTCCGTGTCTCTGTCTCCGCGTCTCTGTCACGGTGTCTCTGTCTCTGTGTCTCTGTCTCTGTCTCTGTCTCTGTCTCTGTCTCTGTCTCTGTGTCTATGTCTCTGTTTCTCTCTCCCTGTGTCACGGTCTCTGTGTTTCTGTCTCTGCGTCTCTGTGTCTCTGTCTCTGTCGCTCTGTCTCTATGTCTCTGTCTCTGTCTCTGTTTCTCCGGCTCTGTGTCTCTGTCTCTGTGTCTCTGTGACTCTGCCTCGGCGTCCCTGTCTCTGTGTCTCTGTCCCTGTGTCTCCGTCTCTGTGTCTCTGTCTCTCTCACTTTGTCTCTGTCTCTGTGTATCTGTCTCTGTGTCTCTGTCTCCGTGTCTCTGTCTCCGCGTCTCTGTCTCGGTGTCTCTGTCTCTGTGTCTCTGTCTCTGTGTATTTGTCTCTGTGTCTCTGTCTCTGTCTCTGTCTCTGTGTCTCTGTCCCTGAGTCTCTCTCTCTCTCTGTCCTTGTCCCTCTGTCTCTGTCTCTGTGTCTCTGTTCCTGTGTATCTGTCTCTGTGACTCTGTCTCTCTCTCTGTCTCTGTTTCTCTTTCTCTGTGTCTCTGTCTCTGTGTTTCTATACCTGTGTCTCCTTCTCTGTGTTTCTCTCTCTGCGTCTCTTTCTCTGTGTCTCTGTCTCTGTGTCTCTGTCTCTGTGTCTCTGTCTCTGTGTCTCTGTCTCTGTGTCTCTGTCTCTGTGTCTCTGTCTCTGTGTCTCTGACTCTGTGTCTCTGTCTCTGTGCCTCTGTCTCTGTGTCTCTGTCTCTGTGTCCTCTGTCTCTGTGCCTCTGTCTCTGTGTCTCTGTCTCTGTGTCTCTGTCTCTGTGTCTCTGTCTCTGTGTCTCTGTCTCTGTGTCTCTGTCTCTGTGTCTCTGTCTCTGTGTCTCTGTCTCTGTGTCTCTGTCTCTGTGTCTCTGTCTCTGTGTCTCTGTCTCTGTGTCTCTGTCTCTGTGTCTCTGTCTCTGTGTCTCTAACTCTGTGTCTCTGTCTCTGTCTCTGTCTCTCTGTCTCTGTCTCTCTGCCTCCGTGCCTCTGTCTCTGTGTCTCTGTCTCTCTGTCTCTGTCTCTCTCTCTCTGTGTCTCTGTCTCTGTGTCCCTGTCTCTGTGTCTATGCCTCTGTCCGTGTGTCTCTGTACCTGTGTCTCCGTCTCTGTGTGTCGGTCTCTGTGTCTCTGCCTCTGTGTCCTTGTCTCGGTGTCTCTGTCCCTGTGGCTCCGTCTCTGTGTCTCTGTCTCTCTCACTATGTCTCTGTCTCTGTGTATCTGCCTCTGTGTCTCTGTCTCTGTGTCTCTGTCTCCGTGACTCTGTCTCAGTGTCTCTGTCTCTGTGTCTCTGTCTCTGTGTCTCTGTCTCTGTGTCTCTGTCTCTGTGTCTCTGTCTCTGTGTCTCTGTCTCTGTGTCTCTGTCTCTGTCTCTCTGTCTCTGTGTCTCTGTCTCTGTGTCTCTGTCTCTGTGTCTCTGTCTCTGTGTCTCTGTCTCTGTGTCTCTGTCTCTGTGTCTCTGTCTCTGTGTCTCTGTCTCTGTGTCTCTGTCTCTGTGTCTCTGTCTCTGTGTCTCTGTCTCTGTGTCTCTGTCTCTGTGTCTCTGTCTCTGTGTCTCTGTCTCTGTGTCTCTGTCTCTGTGTATCTGCCTCTGTGTCTCTGTATCTGTGTCTCTGTCTCCGTGTCTCTGTCTCGGTGTCTCTGTCTCTGTGTCACTGGCTCTATGTCTCTGCGTCTCTGTCTCTTTGTCTCTTTCTCTGTGTCTCTGTCTCTGTGTTCCTGTCTCTGTTTCTCTGTCTCTGTCTCTGAGTCTTTGTCTGTGTGACCCTGTCTCTGTGTCTCTGTCTCTGTGTCTCTGTCTCTGTGTCTCTGTCTCTGTGTCTCTGTCTCTGTGTCTCTGTCTCGGTGTCTCTGTCTCTGTCTCTGTCTCTGTCTCTGTCTCTGTCCCTGTCTCTGTGTCTCTGTCTCTGAGTCTCTCTCTCCGTGTCCTTGTCCCTCTGTCACTGTCTCTGTGTCTCTGTTTCTGTGTATCTGTCTCTGTGACTCTGTCTCTCTCTCTGTCTCTGTTTCTCTTTCTCTGTGTCTCTGTCTCTGTGTCTCTATACCTGTGTCTCCTTCTCTGTGTTCCTCTCTCTGTATCTCTGTCTCTCTTTCTCTTTCTCTGTGTCTCTGTCTCTGTGTCTCTATACCTGTGTCTCCTTCTCTGTGTTTCTCTGTCTGTGTCTCTGTCTCTGTGTCCCTGTCTCTGCGTCTCTGTCTCTGAGTCTCGGTCTCTGTGCCTCTGTCTCTGTATATCTGTCTCTGTGTCTCTGTCACTGTGTCTCTGTATCTGAATCTCTGTCTCTGAATCTCTGTCTCTGTGTCTTTGTCTCTGTGTCTCTGTCTCTGTGTCTCTGTCTCTGTGTCTCTGTCTCTGTGTCTCTGTCTCTGTGTCTCTGTCTCTGTGTCTCTGTATCTGAATCTCTGTCCCTGTATCTCCGTCTCTGTGTTTCTCTCTCTGTGTCCCTGTCTCTGTGTCCCTGTCTCTGTGTCTCTGTCTCTGTGTCTCTGTCTCTGTGTATCTGTCTCTGTGCCTCTGTCTCTGTGTCTCTGTCTCTGTGTCTCTGTCTCTGTGTCTCTGTCTCTGTGTCTCTGTCTCTGTGTCTCTGTCTCTGTCTCTGTTTCACTTTCTCTGTGTCTCTGTCTCTGTGTCTCTGTCCCTGTGTCTCCGTCTCTGTGTCTCTGTCTCCGTCCCTCTGTGTCTGTCCCTGTGTCTCCGTCTCTGTGTCACTGTCTGTGTGTCACTGTCTCTGTGTCTGTGTCACCGTTTCCCTCTCTCCGTCCCTATGTCTCTATCTCTGTGTCTCTGTCTCTCTGAATCTGTCTCTGTGTTTCTGTCTCTGTGTCTCTGGCCCTGTGTCTCCGTCTCTGTATCTCTGTCCCTCTGACTCTGTCTGTGTGTCACTGTGTCTGAATATCTGTCTCTGCGTCACTGTCTCTGTGTCTCTGTCTCTGTGTCACTGTCTCTGTGTCTCTGCCTCCGTGTCTCTGCCTCAGTGTCTCTGTCTCTTTTTTCTCTGTCTCTGCGTCTCTGTCTCCGTCTCTGTGTCTCGGTCTCTGTGTTTCTGTCTCTGTTTCTCTGTCTCTGTCTCTGAGTCTTTGTCTGTGTGACCCTGTCTCTGTGTCTCTGTCCCTGTGTCTCTGTCTCTGTGTCTCTGCCTCTGTCTCTGTCGCTGTGTCTATGTCTCTGTTTCTCTCTCCCTGTGTCACGGTCTCTGTGTTTCTGTCTCTGTGTCTCTGTGTCTGTCTCTGTGTCTCTGTCTCTGCCTCTGTTTCTCTGTCTCTGTGTCTCTGTCTCTGTGTCTCTGTCCCTGTATCTCCGTCTCTGTGTTTCTCTCTCTGTGTGTCTGGCTCTGTGTCCCTGTCTCTGTGTCTCTGTCTCTCTGTCTCTGTCTCTGTGTATCTGTCTCTGTGTCTCTGTCTCTGATTCTCTGTCTCCATGTCTCTGTGTCTGTCTCTGTGTCTCTGTCTCTGTGTCTCTGCCTCCGTGTCTCTCTCTCGGTGTCTCTGTCCCTGTGTCTCCGTCTCTGTGTCACTGTCTGTGTGTCTCTGTCTCTGTGTCTGTGTCACCGTGTCCCTGTCTCCGTCCCTATGTCTCTGTCTCTGTGTTTCTGTCTCTGTGTCTCTGTCTCTGTGTCTCTGTCCCTATGTCCATGTCTCTGTGTCTCTATCTCTGTGTCTCTGTCCTTGTGCCTCTGTCTCCGTGTCTCTGTCTCTGAGAATCTGTCTCTGTGTTTCTGTCTCTGTGTCTCTGTCCCTGTGTCTCTGTCTCTCTCACTTTGTCTCTGTCTCTGTGTCTCTGTCTCTGTGTATCTGTCTCTGTGTCTCTGTCTCCGTGTCTCTGTCTCCGCGTCTCTGTCACGGTGTCTCTGTCTCTGTGTCTCTGTCTCTGTCTCTGTCTCTGTCTCTGTCTCTGTCTCTGTGTCTATGTCTCTGTTTCTCTCTCCCTGTGTCACGGTCTCTGTGTTTCTGTCTCTGCGTCTCTGTGTCTCTGTCTCTGTCGCTCTGTCTCTATGTCTCTGTCTCTGTCTCTGTTTCTCCGGCTCTGTGTCTCTGTCTCTGTGTCTTGGTCGCTGTGTCTCTGTCCCTGTGTCTCTGTCTCTGTGTCTCTGTCTCTGTGTCTCTGTCTCTGTGTCTCTGTCTCTGTGTCTGCGTCTCTGTGTCACTGTCTCTGAATCTCTGTCTCTGTGTCCCTGTCTCTGCGTCTCTGTCCCTGTTTCTCCGTCTCCGTGAATAGGTCTCTGTGTCTCGGTCTATGTGTCTCTGTCTCTGTGCCTCTGCCTCTGTGTCTATGCCTCTGTCTCTGTCTCTCTGTCTCTGTGTCTCTGTCTCTGTGTCTCTGTCTCTGTGTCTCTGTCTCTGTGTCTCTGTCTCTGTGTCTCTGTCTCTGTGTCTCTGTCTCTGTGTCTCTGTCTCTGTGTCTCTGTCTCTGTGTCTCTGTCCCTGTGTCTCTGTCTCTGTGTCTCTGTCTCTGTGTCTCTGTCTCTGTGCCCCTGTCTCTGTGTCTCTGTCTCTGTGTCTCTGTCTCTGTGTCTCTGTCTCTGTGTCTCTGTCTCTGTGTCTCTGTCTCTGTGTCTCTGTCTCTGTGTCTCTGTCTCTGTGTCTCTAACTCTGTGTCTCTGTCTCTGTCTCTGTCTCTCTGCCTCCGTGCCTCTGTCTCTGTGTCTCTGTCTCTCTGTCTCTGTCTCTCTCTCTCTGTGTCTCTGTCTCTGTGTCTCTGTCTCTGTGTCTCTGTCTCTGTGTCTCTGTCTCTGTGTCTCTGTCGCTGTCTCTGTCTCTGTGTCTCTGTCTCTGTGTCTCTGTCTCTGTGTCTCTGTCTCTGTGTCTCTGTCTCTGTGTCTCTATACCTGTGTCTCCTTCTCTGTGTTTCTCTCTCTGTGTCTCTGTCTCTCTTTCTCTTTCTCTGTGTCTCTGTCTCTGTGTCTTTATACCTGTGTCTCCTTCTCTGTGTTTCTCTCTCTGTGTCTCTGTCTCTGTGTCCCTGTCTCTGTGTCTCTGTCTCTGAGTCTCTGTCTCTGTGCCTCTGTCTCTGTATATCTGTCTCTGTGTCTCTGTCCCTGTGTCTCCGCCTCTGTGTCTCTGTCTCTCTCACTATGCCTCTGTCTCTGTGTATCTTGCCTCTGTGTCTCTGTCTCTGTGTCTCTGTCTCCGTGCCTCTGTCTCGGTGTCTCTGTCTCTGTGTCACTGTCCCTGTGTCTCTGCGTCTCTGTCTCTTTGTCTCTTTCTCTGAGTCTCTGTCTCTGTGTTCCTGTCTCTGTTTCTCTGTCTCTGTCTCTGAGTCTTTGTCTGTGTGACCCAGTCTCTGTGTCTCTGTCCCTGTGTCTCCGTCTCTGTGCATCTGTCTCCCTCTCTCTCTGTGTCTCTGTCTCTGTGTCTTTGTCTCCGTGTCTCTGTCTCTGTATCTCTGTCTCTGTGACTCTGCCTCGGCGTCCCTGTCTCTGTGTCTCTGTCCCTGTGTCTCCGTCTCTGTGTCTCTGTCTCTCTCACTTTGTCTCTGTCTCTGTGTATCTGTCTCTGTGTCTCTGTCTCCGTGTCTCTGTCTCCGCGTCTCTGTCTCGGTGTCTCTGTCTCTGTGTCTCTGTCTCTGTGTATTTGTCTCTGTGTCTCTGTCTCTGTCTCTGTCTCTGTGTCTCTGTCTCTGAGTCTCTCTCTCTCTCTGTCCTTGTCCCTCTGTCTCTGTCTCTGTGTCTCTGTTCCTGTGTATCTGTCTCTGTGACTCTGTCTCTCTCTCTGTCTCTGTTTCTCTTTCTCTGTGTCTCTGTCTCTGTGTTTCTATACCTGTGTCTCCTTCTCTGTGTTTCTCTCTCTGCGTCTCTTTCTCTGTGTCTCTGTCTCTGTGTCTCTGTCTCTGTGTCTCTGTCTCTGTGTCTCTGTCTCTGTGTCTCTGTCTCTGTGTCTCTGTCTCTGTGTCTCTGACTCTGTGTCTCTGTCTCTGTGCCTCTGTCTCTGTGTCTCTGTCTCTGTGTCCTCTGTCTCTGTGCCTCTGTCTCTGTGTCTCTGTCTCTGTGTCTCTGTCTCTGTGTCTCTGTCTCTGTGTCTCTGTCTCTGTGTCTCTGTCTCTGTGTCTCTGTCTCTGTGTCTCTGTCTCTGTGTCTCTGTCTCTGTGTCTCTGTCTCTGTGTCTCTGTCTCTGTGTCTCTGTCTCTGTGTCTCTGTCTCTGTGTCTCTGTCTCTGTGTCTCTAACTCTGTGTCTCTGTCTCTGTCTCTGTCTCTCTGTCTCTGTCTCTCTGCCTCCGTGCCTCTGTCTCTGTGTCTCTGTCTCTCTGTCTCTGTCTCTCTCTCTCTGTGTCTCTGTCTCTGTGTCCCTGTCTCTGTGTCTATGCCTCTGTCCGTGTGTCTCTGTACCTGTGTCTCCGTCTCTGTGTGTCGGTCTCTGTGTCTCTGACTCTGTGTCCTTGTCTCGGTGTCTCTGTCCCTGTGGCTCCGTCTCTGTGTCTCTGTCTCTCTCACTATGTCTCTGTCTCTGTGTATCTGCCTCTGTGTCTCTGTCTCTGTGTCTCTGTCTCCGTGACTCTGTCTCAGTGTCTCTGTCTCTGTGTCTCTGTCTCTGTGTCTCTGCCTCCGTGTCTCTCTCTCGGTGTCTCTGTCCCTGTGTCTCCGTCTCTGTGTCACTGTCTGTGTGTCTCTGTCTCTGTGTCTGTGTCACCGTGTCCCTGTCTCCGTCCCTATGTCTCTGTCTCTGTGTTTCTGTCTCTGTGTCTCTGTCTCTGTGTCTCTGTCCCTATGTCCATGTCTCTGTGTCTCTATCTCTGTGTCTCTGTCCTTGTGCCTCTGTCTCCGTGTCTCTGTCTCTGAGAATCTGTCTCTGTGTTTCTGTCTCTGTGTCTCTGTCCCTGTGTCTCTGTCTCTCTCACTTTGTCTCTGTCTCTGTGTCTCTGTCTCTGTGTATCTGTCTCTGTGTCTCTGTCTCCGTGTCTCTGTCTCCGCGTCTCTGTCACGGTGTCTCTGTCTCTGTGTCTCTGTCTCTGTCTCTGTCTCTGTCTCTGTCTCTGTGTCTATGTCTCTGTTTCTCTCTCCCTGTGTCACGGTCTCTGTGTTTCTGTCTCTGCGTCTCTGTGTCTCTGTCTCTGTCGCTCTGTCTCTATGTCTCTGTCTCTGTCTCTGTTTCTCCGGCTCTGTGTCTCTGTCTCTGTGTCTTGGTCGCTGTGTCTCTGTCCCTGTGTCTCTGTCTCTGTGTCTCTGTCTCTGTGTCTCTGTCTCTGTGTCTGCGTCTCTGTGTCACTGTCTCTGAATCTCTGTCTCTGTGTCCCTGTCTCTGCGTCTCTGTCCCTGTTTCTCCGTCTCCGTGAATAGGTCTCTGTGTCTCGGTCTATGTGTCTCTGTCTCTGTGCCTCTGCCTCTGTGTCTATGCCTCTGTCTCTGTCTCTCTGTCTCTGTGTCTCTGTCTCTGTGTCTCTGTCTCTGTGTCTCTGTCTCTGTGTCTCTGACTCTGTGTCTCTGTCTCTGTGCCTCTGTCTCTGTGTCTCTGTCTCTGTGTCCTCTGTCTCTGTGCCTCTGTCTCTGTGTCTCTGTCTCTGTGTCTCTGTCTCTGTGTCTCTGTCTCTGTGTCTCTGTTCCTGTGTATCTGTCTCTGTGTCTCTGTCTCTGTGTCTCTGTCTCTGTGTCTCTGTCTCTGTGTCTCTGTCTCTGTGTCTCTGTCTCTGTGTCTCTGTCTCTGTGTCTCTAACTCTGTGTCTCTGTGTCTCTAACTCTGTGTCTCTGTCTCTGTCTCTGTCTCTCTGTCTCTGTCTCTCTGCCTCCGTGCCTCTGTCTCTGTGTCTCTGTCTCTCTGTCTCTGTCTCTCTCTCTCTGTGTCTCTGTCTCTGTGTCTCTGTCTCTGTGTCTCTGTCTCTGTGTCTCTGTCTCTGTGTCTCTGTCGCTGTCTCTGTCTCTGTGTCTCTGTCTCTGTGTCTCTGTCTCTGTGTCTCTGTCTCTGTGTCTCTGTCTCTGTGTCTCTGTCTCTGTGTCTCTATACCTGTGTCTCCTTCTCTGTGTTTCTCTCTCTGTGTCTCTGTCTCTCTTTCTCTTTCTCTGTGTCTCTGTCTCTGTGTCTTTATACCTGTGTCTCCTTCTCTGTGTTTCTCTCTCTGTGTCTCTGTCTCTGTGTCCCTGTCTCTGTGTCTCTGTCTCTGAGTCTCTGTCTCTGTGCCTCTGTCTCTGTATATCTGTCTCTGTGTCTCTGTCTCTGTGTGTCTGTCCCTGAATCTCTGTCTCTGTGTCTCTGTCTCTGTGTCTCTGTCTCTGTGTCTCTGTCTCTGTGTCTCTGTCTCTGTGTCTCTGTCTCTGTGTCTCTGTCTCTGTGTCTCTGTCTCTGTGTCTCTGTCTCTGTGTCTCTGTCTCTGTGTCTCTGTCTCTGTGTCTCTGTCTCTGTGTCTCTGTCTCTGTGTCTCTGTCTCTGTGTCTCTGTCTCTGTGTCTCTGTCTCTGTGTCTCTGTCTCTGTGTCTCTGTCTCTGTGTCCTCTGTCTCTGTGTCTCTGTCTCTGTGTCTCTGTCTCCGTGTCACTGTCTCTGTGTCTCTGTCTCTGTGTCTCTGTCTCTGTGTCACTGTCTCTGAATCTCTGTCTCTGTGTCCCTGTCTCTGCGTCTCCGTCCCTGTGTCTCCGTCTCCGTGAATAGGTCTCTGTGTCTCGGTCTATGTGTCTCTGTCTCTGTGTCTCTGCCTCTGTGCCTATGCCTCTGTCTCTGTCTCTCTGTCTCTGTGTCCCTGTCTCTGTGTCTATGCCTCTGTCCGTGTGTCTCTGTCTCCGTGCCTCTGTCTCTGTGAATCTGTCTCCGTGTTTCAGTCTCTGTGTCTCTGTCCCTGTGTCTCCGCCTCTGTGTCTCTGTCTCTCTCACTATGCCTCTGTCTCTGTGTATCTTGCCTCTGTGTCTCTGTCTCTGTGTCTCTGTCTCCGTGCCTCTGTCTCGGTGTCTCTGTCTCTGTGTCACTGTCCCTGTGTCTCTGCGTCTCTGTCTCTTTGTCTCTTTCTCTGAGTCTCTGTCTCTGTGTTCCTGTCTCTGTTTCTCTGTCTCTGTCTCTGAGTCTTTGTCTGTGTGACCCAGTCTCTGTGTCTCTGTCCCTGTGTCTCCGTCTCTGTGCATCTGTCTCCCTCTCTCTCTGTGTCTCTGTCTCTGTGTCTTTGTCTCCGTGTCTCTGTCTCTGTATCTCTGTCTCTGTGACTCTGCCTCGGTGTCCCTGTCTCTGTGTCTCTGTCCCTGTGTCTCCGTCTCTGTGTCTCTGTCTCTCTCACTTTGTCTCTGTCTCTGTGTATCTGTCTCTGTGTCTCTGTCTCCGTGTCTCTGTCTCCGCGTCTCTGTCTCGGTGTCTCTGTCTCTGTGTCTCTGTCTCTGTGTATTTGTGTCTGTGTCTCTGTCTCTGTCTCTGTCTCTGTGTCTCTGTCTCTGAGTCTCTCTCTCTCTCTGTCCTTGTCCCTCTGTCTCTGTCTCTGTGTCTCTGTTCCTGTGTATCTGTCTCTGTGACTCTGTCTCTCTCTCTGTCTCTGTTTCTCTTTCTCTGTGTCTCTGTCTCTGTGTTTCTATACCTGTGTCTCCTTCTCTGTGTTTCTCTCTCTGCGTCTCTTTCTCTGTGTCTCTGTCTCTGTGTCTCTGTCTCTGTGTCTCTGTCTCTGTGTCTCTGTCTCTGTGTCTCTGTCTCTGTGTCTCTGACTCTGTGTGTCTGTCTCTGTGCCTCTGTCTCTGTGTCTCTGTCTCTGTGTCCTCTGTCTCTGTGCCTCTGTCTCTGTGTCTCTGTCTCTGTGTCTCTGTCTCTGTGTCTCTGTCTCTGTGTCTCTGTCTCTGTGTCTCTGTCTCTGTGTCTCTGTCTCTGTGTCTCTGTCTCTGTGTCTCTGTCTCTGTGTCTCTGTCTCTGTGTCTCTGTCTCTGTGTCACTGTCTCTGAATCTCTGTCCCTGTGTCCCTGTCTCTGCGTCTCCGTCCCTGTGTCTCCGTCTCCGTGAATAGGTCTCAGTGTCTCGGTCTATGTGTCTCTGTCTCTGTGTCTCTGCCCCTGTGCCTATGCCTCTGTCTCTGTCTCTCTGTCTCTGTGTCTCTGCCTCCGTGTCTCTGTCTCTCTGTCTCTGTCTCTCTCTCTCTCTGTGTCTCTGTCTCTGTGTCCCTGTCTCTGTGTCTATGCCTCTGTCCGTGTGTCTCTGTCTCCGTGCCTCTGTCTCTGTGAATCTGTCTCCGTGTTTCAGTCTCTGTGTCTCTGTCCCGGTGTCTCCGCCTCTGTGTCTCTGTCTCTCTCACTATGCCTCTGTCTCTGTGTATCTTGCCTCTGTGTCTCTGTCTCTGTGTCTCTGTCTCCGTGTCTCTGTCTCGGTGTCTCTGTCTCTGTGTCACTGTCCCTGTGTCTCTGCGTCTCTGTCTCTTTGTCTCTTTCTCTGATTCTCTGTCTCTGTGTTCCTGTCTCTGTCTCTGTGTCTCTGTCTCTGTGTCTCTGTCTCTGTGCCTCTGTCTCTGTGTCTCTGTCTCTGTGTCCTCTGTCTCTGTGTCTCTGTCTCTGTGTCTCTGTCTCTGTGTCTCTGTCTCTGTGTCTCTGTCCCTGTATCTCCGTCTCTGTGTTTCTCTCTCTGTGTGTCTGGCTCTGTGTCCCTGTCTCTGTGTCTCTGTCTCTATGTCTCTGTCTCTGTGTATCTGTCTCTGTGTCTCTGTCTCTGATTCTCTGTCTCCATGTCTCTGTCTCTGTCTCTGTTTCTCTTTCTCTGTGTCTCTGTCTCTGTGTCTCTGTCCCTGTGTCTCCGTCTCTGTGTCTCTGTCTCCGTCCCTGTGTGTCTGTCTCTGTGCCCCTGTCTCTGCGTCTCTGTCCCTGTGTCTCCGTCTCCGTGAATTGGTCTCTGCGTCTCGGTCTATGTGTCTCTGTCTCTGTGCCTCTGCCTCTGTGTCTATGCCTCTGTCTCTGTCTCTCTGTCCCTGTGTCTCCGTCTCTGTGTCACTGTCCCTCTGACCCTCTCTCTGTATCACTGTGTCTGAATCTCTGCCTCTGTCTCTCTGCCTCCGTGTCTCTGTCTCTGTGTCTCTGTCTCGGTGTCTCTGTCTGTGTGTCTCTGTCTCTGTGTCTCTGTATCTGTGTCTCTGTGTCTATGCCTCTGTCCGTGTGTCTCTGTACCTGTGTCTCCGTCTCTGTGTGTCGGTCTCTGTGTCTCCGCCTCTGTGTCCTTGTCTCGGTGTCTCTGTCCCTGTGGCTCCGTCTCTGTGTCTCTGTCTCTCTCACTATGTCTCTGTCTCTGTGTATCTGCCTCTGTGTCTCTGTCTCTGTGTCTCTGTCTCCGTGACTCTGTCTCAGTGTCTCTGTCTCTGTGTCTCTGTCTCTGTGTCTCTGCCTCCGTGTCTCTCTCTCGGTGTCTCTGTCCCTGTGTCTCCGTCTCTGTGTCACTGTCTGTGTGTCTCTGTCTCTGTGTCTGTGTCACCGTGTCCCTGTCTCCGTCCCTATGTCTCTGTCTCTGTGTTTCTGTCTCTGTGTCTCTGTCTCTGTGTCTCTGTCCCTATGTCCATGTCTGTGTGTCTCTATCTCTGTGTCTCTGTCCTTGTGCCTCTGTCTCCGTGTCTCTGTCTCTGAGAATCTGTCTCTGTGTTTCTGTCTCTGTGTCTCTGTCCCTGTGTCTCTGTCTCTCTCACTTTGTCTCTGTCTCTGTGTCTCTGTCTCTGTGTATCTGTCTCTGTGTCTCTGTCTCCGTGTCTCTGTCTCCGCGTCTCTGTCACGGTGTCTCTGTCTCTGTGTCTCTGTCTCTGTCTCTGTCTCTGTGTCTATGTCTCTGTTTCTCTCTCCCTGTGTCTCTGTCTCTGTGTTTCTGTCTCTGCGTCTCTGTGTCTCTGTCTCTGTCGCTCTGTCTCTATGTCTCTGTCTCTGTCTCTGTCTCTGTGTCTCTGTCTCTGTGTCTCTGTCTCTGTGTCTCTGTCTCTGTGTCCTCTGTCTCTGTGTCCTCTGTCTCTGTGTCTCTGTCTCTGTGTCACTGTCTCTGTGTCTCTGTCTCTGTGTCTCTGTCTCTGTGTCACTGTCTCTGAATCTCTGTCTCTGTGTCCCTGTCTCTGTGTCCCTGTCTCTGCGTCTTCGTCCCTGTGTCTCCGTCTCCGTGAATAGGTCTCTGTGTCTCGGTCTATGTGTCTCTGTCTCTGTGTCTCTGCCTCTGTGCCTATGCCTCTGTCTCTGTCTCTCTGTCTCTGTGTCTCTGCCTCCGTGTCTCTGTCTCTCTGTCTCTGTCTCTCTCTCTCTCTGTGTCTCTGTCTCTGTGTCCCTGTCTCTGTGTCTATGCCTCTGTCCGTGTGTCTCTGTCTCCGTGCCTCTGTCTCTGTGAATCTGTCTCCGTGTTTCAGTCTCTGTGTCTCTGTCCCTGTGTCTCCGCCTCTGTGTCCCTGTCTCTCTCACTATGCCTCTGTCTCTGTGTATCTTGCCTCTGTGTCTCTGTCTCTGCGTCTATGTCTCTTTGTCTCTTTCTCTGAGTCTCTGTCTCTGTGTTCCTGTCTCTGTTTCTCTGTCTCTGTCTCTGAGTCTTTGTCTGTGTGACCCTGTCTCTGTGTCTCTGTCCCTGTGTCTCCGTCTCTGTGTATCTGTCTCTCTCTCTCTGTGTCTCTGTCTCTGTGTCTTTGTCTCTGTGTCTCTGTCTCTGTATCTCTGTCTCTGTGACTCTGCCTCGGTGTCCCTGTCTCTGTGTCTCTGTGCCTGTGTCTCCGTCTCTGTGTCTCTGTCTCTCTCACTTTGTCTCTGTCTCTGTGTATCTGTCTCTGTGTCTCTGTCTCCGTGTCTCTGTCTCCGCGTCTCTGTCTCGGTGTCTCTGTCTCTGTGTCTCTGTCTCTGTGTATTTGTCTCTGTGTCTCTGTCTCTGTCTCTGTCTCTGTGTCTCTGTCTCCGAGTCTCTCTCTCTCTGTGTCCTTGTCCCTCTGTCTCTGTCTCTGTGTCTCTGTTCCTGTGTATCTGTCTCTGTGACTCTGTCTCTCTCTCTGTCTCTGTTTCTCTTTCTCTGTGTCTCTGTCTCTGTGTCTCTGTCTCTGTGTCTCTGTCTCTGTGTCTCTGTCTCTGTGTCTCTGTCTCTGTGTCTCTGTCTCTGTGTCTCTGTCTCTGTGTCTCTGTCTCTGTGTCTCTGTCTCTGTGTCTCTGTCTCTGTGTCTATGTCTCTGTGTCTCTGTCTCTGTGTCTCTGTCTCTGTGTCTCTGTCTCTGTGTCTCTGTCTCTGTGTCTCTGTCTCTGTGTCTCTGTCTCTGTGTCTCTGTCTCTGTGTCTCTGTCTCTGTGTCTCTGTCTCCGTGTCTCTGTCTCTGTGTCTCTGTCTCTGTGTCTCTGTCTCTGTGTCCTCTGTCTCTGTGTCCTCTGTCTCTGTGTCTCTGTCTCTGTGTCTCTGTCTCTCTGTCACTGTCTCTGTGTCTCTGTCTCTGTGTCACTGTCTCTGAATCTCTGTCTCTGTGTCCCTGTCTCTGCGTCTCCGTCCCTGTGTCTCCGTCTCCGTGAATAGGTCTCTGTGTCTCGGTCTATGTGTCTCTCTCTCTGTGTCTCTGCCTCTGTGCCTATGCCTCTGTCTCTGTCTCTCTGTCTCTGTGTCTCTGCCTCCGTGTCTCTGTCTCTCTGTCTCTGTCTCTCTCTCTCTCTGTGTCTCTGTCTCTGTGTCCCTGTCTCTGTGTCTATGCCTCTGTCCGTGTGTCTCTGTCTCCGTGCCTCTGTCTCTGTGAATCTGTCTCCGTGTTTCAGTCTCTGTGTCTCTGTCCCTGTGTCTCCGCCTCTGTGTCCCTGTCTCTCTCACTATGCCTCTGTCTCTGTGTATCTTGCCTCTGTGTCTCTGTCTCTGTGTCTCTGGCTCCGTGCCTCTGTCTCGGTGTCTCTGTCTCTGTGTTACTGTCTCTGTGTCTCTGCGTCTCTGTCTCTTTGTCTCTTTCTCTGAGTCTCTGTCTCTGTGTTCCTGTCTCTGTTTCTCTGTCTCTGTCTCTGAGTCTTTGTCTGTGTGACCCTGTCTCTGTGTCTCTGTCCCTGTGTCTCCGTCTTTGTGTATCTGTCTCTCTCTCTCTGTGTCTCTGTCTCTGTGTCTTTGTCTCTGTGTCTCTGTCTCTGTATCTCTGTCTCTGTGACTCTGCCTCGGTGTCCCTGTCTCTGTGTCTCTGTCCCTGTGTCTCCGTCTCTGTGTCTCTGTCTCTCTCACTTTGTCTCTGTCTCTGTGTATCTGTCTCTGTGTCTCTGTCTCCGTGTCTCTGTCTCCGCGTCTCTGTCTCGGTGTCTCTGTCTCTGTGTCTCTGTCTCTGTGTATTTGTCTCTGTGTCTCTGTCTCTGTCTCTGTGTCTCTGTCTCTGAGTCTCTCTCTCTCTGTGTCCTTGTCCCTCTGTCTCTGTCTCTGTGTCTCTGTTCCTGTGTATCTGTCTCTGTGACTCTGTCTCTCTCTCTGTCTCTGTTTCTCTTTCTCTGTGTCTCTGTCTCTGTGTTTCTATACCTGTGTCTCCTTCTCTGTGTTTCTCTCTCTGTGTCTCTGTCTCTCTTTCTCTTTCTCTGTGTCTCTGTCTCTGTGTCTCTGTCTCTCTCACTTTGTCTCTGTCTCTGTGTATCTGTCTCTGTGTCTCTGTCTCCGTGTCTCTGTCTCCGCGTCTCTGTCTCGGTGTCTCTGTCTCTGTGTCTCTGTCTCTGTGTATTTGTCTCTGTGTCTCTGTCTCTGTCTCTGTCTCTGTGTCTCTGTCTCTGAGTCTCTCTCTCTCTGTGTCCTTGTCCCTCTGTCTCTGTCTCTGTGTCTCTGTTCCTGTGTATCTGTCTCTGTGACTCTGTCTCTCTCTCTGTCTCTGTTTCTCTTTCTCTGTGTCTCTGTCTCTGTGTTTCTATACCTGTGTCTCCTTCTCTGTGTTTCTCTCTCTGTGTCTCTGTCTCTCTTTCTCTTTCTCTGTGTCTCTGTCTCTGTGTCTCTGTCTCTGTGTCCTCTGTCTCTGTGTATCTGTCTCTGTGTCTCTGTCTCTGTGTCTCTGTCTCTGTGTCTCTGTCTCTGTGTCTCTGTCTCTGTGTCTCTGTCTCTGTGTCTCTGTCTCTGTGTCTCTGTCTCTGTGTCCTCTGTCTCTGTGTCCTCTGTCTCTGTGTCTCTGTCTCTGTGTCTCTGTCTCTCTGTCACTGTCTCTGTGTCTCTGTCTCTGTGTCACTGTCTCTGAATCTCTGTCTCTGTGTCCCTGTCTCTGCGTCTCCGTCCCTGTGTCTCCGTCTCCGTGAATAGGTCTCTGTGTCTCGGTCTATGTGTCTCTCTCTCTGTGTCTCTGCCTCTGTGCCTATGCCTCTGTCTCTGTCTCTCTGTCTCTGTGTCTCTGCCTCCGTGTCTCTGTCTCTCTGTCTCTGTCTCTCTCTCTCTCTGTGTCTCTGTCTCTGTGTCCCTGTCTCTGTGTCTATGCCTCTGTCCGTGTGTCTCTGTCTCCGTGCCTCTGTCTCTGTGAATCTGTCTCCGTGTTTCAGTCTCTGTGTCTCTGTCCCTGTGTCTCCGCCTCTGTGTCCCTGTCTCTCTCACTATGCCTCTGTCTCTGTGTATCTTGCCTCTGTGTCTCTGTCTCTGTGTCTCTGGCTCCGTGCCTCTGTCTCGGTGTCTCTGTCTCTGTGTTACTGTCTCTGTGTCTCTGCGTCTCTGTCTCTTTGTCTCTTTCTCTGAGTCTCTGTCTCTGTGTTCCTGTCTCTGTTTCTCTGTCTCTGTCTCTGAGTCTTTGTCTGTGTGACCCTGTCTCTGTGTCTCTGTCCCTGTGTCTCCGTCTTTGTGTATCTGTCTCTCTCTCTCTGTGTCTCTGTCTCTGTGTCTTTGTCTCTGTGTCTCTGTCTCTGTATCTCTGTCTCTGTGACTCTGCCTCGGTGTCCCTGTCTCTGTGTCTCTGTCCCTGTGTCTCCGTCTCTGTGTCTCTGTCTCTCTCACTTTGTCTCTGTCTCTGTGTATCTGTCTCTGTGTCTCTGTCTCCGTTTCTCTGTCTCCGCGTCTCTGTCTCCGTGTCTCTGTCTCTGTTTCTCTGTCTCTGTGTATTTGTCTCTGTGTCTCTGTCTCTGTCTCTGTCTCTGTGTCCCTGTCTCTGTGTCTCTGTCTCTAAGTCTCTGTCTCTGTGCCTCTGTCTCTGTATATCTGTCTCTGTGTCTCTGTCTCTGTGTGTCTGTCCCTGAATCTCTGTCTCTGAATCTCTGTCTCTGTGTCTCTGTCTCTGTGTCTCTGTCTCTGTGTCTCTGTCTCTGTGTCCTCTGTCTCTGTGTCTCTGTCTCTGTGTCTCTGTCTCCGTGTCACTGTCTCTGTGTCTCTGTCTCTGTGTCTCTGTCTCTGTGTCACTGTCTCTGAATCTCTGTCTCTGTGTCCCTGTCTCTGCGTCTCCGTCCCTGTGTCTCCGTCTCCGTGAATAGGTCTCTGTGTCTCGGTCTATGTGTCTCTGTCTCTGTGTCTCTGCCTCTGTGCCTATGCCTCTGTCTCTGTCTCTCTGTCTCTGTGTCTCTGCCTCCGTGTCTCTGTCTCTCTGTCTCTGTCTCTCTCTCTCTCTGTGTCTCTGTCTCTGTGTCCCTGTCTCTGTGTCTATGCCTCTGTCCGTGTGTCTCTGTCTCCGTGCCTCTGTCTCTGTGAATCTGTCTCCGTGTTTCAGTCTCTGTGTCTCTGTCCCTGTGTCTCCGCCTCTGTGTCTCTGTCTCTCTCACTATGCCTCTGTCTCTGTGTATCTTGCCTCTGTGTCTCTGTCTCTGTGTCTCTGTCTCCGTGCCTCTGTCTCGGTGTCTCTGTCTCTGTGTCACTGTCCCTGTGTCTCTGCGTCTCTGTCTCTTTGTCTCTTTCTCTGAGTCTCTGTCTCTGTGTTCCTGTCTCTGTTTCTCTGTCTCTGTCTCTGAGTCTTTGTCTGTGTGACCCAGTCTCTGTGTCTCTGTCCCTGTGTCTCCGTCTCTGTGCATCTGTCTCCCTCTCTCTCTGTGTCTCTGTCTCTGTGTCTTTGTCTCCGTGTCTCTGTCTCTGTATCTCTGTCTCTGTGACTCTGCCTCGGTGTCCCTGTCTCTGTGTCTCTGTCCCTGTGTCTCCGTCTCTGTGTCTCTGTCTCTCTCACTTTGTCTCTGTCTCTGTGTATCTGTCTCTGCGTCTCTGTCTCTGTGTCCTCTGTCTCTGTGTCCTCTGTCTCTGTGTCTCTGTCTCTGTGTCTCTGTCTCTCTGTCACTGTCTCTGTGTCTCTGTCTCTGTGTCACTGTCTCTGAATCTCTGTCTCTGTGTCCCTGTCTCTGCGTCTCCGTCCCTGTGTCTCCGTCTCCGTGAATAGGTCTCTGTGTCTCGGTCTATGTGTCTCTCTCTCTGTGTCTCTGCCTCTGTGCCTATGCCTCTGTCTCTGTCTCTCTGTCTCTGTGTCTCTGCCTCCGTGTCTCTGTCTCTCTGTCTCTGTCTCTCTCTCTCTCTGTGTCTCTGTCTCTGTGTCCCTGTCTCTGTGTCTATGCCTCTGTCCGTGTGTCTCTGTCTCCGTGCCTCTGTCTCTGTGAATCTGTCTCCGTGTTTCAGTCTCTGTGTCTCTGTCCCTGTGTCTCCGCCTCTGTGTCCCTGTCTCTCTCACTATGCCTCTGTCTCTGTGTATCTTGCCTCTGTGTCTCTGTCTCTGTGTCTCTGGCTCCGTGCCTCTGTCTCGGTGTCTCTGTCTCTGTGTTACTGTCTCTGTGTCTCTGCGTCTCTGTCTCTTTGTCTCTTTCTCTGAGTCTCTGTCTCTGTGTTCCTGTCTCTGTTTCTCTGTCTCTGTCTCTGAGTCTTTGTCTGTGTGACCCTGTCTCTGTGTCTCTGTCCCTGTGTCTCCGTCTTTGTGTATCTGTCTCTCTCTCTCTGTGTCTCTGTCTCTGTGTCTTTGTCTCTGTGTCTCTGTCTCTGTATCTCTGTCTCTGTGACTCTGCCTCGGTGTCCCTGTCTCTGTGTCTCTGTCCCTGTGTCTCCGTCTCTGTGTCTCTGTCTCTCTCACTTTGTCTCTGTCTCTGTGTATCTGTCTCTGTGTCTCTGTCTCCGTGTCTCTGTCTCCGCGTCTCTGTCTCCGTGTCTCTGTCTCTGTGTCTCTGTCTCTGTGTATTTGTCTCTGTGTCTCTGTCTCTGTCTCTGTCTCTGTGTCCCTGTCTCTGTGTCTCTGTCTCTGAGTCTCTGTCTCTGTGCCTCTGTCTCTGTATATCTGTCTCTGTGTCTCTGTCTCTGTGTGTCTGTCCCTGAATCTCTGTCTCTGAATCTCTGTCTCTGTGTCTCTGTCTCTGTGTCTCTGTCTCTGTGTCTCTGTCTCTGTGTCCTCTGTCTCTGTGTCTCTGTCTCTGTGTCTCTGTCTCCGTGTCACTGTCTCTGTGTCTCTGTCTCTGTGTCTCTGTCTCTGTGTCACTGTCTCTGAATCTCTGTCTCTGTGTCCCTGTCTCTGCGTCTCCGTCCCTGTGTCTCCGTCTCCGTGAATAGGTCTCTGTGTCTCGGTCTATTTGTCTCTGTCTCTGTGTCTCTGCCTCTGTGCCTATGCCTCTGTCTCTGTCTCTCTGTCTCTGTGTCTCTGCCTCCGTGTCTCTGTCTCTCTGTCTCTGTCTCTCTCTCTCTCTGTGTCTCTGTCTCTGTGTCCCTGTCTCTGTGTCTATGCCTCTGTCCGTGTGTCTCTGTCTCCGTGCCTCTGTCTCTGTGAATCTGTCTCCGTGTTTCAGTCTCTGTGTCTCTGTCCCTGTGTCTCCGCCTCTGTGTCTCTGTCTCTCTCACTATGCCTCTGTCTCTGTGTATCTTGCCTCTGTGTCTCTGTCTCTGTGTCTCTGTCTCCGTGCCTCTGTCTCGGTGTCTCTGTCTCTGTGTCACTGTCCCTGTGTCTCTGCGTCTCTGTCTCTTTGTCTCTTTCTCTGAGTCTCTGTCTCTGTGTTCCTGTCTCTGTTTCTCTATCTCTGTCTCTGAGTCTTTGTCTGTGTGACCCAGTCTCTGTGTCTCTGTCCCTGTGTCTCCGTCTCTGTGCATCTGTCTCCCTCTCTCTCTGTGTCTCTGTCTCTGTGTCTTTGTCTCCGTGTCTCTGTCTCTGTATCTCTGTCTCTGTGACTCTGCCTCGGTGTCCCTGTCTCTGTGTCTCTGTCCCTGTGTCTCCGTCTCTGTGTCTCTGTCTCTCTCACTTTGTCTCTGTCTCTGTGTATCTGTCTCTGCGTCTCTGTCTCCGTGTCTCTGTCTCCGCGTCTCTGTCTCGGTGTCTCTGTCTCTGTGTCTCTGTCTCTGTGTATTTGTCTCTGTGTCTCTGTCTCTGTCTCTGTCTCTGTGTCTCTGTCTCTGAGTCTCTCTCTCTCTCTGTCCTTGTCCCTCTGTCTCTGTCTCTGTGTCTCTGTGTCTCTGTCTCTGTGTCTCTGTCTCTATGTCACTGTCTCTGAATCTCTGTCTCTGTGTCCCTGTCTCTGCGTCTCCGTCCCTGTGTCTCCGTCTCCGTGAATAGGTCTCAGTGTCTCGGTCTATGTGTCTCTGTCTCTGTGTCTCTGCCCCTGTGCCTATGCCTCTGTCTCTGTCTCTCTGTCTCTGTGTCTCTGCCTCCGTGTCTCTGTCTCTCTGTCTCTGTCTCTCTCTCTCTCTGTGTCTCTGTCTCTGTGTCCCTGTCTCTGTGTCTATGCCTCTGTCCGTGTGTCTCTGTCTCCGTGCCTCTGTCTCTGTGAATCTGTCTCCGTGTTTCAGTCTCTGTGTCTCTGTCCCGGTGTCTCCGCGTCTGTGTCTCTGTCTCTCTCACTATGCCTCTGTCTCTGTGTATCTTGCCTCTGTGTCTCTGTCTCTGTGTCTCTGTCTCCGTGTCTCTGTCTCGGTGTCTCTGTCTCTGTGTCACTGTCCCTGTGTCTCTGCGTCTCTGTCTCTTTGTCTCCTTCTCTGATTCTCTGTCTCTGTGTTCCTGTCTCTGTCTCTGTGTCTCTGTCTCTGTGTCCTCTGTCTCTGTGTCTCTGTCTCTGTGTCTCTGTCTCTGTGTCTCTGTCTCTGTGTCTCTGTCCCTGTATCTCCGTCTCTGTGTTTCTCTCTCTGTGTGTCTGGCTCTGTGTCCCTGTCTCTGTGTCTCTGTCTCTCTGTCTCTGTCTCTGTGTATCTGTCTCTGTGTCTCTGTCTCTGATTCTCTGTCTCCATGTCTCTGTCTCTGTCTCTGTTTCTCTTTCTCTGTGTCTCTGTCTCTGTGTCTCTGTCCCTGTGTCTCCGTCTCTGTGTCTCTGTCTCCGTCCCTGTGTGTCTGTCTCTGTGCCCCTGTCTCTGCGTCTCTGTCCCTGTGTCTCCGTCTCCGTGAATTGGTCTCTGCGTCTCGGTCTATGTGTCTCTGTCTCTGTGCCTCTGCCTCTGTGTCTATGCCTCTGTCTCTGTCTCTCTGTCCCTGTGTCTCCGTCTCTGTGTCACTGTCCCTCTGACCCTCTCTCTGTATCACTGTGTCTGAATCTCTGCCTCTGTCTCTCTGCCTCCGTGTCTCTGTCTCTGTGTCTCTGTCTCGGTGTCTCTGTCTGTGTGTCTCTGTCTCTGTGTCTCTGTATCTGTGCCTCTGTGTCTATGCCTCTGTCCGTGTGTCTCTGTACCTGTGTCTCCGTCTCTGTGTGTCGGTCTCTGTGTCTCCGCCTCTGTGTCCTTGTCTCGGTGTCTCTGTCCCTGTGGCTCCGTCTCTGTGTCTCTGTCTCTCTCACTATGTCTCTGTCTCTGTGTATCTGCCTCTGTGTCTCTGTCTCTGTGTCTCTGTCTCCGTGACTCTGTCTCAGTGTCTCTGTCTCTGTGTCTCTGTCTCTGTGTCTCTGCCTCCGTGTCTCTCTCTCGGTGTCTCTGGCCCTGTGTCTCCGTCTCTGTGTCACTGTCTGTGTGTCTCTGTCTCTGTGTCTGTGTCACCGTGTCCCTGTCTCCGTCCCTATGTCTCTGTCTCTGTGTTTCTGTCTCTGTGTCTCTGTCTCTGTGTCTCTGTCCCTATGTCCATGTCTCTGTGTCTCTATCTCTGTGTCTCTGTCCTTGTGCCTCTGTCTCCGTGTCTCTGTCTCTGAGAATCTGTCTCTGTGTTTCTGTCTCTGTGTCTCTGTCCCTGTGTCTCTGTCTCTCTCACTTTGTCTCTGTCTCTGTGTCTCTGTCTCTGTGTATCTGTCTCTGTGTCTCTGTCTCCGTGTCTCTGTCTCCGCGTCTCTGTCACGGTGTCTCTGTCTCTGTGTCTCTGTCTCTGTCTCTGTCTCTGTCTCTGTGTCTATGTCTCTGTTTCTCTCTCCCTGTGTCTCTGTCTCTGTGTTTCTGTCTCTGCGTCTCTGTGTCTCTGTCTCTGTCGCTCTGTCTCTATGTCTCTGTCTCTGTCTCTGTCTCTGTGTCTCTGTCTCTGTGTCTCTGTCTCTGTGTCTCTGTCTCTGTGTCCTCTGTCTCTGTGTCCTCTGTCTCTGTGTCTCTGTCTCTGTGTCACTGTCTCTGTGTCTCTGTCTCTGTGTCTCTGTCTCTGTGTCACTGTCTCTGAATCTCTGTCTCTGTGTCCCTGTCTCTGTGTCCCTGTCTCTGCGTCTTCGTCCCTGTGTCTCCGTCTCCGTGAATAGGTCTCTGTGTCTCGGTCTATGTGTCTCTGTCTCTGTGTCTCTGCCTCTGTGCCTATGCCTCTGTCTCTGTCTCTCTGTCTCTGTGTCTCTGCCTCCGTGTCTCTGTCTCTCTGTCTCTGTCTCTCTCTCTCTCTGTGTCTCTGTCTCTGTGTCCCTGTCTCTGTGTCTATGCCTCTGTCCGTGTGTCTCTGTCTCCGTGCCTCTGTCTCTGTGAATCTGTCTCCGTGTTTCAGTCTCTGTGTCTCTGTCCCTGTGTCTCCGCCTCTGTGTCCCTGTCTCTCTCACTATGCCTCTGTCTCTGTGTATCTTGCCTCTGTGTCTCTGTCTCTGCGTCTATGTCTCTTTGTCTCTTTCTCTGAGTCTCTGTCTCTGTGTTCCTGTCTCTGTTTCTCTGTCTCTGTCTCTGAGTCTTTGTCTGTGTGACCCTGTCTCTGTGTCTCTGTCCCTGTGTCTCCGTCTCTGTGTATCTGTCTCTCTCTCTCTGTGTCTCTGTCTCTGTGTCTTTGTCTCTGTGTCTCTGTCTCTGTATCTCTGTCTCTGTGACTCTGCCTCGGTGTCCCTGTCTCTGTGTCTCTGTGCCTGTGTCTCCGTCTCTGTGTCTCTGTCTCTCTCACTTTGTCTCTGTCTCTGTGTATCTGTCTCTGTGTCTCTGTCTCCGTGTCTCTGTCTCCGCGTCTCTGTCTCGGTGTCTCTGTCTCTGTGTCTCTGTCTCTGTGTATTTGTCTCTGTGTCTCTGTCTCTGTCTCTGTCTCTGTGTCTCTGTCTCCGAGTCTCTCTCTCTCTGTGTCCTTGTCCCTCTGTCTCTGTCTCTGTGTCTCTGTTCCTGTGTATCTGTCTCTGTGACTCTGTCTCTCTCTCTGTCTCTGTTTCTCTTTCTCTGTGTCTCTGTCTCTGTGTCTCTGTCTCTGTGTCTCTGTCTCTGTGTCTCTGTCTCTGTGTCTCTGTCTCTGTGTCTCTGTCTCTGTGTCTCTGTCTCTGTGTGTCTGTCTCTGTGTCTCTGTCTCTGTGTCTCTGTCTCTGTGTCTCTGTCTCTGTGTCTCTGTCTCTGTGTCTCTGTCACTGTGTCTCTGTCTCTGTGTCTCTGTCTCTGTGTCTCTGTCTCTGTGTCTCTGTCTCTGTGTCTCTGTCTCCGTGTCTCTGTCTCTGTGTCTCTGTCTCTGTGTCTCTGTCTCTGTGTCCTCTGTCTCTGTGTCCTCTGTCTCTGTGTCTCTGTCTCTGTGTCTCTGTCTCTCTGTCACTGTCTCTGTGTCTCTGTCTCTGTGTCACTGTCTCTGAATCTCTGTCTCTGTGTCCCTGTCTCTGCGTCTCCGTCCCTGTGTCTCCGTCTCCGTGAATAGGTCTCTGTGTCTCGGTCTATGTGTCTCTCTCTCTGTGTCTCTGCCTCTGTGCCTATGCCTCTGTCTCTGTCTCTCTGTCTCTGTGTCTCTGCCTCCGTGTCTCTGTCTCTCTGTCTCTGTCTCTCTCTCTCTCTGTGTCTCTGTCTCTGTGTCCCTGTCTCTGTGTCTATGCCTCTGTCCGTGTGTCTCTGTCTCCGTGCCTCTGTCTCTGTGAATCTGTCTCCGTGTTTCAGTCTCTGTGTCTCTGTCCCTGTGTCTCCGCCTCTGTGTCCCTGTCTCTCTCACTATGCCTCTGTCTCTGTGTATCTTGCCTCTGTGTCTCTGTCTCTGTGTCTCTGGCTCCGTGCCTCTGTCTCGGTGTCTCTGTCTCTGTGTTACTGTCTCTGTGTCTCTGCGTCTCTGTCTCTTTGTCTCTTTCTCTGAGTCTCTGTCTCTGTGTTCCTGTCTCTGTTTCTCTGTCTCTGTCTCTGAGTCTTTGTCTGTGTGACCCTGTCTCTGTGTCTCTGTCCCTGTGTCTCCGTCTTTGTGTATCTGTCTCTCTCTCTCTGTGTCTCTGTCTCTGTGTCTTTGTCTCTGTGTCTCTGTCTCTGTATCTCTGTCTCTGTGACTCTGCCTCGGTGTCCCTGTCTCTGTGTCTCTGTCCCTGTGTCTCCGTCTCTGTGTCTCTGTCTCTCTCACTTTGTCTCTGTCTCTGTGTATCTGTCTCTGTGTCTCTGTCTCCGTGTCTCTGTCTCCGCGTCTCTGTCTCGGTGTCTCTGTCTCTGTGTCTCTGTCTCTGTGTATTTGTCTCTGTGTCTCTGTCTCTGTCTCTGTCTCTGTGTCTCTGTCTCTGAGTCTCTCTCTCTCTGTGTCCTTGTCCCTCTGTCTCTGTCTCTGTGTCTCTGTTCCTGTGTATCTGTCTCTGTGACTCTGTCCCTCTCTCTGTCTCTGTTTCTCTTTCTCTGTGTCTCTGTCTCTGTGTTTCTATACCTGTGTCTCCTTCTCTGTGTTTCTCTCTCTGTGTCTCTGTCTCTCTTTCTCTTTCTCTGTGTCTCTGTCTCTGTGTCTCTGTCTCTGTGTCCTCTGTCTCTGTGTATCCGTCTCTGTGTCTCTGTCTCTGTGTCTCTGTCTCTGTGTCTCTGTCTCTGTGTCTCTGTCTCTGTGTCTCTGTGTCTCTGTCTCTGTGTCTCTGTCTCTGTGTCTCTGTCTCTGTGTCTCGGTCTCTGTGTCACTGTCTCTGAATCTCTGTCTCTGTGTCCCTGTCTCTGCGTCTCCGTCCCTGTGTCTCCGTCTCCGTGAATAGGTCTCAGTGCCTCGGTCTATGTGTCTCTGTCTCTGTGTCTCTGCCTCTGTGCCTATGCCTCTGTCTCTGTCTCTCTGTCTCTGTGTCTCTGCCTCCGTGTCTCTGTCTCTCTGTCTCTGTCTCTCTCTCTCTCTGTGTCTCTGTCTCTGTGTCCCTGTCTCTGTGTCTATGCCTCTGTCCGTGTGTCTCTGTCTCCGTGCCTCTGTCTCTGTGAATCTGTCTCCGTGTTTCAGTCTCTGTGTCTCTGTCCCGGTGTCTCCGCCACTGTGTCTCTGTCTCTCTCACTATGCCTCTGTCTCTGTGTATCTTGCCTCTGTGTCTCTGTCTCTGTGTCTCTGTCTCCGTGTCTCTGTCTCGGTGTCTCTGTCTCTGTGTCACTGTCCCTGTGTCTCTGCGTCTCTGTCTCTTTGTCTCTTTCTCTGAGTCTCTGTCTCTGTGTTCCTGTCTCTGTTTCTCTGTCTCTGTCTCTGAGTCTTTGTTTGTGTGACCCTGTCTCTGTGTCTCTGTCCCTGTGTCTCCGTCTCTGTGTATCTGTCTCTCGCTCTCTGTGTCTCTGTCTCTGTGTCTTTGTCTCTGTGTCTCTGTCTCTGTATCTCTGTCTCTGTGTCTCTGTCTCTGTGTCTCTGTCTCTGTGTCTCTGTCTCTGTGTCTCTGTCTCTGTGTCTCTGTCTCTGTGTCTCTGTCTCTGTGTCTCTGTCTCTGTGTCTCTGTCTCTGTGTCCTCTGTCTCTGTGTCTCTGTCTCTGTGTCACTGTCTCTGTGTCTCTGTCTCTGTGTCTCTGTCTCTGTGTCACTGTCTCTGAACCTCTGTCTCTGTGTCCCTGTCTCTGCGTCTCCGTTCCTGTGTCTTCGTCTCCGTGAATAGGTCTCTGTGTCTCGGTCTATGTGTCTCTGTCTCTGTGTCTCTGCCTCTGTGCCTATGCCTCTGTCTCTGTCTCTCTGTCTCTGTGTATCTGTCTCTCGCTCTCTGTGTCTCTGTCTCTGTGTCTTTGTCTCTGTGTCTCTGTCTCTGTATCTCTGTCTCTGTGACTCTGCCTCGGTGTCCCTGTCTCTGTGTCTCTGTCCCTGTGTCTCCGTCTCTGTGTCTCTGTCTCTCTCACTCTGTCTCTGTCTCTGTGTATCTGTCTCTGTGTCTCTGTCTGCGTGTCTCTGTCTCCGTGTCTCTGTCTCCGCGTCTCTGTTTCGGTGTCTCTGTCTCTGTGTCTCTGTCTCTGTGTATTTGCCTCTGTGTCTCTGTCTCTGTGTCTCTGTCTCCGTGACTCTGTCTCAGTGTCTCTGTCTCTGTGTCTCTGTCTCTGTGTCTCTGCCTCCGTGTCTCTCTCTCGGTGTCTCTGGCCCTGTGTCTCCGTCTCTGTGTCACTGTCTGTGTGTCTCTGTCTCTGTGTCTGTGTCACCGTGTCCCTGTCTCCGTCCCTATGTCTCTGTCTCTGTGTTTCTGTCTCTGTGTCTCTGTCTCTGTGTCTCTGTCCCTATGTCCATGTCTCTGTGTCTCTATCTCTGTGTCTCTGTCCTTGTGCCTCTGTCTCCGTGTCTCTGTCTCTGAGAATCTGTCTCTGTGTTTCTGTCTCTGTGTCTCTGTCCCTGTGTCTCTGTCTCTCTCACTTTGTCTCTGTCTCTGTGTCTCTGTCTCTGTGTATCTGTCTCTGTGTCTCTGTCTCCGTGTCTCTGTCTCCGCGTCTCTGTCACGGTGTCTCTGTCTCTGTGTCTCTGTCTCTGTCTCTGTCTCTGTCTCTGTGTCTATGTCTCTGTTTCTCTCTCCCTGTGTCTCTGTCTCTGTGTTTCTGTCTCTGCGTCTCTGTGTCTCTGTCTCTGTCGCTCTGTCTCTATGTCTCTGTCTCTGTCTCTGTCTCTGTGTCTCTGTCTCTGTGTCTCTGTCTCTGTGTCTCTGTCTCTGTGTCCTCTGTCTCTGTGTCCTCTGTCTCTGTGTCTCTGTCTCTGTGTCACTGTCTCTGTGTCTCTGTCTCTGTGTCTCTGTCTCTGTGTCACTGTCTCTGAATCTCTGTCTCTGTGTCCCTGTCTCTGTGTCCCTGTCTCTGCGTCTTCGTCCCTGTGTCTCCGTCTCCGTGAATAGGTCTCTGTGTCTCGGTCTATGTGTCTCTGTCTCTGTGTCTCTGCCTCTGTGCCTATGCCTCTGTCTCTGTCTCTCTGTCTCTGTGTCTCTGCCTCCGTGTCTCTGTCTCTCTGTCTCTGTCTCTCTCTCTCTCTGTGTCTCTGTCTCTGTGTCCCTGTCTCTGTGTCTATGCCTCTGTCCGTGTGTCTCTGTCTCCGTGCCTCTGTCTCTGTGAATCTGTCTCCGTGTTTCAGTCTCTGTGTCTCTGTCCCTGTGTCTCCGCCTCTGTGTCCCTGTCTCTCTCACTATGCCTCTGTCTCTGTGTATCTTGCCTCTGTGTCTCTGTCTCTGCGTCTATGTCTCTTTGTCTCTTTCTCTGAGTCTCTGTCTCTGTGTTCCTGTCTCTGTTTCTCTGTCTCTGTCTCTGAGTCTTTGTCTGTGTGACCCTGTCTCTGTGTCTCTGTCCCTGTGTCTCCGTCTCTGTGTATCTGTCTCTCTCTCTCTGTGTCTCTGTCTCTGTGTCTTTGTCTCTGTGTCTCTGTCTCTGTATCTCTGTCTCTGTGACTCTGCCTCGGTGTCCCTGTCTCTGTGTCTCTGTGCCTGTGTCTCCGTCTCTGTGTCTCTGTCTCTCTCACTTTGTCTCTGTCTCTGTGTATCTGTCTCTGTGTCTCTGTCTCCGTGTCTCTGTCTCCGCGTCTCTGTCTCGGTGTCTCTGTCTCTGTGTCTCTGTCTCTGTGTATTTGTCTCTGTGTCTCTGTCTCTGTCTCTGTCTCTGTGTCTCTGTCTCCGAGTCTCTCTCTCTCTGTGTCCTTGTCCCTCTGTCTCTGTCTCTGTGTCTCTGTTCCTGTGTATCTGTCTCTGTGACTCTGTCTCTCTCTCTGTCTCTGTTTCTCTTTCTCTGTGTCTCTGTCTCTGTGTCTCTGTCTCTGTGTCTCTGTCTCTGTGTCTCTGTCTCTGTGTCTCTGTCTCTGTGTCTCTGTCTCTGTGTCTCTGTCTCTGTGTGTCTGTCTCTGTGTCTCTGTCTCTGTGTCTCTGTCTCTGTGTCTCTGTCTCTGTGTCTCTGTCTCTGTGTCTCTGTCACTGTGTCTCTGTCTCTGTGTCTCTGTCTCTGTGTCTCTGTCTCTGTGTCTCTGTCTCTGTGTCTCTGTCTCCGTGTCTCTGTCTCTGTGTCTCTGTCTCTGTGTCTCTGTCTCTGTGTCCTCTGTCTCTGTGTCCTCTGTCTCTGTGTCTCTGTCTCTGTGTCTCTGTCTCTCTGTCACTGTCTCTGTGTCTCTGTCTCTGTGTCACTGTCTCTGAATCTCTGTCTCTGTGTCCCTGTCTCTGCGTCTCCGTCCCTGTGTCTCCGTCTCCGTGAATAGGTCTCTGTGTCTCGGTCTATGTGTCTCTCTCTCTGTGTCTCTGCCTCTGTGCCTATGCCTCTGTCTCTGTCTCTCTGTCTCTGTGTCTCTGCCTCCGTGTCTCTGTCTCTCTGTCTCTGTCTCTCTCTCTCTCTGTGTCTCTGTCTCTGTGTCCCTGTCTCTGTGTCTATGCCTCTGTCCGTGTGTCTCTGTCTCCGTGCCTCTGTCTCTGTGAATCTGTCTCCGTGTTTCAGTCTCTGTGTCTCTGTCCCTGTGTCTCCGCCTCTGTGTCCCTGTCTCTCTCACTATGCCTCTGTCTCTGTGTATCTTGCCTCTGTGTCTCTGTCTCTGTGTCTCTGGCTCCGTGCCTCTGTCTCGGTGTCTCTGTCTCTGTGTTACTGTCTCTGTGTCTCTGCGTCTCTGTCTCTTTGTCTCTTTCTCTGAGTCTCTGTCTCTGTGTTCCTGTCTCTGTTTCTCTGTCTCTGTCTCTGAGTCTTTGTCTGTGTGACCCTGTCTCTGTGTCTCTGTCCCTGTGTCTCCGTCTTTGTGTATCTGTCTCTCTCTCTCTGTGTCTCTGTCTCTGTGTCTTTGTCTCTGTGTCTCTGTCTCTGTATCTCTGTCTCTGTGACTCTGCCTCGGTGTCCCTGTCTCTGTGTCTCTGTCCCTGTGTCTCCGTCTCTGTGTCTCTCTCTCTCTCACTTTGTCTCTGTCTCTGTGTATCTGTCTCTGTGTCTCTGTCTCCGTGTCTCTGTCTCCGCGTCTCTGTCTCGGTGTCTCTGTCTCTGTGTCTCTGTCTCTGTGTATTTGTCTCTGTGTCTCTGTCTCTGTCTCTGTCTCTGTGTCTCTGTCTCTGAGTCTCTCTCTCTCTGTGTCCTTGTCCCTCTGTCTCTGTCTCTGTGTCTCTGTTCCTGTGTATCTGTCTCTGTGACTCTGTCCCTCTCTCTGTCTCTGTTTCTCTTTCTCTGTGTCTCTGTCTCTGTGTTTCTATACCTGTGTCTCCTTCTCTGTGTTTCTCTCTCTGTGTCTCTGTCTCTCTTTCTCTTTCTCTGTGTCTCTGTCTCTGTGTCTCTGTCTCTGTGTCCTCTGTCTCTGTGTATCCGTCTCTGTGTCTCTGTCTCTGTGTCTCTGTCTCTGTGTCTCTGTCTCTGTGTCTCTGTCTCTGTGTCTCTGTGTCTCTGTCTCTGTGTCTCTGTCTCTGTGTCTCTGTCTCTGTGTCTCGGTCTCTGTGTCACTGTCTCTGAATCTCTGTCTCTGTGTCCCTGTCTCTGCGTCTCCGTCCCTGTGTCTCCGTCTCCGTGAATAGGTCTCAGTGCCTCGGTCTATGTGTCTCTGTCTCTGTGTCTCTGCCTCTGTGCCTATGCCTCTGTCTCTGTCTCTCTGTCTCTGTGTCTCTGCCTCCGTGTCTCTGTCTCTCTGTCTCTGTCTCTCTCTCTCTCTGTGTCTCTGTCTCTGTGTCCCTGTCTCTGTGTCTATGCCTCTGTCCGTGTGTCTCTGTCTCCGTGCCTCTGTCTCTGTGAATCTGTCTCCGTGTTTCAGTCTCTGTGTCTCTGTCCCGGTGTCTCCGCCACTGTGTCTCTGTCTCTCTCACTATGCCTCTGTCTCTGTGTATCTTGCCTCTGTGTCTCTGTCTCTGTGTCTCTGTCTCCGTGTCTCTGTCTCGGTGTCTCTGTCTCTGTGTCACTGTCCCTGTGTCTCTGCGTCTCTGTCTCTTTGTCTCTTTCTCTGAGTCTCTGTCTCTGTGTTCCTGTCTCTGTTTCTCTGTCTCTGTCTCTGAGTCTTTGTTTGTGTGACCCTGTCTCTGTGTCTCTGTCCCTGTGTCTCCGTCTCTGTGTATCTGTCTCTCGCTCTCTGTGTCTCTGTCTCTGTGTCTTTGTCTCTGTGTCTCTGTCTCTGTATCTCTGTCTCTGTGACTCTGCCTCGGTGTCCCTGTCTCTGTGTCTCTGTCCCTGTGTCTCCGTCTCTGTGTCTCTGTCTCTCTCACTCTGTCTCTGTCTCTGTGTATCTGTCTCTGTGTCTCTGTCTGCGTGTCTCTGTCTCCGTGTCTCTGTCTCCGCGTCTCTGTTTCGGTGTCTCTGTCTCTGTGTCTCTGTCTCTGTGTATTTGCCTCTGTGTCTCTGTCTCTGTCTCTGTCTCTGTGTCTCTGTCTCTGTGTCTCTGTCTCTGTGTCTCTGTCTCTGTGTCTCTGTCTCTGTGTCTCTGTCTCTGTGTCTCTGTCTCTGTGTCTCTGTCTCTGTGTCCTCTGTCTCTGTGTCTCTGTCTCTGTGTCACTGTCTCTGTGTCTCTGTCTCTGTGTCTCTGTCTCTGTGTCACTGTCTCTGAATCTCTGTCTCTGTGTCCCTGTCTCTGCGTCTCCGTCCCTGTGTCTCCGTCTCCGTGAATAGGTCTCTGTGTCTCGGTCTATGTGTCTCTGTCTCTGTGTCTCTGCCTCTGTGCCTATGCCTCTGTCTCTGTCTCTCTGTCTCTGTGTCTCTGCCTCCGTGTCTCTGTCTCTCTGTCTCTGTCTCTCTCTCTCTCTGTGTCTCTGTCTCTGTGTCCCTGTCTCTGTGTCTATGCCTCTGTCCGTGTGTCTCTGTCTCCGTGCCTCTGTCTCTGTGAATCTGTCTCCGTGTTTCAGTCTCTGTGTCTCTGTCCCTGTGTCTCCGCCTCTGTGTCTCTGTCTCTCTCACTATGCCTCTGTCTCTGTGTATCTTGACTCTGTGTCTCTGTCTCTGTGTCTCTGTCTCCGTGCCTCTGTCTCGGTGTCTCTGTCTCTGTGTCCCTGTCTCTGTATCTCTGTCTCTGTGACTCTGCCTCGGTGTCCCTGTCTCTGTGTCTCTGTCCCTGTGTCTCCGTCTCTGTGTCTCTGTCTCTCTCACTTTGTCTCTGTCTCTGTGTATCTGTCTCTGTGTCTCTGTCTCCGTGTCTCTGTTTCCGCGTCTCTGTCTCGGTGTCTCTGTCTCTGTGTCTCTGTCTCTGTGTATTTGTCTCTGTGTCTCTGTCTCTGTCTCTGTCTCTGTGTCTCTGTCTCTGAGTCTCTCTCTCTCTGTGTCCTTGTCCCTCTGTCTCTGTCTCTGTGTCTCTGTTCCTGTGTATCTGTCTCTGTGACTCTGTCTCTCTCTCTGTCTCTGTTTCTCCTTCTCTGTGTCTCTGTCTCTGTGTTTCTATACCTGTGTCTCCTTCTCTGTGTTTCTCTCTCTGTGTCTCTGTCTCTCTTTCTCTTTCTCTGTGTCTCTGTCTCTGTGTCTCTGTCTCTGTGTCTCTGTCTCTGTGTCTCTGTCTCTGTGTCTCTGTCTCTGTGTGTCTGTCCCTGAATCTCTGTCTCTGAATCTCTGTCTCTGTGTCTCTGTCTCTGTGTCTCTGTCTCTGTGTCTCTGTCTCTGTGTCTCTGTCTCTGTGTCTCTGTCTCTGTGTCTCTGTCTCTGTGTCTCTGTCTCTGTGTCTCTGTCTCTGTGTCTCTGTCTCTGTGTCTCTGTCTCTGTGTCTCTGTCTCTGTGTCTCTGTCTCTGTGTCTCTGTCTCTGTGTCTCTGTCTCTGTGTCTCTGTCTCTGTGTCTCTGTCTCTGTGTCTCTGTCTCTGTGTCTCTGTCTCTGTGTCTCTGTCTCTGTGTCCTCTGTCTCTGTGTCTCTGTCTCTGTGTCACTGTCTCTGTGTCTCTGTCTCTGTGTCTCTGTCTCTGTGTCACTGTCTCTGAACCTCTGTCTCTGTGTCCCTGTCTCTGCGTCTCCGTTCCTGTGTCTTCGTCTCCGTGAATAGGTCTCTGTGTCTCGGTCTATGTGTCTCTGTCTCTGTGTCTCTGCCTCTGTGCCTATGCCTCTGTCTCTGTCTCTCTGTCTCTGTGTCTCTGCCTCCGTGTCTCTGTCTCTCTGTCTCTGTCTCTCTCTCTCTCTGTGTCTCTGTCTCTGTGTCCCTGTCTCTGTGTCTATGCCTCTGTCCGTGTGTCTCTGTCTCCGTGCCTCTGTCTCTGTGAATCTGTCTCCGTGTTTCAGTCTCTGTGTCTCTGTCCCTGTGTCTCCGCCCCTGTGTCTCTGTCTCTCTCACTATGCCTCTGTCTCTGTGTATCTTGCCTCTGTGTCTCTGTCTCTGTGTCTCTGTCTCCGTGCCTCTGTCTCGGTGTCTCTGTCTCTGTGTCTCTGTCTCTGTATCTCTGTCTCTGTGACTCTGCCTCGGTGTCCCTGTCTCTGTGTCTCTGTCCCTGTGTCTCCGTCTCTGTGTCTCTGTCTCTCTCACTTTGTCTCTGTCTCTGTGTATCTGTCTCTGTGTCTCTGTCTCCGTGTCTCTGTCTCCGCGTCTCTGTCTCGGTGTCTCTGTCTCTGTGTCTCTGTCTCTGTGTATTTGTCTCTGTGTCTCTGTCTCTGTCTCTGTCTCTGTGTCTCTGTCTCTGAGTCTCTCTCTCTCTGTGTCCTTGTCCCTCTGTCTCTGTCTCTGTGTCTCTGTCTCTGTGTCTCTGTTCCTGTGTATCTGTCTCTGTGACTCTGTCTCTCTCTCTGTCTCTGTTTCTCTTTCTCTGTGTCTCTGTCTCTGTGTTTCTATACCTGTGTCTCCTTCTCTGTGTTTCTCTCTCTGTGTCTCTGTCTCTCTTTCTCTTTCTCTGTGTCTCTGTCTCTGTGTCTCTGTCTCTGTGTCTCTGTCTCTGTGTCTCTGTCTCTGTGTCTCTGTCTCTGTGTCTCTGTCTCTGTGTGTCTGTCCCTGAATCTCTGTCTCTGAATCTCTGTCTCTGTGTCTCTGTCTCTGTGTCTCTGTCTCTGTGTCTCTGTCTCTGTGTCTCTGTCTCTGTGTCTCTGTCTCTGTGTCTCTGTCTCTGTGTCTCTGTCTCTGTGTCTCTGTCTCTGTGTCTCTGTCTCTGTGTCTCTGTCTCTGTGTCTCTGTCTCTGTGTCTCTGTCTCTGTGTCTCTGTCTCTGTGTCTCTGTCTCTGTGTCTCTGTCTCTGTGTCTCTGTCTCTGTGTCTCTGTCTCTGTGTCTCTGTCTCTGTGTCTCTGTCTCTGTGTCTCTGTCTCTGTGTCTCTGTCTCTGTGTCTCTGTCTCTGTGTCTCTGTCTCGGTGTCTCTGTCTCCGTGTCTCTGTCTCTGTGTCTCTGTCTCTGTGTCTCTGTCTCTGTGTCTCTGTCTCTGTGTCTCTGTCTCTGTGTCTCTGTCTCTGTGTCTCTGTCTCTGTGTCTCTGTCTCTGTGTCTCTGTCTCTGTGTCCCTGTCTCTGTGTCCCTGTCTCTGTGTCTCTGTCTCTGTGTCTCTGTCTCTGTGTCTCTGTCTCTGTGTCTCTGTCTCTGTGTCTCTGTCTCTGTGTCTCTGTCTCTGTGTCTCTGTCTCTGTGTCTCTGTCTCTGTGTCTCTGTCTCTGTGTCTCTGTCTCTGTGTCTCTGTCTCTGTGTCTCTGTCTCTGTGTCTCTGTCTCTGTGTCTCTGTCTCTGTGTCTCTGTCTCTGTGTCTCTGTCTCTGTGTCTCTGTGTCTCTGCCTCTGTGTCTCTGTCTCTGTGTCTCTGTCTCTGTGTCTCTGTCTCTGTGTCTCTGTCTCTGTGTCCTCTGTCTCTGTGTCTCTGTCTCTGTGTCTCTGTCTCTGTGTCACTGTCTCTGTGTCTCTGTCTCTGTGTCTCTGTCTCTGTGTCACTGTCTCTGAATCTCTGTCTCTGTGTCCCTGTCTCTGCGTCTCCGTCGCTGTGTCTCCGTCTCCGTGAATAGGTCTCTGTATCTCGGTCTATGTGTCTCTGTCTCTATGTCTCTGCCTCTGTGCCTATGCCTATGCCTCTGTCTCTGTC
Organism: Megachile willughbiella; assembly: GCA_945859595.2. Classification (NCBI taxonomy): domain Eukaryota; kingdom Metazoa; phylum Arthropoda; class Insecta; order Hymenoptera; family Megachilidae; genus Megachile; species Megachile willughbiella. The sequence continues at coordinate 2,218,265 of CAMAOD020000201.1, read as the reverse complement.
TCTCTGTCTCTGTGTCTCTGCCTCCGTGTCTCTGTCTCTCTGTCTCTGTCTCTCTCTCTCTCTGTGTCTCTGTCTCTGTGCCCTGTCTCTGTGTCTATGCCTCTGTCCGTGTGTCTCTGTCTCCGTGCCTCTGTCTCTGTGAATCTGTCTCCGTGTTTCAGTCTCTGTGTCTCTGTCCCTGTGTCTCAGCCTCTGTGTCTCTGTCTCTCTCACTATGCCTCTGTCTCTGTGTATCTTGCCTCTGTGTCTCTGTCTCTGTGTCTCCGTCCCTGTGTCTCCGCCTCCGTGAATAGGTCTCAGTGCCTCGGTCTATGTGTCTCTGTCTCTGTGTCTCTGCCTCTGTGCCTATGCCTCTGTCTCTGTCTCTCTGACTCTGTGTCTCTGCCTCCGTGTCTCTGTCTCTCTGTCTCTGTCTCTCTCTCTCTCTGTGTCTCTGTCTCTGTGTCCCTGTCTCTGTGTCTATGCCTCTGTCCGTGTGTCTCTGTCTCCGTGCCTCTGTCTCTGTGAATCTGTCTCCGTGTTTCAGTCTCTGTGTCTCTGTCCCGGTGTCTCCGCCTCTGTGTCTCTGTCTCTCTCACTATGCCTCTGTCTCTGTGTATCTTGCCTCTGTGTCTCTGTCTCTGTGTCTCTGTCTCCGTGTCTCTGTCTCGGTGTCTCTGTCTCTGTGTCCCTGTCTCTGTGTCCCTGTCTCTGTGTCTCTGTCTCTGTGTCTCTGTCTCTGTGTCTCTGTCTCTGTGTCTCTGTCTCTGTGTCTCTGTCTCTGTGTCTCTGTCTCTGTGTCTCTGTCTCTGTGTCTCTGTCTCTGTGTCTCTGTCTCTGTGTCTCTGTCTCTGTGTCTCTGTCTCTGTGTCTCTGTCTCTGTGTCTCTGTCTCTGTGTCTCTGTCTCTGTGTCACTGTCTCTGAATCTCTGTCTCTGTGTCCCTGTCTCTGCGTCTCCGTCCCTGTGTCTCCGTCTCCGTGAATAGGTCTCTGTGTCTCGGTCTATGTGTCTCTCTCTCTGTGTCTCTGCCTCTGTGCCTATGCCTCTGTCTCTGTCTCTCTGTCTCTGTGTCTCTGCCTCCGTGTCTCTGTCTCTCTGTCTCTGTCTCTCTCTCTCTCTGTGTCTCTGTCTCTGTGTCCCTGTCTCTGTGTCTATGCCTCTGTCCGTGTGTCTCTGTCTCCGTGCCTCTGTCTCTGTGAATCTGTCTCCGTGTTTCAGTCTCTGTGTCTCTGTCCCTGTGTCTCCGCCTCTGTGTCCCTGTCTCTCTCACTATGCCTCTGTCTCTGTGTATCTTGCCTCTGTGTCTCTGTCTCTGTGTCTCTGGCTCCGTGCCTCTGTCTCGGTGTCTCTGTCTCTGTGTTACTGTCTCTGTGTCTCTGCGTCTCTGTCTCTTTGTCTCTTTCTCTGAGTCTCTGTCTCTGTGTTCCTGTCTCTGTTTCTCTGTCTCTGTCTCTGAGTCTTTGTCTGTGTGACCCTGTCTCTGTGTCTCTGTCCCTGTGTCTCCGTCTTTGTGTATCTGTCTCTCTCTCTCTGTGTCTCTGTCTCTGTGTCTTTGTCTCTGTGTCTCTGTCTCTGTATCTCTGTCTCTGTGACTCTGCCTCGGTGTCCCTGTCTCTGTGTCTCTGTCCCTGTGTCTCCGTCTCTGTGTCTCTGTCTCTCTCACTTTGTCTCTGTCTCTGTGTATCTGTCTCTGTGTCTCTGTCTCCGTGTCTCTGTCTCCGCGTCTCTGTCTCGGTGTCTCTGTCTCTGTGTCTCTGTCTCTGTGTATTTGTCTCTGTGTCTCTGTCTCTGTCTCTGTCTCTGTGTCTCTGTCTCTGAGTCTCTCTCTCTCTGTGTCCTTGTCCCTCTGTCTCTGTCTCTGTGTCTCTGTTCCTGTGTATCTGTCTCTGTGACTCTGTCCCTCTCTCTGTCTCTGTTTCTCTTTCTCTGTGTCTCTGTCTCTGTGTTTCTATACCTGTGTCTCCTTCTCTGTGTTTCTCTCTCTGTGTCTCTGTCTCTCTTTCTCTTTCTCTGTGTCTCTGTCTCTGTGTCTCTGTCTCTGTGTCCTCTGTCTCTGTGTATCCGTCTCTGTGTCTCTGTCTCTGTGTCTCTGTCTCTGTGTCTCTGTCTCTGTGTCTCTGTCTCTGTGTCTCTGTGTCTCTGTCTCTGTGTCTCTGTCTCTGTGTCTCTGTCTCTGTGTCTCGGTCTCTGTGTCACTGTCTCTGAATCTCTGTCTCTGTGTCCCTGTCTCTGCGTCTCCGTCCCTGTGTCTCCGTCTCCGTGAATAGGTCTCAGTGCCTCGGTCTATGTGTCTCTGTCTCTGTGTCTCTGCCTCTGTGCCTATGCCTCTGTCTCTGTCTCTCTGTCTCTGTGTCTCTGCCTCCGTGTCTCTGTCTCTCTGTCTCTGTCTCTCTCTCTCTCTGTGTCTCTGTCTCTGTGTCCCTGTCTCTGTGTCTATGCCTCTGTCCGTGTGTCTCTGTCTCCGTGCCTCTGTCTCTGTGAATCTGTCTCCGTGTTTCAGTCTCTGTGTCTCTGTCCCGGTGTCTCCGCCACTGTGTCTCTGTCTCTCTCACTATGCCTCTGTCTCTGTGTATCTTGCCTCTGTGTCTCTGTCTCTGTGTCTCTGTCTCCGTGTCTCTGTCTCGGTGTCTCTGTCTCTGTGTCACTGTCCCTGTGTCTCTGCGTCTCTGTCTCTTTGTCTCTTTCTCTGAGTCTCTGTCTCTGTGTTCCTGTCTCTGTTTCTCTGTCTCTGTCTCTGAGTCTTTGTTTGTGTGACCCTGTCTCTGTGTCTCTGTCCCTGTGTCTCCGTCTCTGTGTATCTGTCTCTCGCTCTCTGTGTCTCTGTCTCTGTGTCTTTGTCTCTGTGTCTCTGTCTCTGTATCTCTGTCTCTGTGACTCTGCCTCGGTGTCCCTGTCTCTGTGTCTCTGTCCCTGTGTCTCCGTCTCTGTGTCTCTGTCTCTCTCACTCTGTCTCTGTCTCTGTGTATCTGTCTCTGTGTCTCTGTCTGCGTGTCTCTGTCTCCGTGTCTCTGTCTCCGCGTCTCTGTTTCGGTGTCTCTGTCTCTGTGTCTCTGTCTCTGTGTATTTGCCTCTGTGTCTCTGTCTCTGTCTCTGTCTCTGTGTCTCTGTCTCTGTGTCTCTGTCTCTGTGTCTCTGTCTCTGTGTCTCTGTCTCTGTGTCTCTGTCTCTGTGTCTCTGTCTCTGTGTCTCTGTCTCTGTGTCCTCTGTCTCTGTGTCTCTGTCTCTGTGTCACTGTCTCTGTGTCTCTGTCTCTGTGTCTCTGTCTCTGTGTCACTGTCTCTGAATCTCTGTCTCTGTGTCCCTGTCTCTGCGTCTCCGTCCCTGTGTCTCCGTCTCCGTGAATAGGTCTCTGTGTCTCGGTCTATGTGTCTCTGTCTCTGTGTCTCTGCCTCTGTGCCTATGCCTCTGTCTCTGTCTCTCTGTCTCTGTGTCTCTGCCTCCGTGTCTCTGTCTCTCTGTCTCTGTCTCTCTCTCTCTCTGTGTCTCTGTCTCTGTGTCCCTGTCTCTGTGTCTATGCCTCTGTCCGTGTGTCTCTGTCTCCGTGCCTCTGTCTCTGTGAATCTGTCTCCGTGTTTCAGTCTCTGTGTCTCTGTCCCTGTGTCTCCGCCTCTGTGTCTCTGTCTCTCTCACTATGCCTCTGTCTCTGTGTATCTTGACTCTGTGTCTCTGTCTCTGTGTCTCTGTCTCCGTGCCTCTGTCTCGGTGTCTCTGTCTCTGTGTCCCTGTCTCTGTATCTCTGTCTCTGTGACTCTGCCTCGGTGTCCCTGTCTCTGTGTCTCTGTCCCTGTGTCTCCGTCTCTGTGTCTCTGTCTCTCTCACTTTGTCTCTGTCTCTGTGTATCTGTCTCTGTGTCTCTGTCTCCGTGTCTCTGTTTCCGCGTCTCTGTCTCGGTGTCTCTGTCTCTGTGTCTCTGTCTCTGTGTATTTGTCTCTGTGTCTCTGTCTCTGTCTCTGTCTCTGTGTCTCTGTCTCTGAGTCTCTCTCTCTCTGTGTCCTTGTCCCTCTGTCTCTGTCTCTGTGTCTCTGTTCCTGTGTATCTGTCTCTGTGACTCTGTCTCTCTCTCTGTCTCTGTTTCTCCTTCTCTGTGTCTCTGTCTCTGTGTTTCTATACCTGTGTCTCCTTCTCTGTGTTTCTCTCTCTGTGTCTCTGTCTCTCTTTCTCTTTCTCTGTGTCTCTGTCTCTGTGTCTCTGTCTCTGTGTCTCTGTCTCTGTGTCTCTGTCTCTGTGTCTCTGTCTCTGTGTGTCTGTCCCTGAATCTCTGTCTCTGAATCTCTGTCTCTGTGTCTCTGTCTCTGTGTCTCTGTCTCTGTGTCTCTGTCTCTGTGTCTCTGTCTCTGTGTCTCTGTCTCTGTGTCTCTGTCTCTGTGTCTCTGTCTCTGTGTCTCTGTCTCTGTGTCTCTGTCTCTGTGTCTCTGTCTCTGTGTCTCTGTCTCTGTGTCTCTGTCTCTGTGTCTCTGTCTCTGTGTCTCTGTCTCTGTGTCTCTGTCTCTGTGTCTCTGTCTCTGTGTCTCTGTCTCTGTGTCTCTGTCTCTGTGTCTCTGTCTCTGTGTCCTCTGTCTCTGTGTCTCTGTCTCTGTGTCACTGTCTCTGTGTCTCTGTCTCTGTGTCTCTGTCTCTGTGTCACTGTCTCTGAACCTCTGTCTCTGTGTCCCTGTCTCTGCGTCTCCGTTCCTGTGTCTTCGTCTCCGTGAATAGGTCTCTGTGTCTCGGTCTATGTGTCTCTGTCTCTGTGTCTCTGCCTCTGTGCCTATGCCTCTGTCTCTGTCTCTCTGTCTCTGTGTCTCTGCCTCCGTGTCTCTGTCTCTCTGTCTCTGTCTCTCTCTCTCTCTGTGTCTCTGTCTCTGTGTCCCTGTCTCTGTGTCTATGCCTCTGTCCGTGTGTCTCTGTCTCCGTGCCTCTGTCTCTGTGAATCTGTCTCCGTGTTTCAGTCTCTGTGTCTCTGTCCCTGTGTCTCCGCCCCTGTGTCTCTGTCTCTCTCACTATGCCTCTGTCTCTGTGTATCTTGCCTCTGTGTCTCTGTCTCTGTGTCTCTGTCTCCGTGCCTCTGTCTCGGTGTCTCTGTCTCTGTGTCTCTGTCTCTGTATCTCTGTCTCTGTGACTCTGCCTCGGTGTCCCTGTCTCTGTGTCTCTGTCCCTGTGTCTCCGTCTCTGTGTCTCTGTCTCTCTCACTTTGTCTCTGTCTCTGTGTATCTGTCTCTGTGTCTCTGTCTCCGTGTCTCTGTCTCCGCGTCTCTGTCTCGGTGTCTCTGTCTCTGTGTCTCTGTCTCTGTGTATTTGTCTCTGTGTCTCTGTCTCTGTCTCTGTCTCTGTGTCTCTGTCTCTGAGTCTCTCTCTCTCTGTGTCCTTGTCCCTCTGTCTCTGTCTCTGTGTCTCTGTCTCTGTGTCTCTGTTCCTGTGTATCTGTCTCTGTGACTCTGTCTCTCTCTCTGTCTCTGTTTCTCTTTCTCTGTGTCTCTGTCTCTGTGTTTCTATACCTGTGTCTCCTTCTCTGTGTTTCTCTCTCTGTGTCTCTGTCTCTCTTTCTCTTTCTCTGTGTCTCTGTCTCTGTGTCTCTGTCTCTGTGTCTCTGTCTCTGTGTCTCTGTCTCTGTGTCTCTGTCTCTGTGTCTCTGTCTCTGTGTGTCTGTCCCTGAATCTCTGTCTCTGAATCTCTGTCTCTGTGTCTCTGTCTCTGTGTCTCTGTCTCTGTGTCTCTGTCTCTGTGTCTCTGTCTCTGTGTCTCTGTCTCTGTGTCTCTGTCTCTGTGTCTCTGTCTCTGTGTCTCTGTCTCTGTGTCTCTGTCTCTGTGTCTCTGTCTCTGTGTCTCTGTCTCTGTGTCTCTGTCTCTGTGTCTCTGTCTCTGTGTCTCTGTCTCTGTGTCTCTGTCTCTGTGTCTCTGTCTCTGTGTCTCTGTCTCTGTGTCTCTGTCTCTGTGTCTCTGTCTCTGTGTCTCTGTCTCTGTGTCTCTGTCTCTGTGTCTCTGTCTCGGTGTCTCTGTCTCCGTGTCTCTGTCTCTGTGTCTCTGTCTCTGTGTCTCTGTCTCTGTGTCTCTGTCTCTGTGTCTCTGTCTCTGTGTCTCTGTCTCTGTGTCTCTGTCTCTGTGTCTCTGTCTCTGTGTCCCTGTCTCTGTGTCCCTGTCTCTGTGTCTCTGTCTCTGTGTCTCTGTCTCTGTGTCTCTGTCTCTGTGTCTCTGTCTCTGTGTCTCTGTCTCTGTGTCTCTGTCTCTGTGTCTCTGTCTCTGTGTCTCTGTCTCTGTGTCTCTGTCTCTGTGTCTCTGTCTCTGTGTCTCTGTCTCTGTGTCTCTGTCTCTGTGTCTCTGTCTCTGTGTCTCTGTCTCTGTGTCTCTGTCTCTGTGTCTCTGTCTCTGTGTCTCTGTCTCTGTGTCTCTGTGTCTCTGCCTCTGTGTCTCTGTCTCTGTGTCTCTGTCTCTGTGTCTCTGTCTCTGTGTCTCTGTCTCTGTGTCCTCTGTCTCTGTGTCTCTGTCTCTGTGTCTCTGTCTCTGTGTCACTGTCTCTGTGTCTCTGTCTCTGTGTCTCTGTCTCTGTGTCACTGTCTCTGAATCTCTGTCTCTGTGTCCCTGTCTCTGCGTCTCCGTCGCTGTGTCTCCGTCTCCGTGAATAGGTCTCTGTATCTCGGTCTATGTGTCTCTGTCTCTATGTCTCTGCCTCTGTGCCTATGCCTATGCCTCTGTCTCTGTCTCTCTGTCTCTGTGTCTCTGCCTCCGTGTCTCTGTCTCTCTGTCTCTGTCTCTCTCTCTCTCTGTGTCTCTGTCTCTGTGCCCTGTCTCTGTGTCTATGCCTCTGTCCGTGTGTCTCTGTCTCCGTGCCTCTGTCTCTGTGAATCTGTCTCCGTGTTTCAGTCTCTGTGTCTCTGTCCCTGTGTCTCAGCCTCTGTGTCTCTGTCTCTCTCACTATGCCTCTGTCTCTGTGTATCTTGCCTCTGTGTCTCTGTCTCTGTGTCTCCGTCCCTGTGTCTCCGCCTCCGTGAATAGGTCTCAGTGCCTCGGTCTATGTGTCTCTGTCTCTGTGTCTCTGCCTCTGTGCCTATGCCTCTGTCTCTGTCTCTCTGACTCTGTGTCTCTGCCTCCGTGTCTCTGTCTCTCTGTCTCTGTCTCTCTCTCTCTCTGTGTCTCTGTCTCTGTGTCCCTGTCTCTGTGTCTATGCCTCTGTCCGTGTGTCTCTGTCTCCGTGCCTCTGTCTCTGTGAATCTGTCTCCGTGTTTCAGTCTCTGTGTCTCTGTCCCGGTGTCTCCGCCTCTGTGTCTCTGTCTCTCTCACTATGCCTCTGTCTCTGTGTATCTTGCCTCTGTGTCTCTGTCTCTGTGTCTCTGTCTCCGTGTCTCTGTCTCGGTGTCTCTGTCTCTGTGTCACTGTCCCTGTGTCTCTGCGTCTCTGTCTCTTTGTCTCTTTCTCTGAGTCTCTGTCTCTGTGTTCCTGTCTCTGTTTCTCTGTCTCTGTCTCTGAGTCTTTGTTTGTGTGACCCTGTCTCTGTGTCTCTGTCCCTGTGTCTCCGTCTCTGTGTATCGGTCTCTCTCTCTCTGTGTCTCTGTCTCTGTGTCTTTGTCTCTGTGTCTCTGTCTCTGTATCTCTGTCTCTGTGACTCTGCCTCGGTGTCCCTGTCTCTGTGTCTCTGTCCCTGTGTCTCCGTCTCTGTGTCTCTGTCTCTCTCACTTTGTCTCTGTCTCTGTGTATCTGTCTCTGTGTCTCTGTCTCCGTGTCTCTGTCTCCGCGTCTCTGTCTCGGTGTCTCTGTCTCTGTGTCTCTGTCTCTGTGTATTTGCCTCTGTGTCTCTGTCTCTGTCTCTGTCTCTGTGTCTCTGTCTCTGAGTCTCTCTCTCTCTGTGTCCTTGTCCCTCTGTCTCTGTCTCTGTGTCTCTGTTCCTGTGTATCTGTCTCTGTGACTCTGTCTCTCTCTCTGTCTCTGTTTCTCTTTCTCTGTGTCTCTGTCTCTGTGTTTCTATACCTGTGTCTCATTCTCTGTGTTTCTCTCTCTGTGTCTCTGTCTCTCTTTCTCTTTCTCTGTGTCTCTGTCTCTGTGTCTCTGTCTCTGAGTCTCTGTCTCTGTGCCTCTGTCTCTGTATATCTGTCTCTGTGTCTCTGTCTCTGTGTGTCTGTCCCTGTGTCTCCGTCTCTGTGTCTCTGTCTCTCTCACTTTGTCTCTGTCTCTGTGTCTCTGTCTCTGTGTCTCTGTCTCTGTGTCTCTGTCTCTGTGTCTCTGTCTCTGTGTCTCTGTCTCTGTGTCTCTGTCTCTGTGTCCTCTGTCTCTGTGTCTCTGTCTCTGTGTCACTGTCTCTGTGTCTCTGTCTCTGTGTCTCTGTCTCTGTGTCACTGTCTCTGAATCTCTGTCTCTGTGTCCCTGTCTCTGCGTCTCCGTCCCTGTGTCTCCGTCTCCGTGAATAGGTCTCTGTGTCTCGGTCTATGTGTCTCTGTCTCTGTGTCTCTGCCTCTGTGCCTATGCCTCTGTCTCTGTCTCTCTGTCTCTGTGTCTCTGCCTCCGTGTCTCTGTCTCTCTGTCTCTGTCTCTCTCTCTCTCTGTGTCTCTGTCTCTGTGTCCCTGTCTCTGTGTCTATGCCTCTGTCCGTGTGTCTCTGTCTCCGTGCCTCTGTCTCTGTGAATCTGTCTCCGTGTTTCAGTCTCTGTGTCTCTGTCCCTGTGTCTCCGCCTCTGTGTCTCTGTCTCTCTCACTATGCCTCTGTCTCTGTGTATCTTGACTCTGTGTCTCTGTCTCTGTGTCTCTGTCTCCGTGCCTCTGTCTCGGTGTCTCTGTCTCTGTGTCCCTGTCTCTGTATCTCTGTCTCTGTGACTCTGCCTCGGTGTCCCTGTCTCTGTGTCTCTGTCCCTGTGTCTCCGTCTCTGTGTCTCTGTCTCTCTCACTTTGTCTCTGTCTCTGTGTATCTGTCTCTGTGTCTCTGTCTCCGTGTCTCTGTTTCCGCGTCTCTGTCTCGGTGTCTCTGTCTCTGTGTCTCTGTCTCTGTGTATTTGTCTCTGTGTCTCTGTCTCTGTCTCTGTCTCTGTGTCTCTGTCTCTGAGTCTCTCTCTCTCTGTGTCCTTGTCCCTCTGTCTCTGTCTCTGTGTCTCTGTTCCTGTGTATCTGTCTCTGTGACTCTGTCTCTCTCTCTGTCTCTGTTTCTCCTTCTCTGTGTCTCTGTCTCTGTGTTTCTATACCTGTGTCTCCTTCTCTGTGTTTCTCTCTCTGTGTCTCTGTCTCTCTTTCTCTTTCTCTGTGTCTCTGTCTCTGTGTCTCTGTCTCTGTGTCTCTGTCTCTGTGTCTCTGTCTCTGTGTCTCTGTCTCTGTGTGTCTGTCCCTGAATCTCTGTCTCTGAATCTCTGTCTCTGTGTCTCTGTCTCTGTGTCTCTGTCTCTGTGTCTCTGTCTCTGTGTCTCTGTCTCTGTGTCTCTGTCTCTGTGTCTCTGTCTCTGTGTCTCTGTCTCTGTGTCTCTGTCTCTGTGTCTCTGTCTCTGTGTCTCTGTCTCTGTGTCTCTGTCTCTGTGTCTCTGTCTCTGTGTCTCTGTCTCTGTGTCTCTGTCTCTGTGTCTCTGTCTCTGTGTCTCTGTCTCTGTGTCTCTGTCTCTGTGTCTCTGTCTCTGTGTCTCTGTCTCTGTGTCTCTGTCTCTGTGTCCTCTGTCTCTGTGTCTCTGTCTCTGTGTCACTGTCTCTGTGTCTCTGTCTCTGTGTCTCTGTCTCTGTGTCACTGTCTCTGAACCTCTGTCTCTGTGTCCCTGTCTCTGCGTCTCCGTTCCTGTGTCTTCGTCTCCGTGAATAGGTCTCTGTGTCTCGGTCTATGTGTCTCTGTCTCTGTGTCTCTGCCTCTGTGCCTATGCCTCTGTCTCTGTCTCTCTGTCTCTGTGTCTCTGCCTCCGTGTCTCTGTCTCTCTGTCTCTGTCTCTCTCTCTCTCTGTGTCTCTGTCTCTGTGTCCCTGTCTCTGTGTCTATGCCTCTGTCCGTGTGTCTCTGTCTCCGTGCCTCTGTCTCTGTGAATCTGTCTCCGTGTTTCAGTCTCTGTGTCTCTGTCCCTGTGTCTCCGCCCCTGTGTCTCTGTCTCTCTCACTATGCCTCTGTCTCTGTGTATCTTGCCTCTGTGTCTCTGTCTCTGTGTCTCTGTCTCCGTGCCTCTGTCTCGGTGTCTCTGTCTCTGTGTCTCTGTCTCTGTATCTCTGTCTCTGTGACTCTGCCTCGGTGTCCCTGTCTCTGTGTCTCTGTCCCTGTGTCTCCGTCTCTGTGTCTCTGTCTCTCTCACTTTGTCTCTGTCTCTGTGTATCTGTCTCTGTGTCTCTGTCTCCGTGTCTCTGTCTCCGCGTCTCTGTCTCGGTGTCTCTGTCTCTGTGTCTCTGTCTCTGTGTATTTGTCTCTGTGTCTCTGTCTCTGTCTCTGTCTCTGTGTCTCTGTCTCTGAGTCTCTCTCTCTCTGTGTCCTTGTCCCTCTGTCTCTGTCTCTGTGTCTCTGTCTCTGTGTCTCTGTTCCTGTGTATCTGTCTCTGTGACTCTGTCTCTCTCTCTGTCTCTGTTTCTCTTTCTCTGTGTCTCTGTCTCTGTGTTTCTATACCTGTGTCTCCTTCTCTGTGTTTCTCTCTCTGTGTCTCTGTCTCTCTTTCTCTTTCTCTGTGTCTCTGTCTCTGTGTCTCTGTCTCTGTGTCTCTGTCTCTGTGTCTCTGTCTCTGTGTCTCTGTCTCTGTGTCTCTGTCTCTGTGTGTCTGTCCCTGAATCTCTGTCTCTGAATCTCTGTCTCTGTGTCTCTGTCTCTGTGTCTCTGTCTCTGTGTCTCTGTCTCTGTGTCTCTGTCTCTGTGTCTCTGTCTCTGTGTCTCTGTCTCTGTGTCTCTGTCTCTGTGTCTCTGTCTCTGTGTCTCTGTCTCTGTGTCTCTGTCTCTGTGTCTCTGTCTCTGTGTCTCTGTCTCTGTGTCTCTGTCTCTGTGTCTCTGTCTCTGTGTCTCTGTCTCTGTGTCTCTGTCTCTGTGTCTCTGTCTCTGTGTCTCTGTCTCTGTGTCTCTGTCTCTGTGTCTCTGTCTCTGTGTCTCTGTCTCGGTGTCTCTGTCTCCGTGTCTCTGTCTCTGTGTCTCTGTCTCTGTGTCTCTGTCTCTGTGTCTCTGTCTCTGTGTCTCTGTCTCTGTGTCTCTGTCTCTGTGTCTCTGTCTCTGTGTCTCTGTCTCTGTGTCTCTGTCTCTGTGTCCCTGTCTCTGTGTCCCTGTCTCTGTGTCTCTGTCTCTGTGTCTCTGTCTCTGTGTCTCTGTCTCTGTGTCTCTGTCTCTGTGTCTCTGTCTCTGTGTCTCTGTCTCTGTGTCTCTGTCTCTGTGTCTCTGTCTCTGTGTCTCTGTCTCTGTGTCTCTGTCTCTGTGTCTCTGTCTCTGTGTCTCTGTCTCTGTGTCTCTGTCTCTGTGTCTCTGTCTCTGTGTCTCTGTCTCTGTGTCTCTGTCTCTGTGTCTCTGTCTCTGTGTCTCTGTGTCTCTGCCTCTGTGTCTCTGTCTCTGTGTCTCTGTCTCTGTGTCTCTGTCTCTGTGTCTCTGTCTCTGTGTCCTCTGTCTCTGTGTCTCTGTCTCTGTGTCTCTGTCTCTGTGTCACTGTCTCTGTGTCTCTGTCTCTGTGTCTCTGTCTCTGTGTCACTGTCTCTGAATCTCTGTCTCTGTGTCCCTGTCTCTGCGTCTCCGTCGCTGTGTCTCCGTCTCCGTGAATAGGTCTCTGTATCTCGGTCTATGTGTCTCTGTCTCTATGTCTCTGCCTCTGTGCCTATGCCTATGCCTCTGTCTCTGTCTCTCTGTCTCTGTGTCTCTGCCTCCGTGTCTCTGTCTCTCTGTCTCTGTCTCTCTCTCTCTCTGTGTCTCTGTCTCTGTGCCCTGTCTCTGTGTCTATGCCTCTGTCCGTGTGTCTCTGTCTCCGTGCCTCTGTCTCTGTGAATCTGTCTCCGTGTTTCAGTCTCTGTGTCTCTGTCCCTGTGTCTCAGCCTCTGTGTCTCTGTCTCTCTCACTATGCCTCTGTCTCTGTGTATCTTGCCTCTGTGTCTCTGTCTCTGTGTCTCCGTCCCTGTGTCTCCGCCTCCGTGAATAGGTCTCAGTGCCTCGGTCTATGTGTCTCTGTCTCTGTGTCTCTGCCTCTGTGCCTATGCCTCTGTCTCTGTCTCTCTGACTCTGTGTCTCTGCCTCCGTGTCTCTGTCTCTCTGTCTCTGTCTCTCTCTCTCTCTGTGTCTCTGTCTCTGTGTCCCTGTCTCTGTGTCTATGCCTCTGTCCGTGTGTCTCTGTCTCCGTGCCTCTGTCTCTGTGAATCTGTCTCCGTGTTTCAGTCTCTGTGTCTCTGTCCCGGTGTCTCCGCCTCTGTGTCTCTGTCTCTCTCACTATGCCTCTGTCTCTGTGTATCTTGCCTCTGTGTCTCTGTCTCTGTGTCTCTGTCTCCGTGTCTCTGTCTCGGTGTCTCTGTCTCTGTGTCACTGTCCCTGTGTCTCTGCGTCTCTGTCTCTTTGTCTCTTTCTCTGAGTCTCTGTCTCTGTGTTCCTGTCTCTGTTTCTCTGTCTCTGTCTCTGAGTCTTTGTTTGTGTGACCCTGTCTCTGTGTCTCTGTCCCTGTGTCTCCGTCTCTGTGTATCGGTCTCTCTCTCTCTGTGTCTCTGTCTCTGTGTCTTTGTCTCTGTGTCTCTGTCTCTGTATCTCTGTCTCTGTGACTCTGCCTCGGTGTCCCTGTCTCTGTGTCTCTGTCCCTGTGTCTCCGTCTCTGTGTCTCTGTCTCTCTCACTTTGTCTCTGTCTCTGTGTATCTGTCTCTGTGTCTCTGTCTCCGTGTCTCTGTCTCCGCGTCTCTGTCTCGGTGTCTCTGTCTCTGTGTCTCTGTCTCTGTGTATTTGCCTCTGTGTCTCTGTCTCTGTCTCTGTCTCTGTGTCTCTGTCTCTGAGTCTCTCTCTCTCTGTGTCCTTGTCCCTCTGTCTCTGTCTCTGTGTCTCTGTTCCTGTGTATCTGTCTCTGTGACTCTGTCTCTCTCTCTGTCTCTGTTTCTCTTTCTCTGTGTCTCTGTCTCTGTGTTTCTATACCTGTGTCTCATTCTCTGTGTTTCTCTCTCTGTGTCTCTGTCTCTCTTTCTCTTTCTCTGTGTCTCTGTCTCTGTGTCTCTGTCTCTGAGTCTCTGTCTCTGTGCCTCTGTCTCTGTATATCTGTCTCTGTGTCTCTGTCTCTGTGTGTCTGTCCCTGAATCTCTGTCTCTGAATCTCTGTCTCTGTGCCTCTGTCTCTGTGTCTCTGTCTCGGTGTCTCTGTCTCTGTGTCTCTGTCTCTGTGTCTCTGTCTCTGTGTCTCTGTCTCTGTGTCTCTGTCTCTGTGTCTCTGTCTCTGTGTCTCTATCTCTGTGTCTCTGTCTCTGTCTCTGTCTCTCTGTCTCTGTCTCTCTGCCTCCGTGCCTCTGTCTCTGTGTCTCTGTCCCTCTGTCTCTGTCTCTCTCTCTCAGTGTCTCTGTCTCTGTGTCTCTGTCTCTGTGTCTCTGTCTCTGTGTCTCTGTCTCTGTGTCTCTGTCTCTGTGTCTCTGTCTCTGTCTCTGTCTCTGTGTCTCTGTCTCTGTGTCTCTGTCTCTGTGTCTCTGTCTCTGTGTCTCTGTCTCTGTGTCTCTATACCTGTGTCTCCATCTCTGTGTTTCTCTCTCTGTGTCTCTGTCTCTCTTTCTCTTTCTCTGTGTCTCTGTCTCTGTGTCTCTATACCTGTGTCTCCTTCTCTGTGTTTCTCTCTCTGTGTCTCTGTCTCTGTGTCCCTGTCTCTGTGTCTCTGTCTCTGAGTCTCTGTCTCTGTGCCTCTGTCTCTGTATATCTGCCTCTGTGTCTCTGTCACTGTGTGTCTGTCCCTGAATCTCTGTCTCTGAATCTCTGTCTCTGAATCTCTGTCTCTGTGTCTCTGTCTCTGTGTCTCTGTCTCTGTGTGTCTGTCTCTGTGTCTCTGTCCCTGTGTCTCTGTCTCTGTGTCTCTGTCTCTGTGTCTCTGTCTCTGTGTCTCTTTCTCTGTGTCTCTGTCTCTGTGTCTCTGTCTCTGTGTCTCTGTCTCTGTGTCTCTGTCTCTGTGTCTCTGTCTCTGTGTCTCTGTCTCTGTGTCTCTGTCTCTGTGTCTCTGTCTCTGTGTCTCTGTCTCTGTGTCTCTGTCTCTGTGTCTCTGTCTCTGTGTCTCTGTCTCTGTCTCTGTGTCTCTGTCTCTGTGTCTCTGTCTCTGTGTCTCTGTCTCTGTGTCTCTGTCTCTGTGTCTCTGTCTCTGTGTCTCTGTCTCTGTGTCTCTGTCTCTGTGTCTCTGTCTCTGTGTCCTCTGTCTCTGTGTCTCTGTCTCTGTGTCACTGTCTCTGTGTCTCTGTCTCTGTGCCTCTGTCTCTGTGTCTCTGTCTCTGTGTCTCTGTCTCTCTCACTATGCCTCTGTCTCTGTGTATCTTGCCGCTGTGTCTCTGTCTCTGTGTCTCTGTCTCCGTGCCTCTGTCTCGGTGTCTCTGTCTCTGTGTCTCTGTCTCTGTATCTCTGTCTCTGTGACTCTGCCTCGGTGTCCCTGTCTCTGTGTCTCTGTCCCTGTGTCTCCGTCTCTGTGTCTCTGTCTCTCTCACTTTGTCTCTGTCTCTGTGTATCTGTCTCTGTGTCTCTGTCTCCGTGTCTCTGTCTCCGCGTCTCTGTCTCGGTGTCTCTGTCTCTGTGTCTCTGTCTCTGTGTATTTGTCTCTGTGTCTCTGTCTCTGTCTCTGTCTCTGTGTCTCTGTCTCTGAGTCTCTCTCTCTCTGTGTCCTTGTCCCTCTGTCTCTGTCTCTGTGTCTCTGTTCCTGTGTATCTGTCTCTGTGACTCTGTCTCTCTCTCTGTCTCTGTTTCTCTTTCTCTGTGTCTCTGTCTCTGTGTTTCTATACCTGTGTCTCCTTCTCTGTGTTTCTCTCTCTGTGTCTCTGTCTCTCTTTCTCTTTCTCTGTGTCTCTGTCTCTGTGTCTCTGTCTCTGTGTCTCTGTCTCTGTGTCTCTGTCTCTGTGTCTCTGTCTCTGTGTCTCTGTCTCTGTGTCTCTGTCTCTGTGCCTCTGTCTCTGTGTCCTCTGTCTCTGTGTATCTGTCTCTGTGTCTCTGTCTCTGTGTCTCTGTCTCTGTGTCTCTGCCTCTGTGTCTCTGTCTCTGTGTCTCTGTCTCTGTGTCTCTGTCTCTGTGTCTCTGTCTCTGTGTCTCTGTCTCTGTGTCACTGTCTCTGAATCTCTGTCTCTGTGTCCCTGTCTCTGCGTCTCCGTCCCTGTGTCTCCGTCTCCGTGAATAGGTCTCAGTGTCTCGGTCTATGTGTCTCTGTCTCTGTGTCTCTGCCTCTGTGCCTATGCCTCTGTCTCTGTCTCTCTGTCTCTGTGTCTCTGCCTCCGTGTCTCTGTCTCTCTGTCTCTGTCTCTCTCTCTCTCTCTGTGTCTCTGTCTCTGTGTCCCTGTCTCTGTGTCTATGCCTCTGTCCGTGTGTCTCTGTCTCCGTGCCTCTGTCTCTGTGAATCTGTCTCCGTGTTTCAGTCTCTGTGTCTCTGTCCCGGTGTCTCCGCCTCTGTGTCTCTGTCCCTCTCACTATGCCTCTGTCTCTGTGTATCTGTCTCTGTGTCTCTGTCTGCGTGTCTCTGTCTCCGCGTCTCTGTCTCGGTGTCTCTGTCTCTGTCTCTCTCTCTCTGTGTCTCTGTCTCTATGTCCCTGTCTCTGTGTCTATGCCTCTGTCCGTGTGTCTCTGTCTCCGTGCCTCTGTCTCTGTGTCTCCGTCTCTGTGCCTCTGTCTCTGTGTCTCTGTCTCTGTGTCTCTGTCTCTGTGTCTCTGTCTCTGTGTCTCTGTCTCTGTGTCTCTGTCTCTGTGTCTCTGTCTCTGTGTCTCTGTCTCTGTGTCTCTGTCTCTGTGTCTCCATCTCTGTGTCTCTGTCTCTCTCTCTCCGTGTCTCTGTCTCTGTGCCTCTGTCTCTGTGTCTATGCCTCTGTCCGCGTGTCTCTGTACCTGTATCTCCGTCTCTGTGTTGTGGTCTCTATGTCTCTGTCTCTGTGTCTCTTTCTCTGTGCCCCTGTCTCTGTGTCTCTGTCCCTGTGTCTCCGTCTCTGTGTCTCTGTCTCCGTCCCTGTGTGTCTGTCTCTGTGTCTCTGTCTCCGTGTCTCCGTCCCTGCGTCTCTGTCTCTGTCTCTCTCTCTCTGTGTCTCTGTCTCTGTGCCCTGTCTCTGTGTCTATGCCTCTGTTCGTGTGTCTCTGTACCTGTGTCTCCGTCTCTGTGTGTCGGTCTCTGTGTCTCTGCCTCTGTGTCTCTGTCTCGGTGTCTCTGTCCCTGTGTCTCTGTCTCTGTATCTCTGTCTCTGTGACTCTGCCTCGGTGTCCCTGTCTCTGTGTCTCTGTCTCTGTGTCTCTGTCTCTGTCTCTGTCTCTGTGTCTCTGTCTCTGTGTCTCTGTCTCTGTGTCTCTGTCTCTGTGTCTCTGTCTCTGTGTCTCTGTCTCTGTGTCTCTGTCTCTGTGTCCTCTGTCTCTGTGTCTCTGTCTCTGTGTCACTGTCTCTGTGTCTCTGTCTCTGTGTCTCTGTCTCTGTGTCACTGTCTCTGAATCTCTGTCTCTGTGTCCCTGTCTCTGCGTCTCCGTCCCTGTGTCTCCGTCTCCGTGAATAGGTCTCTGTGTCTCGGTCTATGTGTCTCTGTCTCTGTGTCTCTGCCTCTGTGCCTATGCCTCTGTCTCTGTCTCTCTGTCTCTGTGTCTCTGCCTCCGTGTCTCTGTCTCTCTGTCTCTGTCTCTCTCTCTCTCTGTGTCTCTGTCTCTGTGTCCCTGTCTCTGTGTCTATGCCTCTGTCCGTGTGTCTCTGTCTCCGTGCCTCTGTCTCTGTGAATCTGTCTCCGTGTTTCAGTCTCTGTGTCTCTGTCCCTGTGTCTCCGCCTCTGTGTCTCTGTCTCTCTCACTATGCCTCTGTCTCTGTGTATCTTGACTCTGTGTCTCTGTCTCTGTGTCTCTGTCTCCGTGCCTCTGTCTCGGTGTCTCTGTCTCTGTGTCTCTGTCTCTGTATCTCTGTCTCTGTGACTCTGCCTCGGTGTCCCTGTCTCTGTGTCTCTGTCCCTGTGTCTCCGTCTCTGTGTCTCTGTCTCTCTCACTTTGTCTCTGTCTCTGTGTCTCTGTCTCCGTGTCTCTGTTTCCGCGTCTCTGTCTCGGTGTCTCTGTCTCTGTGTCTCTGTCTCTGTGTATTTGTCTCTGTGTCTCTGTCTCTGTCTCTGTCTCTGTGTCTCTGTCTCTGAGTCTCTCTCTCTCTGTGTCCTTGTCCCTCTGTCTCTGTCTCTGTGTCTCTGTTCCTGTGTATCTGTCTCTGTGACTCTGTCTCTCTCTCTGTCTCCGTTTCTCCTTCTCTGTGTCTCTGTCTCTGTGTTTCTATACCTGTGTCTCCTTCTCTGTGTTTCTCTCTCTGTGTCTCTGTCTCTCTTTCTCTTTCTCTGTGTCTCTGTCTCTGTGTCTCTGTCTCTGTGTCTCTGTCTCTGTGTCTCTGTCTCTGTGTGTCTGTCCCTGAATCTCTGTCTCTGAATCTCTGTCTCTGTGTCTCTGTCTCTGTGTCTCTGTCTCTGTGTCTCTGTCTCTGTGTCTCTGTCTCTGTGTCTCTGTCTCTGTGTCTCTGTCTCTGTGTCTCTGTCTCTGTGTCTCTGTCTCTGTGTCTCTGTCTCTGTGTCTCTGTCTCTGTGTCTCTGTCTCTGTGTCTCTGTCTCTGTGTCTCTGTCTCTGTGTCTCTGTCTCTGTGTCTCTGTCTCTGTGTCTCTGTCTCTGTGTCTCTGTCTCTGTGTCTCTGTCTCTGTGTCTCTGTCTCTGTGTCTCTGTCTCTGTGTCTCTGTCTCTGTGTCTCTGTCTCTGTGTCTCTGTCTCTGTGTCTCTGTCTCTGTGTCTCTGTCTCTGTGTCTCTGTCTCTGTGTCTCTGTCTCTGTGTCCTCTGTCTCTGTGTCTCTGTCTCTGTGTCACTGTCTCTGTGTCTCTGTCTCTGTGTCTCTGTCTCTGTGTCACTGTCTCTGAACCTCTGTCTCTGTGTCCCTGTCTCTGCGTCTCCGTTCCTGTGTCTTCGTCTCCGTGAATAGGTCTCTGTGTCTCGGTCTATGTGTCTCTGTCTCTGTGTCTCTGCCTCTGTGCCTATGCCTCTGTCTCTGTCTCTCTGTCTCTGTGTCTCTGCCTCCGTGTCTCTGTCTCTCTGTCTCTGTCTCTCTCTCTCTCTGTGTCTCTGTCTCTGTGTCCCTGTCTCTGTGTCTATGCCTCTGTCCGTGTGTCTCTGTCTCCGTGCCTCTGTCTCTGTGAATCTGTCTCCGTGTTTCAGTCTCTGTGTCTCTGTCCCTGTGTCTCCGCCCCTGTGTCTCTGTCTCTCTCACTATGCCTCTGTCTCTGTGTATCTTGCCTCTGTGTCTCTGTCTCTGTGTCTCTGTCTCCGTGCCTCTGTCTCGGTGTCTCTGTCTCTGTGTCTCTGTCTCTGTATCTCTGTCTCTGTGACTCTGCCTCGGTGTCCCTGTCTCTGTGTCTCTGTCCCTGTGTCTCCGTCTCTGTGTCTCTGTCTCTCGCACTTTGTCTCTGTCTCTGTGTATCTGTCTCTGTGTCTCTGTCTCCGTGTCTCTGTCTCCGCGTCTCTGTCTCGGTGTCTCTGTCTCTGTGTCTCTGTCTCTGTGTATTTGTCTCTGTGTCTCTGTCTCTGTCTCTGTCTCTGTGTCTCTGTCTCTGAGTCTCTCTCTCTCTGTGTCCTTGTCCCTCTGTCTCTGTCTCTGTGTCTCTGTCTCTGTGTCTCTGTTCCTGTGTATCTGTCTCTGTGACTCTGTCTCTCTCTCTGTCTCTGTTTCTCTTTCTCTGTGTCTCTGTCTCTGTGTTTCTATACCTGTGTCTCCTTCTCTGTGTTTCTCTCTCTGTGTCTCTGTCTCTCTTTCTCTTTCTCTGTGTCTCTGTCTCTGTGTCTCTGTCTCTGTGTCTCTGTCTCTGTGTCTCTGTCTCTGTGTCTCTGTCTCTGTGTCTCTGTCTCTGTGTCTCTGTCTCTGTGTCTCTGTCTCTGTGTCTCTGTCTCTGTGTGTCTGTCCCTGAATCTCTGTCTCTGAATCTCTGTCTCTGTGTCTCTGTCTCTGTGTCTCTGTCTCTGTGTCTCTGTCTCTGTGTCTCTGTCTCTGTGTCTCTGTCTCTGTGTCTCTGTCTCTGTGTCTCTGTCTCTGTGTCTCTGTCTCTGTGTCTCTGTCTCTGTGTCTCTGTCTCTGTGTCTCTGTCTCTGTGTCTCTGTCTCCGTGTCTCTGTCTCCGTGTCTCTGTCTCCGTGTCTCTGTCTCTGTGTCTCTGTCTCTGTGTCTCTGTCTCTGTGTCTCTGTCTCTGTGTCTCTGTCTCTGTGTCTCTGTCTCTGTGTCTCTGTCTCTGTGTCTCTGTCTCTGTGTCTCTGTCTCTGTGTCTCTGTCTCTGTGTCCCTGTCTCTGTGTCTCTGTCTCTGTGTCTCTGTCTCTGTGTCTCTGTCTCTGTGTCTCTGTCTCTGTGTCTCTGTCTCTGTGTCTCTGTCTCTGTGTCTCTGTCTCTGTGTCTCTGTCTCTGTGTCTCTGTCTCTGTGTCTCTGTCTCTGTGTCTCTGTGTCTCTGCCTCTGTGTCTCTGTCTCTGTGTCTCTGTCTCTGTGTCTCTGTCTCTGTGTCTCTGTCTCTGTGTCCTCTGTCTCTGTGTCTCTGTCTCTGTGTCTCTGTCTCTGTGTCACTGTCTCTGTGTCTCTGTCTCTGTGTCTCTGTCTCTGTGTCACTGTCTCTGAATCTCTGTCTCTGTGTCCCTGTCTCTGCGTCTCCGTCGCTGTGTCTCCGTCTCCGTGAATAGGTCTCTGTATCTCGGTCTATGTGTCTCTGTCTCTATGTCTCTGCCTCTGTGCCTATGCCTATGCCTCTGTCTCTGTCTCTCTGTCTCTGTGTCTCTGCCTCCGTGTCTCTGTCTCTCTGTCTCTGTCTCTCTCTCTCTCTGTGTCTCTGTCTCTGTGCCCTGTCTCTGTGTCTATGCCTCTGTCCGTGTGTCTCTGTCTCCGTGCCTCTGTCTCTGTGAATCTGTCTCCGTGTTTCAGTCTCTGTGTCTCTGTCCCTGTGTCTCAGCCTCTGTGTCTCTGTCTCTCTCACTATGCCTCTGTCTCTGTGTATCTTGCCTCTGTGTCTCTGTCTCTGTGTCTCCGTCCCTGTGTCTCCGTCTCCGTGAATAGGTCTCAGTGCCTCGGTCTATGTGTCTCTGTCTCTGTGTCTCTGCCTCTGTGCCTATGCCTCTGTCTCTGTCTCTCTGTCTCTGTGTCTCTGCCTCCGTGTCTCTGTCTCTCTGTCTCTGTCTCTCTCTCTCTCTGTGTCTCTGTCTCTGTGTCCCTGTCTCTGTGTCTATGCCTCTGTCCGTGTGTCTCTGTCTCCGTGCCTCTGTCTCTGTGAATCTGTCTCCGTGTTTCAGTCTCTGTGTCTCTGTCCCGGTGTCTCCGCCTCTGTGTCTCTGTCTCTCTCACTATGCCTCTGTCTCTGTGTATCTTGCCTCTGTGTCTCTGTCTCTGTGTCTCTGTCTCCGTGTCTCTGTCTCGGTGTCTCTGTCTCTGTGTCACTGTCCCTGTGTCTCTGCGTCTCTGTCTCTTTGTCTCTTTCTCTGAGTCTCTGTCTCTGTGTTCCTGTCTCTGTTTCTCTGTCTCTGTCTCTGAGTCTTTGTTTGTGTGACCCTGTCTCTGTGTCTCTGTCCCTGTGTCTCCGTCTCTGTGTATCGGTCTCTCTCTCTCTGTGTCTCTGTCTCTGTGTCTTTGTCTCTGTGTCTCTGTCTCTGTATCTCTGTCTCTGTGACTCTGCCTCGGTGTCCCTGTCTCTGTGTCTCTGTCCCTGTGTCTCCGTCTCTGTGTCTCTGTCTCTCTCACTTTGTCTCTGTCTCTGTGTATCTGTCTCTGTGTCTCTGTCTCCGTGTCTCTGTCTCCGCGTCTCTGTCTCGGTGTCTCTGTCTCTGTGTCTCTGTCTCTGTGTATTTGCCTCTGTGTCTCTGTCTCTGTCTCTGTCTCTGTGTCTCTGTCTCTGAGTCTCTCTCTCTCTGTGTCCTTGTCCCTCTGTCTCTGTCTCTGTGTCTCTGTTCCTGTGTATCTGTCTCTGTGACTCTGTCTCTCTCTCTGTCTCTGTTTCTCTTTCTCTGTGTCTCTGTCTCTGTGTTTCTATACCTGTGTCTCATTCTCTGTGTTTCTCTCTCTGTGTCTCTGTCTCTCTTTCTCTTTCTCTGTGTCTCTGTCTCTGTGTCTCTGTCTCTGAGTCTCTGTCTCTGTGCCTCTGTCTCTGTATATCTGTCTCTGTGTCTCTGTCTCTGTGTGTCTGTCCCTGAATCTCTGTCTCTGAATCTCTGTCTCTGTGCCTCTGTCTCTGTGTCTCTGTCTCGGTGTCTCTGTCTCTGTGTCTCTGTCTCTGTGTCTCTGTCTCTGTGTCTCTGTCTCTGTGTCTCTGTCTCTGTGTCTCTGTCTCTGTGTCTCTATCTCTGTGTCTCTGTCTCTGTCTCTGTCTCTCTGTCTCTGTCTCTCTGCCTCCGTGCCTCTGTCTCTGTGTCTCTGTCCCTCTGTCTCTGTCTCTCTCTCTCAGTGTCTCTGTCTCTGTGTCTCTGTCTCTGTGTCTCTGTCTCTGTGTCTCTGTCTCTGTCTCTGTCTCTGTGTCTCTGTCTCTGTGTCTCTGTCTCTGTGTCTCTGTCTCTGTGTCTCTATACCTGTGTCTCCATCTCTGTGTTTCTCTCTCTGTGTCTCTGTCTCTCTTTCTCTTTCTCTGTGTCTCTGTCTCTGTGTCTCTATACCTGTGTCTCCTTCTCTGTGTTTCTCTCTCTGTGTCTCTGTCTCTGTGTCCCTGTCTCTGTGTCTCTGTCTCTGAGTCTCTGTCTCTGTGCCTCTGTCTCTGTATATCTGCCTCTGTGTCTCTGTCTCTGTGTGTCTGTCCCTGAATCTCTGTCTCTGAATCTCTGTCTCTGAATCTCTGTCTCTGTGTCTCTGTCTCTGTGTCTCTGTCTCTGTGTCTCTGTCTCTGTGTCTCTGTCCCTGTGTCTCTGTCTCTGTGTCTCTGTCCCTGTGTCTCTGTCTCTGTGTCTCTTTCTCTGTGTCTCTGTCTCTGTGTCTCTGTCTCTGTGTCTCTGTCCCTGTGTCTCCGTCTCTGTGTCTCTGTCTCTATCACTTTGTCTCTGTCTCTGTGTATCTGTCTCTGTGTCTCTGTCTCCGTGTCTCTGTCTCTGTGTCTCTGTCTCTGTGTCTCTGTCTCTGTGTGTCTGTCCCTGAATCTCTGTCTCTGAATCTCTGTCTCTGTGTCTCTGTCTCTGTGTCTCTGTCTCTGTGTCTCTGTCTCTGTGTCCTCTGTCTCTGTGTCTCTGTCTCTGTGTCTCTGTCTCTGTGTCACTGTCTCTGTGTCTCTGTCTCTGTGTCTCTGTCTCTGTGTCACTGTCTCTGAATCTCTGTCTCTGTGTCCCTGTCTCTGCGTCTCCGTCGCTGTGTCTCCGTCTCCGTGAATAGGTCTCTGTATCTCGGTCTATGTGTCTCTGTCTCTATGTCTCTGCCTCTGTGCCTATGCCTATGCCTCTGTCTCTGTCTCTCTGTCTCTGTGTCTCTGCCTCCGTGTCTCTGTCTCTCTGTCTCTGTCTCTCTCTCTCTCTGTGTCTCTGTCTCTGTGCCCTGTCTCTGTGTCTATGCCTCTGTCCGTGTGTCTCTGTCTCCGTGCCTCTGTCTCTGTGAATCTGTCTCCGTGTTTCAGTCTCTGTGTCTCTGTCCCTGTGTCTCAGCCTCTGTGTCTCTGTCTCTCTCACTATGCCTCTGTCTCTGTGTATCTTGCCTCTGTGTCTCTGTCTCTGTGTCTCCGTCCCTGTGTCTCCGTCTCCGTGAATAGGTCTCAGTGCCTCGGTCTATGTGTCTCTGTCTCTGTGTCTCTGCCTCTGTGCCTATGCCTCTGTCTCTGTCTCTCTGTCTCTGTGTCTCTGCCTCCGTGTCTCTGTCTCTCTGTCTCTGTCTCTCTCTCTCTCTGTGTCTCTGTCTCTGTGTCCCTGTCTCTGTGTCTATGCCTCTGTCCGTGTGTCTCTGTCTCCGTGCCTCTGTCTCTGTGAATCTGTCTCCGTGTTTCAGTCTCTGTGTCTCTGTCCCGGTGTCTCCGCCTCTGTGTCTCTGTCTCTCTCACTATGCCTCTGTCTCTGTGTATCTTGCCTCTGTGTCTCTGTCTCTGTGTCTCTGTCTCCGTGTCTCTGTCTCGGTGTCTCTGTCTCTGTGTCACTGTCCCTGTGTCTCTGCGTCTCTGTCTCTTTGTCTCTTTCTCTGAGTCTCTGTCTCTGTGTTCCTGTCTCTGTTTCTCTGTCTCTGTCTCTGAGTCTTTGTTTGTGTGACCCTGTCTCTGTGTCTCTGTCCCTGTGTCTCCGTCTCTGTGTATCGGTCTCTCTCTCTCTGTGTCTCTGTCTCTGTGTCTTTGTCTCTGTGTCTCTGTCTCTGTATCTCTGTCTCTGTGACTCTGCCTCGGTGTCCCTGTCTCTGTGTCTCTGTCCCTGTGTCTCCGTCTCTGTGTCTCTGTCTCTCTCACTTTGTCTCTGTCTCTGTGTATCTGTCTCTGTGTCTCTGTCTCCGTGTCTCTGTCTCCGCGTCTCTGTCTCGGTGTCTCTGTCTCTGTGTCTCTGTCTCTGTGTATTTGCCTCTGTGTCTCTGTCTCTGTCTCTGTCTCTGTGTCTCTGTCTCTGAGTCTCTCTCTCTCTGTGTCCTTGTCCCTCTGTCTCTGTCTCTGTGTCTCTGTTCCTGTGTATCTGTCTCTGTGACTCTGTCTCTCTCTCTGTCTCTGTTTCTCTTTCTCTGTGTCTCTGTCTCTGTGTTTCTATACCTGTGTCTCATTCTCTGTGTTTCTCTCTCTGTGTCTCTGTCTCTCTTTCTCTTTCTCTGTGTCTCTGTCTCTGTGTCTCTGTCTCTGAGTCTCTGTCTCTGTGCCTCTGTCTCTGTATATCTGTCTCTGTGTCTCTGTCTCTGTGTGTCTGTCCCTGAATCTCTGTCTCTGAATCTCTGTCTCTGTGCCTCTGTCTCTGTGTCTCTGTCTCGGTGTCTCTGTCTCTGTGTCTCTGTCTCTGTGTCTCTGTCTCTGTGTCTCTGTCTCTGTGTCTCTGTCTCTGTGTCTCTGTCTCTGTGTCTCTATCTCTGTGTCTCTGTCTCTGTCTCTGTCTCTCTGTCTCTGTCTCTCTGCCTCCGTGCCTCTGTCTCTGTGTCTCTGTCCCTCTGTCTCTGTCTCTCTCTCTCAGTGTCTCTGTCTCTGTGTCTCTGTCTCTGTGTCTCTGTCTCTGTGTCTCTGTCTCTGTCTCTGTCTCTGTGTCTCTGTCTCTGTGTCTCTGTCTCTGTGTCTCTGTCTCTGTGTCTCTATACCTGTGTCTCCATCTCTGTGTTTCTCTCTCTGTGTCTCTGTCTCTCTTTCTCTTTCTCTGTGTCTCTGTCTCTGTGTCTCTATACCTGTGTCTCCTTCTCTGTGTTTCTCTCTCTGTGTCTCTGTCTCTGTGTCCCTGTCTCTGTGTCTCTGTCTCTGAGTCTCTGTCTCTGTGCCTCTGTCTCTGTATATCTGCCTCTGTGTCTCTGTCTCTGTGTGTCTGTCCCTGAATCTCTGTCTCTGAATCTCTGTCTCTGAATCTCTGTCTCTGTGTCTCTGTCTCTGTGTCTCTGTCTCTGTGTCTCTGTCTCTGTGTCTCTGTCCCTGTGTCTCTGTCTCTGTGTCTCTGTCCCTGTGTCTCTGTCTCTGTGTCTCTTTCTCTGTGTCTCTGTCTCTGTGTCTCTGTCTCTGTGTCTCTGTCCCTGTGTCTCCGTCTCTGTGTCTCTGTCTCTATCACTTTGTCTCTGTCTCTGTGTATCTGTCTCTGTGTCTCTGTCTCCGTGTCTCTGTCTCTGTGTCTCTGTCTCTGTGTCCTCTGTCTCTGTGTCTCTGTCTCTGTGTCACTGTCTCTGTGTCTCTGTCTCTGTGTCTCTGTCTCTGTGTCTCTGTCTCTGTGTCTCTGTCTCTCTCACTATGCCTCTGTCTCTGTGTATCTTGCCGCTGTGTCTCTGTCTCTGTGTCTCTGTCTCCGTGCCTCTGTCTCGGTGTCTCTGTCTCTGTGTCTCTGTCTCTGTATCTCTGTCTCTGTGACTCTGCCTCGGTGTCCCTGTCTCTGTGTCTCTGTCCCTGTGTCTCCGTCTCTGTGTCTCTGTCTCTCTCACTTTGTCTCTGTCTCTGTGTATCTGTCTCTGTGTCTCTGTCTCCGTGTCTCTGTCTCCGCGTCTCTGTCTCGGTGTCTCTGTCTCTGTGTCTCTGTCTCTGTGTATTTGTCTCTGTGTCTCTGTCTCTGTCTCTGTCTCTGTGTCTCTGTCTCTGAGTCTCTCTCTCTCTGTGTCCTTGTCCCTCTGTCTCTGTCTCTGTGTCTCTGTTCCTGTGTATCTGTCTCTGTGACTCTGTCTCTCTCTCTGTCTCTGTTTCTCTTTCTCTGTGTCTCTGTCTCTGTGTTTCTATACCTGTGTCTCCTTCTCTGTGTTTCTCTCTCTGTGTCTCTGTCTCTCTTTCTCTTTCTCTGTGTCTCTGTCTCTGTGTCTCTGTCTCTGTGTCTCTGTCTCTGTGTCTCTGTCTCTGTGTCTCTGTCTCTGTGTCTCTGTCTCTGTGTCTCTGTCTCTGTGTCTCTGTCTCTGTGCCTCTGTCTCTGTGTCCTCTGTCTCTGTGTATCTGTCTCTGTGTCTCTGTCTCTGTGTCTCTGTCTCTGTGTCTCTGTCTCTGTGTCTCTGTCTCTGTGTCTCTGTCTCTGTGTCACTGTCTCTGAATCTCTGTCTCTGTGTCCCTGTCTCTGCGTCTCCGTCCCTGTGTCTCCGTCTCCGTGAATAGGTCTCAGTGTCTCGGTCTATGTGTCTCTGTCTCTGTGTCTCTGCCTCTGTGCCTATGCCTCTGTCTCTGTCTCTCTGTCTCTGTGTCTCTGCCTCCGTGTCTCTGTCTCTCTGTCTCTGTCTCTCTCTCTGTCTCTGTGTCCCTGTCTCTGTGTCCCTGTCTCTGTGTCTATGCCTCTGTCCGTGTGTCTCTGTCTCCGTGCCTCTGTCTCTGTGAATCTGTCTCCGTGTTTCAGTCTCTGTGTCTCTGTCCCGGTGTCTCCGCCTCTGTGTCTCTGTCTCCCTCACTATGCCTCTGTCTCTGTGTATCTGTCTCTGTGTCTCTGTCTGCGTGTCTCTGTCTCCGCGTCTCTGTCTCGGTGTCTCTGTCTCTGTCTCTCTCTCTCTGTGTCTCTGTCTCTATGTCCCTGTCTCTGTGTCTATGCCTCTGTCCGTGTGTCTCTGTCTCCGTGCCTCTGTCTCTGTGTCTCCGTCTCTGTGCCTCTGTCTCTGTGTCTCTGTCTCTGTGTCTCTGTCTCTGTGTCTCTGTCTCTGTGTCTCTGTCTCTGTGTCTCTGTCTCTGTGTCTCTGTCTCTGTGTCTCTGTCTCTGTGTCTCTGTCTCTGTGTCTCTGTCTCTGTGTCTCTGTCTCTGTGTCTCTATCTCTGTGTCTCTGTCTCTCTCTCTCCGTGTCTCTGTCTCTGTGCCTCTGTCTCTGTGTCTATGCCTCTGTCCGCGTGTCTCTGTACCTGTATCTCCGTCTCTGTGTTGTGGTCTCTATGTCTCTGTCTCTGTGTCTCTTTCTCTGTGCCCCTGTCTCTGTGTCTCTGTCCCTGTGTCTCCGTCTCTGTGTCTCTGTCTCCGTCCCTGTGTGTCTGTCTCTGTGTCTCTGTCTCCGTGTCTCCGTCCCTGCGTCTCTGTCTCTGTCTCTCTCTCTCTGTGTCTCTGTCTCTGTGCCCTGTCTCTGTGTCTATGCCTCTGTCCGTGTGTCTCTGTACCTGTGTCTCCGTCTCTGTGTGTCGGTCTCTGTGTCTCTGCCTCTGTGTCTCTGTCTCGGTGTCTCTGTCCCTGTGTCTCTGTCTCTGTATCTCTGTCTCTGTGACTCTGCCTCGGTGTCCCTGTCTCTGTGTCTCTGTCTCTGTGTCTCTGTCTCTGTGTCTCTGTCTCTGTGTCTCTGTCTCTGTGTCTCTGTCTCTGTGTCTCTGTCTCTGTGTCTCTGTCTCTGTGTCTCTGTCTCTGTGTCTCTGTCTCTGTGTCTCTGTCTCTGTGTCTCTGTCTCTGTGTCTCTGTCTCTGTGTCTCTGTCTCTGTGTCTCTGTCTCTGTGTCTCTGTCTCTGTGTCTCTGTCTCTGTGTCTCTGTCTCTGTGTCTCTGTCTATGTGTCTCTGTCTCTGTGTCTCTGTCTCTGTGTCTCTGTCTCTGTGTCCCTGTCTCTGTGTCTCTGTCTCTGTGTCTCTGTCTCTGTGTCTCTGTCTCTGTGTCTCTGTCTCTGTGTCTCTGTCTCTGTGTCTCTGTCTCTGTGTCTCTGTCTCTGTGTCTCTGTCTCTGTGTCTCTGTCTCTGTGTCTCTGTCTCTGTGTCCCTGTCTCTGTGTCTCTGTCTCTGTGTCTCTGTCTCTGTGTCTCTGTCTCTGTGTCTCTGTCTCTGTGTCTCTGTCTCTGTGTCTCTGTCTCTGTGTCCTCTGTCTCTGTGTCTCTGTCTCTGTGTCTCTGTCTCTGTGTCACTGTCTCTGTGTCTCTGTCTCTGTGTCTCTGTCTCTGTGTCACTGTCTCTGAATCTCTGTCTCTGTGTCCCTGTCTCTGCGTCTCCGTCGCTGTGTCTCCGTCTCCGTGAATAGGTCTCTGTATCTCGGTCTATGTGTCTCTGTCTCTATGTCTCTGCCTCTGTGCCTATGCCTATGCCTCTGTCTCTGTCTCTCTGTCTCTGTGTCTCTGCCTCCGTGTCTCTGTCTCTCTGTCTCTGTCTCTCTCTCTCTCTGTGTCTCTGTCTCTGTGCCCTGTCTCTGTGTCTATGCCTCTGTCCGTGTGTCTCTGTCTCCGTGCCTCTGTCTCTGTGAATCTGTCTCCGTATTTCAGTCTCTGTGTCTCTGTCCCTGTGTCTCAGCCTCTGTGTCTCTGTCTCTCTCACTATGCCTCTGTCTCTGTGTATCTTGCCTCTGTGTCTCTGTCTCTGTGTCTCCGTCCCTGTGTCTCCGTCTCCGTGAATAGGTCTCAGTGCCTCGGTCTATGTGTCTCTGTCTCTGTGTCTCTGCCTCTGTGCCTATGCCTCTGTCTCTGTGTCTCTGTCTCTGTGTCTCTGTCTCTGTGTCTCTGTCTCTGTGTCTCTGTCTCTGTGTCTCTGTCTCTGTGTCTCTGTCTCTGTGTCCCTGTCTCTGTGTCTCTGTCTCTGTGTCTCTGTCTCTGTGTCTCTGTCTCTGTGTCTCTGTCTCTGTGTCTCTGTCTCTGTGTCTCTGTCTCTGTGTCCTCTGTCTCTGTGTCTCTGTCTCTGTGTCTCTGTCTCTGTGTCTCTGTCTCTGTGTCTCTGTCTCTGTGTCTCTGTCTCTGTGTCTCTGTCTCTATGTCTCTGCCTCTGTGCCTATGCCTATGCCTCTGTCTCTGTGTCTCTGTCTCTGTGTCTCTGTCTCAGTGTCTCTGTCTCTGTGTCTCTGTCTCTGTGTCTCTGTCTCTGTGTCTCTGTCTCTGTGTCTCTATACCTGTGTCTCCTTCTCTGTGTTTCTCTCTCTGTGTCTCTGTCTCTGTGTCCCTGTCTCTGTGTCTCTGTCTCTGAGTCTCTGTCTCTGTGCCTCTGTCTCTGTATATCTCTCTCTGTGTCTCTGTCTCTGTGTGTCTGTCTCTGAATCTCTGTCTCTGTGTCTCTGTCTCTGTGTCTCTGTCTCTGTGTCTCTGTCTCTGTGTCTCTGTCTCTATGTCTCTGCCTCTGTGCCTATGCCTATGCCTCTGTCTCTGTCTCTCTGTCTCTGTGTCTCTGCCTCCGTGTCTCTGTCTCTCTGTCTCTGTCTCTCTCTCTCTTTGTGTCTCTGTCTCTGTGCCCTGTCTCTGTGTCTATGCCTCTGTCCGTGTGTCTCTGTCTCCGTGCCTCTGTCTCTGTGAATCTGTCTCCGTATTTCAGTCTCTGTGTCTCTGTCCCTGTGTCTCAGCCTCTGTGTCTCTGTCTCTCTCACTATGCCTCTGTCTCTGTGTATCTTGCCTCTGTGTCTCTGTCTCTGTGTCTCCGTCCCTGTGTCTCCGTCTCCGTGAATAGGTCTCAGTGCCTCGGTCTATGTGTCTCTGTCTCTGTGTCTCTGCCTCTGTGCCTATGCCTCTGTCTCTGTCTCTCTGTCTCTGTGTCTCTGCCTCCGTGTCTCTGTCTCTCTGTCTCTGTCTCTCTCTCTCTCTGTGTCTCTGTCTCTGTGTCCCTGTCTCTGTGTCTATGCCTCTGTCCGTGTGTCTCTGTCTCCGTGCCTCTGTCTCTGTGAATCTGTCTCCGTGTTTCAGTCTCTGTGTCTCTGCCCCGGTGTCTCCGCCTCTGTGTCTCTGTCTCTCTCACTATGCCTCTGTCTCTGTGTATCTTGCCTCTGTGTCTCTGTCTCTGTGTCTCTGTCTCTGTGTCTCTGTCTCTGTGTCTCTGTCTCTGTGTCTCTGTCTCTGTGTCTCTGTCTCTGTGTCTCTGTCTCTGTGTCTCTGTCTCTGTGTCTCTGTCTCTGTGTCTCTGTCTCTGTGTCTCTGTCTCTGTGTCTCTGTCTCTGTGTCTCTGTCTCTGTGTCTCTGTCTCTGTGTCTCTGTCTCTGTGTCTCTGTCTCTGTGTCTCTGTCTCTGTGTCTCTGTCTCTGTGTCTCTGTCTCTGTGTCTCTGTCTCTGTGTCTCTGTCTCTGTGTCTCTGTCTCTGTGTCTCTGTCTCTGTGTCTCTGTCTCTGTGTCTCTGTCTCTGTGTCTCTGTCTCTGTCTCCATCTCTGTGTCTCTGTCTCTCTCTCTCCGTGTCTCTGTCTCTGTGCCTCTGTCTCTGTGTCTATGCCTCTGTCCGCGTGTCTCTGTACCTGTATCTCCGTCTCTGTGTTGTGGTCTCCATGTCTCTGTCTCTGTGTCTCTTTCTCTGTGCCTCTGTCTCTGTGTCTCTGTCCCTGTGTCTCCGTCTCTGTGTCTCTGTCTCCGTCCCTGTGTGTCTGTCTCTGTGTCTCTGTCTCCGTGTCTCCGTCCCTGCGTCTCTGTCTCTGTCTCTGTGCCTCTATCTCTGTGTATCTGTTTCTGTGTCTCTGTCTCCGTGTCTCTGCCTCTGTGTCTCTGTCTCCGTCTCTGTGTCTCGGTCTATATGACTCTGTCTCTGTGCCTCTGCCTCGGTCTCTGTCTCTCTGTCTCTGTGTCTCTGCTTCCGTGTCTCTGTCTCTGTGTCTCTGTCTCTCTGTCTCTGCCTCTCTCTCTCTGTGTCTCTGTCTCTGTGCCCTGTCTCTGTGTCTATGCCTCTGTCCGTGTGTCTCTGTACGTGTGTCTCCGTCTCTGTGTGTCGGTCTCTGTGTCTCTGCCTCTGTGTCTCTGTCTCGGTGTCTCTGTCCCTGTGCCTCCGTCTCTGTGTCACAGTCCCTCTGACTCTGTCTCTGTGTCACTGTGTCTGAATCTCTGTCTCTGTGTCTCTGTCTCTGAGTCTCTCTCTCTGTGTCCCTGTCCCTCTGTCTCTGTCTCTGTGTCTCTGTTTCTGTGTATCTGTCTCCGTGATTCTGTCTCTGTGTCTCTGTCTCTGTGTCTCTGTCTCTGTGTCTCTGTCTCTGTGTCTCTGTGTCTGTGTCTCTGTCTCTGTGTCTCTGTCTCTATGTCTCTGGCTCTGTGTCTCTGTCTCTGTGTCTCTGTCTCAGTGTCTCTGTCTCTGTGTCTCTGTCTCTGTGTCTCTGTCTCTGTGTCTCTGTCTCTGTGTCTCTATACCTGTGTCTCCTTCTCTGTGTTTCTCTCTCTGTGTCTCTGTCTCTGTGTCCCTGTCTCTGTGTCTCTGTCTCTGAGTCTCTGTCTCTGTGCCTCTGTCTCTGTATATCTCTCTCTGTGTCTCTGTCTCTGTGTGTCTGTCTCTGAATCTCTGTCTCTGTGTCTCTGTCTCTGTGTCTCTGTCTCTGTGTCTCTGTCTCTGTGTCTCTGTCTCTGTGTCTCTGTCTCTGTGTCTCTGTCTCTGTGTCTCTGTCTCTGTGTCTCTGTCTCTGTGTCCTCTGTCTCTGTGTCTCTGTCTCTGTGTCTCTGTCTCTGTGTCTCTGTCTCTGTGTCTCTGTCTCTGTGTCTCTGTCTCTGTGTCTCTGTCTCTGTGTCTCTGTCTCTGTGTCTCTGTCTCTGTGTCTCTGTCTCTGTGTCTCTGTCTCTGTGTCACTGTCCCTGTGTCTCTGCGTCTCTGTCTCTTTGTCTCTTTCTCTGAGTCTCTGTCTCTGTGTTCCTGTCTCTGTTTCTCTGTCTCTGTCTCTGAGTCTTTGTTTGTGTGACCCTGTCTCTGTGTCTCTGTCCCTGTGTCTCTGTCTCCGCGTCTCTGTCTCGGTGTCTCTGTCTCTGTGTCTCTGTCTCTGTGTATTTGCCTCTGTGTCTCTGTCTCTGTCTCCGTCTCTGTGTCTCTGTCCCTGTGTCTCCGTCTCCGTGAATAGGTCTCTGTGTCTCGGTCTATGTGTCTCTGTCTCTGTGCCTCTGCCTCTGTGTCTATGCCTCTGTCTCTGTCTCTTTGTCTCTGTGTCTCTGCCTCCGTGTCTCTGTCTCTCTGTCTCTGTCTCTCTCTCTCTGTGTCTCTGTCTCTATGTCCCTGTCTCTGTGTCTATGCCTCTGTCCGTGTGTCTCTGTCTCCGTGCCTCTGTCTCTGTGTCTCCGTCTCTGTGCCTCTGTCTCTGTGTCTCTGTCTCTGTGTCTCTGTCTCTGTGTCTCTGTCTCTGTGTCTCTGTCTCTGTGTCTCTGTCTCTGTGTCTCTGTCTCTGTGTCTCTGTCTCTGTGTCTCTGTCTCTGTGTCTCCATCTCTGTGTCTCTGTCTCTCTCTCTCCGTGTCTCTGTCTCTGTGCCTCTGTCTCTGTGTCTATGCCTCTGTCCGCGTGTCTCTGTACCTGTATCTCCGTCTCTGTGTTGTGGTCTCTATGTCTCTGTCTCTGTGTCTCTTTCTCTGTGCCTCTGTCTCTGTGTCTCTGCCCCGGTGTCTCCGCCTCTGTGTCTCTGTCTCTCTCACTATGCCTCTGTCTCTGTGTATCTTGCCTCTGTGTCTCTGTCTCTGTGTCTCTGTCTCTGTGTCTCTGTCCCGGTGTCTCCGCCTCTGTGTCTCTGTCTCCCTCACTATGCCTCTGTCTCTGTGTATCTGTCTCTGTGTCTCTGTCTGCGTGTCTCTGTCTCCGCGTCTCTGTCTCGGTGTCTCTGTCTCTGTCTCTCTCTCTCTGTGTCTCTGTCTCTATGTCCCTGTCTCTGTGTCTATGCCTCTG
Organism: Megachile willughbiella; assembly: GCA_945859595.2. Lineage (NCBI taxonomy): Eukaryota > Metazoa > Arthropoda > Insecta > Hymenoptera > Megachilidae > Megachile > Megachile willughbiella. The sequence goes on along the minus strand of CAMAOD020000201.1, from coordinate 2,186,207 downwards.
TCCGTGTGTCTCTGTCTCCGTGCCTCTGTCTCTGTGTCTCCGTCTCTGTGCCTCTGTCTCTGTGTCTCTGTCTCTGTGTCTCTGTCTCTGTGTCTCTGTCTCTGTGTCTCTGTCTCTGTGTCTCTGTCTCTGTGTCTCTGTCTCTGTGTCTCTGTCTCTGTGTCTCTGTCTCTGTGTCTCTGTCTCTGTGTCTCTGTCTCTGTGTCTCTATCTCTGTGTCTCTGTCTCTCTCTCTCCGTGTCTCTGTCTCTGTGCCTCTGTCTCTGTGTCTATGCCTCTGTCCGCGTGTCTCTGTACCTGTATCTCCGTCTCTGTGTTGTGGTCTCTATGTCTCTGTCTCTGTGTCTCTTTCTCTGTGCCCCTGTCTCTGTGTCTCTGTCCCTGTGTCTCCGTCTCTGTGTCTCTGTCTCCGTCCCTGTGTGTCTGTCTCTGTGTCTCTGTCTCCGTGTCTCCGTCCCTGCGTCTCTGTCTCTGTCTCTCTCTCTCTGTGTCTCTGTCTCTGTGCCCTGTCTCTGTGTCTATGCCTCTGTCCGTGTGTCTCTGTACCTGTGTCTCCGTCTCTGTGTGTCGGTCTCTGTGTCTCTGCCTCTGTGTCTCTGTCTCGGTGTCTCTGTCCCTGTGTCTCTGTCTCTGTATCTCTGTCTCTGTGACTCTGCCTCGGTGTCCCTGTCTCTGTGTCTCTGTCTCTGTGTCTCTGTCTCTGTGTCTCTGTCTCTGTGTCTCTGTCTCTGTGTCTCTGTCTCTGTGTCTCTGTCTCTGTGTCTCTGTCTCTGTGTCTCTGTCTCTGTGTCTCTGTCTCTGTGTCTCTGTCTCTGTGTCTCTGTCTCTGTGTCTCTGTCTCTGTGTCTCTGTCTCTGTGTCTCTGTCTCTGTGTCTCTGTCTCTGTGTCTCTGTCTCTGTGTCTCTGTCTCTGTGTCTCTGTCTATGTGTCTCTGTCTCTGTGTCTCTGTCTCTGTGTCTCTGTCTCTGTGTCCCTGTCTCTGTGTCTCTGTCTCTGTGTCTCTGTCTCTGTGTCTCTGTCTCTGTGTCTCTGTCTCTGTGTCTCTGTCTCTGTGTCTCTGTCTCTGTGTCTCTGTCTCTGTGTCTCTGTCTCTGTGTCTCTGTCTCTGTGTCTCTGTCTCTGTGTCCCTGTCTCTGTGTCTCTGTCTCTGTGTCTCTGTCTCTGTGTCTCTGTCTCTGTGTCTCTGTCTCTGTGTCTCTGTCTCTGTGTCTCTGTCTCTGTGTCCTCTGTCTCTGTGTCTCTGTCTCTGTGTCTCTGTCTCTGTGTCACTGTCTCTGTGTCTCTGTCTCTGTGTCTCTGTCTCTGTGTCACTGTCTCTGAATCTCTGTCTCTGTGTCCCTGTCTCTGCGTCTCCGTCGCTGTGTCTCCGTCTCCGTGAATAGGTCTCTGTATCTCGGTCTATGTGTCTCTGTCTCTATGTCTCTGCCTCTGTGCCTATGCCTATGCCTCTGTCTCTGTCTCTCTGTCTCTGTGTCTCTGCCTCCGTGTCTCTGTCTCTCTGTCTCTGTCTCTCTCTCTCTCTGTGTCTCTGTCTCTGTGCCCTGTCTCTGTGTCTATGCCTCTGTCCGTGTGTCTCTGTCTCCGTGCCTCTGTCTCTGTGAATCTGTCTCCGTATTTCAGTCTCTGTGTCTCTGTCCCTGTGTCTCAGCCTCTGTGTCTCTGTCTCTCTCACTATGCCTCTGTCTCTGTGTATCTTGCCTCTGTGTCTCTGTCTCTGTGTCTCCGTCCCTGTGTCTCCGTCTCCGTGAATAGGTCTCAGTGCCTCGGTCTATGTGTCTCTGTCTCTGTGTCTCTGCCTCTGTGCCTATGCCTCTGTCTCTGTGTCTCTGTCTCTGTGTCTCTGTCTCTGTGTCTCTGTCTCTGTGTCTCTGTCTCTGTGTCTCTGTCTCTGTGTCTCTGTCTCTGTGTCCCTGTCTCTGTGTCTCTGTCTCTGTGTCTCTGTCTCTGTGTCTCTGTCTCTGTGTCTCTGTCTCTGTGTCTCTGTCTCTGTGTCTCTGTCTCTGTGTCCTCTGTCTCTGTGTCTCTGTCTCTGTGTCTCTGTCTCTGTGTCTCTGTCTCTGTGTCTCTGTCTCTGTGTCTCTGTCTCTGTGTCTCTGTCTCTATGTCTCTGCCTCTGTGCCTATGCCTATGCCTCTGTCTCTGTGTCTCTGTCTCTGTGTCTCTGTCTCAGTGTCTCTGTCTCTGTGTCTCTGTCTCTGTGTCTCTGTCTCTGTGTCTCTGTCTCTGTGTCTCTATACCTGTGTCTCCTTCTCTGTGTTTCTCTCTCTGTGTCTCTGTCTCTGTGTCCCTGTCTCTGTGTCTCTGTCTCTGAGTCTCTGTCTCTGTGCCTCTGTCTCTGTATATCTCTCTCTGTGTCTCTGTCTCTGTGTGTCTGTCTCTGAATCTCTGTCTCTGTGTCTCTGTCTCTGTGTCTCTGTCTCTGTGTCTCTGTCTCTGTGTCTCTGTCTCTATGTCTCTGCCTCTGTGCCTATGCCTATGCCTCTGTCTCTGTCTCTCTGTCTCTGTGTCTCTGCCTCCGTGTCTCTGTCTCTCTGTCTCTGTCTCTCTCTCTCTTTGTGTCTCTGTCTCTGTGCCCTGTCTCTGTGTCTATGCCTCTGTCCGTGTGTCTCTGTCTCCGTGCCTCTGTCTCTGTGAATCTGTCTCCGTATTTCAGTCTCTGTGTCTCTGTCCCTGTGTCTCAGCCTCTGTGTCTCTGTCTCTCTCACTATGCCTCTGTCTCTGTGTATCTTGCCTCTGTGTCTCTGTCTCTGTGTCTCCGTCCCTGTGTCTCCGTCTCCGTGAATAGGTCTCAGTGCCTCGGTCTATGTGTCTCTGTCTCTGTGTCTCTGCCTCTGTGCCTATGCCTCTGTCTCTGTCTCTCTGTCTCTGTGTCTCTGCCTCCGTGTCTCTGTCTCTCTGTCTCTGTCTCTCTCTCTCTCTGTGTCTCTGTCTCTGTGTCCCTGTCTCTGTGTCTATGCCTCTGTCCGTGTGTCTCTGTCTCCGTGCCTCTGTCTCTGTGAATCTGTCTCCGTGTTTCAGTCTCTGTGTCTCTGCCCCGGTGTCTCCGCCTCTGTGTCTCTGTCTCTCTCACTATGCCTCTGTCTCTGTGTATCTTGCCTCTGTGTCTCTGTCTCTGTGTCTCTGTCTCTGTGTCTCTGTCTCTGTGTCTCTGTCTCTGTGTCTCTGTCTCTGTGTCTCTGTCTCTGTGTCTCTGTCTCTGTGTCTCTGTCTCTGTGTCTCTGTCTCTGTGTCTCTGTCTCTGTGTCTCTGTCTCTGTGTCTCTGTCTCTGTGTCTCTGTCTCTGTGTCTCTGTCTCTGTGTCTCTGTCTCTGTGTCTCTGTCTCTGTGTCTCTGTCTCTGTGTCTCTGTCTCTGTGTCTCTGTCTCTGTGTCTCTGTCTCTGTGTCTCTGTCTCTGTGTCTCTGTCTCTGTGTCTCTGTCTCTGTGTCTCTGTCTCTGTGTCTCTGTCTCTGTCTCCATCTCTGTGTCTCTGTCTCTCTCTCTCCGTGTCTCTGTCTCTGTGCCTCTGTCTCTGTGTCTATGCCTCTGTCCGCGTGTCTCTGTACCTGTATCTCCGTCTCTGTGTTGTGGTCTCCATGTCTCTGTCTCTGTGTCTCTTTCTCTGTGCCTCTGTCTCTGTGTCTCTGTCCCTGTGTCTCCGTCTCTGTGTCTCTGTCTCCGTCCCTGTGTGTCTGTCTCTGTGTCTCTGTCTCCGTGTCTCCGTCCCTGCGTCTCTGTCTCTGTCTCTGTGCCTCTATCTCTGTGTATCTGTTTCTGTGTCTCTGTCTCCGTGTCTCTGCCTCTGTGTCTCTGTCTCCGTCTCTGTGTCTCGGTCTATATGACTCTGTCTCTGTGCCTCTGCCTCGGTCTCTGTCTCTCTGTCTCTGTGTCTCTGCTTCCGTGTCTCTGTCTCTGTGTCTCTGTCTCTCTGTCTCTGCCTCTCTCTCTCTGTGTCTCTGTCTCTGTGCCCTGTCTCTGTGTCTATGCCTCTGTCCGTGTGTCTCTGTACGTGTGTCTCCGTCTCTGTGTGTCGGTCTCTGTGTCTCTGCCTCTGTGTCTCTGTCTCGGTGTCTCTGTCCCTGTGCCTCCGTCTCTGTGTCACAGTCCCTCTGACTCTGTCTCTGTGTCACTGTGTCTGAATCTCTGTCTCTGTGTCTCTGTCTCTGAGTCTCTCTCTCTGTGTCCCTGTCCCTCTGTCTCTGTCTCTGTGTCTCTGTTTCTGTGTATCTGTCTCCGTGATTCTGTCTCTGTGTCTCTGTCTCTGTGTCTCTGTCTCTGTGTCTCTGTCTCTGTGTCTCTGTGTCTGTGTCTCTGTCTCTGTGTCTCTGTCTCTATGTCTCTGGCTCTGTGTCTCTGTCTCTGTGTCTCTGTCTCAGTGTCTCTGTCTCTGTGTCTCTGTCTCTGTGTCTCTGTCTCTGTGTCTCTGTCTCTGTGTCTCTATACCTGTGTCTCCTTCTCTGTGTTTCTCTCTCTGTGTCTCTGTCTCTGTGTCCCTGTCTCTGTGTCTCTGTCTCTGAGTCTCTGTCTCTGTGCCTCTGTCTCTGTATATCTCTCTCTGTGTCTCTGTCTCTGTGTGTCTGTCTCTGAATCTCTGTCTCTGTGTCTCTGTCTCTGTGTCTCTGTCTCTGTGTCTCTGTCTCTGTGTCTCTGTCTCTGTGTCTCTGTCTCTGTGTCTCTGTCTCTGTGTCTCTGTCTCTGTGTCTCTGTCTCTGTGTCCTCTGTCTCTGTGTCTCTGTCTCTGTGTCTCTGTCTCTGTGTCTCTGTCTCTGTGTCTCTGTCTCTGTGTCTCTGTCTCTGTGTCTCTGTCTCTGTGTCTCTGTCTCTGTGTCTCTGTCTCTGTGTCTCTGTCTCTGTGTCTCTGTCTCTGTGTCACTGTCCCTGTGTCTCTGCGTCTCTGTCTCTTTGTCTCTTTCTCTGAGTCTCTGTCTCTGTGTTCCTGTCTCTGTTTCTCTGTCTCTGTCTCTGAGTCTTTGTTTGTGTGACCCTGTCTCTGTGTCTCTGTCCCTGTGTCTCTGTCTCCGCGTCTCTGTCTCGGTGTCTCTGTCTCTGTGTCTCTGTCTCTGTGTATTTGCCTCTGTGTCTCTGTCTCTGTCTCCGTCTCTGTGTCTCTGTCCCTGTGTCTCCGTCTCCGTGAATAGGTCTCTGTGTCTCGGTCTATGTGTCTCTGTCTCTGTGCCTCTGCCTCTGTGTCTATGCCTCTGTCTCTGTCTCTTTGTCTCTGTGTCTCTGCCTCCGTGTCTCTGTCTCTCTGTCTCTGTCTCTCTCTCTCTGTGTCTCTGTCTCTATGTCCCTGTCTCTGTGTCTATGCCTCTGTCCGTGTGTCTCTGTCTCCGTGCCTCTGTCTCTGTGTCTCCGTCTCTGTGCCTCTGTCTCTGTGTCTCTGTCTCTGTGTCTCTGTCTCTGTGTCTCTGTCTCTGTGTCTCTGTCTCTGTGTCTCTGTCTCTGTGTCTCTGTCTCTGTGTCTCTGTCTCTGTGTCTCTGTCTCTGTGTCTCCATCTCTGTGTCTCTGTCTCTCTCCCTCCGTGTCTCTGTCTCTGTGCCTCTGTCTCTGTGTCTATGCCTCTGTCCGCGTGTCTCTGTACCTGTATCTCCGTCTCTGTGTTGTGGTCTCTATGTCTCTGTCTCTGTGTCTCTTTCTCTGTGCCTCTGTCTCTGTGTCTCTGTCCCTGTGTCTCCGTCTCTGTGTCTCTGTCTCCGTCCCTGTGTGTCTGTCTCTGTGTCTCTGTCTCCGTGTCTCCGTCCCTGCGTCTCTGTCTCTGTCTCTGTTTCTCCGGCTCTGTGTCTCTGTCTCTGTGTCTTGGTCGCTGTGTCTCTGTCCCTGTGTCTCTGTCTCTGTGTCTCTGTCTCTGTGTCTCTGTCTCTGTGTCTCTGTCTATGTGTCTCTCTCTCTGTGTCCTCTGTCTCTGTGTCTCTGTCTCTGTGTCTCTGTCTCTGTGTCTCTGTCTCTGTGTCACTGTCTCTGTGTCTCTGTCTCTGTGTCTCTGTCTCTGTGTCACTGTCTCTGAATCTCTGTCTCTGTGTCTCCGTCCCTGTGTCTCCGTCTCCGTGAATAGGTCTCTGTGTCTCGGTCTATGTGTCTCTCTCTCTGTGTCTCTGCCTCTGTGCCTATGCCTCTGTCTCTGTCTCTCTGTCTCTGTGTCTCTGCCTCCGTGTCTCTGTCTCTCTGTCTCTGTCTCTCTCTCTCTCTGTGTCTCTGTCTCTGTGTCCCTGTCTCTGTGTCTATGCCTCTGTCCGTGTGTCTCTGTCTCCGTGCCTCTGTCTCTGTGAATCTGTCTCCGTGTTTCAGTCTCTGTGTCTCTGTCTCTCTCTCTCTCTGTGTCTCTGTCTCTGTCTCTGTCTCTGTCCCTGTCCCTCTCCCTGGCCCTGTCTCCGTCTCTGTCTCTGTCTCTGCCTCTATCTCCGTCTCTGTCTCTGTGTCTGTCTCTGTCTCTGTCTCTGTCTCTGTCTCTGTCTCTGTCTCTGTCTCCGTCTCCGTCTCCGACTGCATCTCTGTCTCTGTCTGTGCCTCCGTCTCTGTATCCGTCTGTGTCTCTCTCTCTGTCTCTGTCCCTGTCCCTCTCCTTGTCCCTGTCGCTGTCTCTGTCTCTGTCTCTGTCTCTGTCTCTGTCTCTGTCTCTGTCTCTGTCTCTGTCTCTGTCTCTATCTCTGTCTCTGTCTCTGCCTCCGCCTCTGTGTCTGTCTCTGCCACTGTCTGTGACTCTGTCTCTGTTTCTGTCTCTGTCTCTGTCTCTGTCTCTGTCTCTGTCTCTGTCTCTGTCTCTGTCTCTGCCTCTGTCTCTGTCCCTGTCCCTCTCCCTGGCCCTGTCGCTGTCTCTGTCTCTGTCCCTGTCCCTCTCCCTGGCCCTGTCTCCGTCTCTGTCCCTGTCTCTGCCTCTATCTCCGTCTCCGTCTCGGTCTCTGTCTCTGTCTCTGTCTCTGTCCCTGTCCCTCTCCTTGTCCCTGTCTCTGTCTCTGTCTCTGTCTCTGTCTCTGTCTCTGTCTCTGTCTCTGTCTCTGTCTCTGTCTCTGTCTCTGTCTCTGTCTCTGTCTCTGTCTCTGTCTCTGTCTCTGTCTCTGCCTCCGTCTCTGTTTCTGTCTCTGCCACTGTCTGCCACTCTGTCTCTGTTTCTGTCTCTGTCTCTGTCTCTGTCTCTGTCTCTGTCTCTGTCTCTGTCTCTGCCTCTGTCTCTGTCCCTGTCCCTCTCCCTGGCCCTGTCGCTGTCTCTGTCTCTGTCTCTGTCTCTGTCTCTACCTCTATCTCCGTCTCCGTCTCTGTCTCTGTCTCTGTCCCTGTCTCTGTCTCTGCCTCTGTCTCTGTCTCTGTCTCTGCCTCTGTCTCTGTCCCTGTCCCTCTCCCTGGCCCTGTCGCTGTTTCTGTCTCTGTCCCTGTCCCTCTCCCTGGCCCTGTCTCCGTCTCTGTCCCTGTCTCAGCCTCTATCTCCGTCTCCGTCTCTGTCTCTGTCTCTGTCTCTGTCTCTGTCTCTGTCTCTGTCCCTGTCTCTGTCTCTGTCTCTGTCTCTGTCTCTGTCTCTGTCTCTGTCTCTGTCTCTGTCTCTGTCTCTGTCTCTGTCTCTGTCTCTGTCTCTGGCTCTGTCTCTGTCGCTGTCTCTTCCTCTGTCTCTGTCTCCGTCTCTGTCCCTGGCTCTGTCTCTGCATCTGTCTCTGTCTCCGTCTCTGTCGCTGTCTCGGTCTTTGTCTCCGTCTCTGTTTCTGTCTCTGTCTCTGTCGCTGTCTCTGTCTCTGTCTCCTTGTCTCTGTCTCTGTCTCTGTCTCTGTCTCTGTCTCTGTCTCCTTGTCTCTGTCTCTGCATCTCTGTCTCTGTCTCTGCCTCTATCTCCGTCTCCGTCTCTGTCTCTGTCTCTGTCTCTGCCTCTGTCTCTGTCCCTGTCCCTCTCCCTGGCCCTGTCGCTGTCTCTGTCTCTGTCTCTGTCCCTGTCCCTCTCCCTGGCCCTGTCTCCGTCTCTGTCTCTGTCTCTGCCTCTATCTCCGTCTCTGTCTCTGTCTCTGTCTCTGTCTCTGTCTCTGTCTCTGTCTCTGTCTCTGTCTCTGTCTCTGTCTCCGTCTCCGTCTCCGACTGCATCTCTGTCTCTGTCTCTGCCTCCGTCTCTGTATCCGTCTTTGTCTCTCTCTCTGTCTCTGTCCCTGTCCCTCTCCTTGTCCCTGTCGCTGTCTCTGTCTCTGTCTCTGTCTCTGTCTCTGTCTCTGTCTCTGTCTCTGTCTCTGTCTCTGTCTCTGTCTCTGTCTCTGTCTCTGTCTCTGTCTCTGTCTCTGTCTCTGTCGCTGCCGCTGTCTCTTCCTCTGTCTCTGTCTCTGTCTCTATCTCCGTCTCTGTCTCTGTCTCTGACTCCGTCTCTGTCTCTGTCTCTGTCTCTGTCTCTGTCTCTGTCTCTGTCTCTGTCTCTGTCTCTGTCTCTGTTTCTGTCTCTGTGTTTGTCTCTGTCTCTGTCTCTGTCTCTGTCTCTGTCTCTGTCTCTGTCTCTGTCTCTGTCTCTGTCTCTGTCTCTGTCTCTGTCTCTGTCTCTGTCTCTGTCTCTGTCTCTGTCTCTGTGTCTCTGCCTATGCATCTCTGTCTCTGTGTCTCCGTCTCTGTGTCTCTGCCTCTGTCATTGTGTCTCGGTCTCTGTGAATCTCTCTCTCACTGTCTCTGTCCCTGTCCCTCTCCTTGTCCCTGTCGCTGTCTCTGTCTCTGTCTCTGTCTCTGTCTCTGTCTGTGTCTCTGTCTCTGTCTCTGTCTCTGTCTCTGTCTCCT